>LR738556.1:4229230-5429230 GCA_902685375.1 Neostethus bicornis
ACTGATTTTTAACAGACCTTTTTGTTTTTTTTTATTTGACACCACGTGGTGCACACATTATTTACACATCTACACAAAAAACAAACCAATCGTTATTGTCACTAATAACACCATTCATACTATTTACACTAAAAATCCACACAATATTTACACTATGAAATGTAATGTAAATGACATACTTTCAAAGCACCCTCCTCTCCCTAAAGTAGATCACAGAGCCAAAACTCCCCCTATCACAGTAGCTAGAAACCCTTCATACCCCCCCAGCTCCTCAAAACCCTCTGAGAACACACTCCAAACTCCAACCTGAGCCTCGCCTCCAACATCCTTCCAAACACCTCCCTCACACACAAACTCCTCCCACTCTGCACCATCCACCTCCTGCTCACATACACTGCCATTTTAGCCTGACACGAGAGAAAATTCAGGACAAACCCCTCTTCCCGCTGCGACAAGAGAACCTGACCCCTCCCACAAACACTTCTGCACTAAAAACCCGCCCCCAGAGCCCTGAACACCCCCTTAACAGACCGAACAGCTGTGTGAGCTGACCGCACGCCCCAAAAAAGTGAATAACAGTCTCCCTCTCCTCACAAAACAGACATCCCTCACCCACAGACCTATTGACGTCATATACATATGAGTTCACAGGACAGGACCCAGACCCAGAGGATCCCACCACATGGTGTCCGTGTTGCCGCTCAGGCTCTGGTGGACTATTAGTCTGTAGAAAGTTTTCCCCGTGGCCAAGTCCGGAGAAGCAGAAAAAAGAATGGTCAACACGGCCAGAGCACTCTTGGAGGTTAGGTCAGTAGTTAGCACTACGATGGGGAAGGGGTCAGTGGGGCCAGGGAGGAGAGTCCTGTAACAGACTTCACTCCTGCTGAGTGAGACACTCTTCCAGTGCGTGAGGAGCCACTCCAGAGTACGAGCTGGCCCTATATTCAGATGAATGACCAGAGCGCCTGTGCGGGTCAGGGTAGAGTCGGCCCACTCTTTTAGTGTGCAGATAGTTGTGAGGCCCCTGCCAAAACAGTGCTCCTGTAAAGCTGGCCCTGTCCACTCAGGATAGGACAGGGGTTCCTTCAGTAGCTAGTACAGTGATGGGTCTGTGAGGAAGAGAGAGAGGCCCCAACCTCTCACTCTTTCCAGTGTGAACAACATCTTCAAGACCCAATACCAAAGATAAATAGATAGTTAGCTAGCTGATAGATAGATAGTTCATTGATTCCGAGGAAAATGATCGTCATCTGTTGCTCCCATTCACACATCAGGATACACAGTTAAGAACAGTTCAAAGACAAGTAAATAAAAAGGCTACAAAGAGTAGAGTGCATGTAATCAAATTTAAAAGTCTAATAAGTTACCTGACCTCAATTACCTATAAAGAGAGGTTACCTGACCTCTTTTTAAAAGGTCAGGTAACAGAAAACAGGTAGGGACAATCAAGATTGAGCATGAATAGAGAGGAAAAGGGTGCCGGGGCTGAGGAGGATCCTAACAGATGGCAGATGATCAGCAGGCAAATAATAATGAATCACCAAGGATATGTGGTTGCTCATGTGAGCAATTATTCTCAGGAGAAGAAAGGTTAACAAAAATGCAGCATGTAAAATGAACAGAAAATACTCCAAACAGAAAGGAAGAAGGATGTGTGATTGAGCAGCTGTATACAAACTAAAGTTGTCTCTCTTTCCCTTTTTTTTTGTTTTGTTCTACAGAACCTTCCTGCATACGGATTCCTGATAATCCAAGACAAACAGAAGAATCTGTGTTTTTTACATATTCTTATTTGAGAAAATAAAACACAGATATCAACAAAGGACAAAAACATCTCAGAAGTTTTGGACGTAGAGAGAACATTCTGTCACTGTGTTTGGTAGGAAAGGTGACGTGGTGTGTTTTGTGTGGTCGTTACATCGTAACACTCCTCATTTATCAGCCACTTCACAATTCTTGATTCCATTGAACTTTTTTTGTTTGTAACGTTTCTAGAAATTTTTGGAAGGATTTCAGAAAAACTTAGAGCAGCTGTTTGGATGAAACTACCTTTGATCCTCACAAATACTTTGTTTTAAAACGCTCCAGATTCTCAATAAGAATAATTTTAGGTGTAAATGGGAGCATCATGAAGCGTCTACAGGAAGTGGTGCAGTAGCCATATTTCTTCAGAGTCACCGGACTCTCATTAACTGTCAGTACAGACACATTCATCTTGTTTCTTGTAAATTAGTCATGAGTCAATTAAACAAAGGAGATTAAGTTTTACTGCAACTCAAACCTAAACAAAATAAATTCACTAAAATAAAATGCAAAAAAATGCAGTGAGATGAAAAGAGACAGTGCTGAATAACAATGTCCGAATGGTTTTTTGTTGTTGTTTTAGTGAGATTTTGTGTAGCGTGACAAATTGCCAAAGGAATGCTGTATAAATAACTGCCCTCTGGAACTAATATAGTTTTCCAATCTGATTATTGATTTGATTAATTTTCTTGATGTGGCCCAAATTTTCAATACAATTGTCTCCTTGTGTTTTCAATCATAAATTGAACAAAACAGAAAAACAAAAATCTTGTAGATTAAAAATAGCTAATTAATAACAATGGCAAATTCTTGAACTAATGAAACAACTCAGAGCATTCTACTCTTACACCATCCTTCTTAGTGAGGATATCCCTCCTGAAAAACCTGACAGTGGAAAAAAAAAACATAAAGGATATTAAGATAAAGGGGAGACAACTCCCAGGATGGGCAGGCAATGCAACCAGGACTGTTTGTAAAATATTAGCTGATACAGCTCTTTGTGGGGACGTCAGCCCCCTCTCCCCCTCCGTCTAGGTCTACAAAAAAATTGTTCTTACTACTTTAATAATTGTAAACTATGGTTAAAATATGCACCAAAATGCAGAAAAAATACTTATTTTTGAAAAAGTTTCTGGGGGAGGAGGGATGCCCCCAGACCCCTCTATACTGGCGAGCACCATAGGTGGTCGTTTTGTGACACCCGCCCTTTAGAAAATCCTGTATCACCCCAGGGAACAGGAGCTGATGGATGGCATGTTTTGGTTAAATTAAACCGATAGAATGGTGCATTAGATTTTAAACAAGCGTGTTAAATGTTACATCAAGAGCGTTAAATTTCAAATCTAGCAGCGCTAGGTCTGAAATCTAGTGCGATAGTGCTTAAAAACGTGCATTTAGCGGCGCTAGGTTTTTTTTTTTTTTTTTTTTTTGAATTTCTCTATTCATCCCTCACCGGGGAAATTTGTTTGCTGCACTCCTTACACCGCAGCAGGCTGCCCTTCAACGGCGCCAATGGTGGGAGAAGCGGGGGCTAGGTGTCTTCTCCAAGGACCCTAGACGTGCTCTCCGTGGGACGCGAACCCGCGACCTTTCCGGTCCGCGGGCGAACGCGCTAACCACGCGGCCACCGTCTCCACCCTAACACACTTGATGTAACATTTAGCTTGTTTTAACATCTAACACGCTTGTTTTACATGTGTGTATTGGGCCTGATGGCTTTCCATATCTGTGCACACTGGGTGTTTTTGAAAGTGTCCGCGTCACGGAGACACACACATTTTAATGGGAGCAGTGTTGTTGTATTTTTGGCGCCATCTAGTGACGAACATAAAAAAATGAGGAAAATCAAGAGAAATCAAACTAACATGTTTTTTTTTTTTTTTTTTTTTTTGATCTAGTTCGGCGGGCCGGATTAAAACGTTTAACTACAGACCCTTTTGGCCCGCGGGCTGTAGTTTGCCCATGCCTGGGCTAAATGAAGCGACTCATCAATGTCACAATAACTACTTGAAATCCAGGATCTCAGGAGAAGAAAGTGGTCAAATAGTCACATCACTGTCTAACTTATGTCTTAGCCATAAATTCAAACACACATCAATTCATTCAAAGTATCATGACGTTGACGATGAATCATGACGATGAATCATCAAAACTAGAAAAAAAAACAAAAAGCAGTTTTATTCATAATTAACTACCAACCTCCAGGCCCTTATTCAGAAGTTTTAACTGCATTTCCTGATTTTCTGTCCAGTAAAGCTATAGACTTGAAAAAAAAATTATAATAGGAGATTTTCACATTATAAACACACTGTTTAGGAAATACATTTGCAGCTGCGTTAGATAATGTTGGTTTTACCCAAAATACAAATGATCCTACTCACGATCACAAGGTCCTTGTTTTAACTTATGGTAGAGAGATTTTTAGCTTAGCATCATTCATCATAGCTTCATACTCCTAGATCACTTTCTAATAAGCTTTCAGTTTATATTAGAAAACAGAACCTTTTCAAATCAACAAACATTGTAGAACAAATCATAATTTAAGAAACAGTCAGTTTGCAGTTAAAACTGGACAAATGACCAAGTAAACTGATATTCCTAAACAAACTTTCATGGCTGGATTTCTATACACCTCTTTTCTACTTCTGATCAAAAATTTTGATTTGATCTGTTTATCAAAGACAGTCTTTTCTTTGAATGAGTGTGTATTTGTTTGGTGACATAATATCATGTGTGGGTGTAAATATAAGCTGTGGATCTGCAGTGGCATGCTTCATGTCAGAAGTTCAGTGTGATTGCTGTATGTTCAACATGCTTACAAGAAAAAAAACTGTTCATGTGTTTCAACTGCTATGTTCCAAATAAGTTTTCTCTCTCTGCTTTCTGTTCATCACAGACCTTCAGTAATCCACACTCAAATTCCTCAACAAACCAAAAAAAAAAAAAGGGAAAAAGAAAGAAAACTATTGTTTTTCACAAATCCATCAGTGAGAAGCCCCCTCACCTGTAACTGCATATTGTAGTGTGTACAGTGCCATGTACATCTTTACCCTGGCTTGCTTTACTGGCTTCTGCCCCCTCCTCTTTTTATTGGCCCAGATGCTCTTGTGGCTCCTCTTCTCCAAGCTGGAGTTAGCAGCAGCTGCCTCCTCCTGTCCGTCTCTTTGTACCTGCTCAAACCAGGTCGGACAAGTCACCTGCACCGGACAGAACTTGGAGGAAGTGCTGGAAAACATACCAGTCAATACAAGAAACCTAAACTTGCAGGACAACTCCATCCAGGTAAAAATAATTTTAAAGAACTTATGTCAGAATTTATTAAAAATGTGAAAACATATACATGCAAATATATGTATAAACATATATATATATATATATATATATATATAAAAAAACACTATAAAAACAAACAAAAACCCAAATATGGGTATTTGTAAACCATCTTCATACAAATGCAATTTATACTATCTATTTATACTGCAATTAAAACTGGAAACTTGCATTGGAAGTTGTTGCTATGACAACAAACACATTACTACGACCACACATAAGTGTGTGTGTGTTCACGTTTGTGGACCGAGACAAGGAGGACTCTGACGCCATTAAAGAAACTCCATTACAGAAACTCCAGTGGTCACTCCAGCGGGTCCGGGGTCGGCCCCTTGGTCTCCTCTCGGTGGGACGTGCCCAAAACACCTCGCCCGCAAGGCGCTCAGGGGGCATCCTGACCAGATGCCCGAACCACTCCATCTGGCTTCTCTCGACCTGGAGGACACCGAGCTCCTCCCGGATGGCAGAGCTCCTCACCCGATCTCTGAGTGAGAGCCCAGCCACCCTGCGGAGGAAACTCATTTCGGTCGCTTGTATCCGCGATCTCATTCTTTCGGTCACCACCCACAGCTGGTGACCATAGGTGAGGGTTGGAATGTAGATCGACTTGTAAATCGAGAGCTTTGTTTTTCAGCTCAGCTCTCTCTTTACCATGACCGTCCTACTTATTGCTGACACTGCACCGATCCGCCTGTCGATCTCCCGCTCCATCCTTCCCCCACACGTGAAAAAGGCCGCGAGATACTTAAACTCCTCCACTTGGGGCAGGACCCTGTCCATGACTTGCGGGGCATTCCACTCTTTTTTGTGCAAGGACCATGGTCTCGGATTTGGAGGCGCTAATTCCCATCCCGGCCGCTTCACACTTAGCAGCAAATCGATCCAATCAGAGCTAGAGATTACGGTCTGATAAAGCCAAGAGGACCACATCATCCGCAAAAAGCAGAGATCCGATCCTGAGGTCACCAAACTGGATCCCTCCAACACCTCGGTTGCATCTAGATATTCTGTCCATAAGTGATGAACAGAATCGGTGACAAAGGGCAGCCTTGGCGGAGTCCAACTCTCACTGGAAATGGAATCGGCATACTGAACAAATTTGTTACTGTGTACATGCTTGTGTTGGTTAGTGAGTTGTGTGTTTGTGTAAGTGTGTGTAAATGTTTGTGTTGGTTTGTGAGTGCAAATGAAAGAGGAATGCTGATGGGTTATGAAGCATTAGTAGTAGTTGGATGCTGTTACATAAATGCTGAAGTAAAATGCATTTTTCAGTTTCATACAATTGTAAATCTGACTCTTTGGGAGTCAGTGCCTCCACAGACATCGACCTCAAGGCACGTTGCTGATGTACATGTACCAGAGCCAGGTTTTGAGCCCGTTTTAACATATTAAAACCTGTTATATACAGGGGAAAAGATGAGAGAGGCAAACATGGTGTTTGCCATGAACTTAGTGGGAATCGAACTTGTGAACTTCCGGTCATCTTCTGGTTAACTTCCGGTCCGCGGACGAACGCTCTACCACTGAGCCCCCGTCTACCCCTTTTGGCCCACTTTCGCCATGTTGGAAGAGGAGCGCCTCTGGCTTCCCTTTAACGTTGTCTCATAGATATAGGCACCACTTACTGGCATGGTGGTCTAACTACACCCATAAGACAAAAGTGATTTTTCAAAACTTGCCAGTGCAAACAAAACAAAACATAGTGTGAAAACACATTTTTTGTGTGTTGCTTCCAGTAAAATATTTTGTTGTCTTTTGTAGTTCGTAACTTTTTTATTCGAGCTTTTTGCTACAGATTAGTAATTCTATATGAAGTAACTTTTTTTCTACTCTTATTTTTTTCCTGCAGGTTATCAAGTCAGACACTTTCAAGCATTTACACCACCTCAAAATTCTTCAACTTTCAAATAATCACATACGTGAGGTAGAAGAAGGAGCATTCAATGGTCTTCAAAACCTTAAAAAATTAGATCTTTCTGGCAACAACTTAAAACAAGTTCCAGTACATATTTTTGAGTACCTCAGTAAACTGGAAGAGTTGCATTTATGCAAAAACCCCATTGAGACTCTGCCGGACTATTCCTTCCACAAGATACCCTCGCTACGCCGACTGGATCTGGGGGAGCTCAAGCAGTTGCATTTTATCTCTGAAGAAACCTTCGTTGGCCTAGTTAACTTGCAATATCTAAACCTGAGCATGTGTGGACTACAGAACATTCCTAAAATGACTGAACTTAAACGTTTGGAAGAACTGGATTTATCGAGAAATTGGTTGGAGATAGTTCACACTGATTCCTTTCAAGGACTTGTTTCTCTCCGTAAGCTTTGGCTGATGCAGTCACAAGTGTTGAATGTGGAACAATATGCTTTTGGTCATTTTAAGAACTTGAAGGAGCTCAATTTGTCTAACAATTTCCTGTCCTCTTTGCCCCATGATGTTTTTACAGCTCTTCACCAACTCAAGTCAGCTCATCTTAACCACAACCCCTGGGTCTGCAACTGTGATGTTATCTGGCTCAGCAGGTGGTTGAAAGATGTCATGCCAAACAACACCGCACGTTCGGCACGCTGTGTTGCCCCCCTCAATTTAAATGGCAAGTACATTGAAGAGCTTGACGAAAGTCACTTCATCTGCAATGCACCCATCATTATAGGACCACCGACCACCGTTAATATTAATGTAGGAATGGCTGCTGAACTCAAGTGTCGCGCAAGCACATCCACAATTATCAGTTGGATAACCCCAAATGGCAAACTGATTACTCATGGCTCTCTCCGGGTACGGATTTCTGTTCAGCATGATGGAACACTGTGTATCTCCAATGTTACACTGCGAGATGCTGGAAAGTACACCTGCATGGTCACCAATGCTGCTGGTAATACCAATGCTACCGCTGTCCTCAATGTCACTGCTGCAGACGCAAGCATTGACTACACCAAACATACTCCTCCTGCCATTGAAACATTGGGGGCAAATCTAGATCACAGTCAGGA
This sequence comes from Neostethus bicornis, assembly GCA_902685375.1. NCBI lineage: Eukaryota > Metazoa > Chordata > Actinopteri > Atheriniformes > Phallostethidae > Neostethus > Neostethus bicornis. The sequence goes on from LR738556.1 coordinate 4,237,358, forward strand.
ATCAAATATCAACTATAAGACGTTGATTCAGGATAACCCCCGTAGTAAAAGTCCAGGCAAAGATTTCGGGTTGTCAAATACATCGATCTTTATCTTCTGCATAATGTTTACTACTCTTATAATATGGATGATAGTGGTGTCACTGTGCAAGCTTATGTGTATGGAAACAATTTGGAAATATCAGAGCTCTATTCATAGCAGGAATACTATCAATTTGGAGGATGAGCTAGATCCCAGTGCCAGTGGTCAGGGAAGTGAAGTCTCAGAAATCTCCATTGTGACAGAGAGAGGAGCTAGTGGAACAGGAGAAGACCAGAACCTTGGGCTGCACCAACTCAAGTATATCAACTTACCCAGTTTGGTTGATTCAGAACACGTCAACAAAATGAAAAACAAGTACTAATTTGACAACCAAGAGATGGGCACAAGGTTGCAATTGGGCTTTAAAAACAACAGCCCTCTGTATATACTAAATCACAGAGTATTCCCTGCTCCCAAGGTTCAGCTGCCAATGTTGGAGCAACAATCACAGAGTATAACCTATACTATCTGTTACCTTTCCCTGGTGTGGCCTACACTGCTCTGTGAGGGGCAGAAGAATGCAAAAACTCAATGGAATCCATCAATTGAATCATCAATAGAATGAAAATGGCCAGACACTCCATTTTTTAGTGAAAGGGCCATTTTTTTTCCAAAAATTAAATTCAAACACTATGATTATAAGAATTAAAAAAAAAAAAAAAAGACTATTAGATCTCCCACGCTAGACAAACTGAAGGATAGCTTTGTAAAAATGCCGGCATGCATGGAAGGTTTTTTCAAACTCGCTAACAAGTTAACGATTCATGTTATCAGCTATATGTATGCTGTTTTCACCTCCAGATTTTAAAGTATGAGAGAAATAAGACATAACTACTTTGAAAATCAGATTTTAAATTAGGTCTTCGTGGGGAAATTCTTTTTGAAGAGATTGGTTTGCTGTCTGATACTATGATCAACTAAGTCTGATTCATCACTATTTTGTAGAATTTTTTAGTCTCAGATGCAATAAAACACCTTCTAGAAGTAATTTTAAATGACTTCGCCTTTAGCTGATGATTACTAGCAGTTACTAGGCAACATTTGACCAAGACTGGAAACTGCAAGGACATTTTACAATGTATTTTATACAGCTGATCAAGTCGTCATTTGTCTGTGTGGAGAGAATTGCACAAAACTGATTGTTTTGTGTTTAATTTTAGTTTTATTACACATTGAAACAGTCAAAACAATAATACAAGAAAAGTCAATGAAACCAATACAGTAAATGTCAATGATCAATAATTTAAAAGTTTGTAGATATTAGTCATGAGAAAAGACAAATTAATGGCTTTGGGAGTTGTAGTCATAAAAAAAGTTTCAGATGAAAGAGACACAAATGGTTTGATAAATTTATTTTTGGTAAATATAAGATGTTTTTTAATGTTCTGGATATAGTCATGATTCGAGAATTCAGATTTGGAAGTAGAAATACTTTCACCTGTGGACAACATGGTGGCGTAATTCATCCCACGAATGCTGGGATGAATTAATGCCTCACAGAAAAAATATTTCTTACACAGGTGATCTCTGACGCAACTGTTAAAAAAAAAAAAAAACCTCGGGAAAAAGCTAGTGCACAATCAGATACAATGAGCAGTGTTGTGTGGTGAGGTTCGTGGCTAGTAAGGAATTGACTCCTCAAGAGTCAGATTCACAATTATATGAACTCAAAAATGCATCTTATTCCAGCATTCATCCAACAGCATACAACTACTGCTAATGCTTCATATCCCATTAGCATTTATCTTTCAAGTACACTCACAAACCCACACAAACATGAAGAGTGTCACACATACAGTATGTACATATACTTACACACGTACAAACCAAGATAAACATTCACACAGGAACAGATTTGTCCAACAAAGAACATTCTTTTATAGTTATGGATAGAGTTTTAAGAAATCCATATAAACTCTAAACAAATTAAAGTACAGATATTTAATTTTGAGTTTAAAAAAAACAAAAAAAAAAAAACATCGATGTTATTTTTCAAACTTTAAATTCTGGTACTTTTTACCAAATTCTGGTACCAATTTTAACATTGTTTGCCTTTTAAAATAATCAGAAAAAAAGAGAAAAAATCTTTAAGGACAAATATGCATGAAACTATTTTTTCCCATCTTAATTTAAAAACAAACACATAAAACTAGTTGTGGCCTTACCTTCACTTACAAAAAGTCCAGCCGCTGGTGCTTCTTCACAAAAAGTTCAATGACTAAGCTGTAGAAATTGTTTTTATTTCCTCTTAGTTTTAAGTGTTTCTCTGTCTATATAGAAAGTTGACACTGACAGGAAATGACAGTTCTTCTTACTGAAAGAAAGAAAAAAATCTGCCTCCCGTGACTGCATGTCATTGACTCTAAGATAAGACTTAGTTTTGAGATGGAGTTCGGCTGGTGAAAAAGTGGACATATGTGGAGTTTGCTATTTAAAACTTCGATTCAAAACAAGACCATGGTGTACTTTAAATCCATTACACCACACTTGAATTTTATAAAATTCTATTTATTAACTGCCAAGCTTATTGAACTTAGTGAACAAAAACAACTAAAAAAAAAAAAAAAAGCGACTGGGATGTGTAAAACTGCAGCATTGAGAGCTATAAACTGTATTTAATATACATAAGTTTTAAGAAGATGAATGTGCATGTGTTTCAGGTGACTTCTTTCATTCAAATATATCTATCTACATTAAAATTCAGACATGAAAAAAGAGTTAATGGTTTGTTTGAAGCTGTACTAGTCAAGTAGGAAAGTAATATTAAATAGCCTGACGTTTTCTTATTAGTGTGGTTTGTGTTTTTGTTTGTTCTTCAAATGAAAATTGAGATAAATGACAAAACTACAAAATCATTACCAAAATTACGGACTGTGTACAAATTCTCATCTTTTGAAAGACGATACCACCCATGATTAGGCTCAGAATGGTCATAGTAATCATCTGTAAATGATTTAATTCTGCAAGCTAATTTAATCAAAACTCTAAAAACTAAACTTGACAGACCTTTTCACCACATGTCCCCATGACCCAGTGATGCATGAGGAGTTTGAAAGATTGGTTGAAAAATCAATAAATAATATTTAAGAACATCATGACACTAATGACATATGGTTGTTATTATGTTATTGTTGTACTCATTTTTAGAAATCTATACAATTTGTAAATTGCTCATAAGCAATTCCATCCTCGTTGACCTCTCACCCACCCCTAACCCTAAACCCCTAACCGTAACCCTTCTTGCTTATCGTTGAATCGTTGCCGTGTTTCACCACGTACTTTACATCATCCACACAATTTCCAAATTGCACAAATAATTTGCAAACTTTGTAGATTTCTAAAATGAGTACAAAACTATCATCATTCATTGTCACTAGTATTGTTACTGGTTCCGACAGATAATGATGTCAAATTATTCACCTCAATGTGTCTAATCTTTGCTATTAGCTGGATTTAACATACCAAAAAAAGATCTACAACCACCAGAAGCAAAAAAAACAAAAACAAATAAACTTGGAGTTAAAGTGTCTACCTCAAGTCTAACACTTTTAATGTTTCAAGTTTTCAGGAACACTCGTGTTATAAGCAATTATAAACAGGACTTGAAATTGCAACAACAGACTGTTTCTTTGTACGGGATTTTTTTACATCTGTATCTCAGTGATAGTTTGTAAAATTTGATAGAAATGATGGTGTTCTACTCAACTTTAACTGTTTAACCTTGCTTAAATATGGCCTTCGTTCTTCTAACAGTATAAAACTAATGTGTTAATTAACATCAGGTGAACATGTCGTTGAGGTGAGTCTCTCTCTGTGTTGGCTCGTGTTTTGCTTAAAAGTTCTGTACCAAATGTTTTTCAGAAACTTTAATGTCTGTAATCTGAGAAATTTATAAAATGAATGTATTTTAAATGTATGTACTACAATATAAAATAAAATATGTAATAATGTAATATGTAATAAACAACTCCAACCGATCTTGAGCCTGTTCTAAGACAAATGTTTAAAAATCATAGAGTTTAAAACTGAAATCTGAGTTGATTTACTCAGAGATGCTGAATTCTGATTTTTTTTTTTTTTTTTTTTTTGCGGAACAGAAGTAGTTGGTTTAATAAACTCTAAAATGGTTTACTTAGAGTCATAAAAAACAAACATACTTTCCAAACTATTTCACATGCTCTGCATTTCCCATGTTACAAAACCCAAAACTCTCATTTTGAGTAAAAAATGTGTAACACAACACATAGGATCTGCTTGGACATTAGAGTAAGACCAGGGTGGCTGATAAAGTTAGTCATACATTTATTGGTTTCATTAGAAAAATCTCTCAAATAAAAATGTATTCTTTTGATTAGACAAACAATGAACTCATGGCCTCAAAATTAATATCTTGCAAATTAGTTAATTCTCCTCACCTAGAAGATCAACTGTGAATGAGCATGTTTCAGCTTGACACAAACACATGTAATGTGATGTCAAAATACTGAAAGATTACATTTAAATCCCCTTCACTAGAAAAAAAGAAAAAAGAAAAAGGCCACAGAAACCATCAAACAAAACCTTTTAACCAGGTTTGATCCACAACATAAGTTTTCACAGTAACTGACACTTAGTTTATATAACTTCTCCTTTTAAAATGGGTTTGACTAAAAAAAAAAAAAAAAAACTCCATCATTGACAAACAGACAAATTAGATTTCATACCGTGTGAAGACTACATTTCCCATGCTCCTCTGCATGGAGCTAGCCAATCACAAAGCTTCCTGGCTCTGAAAATGGTGGGTTGCTTCATTTTTCTTTCTAAATAATTATTCTGCTTTGACTTGATTTGATAGATTCATATTAAATATATGACAACAACTAAAAAGACTTTGTTCAACAAAGTTAATATTGAAAAATATGAACTTATAAATGAAAACTAATCCTGAATATAACAAATGTAACTATTGAAGTTTAAATGAAGACTGAAGTTTAAACCTACTTTAGTTACTTAATATTATTAAGATGTTGGTATTAAGGTATTTACTGTGGCTTTTAACAGAACTTGTGTTCTGAAATATGTCTGAAATTACCAAAAACAATTATTGCTGTTTTGCTCAAATTTAGTGTTACTTTGTAGTTATGAAGCCACTGGGTCACAATTTAGGAAATTAGACATCGTCTCTTGACGACGCTTCTATTTTTTTTGTCTATTTTTTGTTTCCATCAATTAATGCATCATCTGTTCCCTGCAACAAACTGGGAAACTGTTCAGGGTGTACCCTGCCTCTGGAAAATTTATTTCAATTTTACACTAAAACCCAAAATCACAAAACAGTTATCTCTATGGGCTTCATACATATGAAAAAAAGGATAAAAAAAAAAAAAAGAAGCAAAGAACAAAAAAGTATATACACAGTTAAACCAAAACTAATCACACAATTTCAGCTCATTCATTAAAAAACCAGCAGTGGGGAAAAAAAAGAAACTTCATGGGGATCCACGTGAAGGAGGTACAGTTTTTTACAATTCCTGCCCTGTGATTAAGATATATTAAATCGAAAATATTTGATAATTATTGTGTAATCGATGTTCCAAATCAAGAATCAATGTAAAAAGAAATCTCCACAATGTCTCATTTACTTCTACTAGACAACACTGAGACACTAAGCTGAAAGAACGATTTAGTTTCTTCTGTGCCTCAGATGTGCCTCTGGAGTAATAAGATGCACTGAAAATAAAATGGAGTTTTCTTTCAAATTAAAGACGACCTCTCCAGAAGCTCTCAAAGAAAATTCAGTTTCCTAACTGTTTGTCTGTTTATGATCTTAGATTAAAAAATCTGAAAGTTTTCTGCCTCTCATCCTAATCCAGGGCTTCTCAAGTAGTGGGGCGCGCTCCCTTAGGGGGGGGGGGGGGCGATGCCAGGGGGGTGGGGGGTGCGTGTGACCCTGTGGAACATGTTTTTTTTTTTTTTGCTGTACTAGAATAAAGTGTAATTGCACATTCACAATAGTAGTTGGCGCTCTCATTGTCAGAGTGTGTGCAGGGAGTATTAACTCTATAGTGTAGAGCAGGGGTCCCCAACCTTTACTGCGCCACGGACTGGTTTAGTGTCTGACAATATTTTAATAGACCGGTCTGGTGATGAGACCAGCCTGAAAAACTGGCTTTTTAAAATTAATAATGATAAACTTTAATCCACTTTAATCTACAAAACAATTAGTCTTTATTAGTCTTTATAACGTGGAAATATTCTTTCTGCTCGAATGTAATCTTGTTGCCATGGTAACGGTAAACATATACCTTCAAAATAAAAGACATGACAAAAACAATGTGAATTGAATAACAGTTCTGTGAGGCCCGGTAACACATGACCCGCGGCCCGGTACCAGTCCGCGGCCCGGTGGTTGGGGACCACTGGTGCAAAGTTTTTTTTGCACCAAACATTCTCGAACACAGCACAGAGCGAGATAAAGGCTTCGAAAAGCTGTGCACTGCAAAACGTATTCATTGTAGCCACTAATTCTGACTACCTTATTTTTATAAAAAAAAAAACAGCACAATTTTTTTTCATTCTATTTGTTTTGTAGATTAAAGTGTTTTATATCATGTGCTCCTGAGGTAATGTTACTGATCAATTTAAATTTATTGATTTTATTTATTTTTCAGTATCAAATGATTAAAAAATGTTTATGGTTTAAACAAGAATTATTATTTTTTTTATTTCAAGTTAAATCTTTTCTGTTACAGACTAAAAAACTATTTTAGCTAGAACTAGCTGTTCTTTGTTGTACGCTGCTTTTTTTTTCTTCTTTTTTTGTTTTCTTTAATGTTAATGAGGCTACAATGTAATGCAGAAGTGTACTTAGAACAATTTCATAGACAAATGATACTAATTATGGTTACGTGGGAGAGTGGGGGGGGGGGGGGGGGGGGAGGGGAGGGCGCAAGCGGAAATAATTGAGAAGCACTGTCCCAATCTCAGATTTAAAACTTCAGTGAAAGCTTCAGATGGAGCAAATTAAGACTTTTATTAAATCATCAGAGTTCGTTAGAACATTTTTTATTCGTCATTGTACAAACGAAATTTCTTTAATTCTGGTCATTAGCTACATCTTTTTTCTCTTTTTTTTTAAAAAACCCTGTCCTGTTCGGTGTTGTGACAAGCAGAATATTTAACTGTATGTCAAGTATTGCTGGACAGTTTTGCTGTGCCGGGGTGTTACATTCCGTATGGTATAGGGCAGGGGTGGGCAAACTTTTTGATTCGCGGGCTACATCGAGTTCTAACATTTGACAAAAGGGCCGGAACAGGAGCAGATGAGTGGCACGCTTTGGTCAAAATCTTATACTTTGCAATAAGTCTTTAAACAGTGCAAATTAAATGAGTAACTATTTTATTTTAAAGCACTGAAAGTTCTATAATACTTAACAAAACTACTATCACTGTCCCCCTAACTTGTTTTTTTTTTTCAAATCATCAAGTGTGTTAAATTTCAAATCTAGCGCGCTTGCTCTTAAAAAACGTGCTCTTAAAAAACATACATTTTTAAGAGCAGCATTTTTAACAGAAGCGTGCGAGATTTAACAGTTAGTGCCAGATTACATACGTGTAGTGACCCCGACGGCTTTCCATACGAGCGTACAAGGTTTGAAATCTAATGTGCTTGTTTACGTGTGTGTAGTGACTCCGATGACTTTCCATATCTGTGCACATTGTTTTATTTTTTTTTGACAACGTGCACATCACGAACACACACATTTGAACAGGAGCAGTTTTGTTGGTTTCTAAATAAAGCCAGCATATTTAGATTGGAGTGTGTAAACATCAGAATTGCAGGGAAAATAAAACATTAACATGTTTTTTTACTTAATTTTTTTTTCAAGTTCAGTTGGTCGGAATAAAAATTTTAACTGGCCGTAGTTTGCCCATGCTTGGTCTACCTGCTCAGTTTAAAATTTAACGCATTTCTTTGATTGTTTTACCAACTTAAAGTTAAGTTCCAAATAACTCATGCAGCTTTATAAACACAAAGCCATCTCAATAGATGTGATTTGTCAGGGTTCTTTATTCAGCTGAAAAGAAACAACACAATATATATTTGACATTTAAAATAGGGTTAAATTTATTTTACAAAGTTCTCACTCTGACACATTTACTGAAATGAAAGGTTCTGAAAAAAAATAGTTCAGAACTTTGAGATGGAACACACCACAGCAATACAATCAAACACTGTTGGCACACCATTTCTTAAACACAATCTGGAGAACAAATCACAAAACCCTGAACAGTCAATATTGCAGAAATACAATACTAAGAGCCAAAAGAACAAAGAAGCAGATGGACGCCATGTTTAAACCGAGCTACACCTGTTGCAGTTGAACATTACAGCATTATTATTATTTCCATCAAATTTCACAAACTGCAGTATCACTGAGATAGAAATGAATAATAATTCTCTCCTGTTCAGTTAGTTTTCTGCATTAAACCCATTCAGCAAGAATGTGACTAGTGGGAGTTCTGGTACCACTGGAGGCTTACACTGTGACAACGCCACTTTGTGAGATTCACCCAAATAAGAAAGTTTATGCTGTTTTTGTTTTAAATAACAGAGTATGAACAACAAATAAAATCTTTATTACAACTAAAGAACCGAGCTAAAGACATTAAAATTATAAATGTGACATGTCTCAAAATGGAGATAGAAACGACTACTCATACACGCCTATGCCACATGCCCCCTTCCCCATACACAAACACAAACATTAGCCTTCCACCTCTACACACAACACAAAATTTGATGATTTTCTTTGTATACACTGTTATCACAACACAATTGTCTTTAGAATAAACAAGAAACAATTAAACAAAATATAGAACAGAAAACAAACATAATTTACACAACAAACATAGTAGAAATTCAATTATATTTGTTTTAGCACAAAACCACAAAACAATTGGCTCCATGGGCTTAACATTGCAGATTGAACAAAGTACATAACCACACAAGGAACAAAAATAAAGTAGATAAACAAATACACAATTAAAAGCTAACTAACAAAAGCTAGCTTAAGAATTTCAGCGCAATCTTGCCCTTCGACCCTCCTTCACAGTGGGGAAAAACTCCAAATACCATTGTCCTTATTTTTGGTGGTGGAAAAACCCACATATGTACAAAAAGAAAATAAAAGTGCTCTTTTTAAATTTTAGTTCATCTTTGTTGCATGTATAGATAAATCAAATTGAAAAATAAATCCACACCTCATTTATTATCAACTAAAAAACCTAAACTGAAAGGTTGCATCACCATTTGTACAATTCAACAATGAACAACAACTTAATCTTATACATACGAGTTTATAGAACTACTGTGTGTACAAGTTGTTGTGATTCCCTTGCCTGCCGCCAGTGGGAGCCCTGGATGTTCCTCATCACCCTGATCAGAGACACCTGAGTTTGATTCCTGATGCTACACATCTGTGGACCCTGCCATCTATTTAAGGTCGATCCTCCCAGACTTTCATGTTGGGTAATACTATCCCTGAGTTAATCCTGTGCCCTTTGCTTTACAGACTTACCCGAAGGTTAATAAACCTTGTTTTGATGTCTTGCATTTGGGTCCTCCTCATTCCACATCACAACAGAATGACCCGACCATAATGCACACAGCGGACCAAGAGAAAATTTGAATCCTGTGTATCCTGAGAAAGTTTGAATCCACTGCAGAAACCCCTGCCCAGGAGGCCTCGCTGCAGAAACCCCAGCCCAGGAAGGCCTCGCTGCAGAAACCCCTGCCCAGGAGGCCTCGCTGCAGAAACCCCAGCCCAGGAAGGCATAGCTGGAAACCCCAGCCCAGGAGGCATCGCTGGAAGGCCCACTGCCCTGAGTCAAGTCTCATGCCTGCCCACGGATCCTTGTCCACCAAAAGGTGGTTGTTGAGGAGGTGTTACTGTTGTAAACCCTTCGCCTGGCGCCAGACGGAGCCCTGGATGTTCCTAATCACCCTGATTAGGGTCACCTGAGATTGAGTCCTGATGCCACACATCTGTGGACCCTGCCATCTATTTAAGGGCAATCACCCCGGACTTCCATCCTTAAATGTTTAGACTTTTAACAGAACATTTGAAAATCTCCTGCACCCAAACGATGACCTGGAACAGCCCCAAAATGTAATTACTTCTCCATCATCCCTTTGTGAATGTATCCTAAAAATTTCATAAAAATTCACTCACAACTTTTTGAGTTATCTCATTCACACACACACACACACACACACACACACACACACACACACACACACACACACACACACACACACACACACACACACACACACACACACACACACACACACACACACACACACACACACACCTCCTTGACAGAGAGGATTTTTGCTGTCAAAGGTGCATAGCTACCATGGCTACCCAGTTTTTATTGTGTCACACTTCCGTCAAATTAACAGGAATGAGCAGGGACCAAAAGTAGGCTCACTTACCCTGCACGTGTGCTTGACCCTTTTAGCATCATAATTTTAGCTGCTAGTTTTGTATATTTTTGTTAATAATTGTGTCCTAAAATGCCTTCTATGTAATTTTTTTTTTTTTTTAGGAGAGGAAGAATTTTCAAAACCTGTCAAGTATTTACCATTCTTATGTCATTAAATAAATAAAACTCTGTTTTAGAAGAAGAAATGGACAAAACCAGATTTGAATTGTCTTCAGAAAGTCCCATTTCACAACTTTTAGGAGTAGTTTGAATGATTAACATCGGCCAAAGTAGCAAGAAGTTACAGTATTTTGAAGTAGACTAGCGCTGCGGTAACATCAATGATGCCATGATTTTAAAAAGGGTTTTTAAATGGGCTCAGCAGCTTCTCTGATCGGCCAGCTGTCAATTGTTGCATTTGGGAGAGTATTTGCAGCCTGAGAAAATGATACCTCTTCCTACGTATATATTTGTATATAAAGCCATGTATGCACAGTTGTTCTTAATTCATAGCCTTGAAAAACTGTGTCTCAAAATAATTTGAAGTCATTTTTTTCTCCAAACAGAATTTTGTTTTTAACTGAAAACAACAACTTTTGGGAGGGAGAGCTTATATGTATTTTTTTGGAAATCAAAGGTAAAATTAGTCAGAATTGAGCCAGAAGAAATTTTGAGGAGCACTGTTTATGTATGTATGTTTTTAAGTACAAATACATTTTCAGATGATATGTCACATACTTAAGTGTTTTCTATCACACTGCTGTGTTTTACACACTTACATTTTACTTGTTCAAACCTGCCCAAATTCTGTATGGCTCAAGCTCGAATGGCTCTATGAGTTTGGAGGCCAATTAACGTCAATAACGAGGTGTTTGAAACAACTGTTTTCCTCGCAGTCCCTATTGTAGTTTTAAAGTTTTTAAGAGTGTTATCAATTTTTTTTCTACAAAATATATTTTTGTTCCACTACAAATTATATTCTCACACCCTTGATCTAAGTCATTGTAGTTTTTTGCATTATAGAAAAATATAAGTATTTTATGTAGTTTTTTTCAGGGTTGTGTAAATTGCTTTCTTTTTAAATTAAAAGAAACTACTCATTTTAGGGTGTAAACACAGAAACTCAATAATTATAAATCAATTAAAACTCAATTAAAAGTGCTCTATAAAATAGAAATCTGGCATTTGAGGACCTAAATCACCCATTTGAGTAATTTGATAGGTTAATAGATATGTTGAAATAACACAACCCCACATCCACTCTATCGGTGAATGTGGTTTTGTTAAATTTTCAGTTCTAATTTTGAAATTTCTCAATCATAAATAGTTTCTCAGCTTAAAAACAACTAGATTATTTTTTTTAAAAAAACTTTTTAGCTAAAATCACACATAAAAGAATATAGACTACTACAAAGCAGATAATTAAGAGCTCTATAATCCACTCAGACGGTGTAGTTGATACTTTGATGACGGGCTGAGTGGAGTGAGAAGATACTTTCGTTGACACTGGGATGATGGGTTGAGAGGGGTGTGGAGATGAAGACCAGCTTTTTGGTGGAGATGAAGCAGGGGTAGGAGCTTCATTTGGTGCATGGCAGGTAAGGTGACTCTTGTCGAGTTCTTTAATGTACTTGCCTTTCAAGTGCAAGGGATTCTGACAGCAGGCGGTGCTGTTGGGCATGGTCTTTTTCAACCACGAGCTGAGCCAAAGAATATCACAGTTGCAGACCCAGGGGTTGTAATCAAGATCGACCTGCTCAAGTTGATGAAGAGGTGAGAAGAGATCATGGGGCAGAGAGTCCAGGGAATTGTGGGATATGCTGAGTCTTTCCAAATTCTTTAAGTCATCAAAAACATTTTGCTGAATGACTGACACCTGTGAGTCCATCAACCACAGCTTACGAAGATTGGACAGTCCTTGAAAGGAACCATGATGAATGATCTTCAAACGATTTTTTGATAGATCTAGTTCCTCCAAATGCACAAGGGCACTTAATTTAGGCATTTCTCCCAGCTCACATGAGCCCAGGTGCAGACCCTGTAAGTTAATTAGGCCCAGGAATGCTTCATCAGAAAAAAAATCCAACTTCTTGAGGTCTCTCAGATACAGTTGACGTAGTGAGGGCAACTGATGAAAAGCGTTGCCTGTCAGACTCTGAATGGGGTTGTTGCTCAACCACAACTCATGCAGCTTGCTGAGGTACACAAAAGCCTGTGATGGAACCTCCGTGAGGTGGTTGTCAATCAGTATCAGTATGGTAAGGTTTGAGAGACCATTGAATGCTTCATCTTCTATCTGATGAATCCGATTGTTGGAGAGTTTCAGAATTGTAAGTTGCCCCAAATGCTTGAAAATATTTGGTTTGATCACCTACAAGAAAAAAATGTATATTTAGGACACATAATTCCTCATGTACTATTTCCAATACTATTTAACAGTGTAATGATTGTGATGGAAGGATGGATGGATAACGTGGAAAACCTCATGTTATACACAATATTTACACAGTGAGAAAATATTTACATGACATACACTTTGGGGAGACGGAGGCTCAGTGGTTAGAGTGTTCGCTCGCTGACTGGAAGTCAACCGGAAGTTTGCAGGTTCGTATCCCACTGAGTATACGTCTAGGGTGCTTGGAGAAGACACCTAACCCCCCGTTTCTTGTGCCGTTCGGGCAGCCCGCTGCGGTGTAAGAGTGCAGCACACAAATTTTCCCGGTGAGGGATAAATAGAGTGAGTAAAAAAAAAACAAAAAAACATTGACGCTATTTATGGTACATGTCATGCATTCAATACACCCATTCTCCCACTACCCCCTCAATCACAGTGGCTAAAACCCCTCTATTATCCCACAGCTCCTAAAAACCACCAAGACACGCCCCTCCTCCCGCTGTGGCGAGTGTTCCTGATCCCTCCCACACTTTAAAATGACCCAAAAGCCCTGAACACTCCCTCAATAGGTCAAACAGCTGTCAGTTGAACACGACCTCAAAAACAGTGAAAAATAGTTTCCCTCTCCCCACAAAAGGGACACCCCGCACCCATGGAACTATTTATATGATGTTCATGGCCACTGCCCTGTCCCCCGGTCTCCTACTGAGGAGAGGCTTGTATAGAAAGGACCAGGCCAGTCTCTGGTCCGGATCCAGGCCCCGATAATCCCTCCATCTGGCCTGGTGACTGTGGTGACTGCGGCCTCCATGGTGACTGTGCGGCCGCTCAGACTCTGGCGGTTCAGAGCTAGGACCATTAGTCTATAGAGAGTTTTCCCAGAGACTAAGTCTAGAAAGGTATAAACTGGGTTGGATAGCAGGGAGCCAGAGGAGTCTGTGTGGTCAGGACTGAGGACAAAGGTAGGGACGGGGTCATTGGGGTCAGGGAGGAGAGAGCCGGAGCTATAATCCCAAAATAGACCCCACACCTGCTGAAAGAGATGTCCCTTCCAGTGGGCAAAGAGCCTCTACAGAGTCCGAACCGACTTTATACCCAGATAAGTGACCAGACCAGAAATGAACAGTATACTGACAGTTATGAGCCCCTTGTCGAGACAGCTCTCCTTTGAAAGCAGGCCCCATCCACTCAGGATAGACCAGGGGTTCTTTCAGTAACCAGTGCAATGATGGTTTTGCCTGTCTCTGCCTTCTGAGCCTTCTCCAGACTGACAGGAGGGTCCAATAGAACCGAGGGAGAGAGTCCGAGCGACAGTCTGTGAGAAAGAGAGAGAGGCTCTACCCTCTCATTCTTTTCAGAGCCAATGGTCTCCAGAGCAGATCTGCAGGACCCGATATTAGTCTTTGAATAAATTGAAGCATAAAGGCAGCGCCGCAACTGGCCAAGTACCTGTGTTGTACCTTTACTTTGGGAGGTACAACACAGACCCAGTGGAAATCCACAATGATTCTTTGGACAGTGGACAGAAGGGAAGGAGCTGGGTCAACACACATTAACTTGTGCCATATCTGGGAAAAGATAGAGTTGTTAATGACCAGTACCCTCTCCCGATATTACATTTTAGAAAGAATCCATTTTCACGTCCGTAACCGGCTTTGCACTTTCTCCACTGCTTGGTCCCAGTTTTTCTGGAGGCTGTCTGTGCCCAGAAAATCACCCACATACTTACAGGGGGACGACCCCAAAGAAGAGGAACTGCAACAATACATCAGCTGGACAGCAGTGGACGAGTGCATAGGGCACAACTATGAGATGCTCTATATATGACTTCCCATCCCCATGACATTTTTTGGTGGTATGAACAACTGACAGAGAAGCCATCGGGGTTTTCAAAAGAAAAGAGAGTCATATGATTACAAAAGATGGTAATACATTTGACGTACATGAATATGAAAGACTGTATTACTTACCTGCTGTTGGTGCTAAAGCAGACCAATTTAAAGTGTGTCATGATATCGATATGTAGCATGAGATTTTAGGAGCCTGTAACTTTGAGAATGTAATCAAACTAAAAGATGTTGTAAAAGGTATGAAATTTAGGAAAGTGCAGCTAAGCCAGATCAGATGTTTGAAATTTGTACAAAAGACAAGTTTATCCAAATGAGAAAAAGGGAAGCAGACACCAAGGCAAAGAAACACTTGAGTTGATTCATACAAATTTGGCAGGTCCGATGAAAACAGCAAACTCAGACAAATATGCCCAGTGTTTTACTTGTGACTACTCAGGTGCTAAACTAGCATATTTCCTTAAGTCTAAAAGTGATGCAGTCATAGCAACTGAATTTTTTTAGCCGATTTTACACCCTATAACTCAAGTGTATACGTTCAGACAACGGCACAGAGTTTATGACCAGAGATTTTTAAACATTACTTGTGAATAACAAAATCAGACATGAAATATCTGCACCTTACTCACCACATCAAAATGGCACAGCTGAAATAAATAAATAAATAAATAAATAAATTAATTACTCTATTCATCCCTCACCGGGGAAATTTGTGTGCTGCACTCCTTACACCGCAGCAGGCTGCCCTTCGACTGCGCCAATTGGGGGAGAAGCGGGGGTTAGGTGTCTTCTCCAAGGACCCTAGACGTGCTCTCTGTGAGACGCGAACCCACGAACTTCCGGTCCGCGCGCGAACGCTCTAACCAAGCTGGGGGACACTTTTTGAAATGGCTAGGTGTTCACTGAACGAAAGCAAACTACCAGACAGTTTGTGGAATTATGCAATCCAGACAGCAGCTCATGTGAGAACCAGGTGTTAACACAGACAAACAAAGAAAACAGCATATGAGTTAATGACAGGGAAGTTACCAGATGCGTTACAAAAGCAAAAGTTTGGATCTACATGTTTCAGCTACAAACAAGAAAAGGATAAACTAGAATTGAAATGTGAGCAGGGCATTGTTGTCGGCTTAGAATAGCAAGAAACGCAATCTGTAAATGGTTGTTTGGGATGAATATGCTGGAATGGCTTGATTAAAAAAGTCATGTCCATTTTTCATCACAAACCAAAAAGGAGGTATTTTTGCCAAAACACTTTAACAATTGTGATAGAAGTTGTTATTGCACAATCGGAGGAGGAAATTTCCAAACTCAATAACCTGCTCAGAAATAATATGATTGTTTTTTTGTTTTTTGTTTTTTTTTAAATAACTTTGCTAACATGAGCAAATAGGTTGTATTTATTTCTTATATTAAATTTTGTGTCCATTTTGCACATGATTGTTTACAAACTTTTGCTGACAGGATTTTCTGCTGGCTGATACCTGGATGTTGTTTTTCTTTAGGTTCAGGTGTCTTGTATTGACTGGTATGTTCTTTGGGACTTCCTCCAGGTTCTGTCCAATGCAAGAGATATTTCTGACCCGATTGAAGCAGTTACAGAAAGATGGGCAGGAGGATGGGGAAGCAGCTCCTAATAACTCCAGCCTGGAGAGGAGGAGCCACAAAAGCATCTGAACCAACAGAAAGCGGAGGGGGCAGGGCGGAGTCAAGAGGGGCCAGGCCAGCGTGGAGATGCGCATGGCGGTGTACACACTATAATGAAAAGTTAAAGATTTCTCACTGGTTGATTTGTGAGAAAGATGAAAATGCAGATTTTCAGAAATTCCTTTTTATCTTAGCTTGGGACTTGAGTGAAGCTGGATGAAAGTTCTGCCCACTAAAAGAAAGAGAGAGACAAAGAAAAAAACTTGAGTGTTTGAACACAACAGCTGAAAACTTAGAAAGACATCCTGCTTCTTCTCTGTTTGATTTGCTGCCATCTGGCTGGAGCTACAGGTTCATTGGGATCAACTAGCTGTAATTTTTTTCCCCCTGAATACTTGTTGAATAAACACCAATCATACTTCATTTCTGATTCAAGGAATGTAATTCTCAGGTTCATAACTCAAAGCATATAGTATTTAGTAACAAACCAATTACACACTATATGAAAGAAAATTATTTCACTCATAAAAAAGTCAAAACAAAATGTTAAATATTTGACATTATAAAGAAGAGAATTGTGCAGCAATCAGACATTCTGCATCATGCAATTTATTTTTATTAAACAAGCTTGCTTTATTTTAAAGCTTGTTAATTTAGACAAAGTATTTTCTTTTTTTCAGATCTAATGTGTCACATTTTCTTATGTGACATGTATACATTCATATACACACACACACACACACACACATATACGTATATATATATATATATATATATATATATACATGTATGTATATATATTTATATAAATGTATGCGAATGAATAAATTATTCATGTAGATTAATTATTTTGTTATTCATCTACATCCTCCAGTTATTTTATTTTATACATCTAGTAATTTTACTTTGGATTTTAGCTGCCATCAAACTGATTAATTTTCTTTGGTTAATCAACTCATGACTCGTTGACACGGGACGAGACGAAGGTTTGTGTGTGACAAATAAATGAGACAGCAGTGACTGAAAGGAGAGGGTTACTGCATCACTTCTGCACAGCTCTTTGACTTCTCCTTGACCTTCAGCACCATCCAGCCAAGACTGGTGAGGAAAAAGTTAGAGAAGATGGAGGCTCTCATGCCTCATGGACCGAGAACTACCTGACTGGTCAACCACAGTTCTTCAGACGAGAGAACAGTGTGTCTGACATCCAGACCAGCACCACGGAACATAGTGTATGTGTGTATGCCCACACGCATAAATAACATTGGAGTAAGAAAAAAAAATCTACTGATCACAAATACGATAGTTGTGCTAGTGATTACACTGCTTTTGAAAATTATGTTAATAAAAGCAAATGAACAAGTATTGACTAATACATAAGCTAGTCGAGTGAGGTAAACGAGGAATCCTTTTCTGTTTTCTTCTGTCTTTTTCTTTCTTTCTCCATCACTCTTTCTCAGTTTGTGTTTCTTATTTCTTTCGTTTCACACACTCTTCACGAGGAACATGCACCTCCAAAACTCTTTTCAAGCACATATTTTGCACAATGCCCGATGTATACACTCCCTGTTCCACATTGAGATGCTTGCTCACAATGTTGCTCTGGTGGTCCTGCATTTATAACCTCTTTACATTTTTAGTACATGTGTGTTATGAGTCAGTGCATTCTGGATAAAGAGTGCAGTTAGGTTACTTTACAAATGTGAATAAAAAAAAGTTTACCACTGATTAGTTTCTTAAAATAAAAAAATGTTAAAAAAAATACTGTCTCCACAAAGATAAGTCTGAGTAAAAAAAGAAAAAGAAAAAAAACAACCCAGTCTTCAAATACTGTGCAATTTAATATGAAAATATAGCAAAAAATGCAAACCATAATAAATGTAACAAGTGCACAATTTTGGCTTGAAATTGTGTACTTTTGACATTATTAGTCATTTATTTAGTGTTTGCTAGAGGTCACACAGCCACTGAGTTTTACCACAATAGTTCATTTGGGTCTAAACCCACAAGATGTACGTTTCTGCATTGTTTGTTAAATTTAATTAGTAAGAATTTTGGTGAACAGAATCAGAATATACTTTAATGATCCCACACATGGGAAATTTGTGTGTCACAGCAACAACTTCCTATCTACTAAGTGAGTCGTTGTAGAGCCCGATCACGTACGGAAAGAAAGACCTCCGGTAACGTGATGTGTTACTTCAGAAAAAAAATATTGTCTTTAAACCAATTTAATTTATTTTTTATATTACTTTACGAGTGTTATAAAACAAACAATAAAATCCTGATAAAAATAAGCAACATGGAAGTTATTCCAAAAACAAAGTGGACACAAACTACTGTAAGAATTTAGAAAAATCCGTCAGCAAAAATGACTCCGCTCCACTGGTGATGACAAAATTTCAGACCATTTATATCAAATTTAACACAAAAAAAATCTATCTGTCTTGAGAAAACCATTCAGTATTTTTTTTAACAATACTGTTTAAAATGTATATGTTTTTTTATCTTTTTAATTATACTATTTGACATTGTTATTTTGAATGTATGTGAAAGTGTGAAGAGAACAAAGTTAAGTTTTAATGTCTGCTTCTTTTTTTTCTAATTCAGACGGTTAGATTTATTTTCAAACATTACATATATTTTTACACATTAGATCTGTTTTTACACATTAGATCTGTTTTTATAGCATTAAAATTTTTATAATTGAATCGGGGAAAAAATAAAATGACTGAATGAATCCTGCTCTTAAAATACAAAAAAGTCTTACGTTTTTTGTTGAATCCTCATCAAAGCAGGAAAAAAACCCTTCTGTCTTCTATCCGTAAATCACTCTGTTCTGACTGCTTTTGTCACGGTGTTTAAAAGACTTGATGCCTTCCTCCTATTTTCTACCCATACTGCGCACTGCTCTCTCTCTTTCTCAAATTCCTCCTGGTTTTCACCGCCCCTTCCCTCTCATTGTTCTGCTTCTTAATATTAACAAACCAATATATTATATTATATTATATAATAAAACAGATACAATCTGTTTAAAAAAAAAGTCACCCACCAAGCAAATGTTTACTTTATGTGAACAAAGGTTTTTTGTTCACATAAGAGGCAGACACACACACACACAACACACACACATACACATTTGAATGAAATAACGTTGAATACCACTACTTTCCCTTTCCAATTGTCTTGCACTCTACATAATAACCTGATTGATGGTGGGCAAAGAGTTCTCTAAAAGCCTGGAGCGATGAACAGAGAGGTCACGCAAGAAAGGTCTTTGTTCTGAAGAAAAAATGACGGACTTCAGTGTAATAATACATTTACATTTTATTTCTAAGACACCTTTCTTGACACACAAGGTTGCCGTGTAACATATAATAGTTATAAACAACAGGTGTAAGATAGACACAGGGCGAACCTTTTTTCTCAGAATTCTGTTAAAGTTGTCTCTGTGACACACTCCAAATTTGCATACCTGAGCTTTGAAAATTGGTTGTTGCCTGTCCACTATGTGCTCAGTACATCAACATATGTCAACATGTGAATTTAATGCTTCATTAGCAGCTCCTACCAAATTAGAAAAAGTCATAAAATGAAAAAGAAAGTGGATTATTAAAAATTATCATTTTTTTTAACAAATAAAACACTCATTGTCAAACAGTTCAGAAAAATGTAAGAAACCTTATACATTTCTAAAGAAACGTAATCTAAAAAAAAAGGGATGTGTGGCACAAAGTCAAACCCTGTGATGCAGATACTGGCGTGACGTAAAATAAAACACCCTAATGTGTAGAAGCGTTCCCTGTTCTGTAATGATTTCTCACCGCGTTCTTCACGCAAAACACAAGCTGATTGGTCACTAGTAAAGTGGACCTCGGGGTTGAGAATGTGTGGTCAGAGAAACATGTTGAGGGTGTGTGCGCTGCAGTCTGTGTTTGTCCCTGGCTGTGGCTCCAGCGTACCACATGGTGATGGAGGAGGTGAGGATGGACTCGATGATGGCCGTGTAAAACTGCACCATCATCTCTGCTGGTAGCTTGCCTTTCTTCAGCTGCCGCAGAAAGTACATAGAAAACACTTATGAAAAGTTTGTGTTTATATGTCACACCAGTGGGAATGCATGTAAAAGTGTTTCACCCGCAGGGTAATTGCTTTCGAGTCGTACAGAAAGTGATCATCTTGAAACATAATTTCACCAGTTCACTGCTTTCCACAACTTTATACAAGAAGGAAGCAATTTCAATCCAATTATCAATTTATCTCTTCAGGTGTTTTAAAATTGGGTTATTTAGAGTCCCCAAGAGGACAACAAAATGCATCTTAAATCATGCCTTTAATGAAGTCAAGGTGTGTCATCTGAGGCATTCATTGGTCTAAAACCACTTTTCTAATGCACAGTGGCAGCTTGTTATAAAAAAAAAAAAGAACTGGGGGAGGGGGCGCACATTTAAAAAAAATACATACTCTGTATAAAAGATGTCACATGCCAGTACATAAATATTTAAAAGTTTTATTTTCACAGATATATGATCCACCCCACTTGAACAGAAAACTTAACACAGTCAATTATTTGTGACAGCATTTTCATTGTGTTTCCTTATGCCAGTTTGGTAGCTTCATCTAATTGTGCCAGGATGTTACTATGGCCAAAAATGCCTAGCTTATAGCAACTATGTAGGTGAGTGCAGCACGTTTCATGACGTTTGCACTTTTCAGACAAATGCCTCAGGTCACTCACTCCACTGCACTTTATTAGTTGCCTAAACAAAAGGCAGAGAAAACAAAAAAAGTGTTTCTCACGTTGCATCCCGTTAGGCACTGAGCTTTTTATAGACAACACGGGAAAATGCTCTCACATCAGAGCGTCCGCAATCTCGTGTCTGGTCCAAGCTCCTTCACTCTCGTTTTTTCTTCAACAGAATACTTAGAAAACGGATTCTGAGGAAGCGACGACATCAAATTCTATTTTAAAAAGGTACTTGTGTTAGGAATTAAACTAGCTTCCCAAGAAATGAGGACGACAATTTTCAAGATTCAGCACTGAAAACAGTTGCAGAGTTATGGGCCAACTGTGACTCTCTGTGACATGGGCAGGATTAAAGGTCAGCTCATGGCTAATTGATTGGTTCACTTAACAGATTGACAGAGAAGAGAACCTATCGCTGTGATTTCATTGTGCCCCATCGGTGTGTTAATGATTTGCAATACAAATGAATGGAGAAAAACACTCATATTTTTTTCAGAAAATACCGGAAACCATATGCACACACGTCGGTGCACACTCAAATGAGTATATAGTGAAAAGAAACACACATACACACTCGACAGTTTTGCAAACTTACAAACATATACGTTTTTATATTTTTATTTATTTATTTTTGGTAATCAGGTCAGGGAGTGCGGCACACCTGTGCTCCATGTCACCAGCCACCACTGCTAATGCAGGGTCGGAGAAGCTGCTGAAACCCAGCAAACTGCAGTGCAGGGCAGGGTACATACTGGACATTTCCTCAGTCTGTCGCAGAGCCACAGAGGAACAAACAACCACACACTATCACTCTTCTAAGCATTTAGAAAGGATCAATTTTTCTAACATAGATGGGTTTTTTTCAGAGGGTCAGAGGATTCCAATATTTAACATATTGTATCGAGATTTGGGGAAATACGTACAAAACTAACACAAAACCAATTTATATTTTACAAAAAATAGCAATACGAGCAATAACATTTTCATCTTATAATCAACCAACCAATAATCTATTTATAAATTTAAAAACATTAAAGTTCTATGATTTAGTGGAATTACACACTTTAAAATTTATGTTTAAGATTAAAAATAATGCGATGTCAAACTCTCTTCAAAATATGTATAACATTAGAGAAAGTCCATACGAACTAAGAGGAAATGTTGTGTTCATCAAAAATAAATTCAGAACAAATGTTAAAAAATTCTGTATTTCTATTAAAGGTGTGGATCTTTGGAATAATTGTGATGATGAACTTAAATTATGTTTAAATCTATTCTGTTTAAAGAAGAAATTTAAGTTATTATTGCTTAAAAAATGTGCAAGTCTTGATGGTTAAATTCAAGCTTATATATAATGAATTTAAAGTAACAATTGTATTACTTTTTCATTTGATGTAATATTTCTGTATATATACTTATAGATTTTTGCTTTCATAGTGATTTGAAAAAAGGGTCGGTGTAATGAGCGTTTGCTTCAGCCGATACCTTTTCGGTCCTTTGTCAGTCAGTCAGTCATCTTCTTATCCGTCTGTCCCTTTCGGGGTCGCGGGGGGTGCGGGAGCCCATCCCAGCTAATTTAAGGCGAAGGGCATATAATTTCATAAAAAAAATGTAACTTTCTTTAATGTGAATTTTTTTGTTCACATAAGAGGCAGACACACACACACACACACACACACACACACACACATTTAAATGAAATAATGTTGATTTCCCAATGTTAACGTCCCAACAAGGACTTGGGATCCTTCCGGGTGAGCTGGATAATGCAGACGGAGGGAGAGAGGCCTGGGCTACCCGTTTGAGGCTGTTGCCCCCGCGACCGACCTCGGAACAAGCGGAAGATGACGGAACGGAATGTTGATTACCACTACTTTCCCTTTCCAATTGTCTTGCACTCTACATAATAACCTGATTGATCGTGGGCAAAGAGTTCTCTAAAAGCCTGGAGCGATGAACAGAAAGGTCACGCAAGAAACGTCTTTGTTCTGAAGAAAGAATGAACGGACTCAAATGAGTAAATAGTGAAAAGAAACGGTGTAAAACGTTATTAAAATGCATATTATCTTCACACAGGACAGTTTTACATACACACTCGACAGTTTTGCAAACTTACAAACACATACGTTTTTATAATTTTATTTATTTATTTTTGGTAATCAGGGCAGGGAGTGCGGCACATCTGTGCCCCATGTCACCAGCCGCCACTGCTAATGCAGGGTCAAAGGAGCTGCTGAAACCCAGCTAATTGCAATGCAGGGTAGGGTACATAATGGACATTTCTTCAGTCTGTCGCAGAGCCACAGAGGAACAAACAACCACACACTGTCACTCTTCTAAGCAGTTAGAAAGGATCGATTTTTCTAACATAGATGGGTTTTTTTCAGAGGGTCAGAGGAATCCTGCGTACTGGGGAAAATACACATTCAGAAGGACACCGTCAAAACTTTACTCAGACAGGCCAGCATTTTCAGCCTCATCCTGTCTGATGCTCAAACGACCAACCTGTTTGCTTTGGCCTCTACAATGAAGGCTTCCACCATGCAGCTCTGTGTGTGTATCATTGAAAAAAAGGAACACTTTCCTGTGTAGATGATGTCTCTGTATTCAAGCAGTAGTGGCTGGTTAATGTGAGGCGCAAGGGCGCCGCTCTCACTCTAGAAAAGTAACGTTAGTTACTTCATGTCAAACTGACAAAAAAAACCTTTTGACTATATATATATATATATATTCTGCCTCCCTTGTTCCAGTCTTTTGGGGCTGGTGAGGATCTGTTAGCCCTAATAAACACATGGTTCACATCGGCAGCATGCACGTACTTTCACTCACACTCACACACTGTGTCACACTGTATGACTTTTTACTGTCAGCTAAGTTCCTTGCTCCTAACCAATATTATTATAGCTCTAGTAACATGTGTTTGTGTTGTACATCATGTGTTTGTGTTCTACATCATTTGTTATAGAATGTTTTGTTGTGTGTGTCAGCTTTATCACTGGTTTAATCTCTTGGGTGTTTTTCTTCTTTTTTTTTTTTTTTTTAGATAATCCAGCAGGTTGGCCGTGATGCTGAATACTGTAACTACTGATTATCTCTTCACTTTGTCTCCTTCTTTTCTTCTTCTGTACCCTATTCCTCTTCTTTTTCACTCCCCCTCAACCTCCTTGCCACGTCGGTCCCCTGTGTCCCCCAAGCCCCCCGTGCACCTTGTCCCCTCAGTATTTCTGGTCAGGACCAGCAAAACCAGCAAAAAGAAGCACAGAAAGTACAGACATTTTGAATGTACACCATTTAAAATGAACAAATAGAGCAGAACAAAACTGTCCAGCAATACTTGACATAGAGATTAACATTATGCTTGTCACAAAGCCGGACAGGACACGGTACAAAAAAAAAGAAAGAAAAGTGGTTTAAAAGTCAAATATACAATAAACCTCCCTGGATGTCATTAAAGGCATAATTAGAGATGTATTTTATATCCTCACAGAAACTCTCAAACCCCAATTTTGCTCTTTCTGAAGCACACACATGCATTAGAAGAAACACTTCTCCTTTTTCCTCCAACCGTTGAGTGTACTTTAGAAAATTATAGGAAGTCTCCAAATGGTAGAATACAGTGCACTAGAGCAATTATGTGTTAAGATTATTATTTTCTGTATGACTAGAAAACAAGGACCTTGGGAGGAGTGTGTGTGTGGATTTTTACATTGATTTGCTAAAAGGTTACACAAACACAGGCATTTTGGTTGGATGCCTCTTATAACATAAGCACTTTGTTACTGCACAAACAACAAAATAAAAAAATAAAACTTTGAAATAAAAAAAAGGGACATTCACAGATTCAAAATGTCTTCCAGAGTCTATGTTACATACCATAGCAACCCAATTTATTTTTAGTTTATGATAGATATATTTGAAATATATGGAATAGATAGTTAAAACCAAGTGCAATAAATGCTTAATTTATCAGAGAGAAATACATAAGACTGCATTAACACTAGAACCGCCACAACCGTCCATTCGACTGCAAGTCACTTTGATATGCTAATTAGAATAAATAAAACACAGCCCTGGAGGCTGACCTTTTATGACTTTTAATATAAACATGTTTTCTATTTTACCATGTTTTTTATGTGTTCTAAAAATGAACATTTCAAAATTTATAAGTATTTTATCTCCTCTAACCAGGGCACAGAAGCTGGGAGGAAGCGCGCATTGCCATAGCAATGGGGTGGAGAACTTGCCAGAGACCAAGAGCCACGTTTTTTTTCTGTGATACTGCAAAGAGCTGCATCATACTGATGGGCACATATGAACATCATCCCATCCCTTAATCATATATGCACGCACTATTGGGGAAATGTTAATGTTTGTAGTTCTTCACATTAGGTGCATCTGGAGGACAACAGTTGTGTAAATTGTTTTTTTATTTAAGTCATTAAGGCCAGAGTAGTATAGTATTAACCCTAACAGATAAAACGTTATCTTTTTTAAGTCCTGGGGGCCAGGTGTGTAAACTCTAGAAGGTCACATGTCTGTCAGAACAATTTGATGCCTGTGGTTCGAGAAGGTAAGATTAGATTTCGGGGGTAGAGAGATTCAGAAGGGTAGGAGGGACTTTAGGTATAACAATGCATGATCTTACTCTAGTGTTAGACTTTCTATATTTGTGATCGACAGAGGTAGAAACTCTCGCTGCAGCTAAATAAAATTGTTTGATTACTTCTCACCAAGTTTGGGCAATCTATTTCTTCCTCAACAGCACGCACATACAGACCACTGCTTAGCCCGATTTAATGAAAATAACCCCACCAACATAATAATATCAGTTAATTTCAACAGTTAACATTGTATGCACTGTCTCACACACACATGCAAGCATTACAATCTCTGAGTGAGACAAAACTAACCTTCACTAAATCTTTTCAGAACCCTCAGACAACATTACCAGAGCGTTCTCCTAACTTAACATCTGTAACCTTGAGGTAACCCTTAACTAACCTTTACAGAACCCTCAGATAACCTCCTAATGGTTTCCTAACTTAACATCTGTAACCTTGAGGTAACCCTTACACAACCCTCAGACAATCTCATGCTCGACCTAAACTTGCATGAACTTAAAAAAAAAAAGAAACAGAAAAAAAGCAGTTTTATCAAAGTTATTTATTTTGTTTTACAAAAAAAAAAAAAAAACAAGATCATCAGCAAAGGTAGCTCAGGCATCCCATTGTTATAGGTCCAATCTGAAAAGAAACACAAAGTTAGCAAAAATAAAGAAAAGGTTCCAAATCATGTGATCAGCAGTGTAGAGGTGGTATTTGATCAGAGTTGAAAGTCACTACAAAAACGTCAATATCTTTTTTATACCTAGAGATGGGAAAATTAAGTTTTGTGAAGGCTTGACACATTTGAAGTAAATTTGTATCAAATGAGTTGAAGTCTCTGAGGCCTCGGAAAAACACTGACATCTAGAAGACAGATTAAACCCCTGCAAACCAAAACGCAACTCATAATTTTGGAACCCCAAACTATTTTCTAGTCATAAATAGAAATGACAGGTGTTATCTTTGGTTTACAAAAACATAAAGAAAATGTCTGCAGTTTTTCCATAATTTTTCATTCTAAAACCTTCACATGAAGTTAAATTTGGGTGTAATATTGGACCCAACTTTGATAGTCACAACAATTCTTGTTGTGTAACAGACTTTTTTTACTGGCCTTTCAAAATACAATTCAAACAATTTATTATATACATTTTCCATTGCCTAGTGGTGAGATTTAAGCATAACTTATTCAAAATACTGATGGTCAGCTTCTAATTGTCAGTAAATATTCACACATTAGTGCTGTCCTCAGGTCTTTGCACTAACTTCCTATTTTCAAGACTAGAAATAGATTTCAACGCAGCTTTTTTTTGTGTACAATTCGTGTGTCAGTTTTATGCAGACAGGGTCAATGTAGGCATCGACAGTACGTTAACAAGGTTCAAATCAAGCATAAAAAACTTTTCTATGTGCTGATAAGTAGACTTTCATACAAAACGCTTCCTTTCTAAACTACTGTAAGTGTTCTGTTTTTGACCATGCCATTTTTGTTTTTATTGTGGTTTCATGCTTTAATGTTATATTTAATTAATGTGAAGCCCACAAGTATGATTATTGCTATTATGACAGCATGAAAATACATGAAAGATGTAATTTGGGGTTGCAAATGCTTGCATTCCTTTGGATTCCTCTTTTTTTTTAAGGTGGCCAATCTTTGCATAGAGCATATGGTGACCTAGGCGAGAAATCCGGGTTCTGACTTTGAAAACTATGCAAATCCATACGGTATCTGTTCTCGCTTTCTGGGGCAGTCCATTACTTTACCACCCTAAACAACATATTTTTGGTCAAAAGAATAGGTGTTGTGTCTCTTTTTATAACAACAGGAGGATGTCCACTACCATGAAAGACGTAGTCATGTCATGTGTTTGTAAAAGTCATTAAATTAGAACATTATGAAGTTTGAGGGGGAAAAATGTTTTAACTAACGAGCCAAAAGTCTCACATATGGTGACACAGTTTAGGAAAAATTGTTTTCCCCAAGTTTTCCCCAGATCAGGAAAGTAAAAAGATGCTTTTGATTATAATTCAGTTTCAGTTCGTGAGTCTATATTTTTCTCTCATCCGCCCGCGGATAACCAGTCCCTCTCCTCAATTTTTACCCGAGCCTGCCACAGTCAGCCTCTCCTCCCAGCGAGGAGGAAACTCTCCGTGTGGTTTGGCTAAATGCCAAGCAGTTGTTAATCTGAGATCCTAGGCTGGCTCGCCAAATGTTGTATCTGTCATGTGTCCTCGGCCATCTGTCCAATCCATGATGGTGTGTGGGTCCAGTAATGGCTCAAGGTCATTGACTGGTTTTCCAGAGCAGACTTTATTGTTACAAGGTTGCACACACACACAGACACACTGGGGCATGGACCAAACAGGAGTGCCTGTTACTCATAATCTTCTTCCTTATATTATATAAGTCAGTGAAAGTCAGGGAGACTGGAGACCACCCTTAATTCTTTCAAATATGGACATCAAGAAGTTTCTCTCCTGCTAGAACTAGGGCAGCCTGTTGCATCCTTTCTCACTTATCAGTCATCCTAAAATAGATTCATTAAACCATTGCTCTCTTGATATCAGTGGCTCTCAGTCCCCTAATTGTTGCCTGGAGCACTCCACTTGTTCACATAACTTCCTAATTACAGCAGATAACCACCTGTTGTTTTCCAGGCGGAATAGTCTGGAACATTTACCTAATATTGAAGCAATATACCACATTCTCCCTTTGTGGCTTTCTTAGCCACACCAAGCAATATACTACACAATGCAGCAAGCACCTGTTATCACATAGGAGGGGGACAAAGTTGCTATTACATATATATATATATATATATATATATATATATATATATATATATATATATATAAAAAACCCCTCTCCCCTCAAAAACACAAAATCCACAAGTCACTAGACTCACATTTGATCAAATCAGCCCTGGTGTTTGGCTCAGGGATTTTTGGGTCGTACAGTGGTAGTTTTTCTAAGAATGAATGAAAAAAAATGCATGAAACTTTATTAAAAATACATTATCAGTAAAAAAAAAAACATCCAAGTCTAAATATTTGTGCCTCAAGGCAGCTGCCTAGAGCCACTTTTGTACACAATATTTACTAACGATTTACCATCAGTGTTAGACAAAGCACATGTTTCAATGTTTGCTGACGATACAACAATTTACCTGTCAGGTAAATTGATCAGTGAAGTAAGGGCAAATCTAGAGGTGGAACTTCAAAAAATAGTAAGCTGGGTTGAAGATAATAAACTAATTTTGAATGTTGAGAAAACAACAAGTATAGTTATTGGTACCAAGCATTCTCTAAAACTTAAACCTCAACTAAACCTCTCCATAAAGAAAACAACAGTGAAGCAAATGGATGAGGTAGAGCTCTCAGGAGTCTGGATAGATTCTACTCTGTCCTGGGATCGTCAGGTAAACAGTGTGGTCTCTAAAATGGGACGTAGTCTAGCAGTCATAAAACGATGTTCAAAATACTTGACAAAGCAAATTACTCCAGGTATAATTCAAAGTCTAGTATTGTCTCATTTGGATTATTGTGCAGTTGTGTGGTCAAACACCTCGTTGAATAATATCAAGAAATTACAGCTGGTGCAAAACAAAGCAGCTCGTGTGGCTCTAAAGTGTGTTTTGAGAACAAGTGTGGCCAAAATGCATTCACAACTCTCATGGCTGTCTGTAAAGGATCGATGGTTATATACCAAAGTTAACTTTTTAAGAAATATTATTACAACTCAAACACCATTGATCTTCTACCAGAAACTGCCTTTCAGTAAAAACACACATTTTTATTCCACAAGACATTTCAGAAGGGCAGTGCTTCACTTTACCAAAGTGTAAAACTACACAGAGCCAACGCACAGTTATGTTTAGAGCTATGCAGGAGTGGAATCATTTACCACAGAATATAAGAGAACTAAGCAGTGCTTGTAGCTTCAAAAAACAACTTAAAAGGTACTATCATCAACCAAACTATGATCTCATGTGATATTGCTGTCTTGCTGTTGTTGTAAAGTGTTATGTTTCTTTTTTGGATACTTGTGTTTTTATAAGAAATGTAAACTGGTTTGAAGTAGGTTCATTGTACTACATGAATGTGATTTAATTTGTTAATTGTAATATTTGAAATTTAATTTGACCCCAGGAAGAGTAGCTGACGCAGTTCGCTGCTGATGCTAATGGGGATCTAACAAATAAACAAATAAACAAATAAACAAATATTGCTCCTTGAGAATTTCCCCAGCTTTTCTCTATGATGGAGTTAATCTTCTTGGGATTTTTCCTTTCTTCCTGGAATAGACAAAAAAAAATTACTGTCATTTTCTTCTGACATGGGGCACAGATTCACATCCTTTCCTCAGGTTTTTCTTACATCAGCTTGTATAAGAGTAAAAACTAGAATTAATAGCACTCAGGAAGACACCATGGTTACTTTTTGTCTTCTCTGTAGGTGACCAAAACGTAATTGTAGATCACAAACAGTGTGTGTGTATGTGTGTGTGTGTTTGTGTGTGTGTATACATGTGTGTGTGTGCGCGCGCGCATGTGTGCGCGCGTGTGTGATTGGTGCGTGTGGGGGGGTGTCGGCTGAGGCCGTATTCAATGGGCACCCTCCATGCTTCGTGTTTCAGCAGAACAAATCCGGGGGCCAAAGCGTACGTTTGTTAAAAGTATTCACCAAGGTTCTGACAGCATGGTCTCATTCCACAAACACACTTCTTATATCGCTTCTATACGAATACAGCTTGTCCAAGATGGGGATTAATGTGTGTGTGATCTGTTCATTTGTTCCTGCTTTGGTGTTACTCACAATTCAATTTTTCAGTTCAATTTAATTTATTCAGACCTCTATGAACAAAAATCTGATATGGTACTTGTTATTGTGCGGTTTTATAATCTACTAAGCTTTTGAATTTTAATATGTTTCTTTGGATGAAGAGTTGGTTTGTATGCGCCCTGTACGGGGCTTTATTGACAGTTCTGATGCTCGTTTTTGGATAAGAGAAATTGGAATATTTGTTTTGTATGTGTTTCCCCACACCTCCACTCTTTAAGTCATACACGGTAAAATTAATTAATTATATTAAATATATAATGCCTTTTTATTCAAACATTCTTTTACCTTTGAAATAATCAATGATGACTTACATAGTTTTGTTTTTTTCAAATTGTATGTGACTTTTCCATCTTATTTTTTTGTGGATTATCATTCCTAAAAAAATGATTTCATTTATTTTGTCAAGAAGCGGAGTGCAGGTGGAAAGAGGAGGTCCCAGTTGGAGACAGAAAACATGATTTATTTGGAAGTTTATCAGTCCATAATTACCGTGGAACAAAAAACAAAGTTTCAGTGACATGGCATAATGTTATTGTCAGAATGTGTTTCTTGGCCAGGCAACCATGGGAGACCTGGCTGGAAGGGACGGTAAGACCCAACAGGGAAGTCCGGGGTGATTTCCTTAGGACCTAAGGGGAATCACCCCGCAGTCGGCAACCCGCGGCTCCGGAGCCTCATGCGGCTCTTTCATCCTTATAATGCGGCTCTGATTGGCTTGGGAAAATAAATTACTAAAAAAAAAATTTTTTGTATTTAATTGAAGTGTGTTTTATTTGTGTTAGTTTTTATATTATTTTAGTTCTAAATTTGAAGATTATTGTGATCTTGAAATATCACAAAGTATGCTCCGCTGCATACTTTGAAAGCCAAAGGCATATAACGATGACGGCTCACGGATTTTTCCCTTTTGTTTGCTGCGTGCACAATTTAAATTCAGCTTTTTAATTTATTCGAAAGAGACATTCAGACATTATTATTTTTTCAAGAATTCAAAATGTGTTCATTACATCGGTAAAATTTAATTTTCTCCGTAGCACTTCATAAGACATAACCACACTATAGTTGTTTATACAAAGTGTAAAGGTAAGAAAAAGCAATATATACAGTGTTATCTTCATTTTAGATAAGATAAATGGATATAAGGATGACGCCTCATGGCATTTTTCTGCTTTCGTTTGCTACATGGACAATCTAAATTCAGCTTTTTAATTTATTTGAAAGAGACATTCATTGTTATTATTTTTCAAGAATTCAAAATGTTCAAAATGTGTTCATTAAATGAATACAATGTAATTTTGTCTGTAGCACGTGGATTTCATAAGAAACCTGCTGCGGTAAAGTAGTAGAAGTTTTTTTTTTTTTCATTTTAGATGTGCGGCTCCCAGTGTTTTCTTTTGCGTGGAAACCGGGTTCAAATGGCTCTTTCGGTGTCAAAGGTTGCCGACCGCTGTAGGGTGGCAGGGTGGATGGGAAACGTCCATGGCTCCCTCTGGCGGCAGAAGAGGGGAACATGACATATTTGTTCCATCTCTGTATCTTGAATAAGGACTTTTCGATTCACATTTATACTACAATTTGTAAATATTATCAATTTTGTTTTCTTTAAATTTAAAGTTAATTTGTTTGAATCAAACCAGCTTTTTAGAAGTTTTAGCTCTTTTTCGACCTCATCAAGTAATACTTCCAAATAATTGCCACAACAAATTATACTTGTGTCATCAGGAAATAATATAAAGTGTAAAATTTTTGACACCAGACAAATATCATTAATGTAAAAAATAAAATACAGTGGTTTAGGTCATACTGTACTTCACAGATTAGAGACCTCTGTCTTTTGAATCTTGATGTTCCACAGGTTTCTACTTTGACTTTATTCAGTTTTTATTTGTTAGCTTTGGGTAAAGTTATTTCAAAACATACTGTCTCAGAATCAGAGGTAAGATCTTATGCCCGAGCCCGACCCGACGGGTCAGTTTGGGCCGGAAAATGTCAATCATTACTTCGGGTCGGGCTTCTTTATCGCTGACTTTCTTCTTTTTTTTTTTAAATAAATATGTTATGCCTTTGGTTAAAGTATATGTCAGAGTGAGACATCTGTCTCTTCTAGGATCTTTTATAGTTTGTTAATTTAACAGCAGAGTGAGCGGTCTCGAAAATAGTAGATCTTGGATGAGTCTGTAGCATAGAAGACGGAAGAAGACTGCGCTCATACTCGTTAAAAACCTGGGAAAACTTTAGTCTTTGTAAGTATTTTTTGTGTTTATGTGCTTTGTTTACATGCTCAAGATTGTATTTCATTTGATAACGTGTGAATCGCGTCTTATGTAGTAAGCCACTTAGGATGTGGGCACGCATGTTTCAAGCTAGCTAACATGTGTTTGATCAGGAAGACTCAACGTTCTGTACAGCTCGTAATGCACTTCTTTGTTTGTTTTGTTTCAGTTACTACGTACATATATATATGTAATCCTTTGAAGAAAAGAGTCTACATAAAACAAGAAAAGCAAGCCTTGTGTGGGAGTCTCTTTTGTCATTGGAATAGTTCGCTGGCTGTCTAGCTTCACACAATCACGTGTCGTGAGGGCAGCACAGTAAAAAGACTACTATACAGCGGGTTAAACAACACTGAGCTACACAGTCAACATGAGTCTACGCTCAGGTAAGAATTACTTGAGAGATTATGAGTCACAGCTCGAGCCAGAGGCAAACTCAGAGCAGCAAGCTGATGACCAGGCAGCCACCAATCACCCGGCTCCTGCAGACCAGCGGTCGCCAGAGAGGCAGCCGACAGAGAGGCCGCAGCAATCACCTCCACGCAGCATCAGGTCCGGAGCCACCAGCAGACGGTCGCACACCACAGCAGCCTCAAGTGTGTCAGCCACAAAAGCATATGCCAAAGCCCGAGCAGCAAAGGCCCAGCTCCTTTTCGCAGAAAAAGAAGCTAGTCTGATGAGACAAAAAGCAGATTTGGATGCCAGTCTGATGAGACAAAAAGGATATTTGGATGCCAGTCTCCATGTTTTGAAGTGTGAAAAGGAAATAGCAGCAGCTGAAGCAGAAGCTGCAGCCTATGAAGAATTAGAAAGTCAGAGCGGGGAGTCAGACCCAGAACTTCCTATTACAGGAGAAACGTTTAATGCAGTACAACGCACAAGTGATTATGTGGAACAACAATGTAAGCTAATGGCGCCACCTAGTGCTACACATGATAGCGCAAATTTTCAAATGCCAAGTCGATCAATAATCACAAAGGAAACTCATGTCCAGTCCCCAAAGAAAAACGACGTTAAACATGAGTACATACCAGAAGCTGTTCCAACCAGCACATTCTCACTCAACCCCCAAGCTCACACCTTTCTGCCTACAAGTCACAATCAAGTAGAGCAAAACAGCGTACAAGATTTTGCAAAATATCTCATCCGCAAAGAAATAGTTAGCACTGGTTTACTCCAATATGATGACAGACCTGAAAACTATTGGGCATGGAAAGCCTCATTCATGAGTGTTACTAAAGACTTGAATCTGTCCCCTAGAGAAGAGCTAGACTTGCTCACAAAATGGTTAGGGCCAAAATCTTCAGAGCAAGCAAAAAGGCTTCGCGCAGTACACACCCTCAATCCCACTGCAGGTGTAAAAGTGGTATGGGAGCGTCTGGAGGAATGTTATGGCTGCTCAGAAGTCATTGAGGATGCACTGTTAAAAAAGTTGGAGGAGTTTGCAAGGCTGACAAACAAAGAGAGTGGTAAATTAAGGGAGCTTGGTGACATCTTGTTAGAGTTGCAGTGTGCTAAGTCTGATGGTACACTGCCAGGTCTTGCATATCTAGACACGGCTCGAGGGGTTAGACAAATAGTTGAAAAACTCCCCTTTAACATGCAGGAGAGGTGGACCACTGTAGGTACGCAGTATAAAGAAGTCAATAGAGTGTCATTTCCACCTTTTTCTGTCTTTGTCCAATTTGTACAGCAACAAGCAAAAATGAAAAATGATCCAAGTTTTTCCCCATCCAGCTGCAGCAACCAAGTTACCACATGCACTGAAAAGTCCACTCCATATAATCGCAAAGCTACTGTTGCAGTACACAGAACGGAAATTGAGGAAAGAAAACAAAGAAGTTTCGAACAGGAGAAAATTGAAGAACCAGATCGTCTGTGTCCAATTCATAAGAAGCCACACCCTCTGAAAAAATGCAAGTTATTCAGAGACAAATCAATCGAAGAACGCCAGGCTTTTCTGAGAGAGCATCGCATATGCTACAGGTGTTGTGGGTCTGTGCAACATATAGCCAAAGATTGTAAGGTAGCAGTAAAGTGTGTTGAGTGTGACAGTCCAAAACACTTGTCAGCACTCCATCCGGGTCCCACACCTGTCCCAAAAGATGACACCTCAAAGAATGTAGATGCTAAGGAGGACTCAGAAAACCATCCTGCAGTAGTCTCCAAGTGCACAGAGGTATGTGGACAAAGTGACAGCCCACGCTCATGTTCAAAGATCTGTTTGGTGAAAGCATATCCAGAAGGCCAAAAGGACAGAGCTATAAAAATGTATGCAGTGATTGACGAACAGAGCAATAGGTCCTTGGCTAGAACGGACTTTTTCAACCTGTTTGAAATAAAAAGTGCACCTGTGCCATACACGCTGAAAACATGCTTAGGAAAAGCTGAAACTGCAGGTAGGAGGGCAGAACATTTTGTAGTAGAGTCCATGGATGGAAAAACAAATGTCAAACTGCCTCCTTTAATCGAGTGTGATTCAGTGCCTGACGACAGATCTGAAATTCCCTCACCTGAGATTGCTAAGCACCATCCACACCTTCTCCCTATTGCGAGCAAAATCCAACCGGTCGATCACCATGCTCCTATTCTCCTTTTGCTGGGAAGGGACCTCCTCAGCGTTCATAAAGTAAGAGAACAGATCAATGGACCAAATAACGCACCATACGCCCAAAGGTTAGACTTGGGGTGGGTTGTGATAGGGGAAGTGTGCCTGGGCAAAACTCACAACACAATAGAAGTCAACGTGTACAGAACACACATGCTAGACAACGGACGGACTACTCATTTTGAACCATGTCCAAACGTCTTTACAGTGAAAGAGGACTATGTCAAGCAGCCCCAGAAAAGCACACCTTTAATCTCAAATAGTGTGGACATTAAAGACAACACACACAGGCTAGGTCAGTCTGTGTTTGAACGTACAGAGTCAGATGACAAGGTGGCACTGTCTATAGAGACAAAACCATTCACACGTAGGGGAGTACTGTCAACTGTCAATAGCCTGTATGATCCGTTGGGTTTTGCAGCTCCTATAATCGTGCAAGGCAAAGCGCTACTCAGAGAACTTTCAACTGAGGAGAGCGACTGGGACGCACCTCTCTCCCCAGAAAAAGAGGACGCATGGATCTCATGGAGAAACTCACTGAAAACTCTAGAAGATCTCCAAATCAAAAGGTGTTTTTGAGACCAGTCTCAGAGACTGTTATTTTGCTTTCAGAGTAAGATATTACCTATGTAAATTTTATGTTTCGATATGTGGTGATATAATATGTTTATATCAAGCGGGGAGTGTTATGCCTTTGGTTAAAGTATATGTCAGAGTGAGACATCTGTCTCTTCTAGGATCTTTTATAGTTTGTTAAAGTAACAGCAGAGTGAGCGGTCTCGAAAATAGTAGATCTTGGATGAGTCTGTAGCATAGAAGACGGAAGAAGACTGCGCTCATACTCGTTAAAAACCTGGGAAAACTTTAGTCTTTGTAAGTATTTTTTGTGTTTATGTGCTTTGTTTACATGCTCAAGATTGTATTTCATTTGATAACGTGTGAATCGCGTCTTATGTAGTAAGCCACTTAGGATGTGGGCACGCATGTTTCAAGCTAGCTAACATGTGTTTGATCAGGAAGACTCAACGTTCTGTACAGCTCGTAATGCACTTCTTTGTTTGTTTTGTTTCAGTTACTACGTACATATATATATGTAATCCTTTGAAGAAAAGAGTCTACATAAAACAAGAAAAGCAAGCCTTGTGTGGGAGTCTCTTTTGTCATTGAATAGTTCGCTGGCTGTCTAGCTTCACACAGTCACGTGTCGTGAGGGCAGCACAAAATACATGTTTATAAAATGTAAACTAAAACGAGGTGTGGGTACTAAACTAATAAATACTTGTTATAAAATTAATAATAAAACAGAGAAGTAATGTTTAACTACTAAACAGGATCCGCAGAGCGTGTGCACGCCTCCTCTTAATTTGGTAATCCTCCCCTATGCGGATCTTTATTTTATTCATTTTGAACTGGTATGAAGGAGTAAGAAGTTAAGGATAAACTAAAGGCAGGAGAACTGAGAAGGCAAACACGCACCGGTAAGAGTGAGGTGTGGAAAAGATTCAAATTTATTGTTCAAAATGCTACAGAAACTTGCGTTGGCTTCGCTGGATGTAGTCAATGTGTCGCTTTGCTTTCAAATGAGAGCAAAAAGACTGGCACCTCTACGCTGAGCGGGCATTTAAACAGTTGGACTGGCAAAAGTGATGATCGTCAGAGATCTATTTTATCATTTGTTTCAAAGACCATCCCTCCTCTTCGCGCTAGGCAGGCCATCACAGACAAGTGCGTAAGGGGTCCTATAGTGTGATTATTTTGTTTTTTTCATTAAAAAACATCTTCTTGAAAATGTTCAAATTTATAAATTACCCTCCTCCTCCTGAGTCCTCACAAATAAAATATGACATTTTGGGCTTGTTTCGAGCTCGAGCTCGAGTCACGTTTTAGTTTTAGTTGAACAAGGTCGACTAAAACGAAAATCTAAAGAGATGACAAAAATCTGACTAAAACTTAAAGTAACTTTTGTTCCAAAGACTAAGACTAAAACAAAAACTCAGATGGCTGCCAAAAACAACATTGGTGTGTGTCTCAGAGGTTAAATAAAGAAGAGGAGGCTTAGAAACTGTACTTTATCAGTTCAGCTCTCTGCTGCCCCCCGGGGGCTGTGCTGAGTTGGTGATCATGAGGAAGATTCCCCCTCCCAGAATGAAATACCACTGGAACACAGTACAGCAACAAGTCAACACAGTGGAACAACAGAAGGAGCTCCGCAGCATGTTTGACACGTCTGAAAACACCGATCCAACTTAAATCCACGTGACAGACAATAAAGAAACAGAAGAATGTTTTAGTTTGTTATTTAAGGCTAAAGGTGAAGAACTATCCAGCATACCAGGACGTGGAGCTAAAACATATTTTTACATGGAATAGATTTGACGGATTTTCACCTGTAATGAGAAAATAGGTTTTTTTTTTCTTTATCTCTCTTAAACTCAATCTCTCAGTGTTTTTTAAAATTTTTTATGTCAAGATATATTTTTCCATCAATAAAAAAAATCTTGAGGAACCACCAAACAAAAATATTAAAAAAAGATTCTCTATGGCCGCCTGTATCAATAATATACTATAATATATATATATATATATATATATATAAATATAGTTTCAGACAACGAGCCTTTCAGAGGATTTACCCAGTATTTAAAGAAACTGTTTAATGTCTTGCAGAAAATGTGATATTTCATTAGAAAACGTAATTTTTCTGCTAAATTTTCTCATAAGGTCTCTAAAACATATAAAAAGTACGATCGACTAGGTGGGGTGGGGTTTTTAGGAGGGATGGACAGCAAGCAGCATGCAACAAAAAACAGAGAAGAGTGGGTTGCTATGGTTGCAAGACAGCCTTGACTGTCTCTAAATTAAATGATAACATTTCATACTCATAAACATAAAAAATAGGCTTTCATCATGAGATAAACTGAAACAATCTATGGGAGCTACAAGTAGATCCCAATCACTGTATGAAGTTAAATAGGGTCCTAAGACACACCCGATGACCTCTCACGGCACACACTAGTAAAAAAAAAAAACGCTGTTCTATAGAACTGACTATATTCATCCCTCACCAGGGAAATTTATGGGCTGGACTTCTTTCACCGCAGCAGGCTGCCCTTTGATGGCATCAACAGTAGGAGAAGCGGGGGTAAGGTGTCTTCTCCAAGGACCCTAGACATGCTCTCTTTAGGACGCGAACCCGCGACCTCCCGGTCTGTGCGCGAACGCTCTAACAACTGAGCTGCCATCTCCACGAACACGTTGGCTGGAAGAACACTGCATGGAACATTTCATCACACAGTGTCTAAGTTACAGAAGCTTTTATTTCCTTTGACAAGAATCATTTGATGCCTTGATTTAAACTTCTCAAATACCACTGACCACCTCAGCATGTCTCCTCGGTAATTAAATAATAAAAATGAATTGGAAGGGATGAATTGTTAAATTCATGGTTATTAAAGTCAACGGAAGAACGAATAAAATAAATGATATGAATCTATTCTGGTATTGGCCGCTAAAATGCGAGTATGATTACAGCAGTGGTTCTTAACCTTGTTGGAGGTACGGAACCCCACCACTTTCATATGCTCATTCACCGAACCCTTCTTTAGTACAAAATAAAATATGATTTTTTTTTTTACTGGTCCACGAAATGAATTGTGCATTAACACCTTGTTCAAATAACAAAACAAACAGTGCATAAACTCAAAACAGCTCATCTCAGTGTAACTTTGCGATCAGATAAGCAACTTCATACGATGCTGGGTGGATCGGCTTGTTGATGGGTACAAATCCAAGAGCGGGTAGAGTGGCCTTTTCGTCGAATCTGGCTCTCTTCCCCTTGAATTAAGCAAGCGTTGTGTTCTTGTATTCCCCATGTCCACGCAGCTTCAAGAAGTGTTCCTTCAGTTCTGCAGGTGCGAGACTAGAGTTGCTCAACTTGGCATTGCAAATCATGCAGATGGGACGCTGACTCACATGACGTTCCGTCATACATGTAAATCCATGTTTTACATATTCATCCCACCACTTTATTTTTTTGCCCAACATACAGTGCCTGACAAAAGTCTTGTTGCTTATTCATTTTGTAGAAACAACAGCTTATAACCTAACTTTTAACTCATCCATTGTTTTTAGAAATGGCTATTTTCTTGTATTTGAAGTAAATCATTTGTTCAGTTTTCACATTATTCTATGTAGGCGACAAAACTTTTGTCTTTCCAAAATGTGACCATTCTGTGTTCATTAAAGGATAACTCTTTCTTCAGTTAATGGAATTTATTGAAGATTTTCAACATAATTTTGGAGGGTTTTAGCTTTCATATGAGCCATTTCTAAAAACATAGGATCAGTTAAAAGTCAGGTTATAAGCTGTTGTTCCTACAAAATGAATAAGCGACAAGACTTTTGTCAGGCACTGTATGTTGGGCAAAAAAAGAAAGTGGTGGGATGAATATGTAAAACATGGATTTACATGTATGACGGAACGTCATGTGAGTCAGCGTCCCATCTGCACTGTAGCTAGCATGGATTAAAATATTCCATAAGAAATCACACGACACATCGACAGTCACACGTTGTGGCGGTTGGAGGTGGTCGTGGGGTTGGCGTCACTAACGCTAACCCAACGTCCCTGACGCACATTGCTGGTCAGACGGAGGGTTTTTAAAGAAGGTGTTGTTAAACAGGAAGTGAAACGCTGGCAGCACGTCCACTCCTGTACAGCCGTTTTATAACGTGTCATCACTGAA
Source organism: Neostethus bicornis (assembly GCA_902685375.1). Classification (NCBI taxonomy): domain Eukaryota; kingdom Metazoa; phylum Chordata; class Actinopteri; order Atheriniformes; family Phallostethidae; genus Neostethus; species Neostethus bicornis. The sequence continues at coordinate 4,277,617 of LR738556.1, forward strand.
CGCCTAGGGTTCGATCGAACCCAGGTTAAGAACCACTGGATTACAGGTACAATCCGTTCGTATCAACTTGATATGAAATACTGGCGTCACTATCACTGCATCCTTCGTTTATTGAATTGTTTCTAAGGATAACAGTCAAAAAAAATGCTAAAAAAAACAAAAACATGTAAAACTAACAAAATCCTACGTGTAATAATGATCAAATATCAAATCAAATATTGTGCAGCCCTAGGAGGGAGCGTGGGGGGCGTGGCCTGTGTGAAGGAGGACAGATAAAAGATCAATGTTTCTGTTGTGAGCTGCTCGTCAGAGTGAAGGTGACGGAGCAGATGAAAAGAACAATCACACCATGTCGTTGAGGAAAATCTCAGAGTGGTTGTGGATTTTTTCCTTGCCTCTCTGTTTCTTGTTCCATTCAAAAGAGCCGTTTCAGGTCTGAAAGAAAGAAAAAAACATCATCGGACTCAGTAAAAAAAAAAAAAAATCTGTTTATAAAATATAATTAAATAAAATTGGTCTTAAATTTGTTCTAAAAGTTCTGCGATCCAATTAAAAGGGAATGTAAAAAAGGTCTTAATCGGTCAGGTAATCTGTGCTTCTGTAACACTGGTGAACTTGACAGTTCCCAAACCTATGAAGGGATTTTAATGAAACTGCCCACAGTTATTCATTCAGTACCAACTACAGACAAACTCAAGGGACCACCTCCAAGAAACCATGTCTTTCTATCAAGTCAACTGCACTCCTTTGAACTGTAATATAAAAATGAACCTGATTTTAGAAACGAGATGATAACAATACCAGAATATCACATTTTAAAAATAAATTTAATCTTTTAATAGATCTTAATTATTCACTATTGTGATAAAAAGTGAACAGAGTAAAACAGAAAACTAATTTATTCAATGTTAAACAAAGATTAAAGATACAAACAAAGCAAAATGGATCAAGTTTTTTTTTTTTTTGCCAAAAAGCATCATTCTGGCATCGATGGATGCCAGAACCTCCCACCTTAACTGATTTGACCCTGATGGCACGCGAGAGAGTTTTACAGAATGATGAAACTATGGATCCTTCTGAACTTTATTGCACTTAGCCCACCTGTGTGTATTCTCTGATGAGGATTATGCTGACAAATATTAGGACACACACACGACATGAGTTCTGCTCACTGATCTGTATTGAACTTCCTTATTTGACTCTTTTACAGCTGTAAATCACAGATTATCACACACTGCTCTGTGCTTCTTTGTTCCCAATTTAGGCTCTGCTTTCCTCCAGTATGTTGATGACCTCACGCTCTGCTTTCCCACACGTGCACAGTGTCTGAAACACACGCTCCCCCTCTCTCTGCCACCTAGCAGGGAAAAAGTCACAAGGTTACCTGCAATAAAATGAAGTTTGTCTGCTCAGAAGTGATCTTCTTAGGCCACATTATCAATGCAAAGGAAAAAAGTCTCTCCTCCAAACATCTCTCTGCCATCCAACAGGTCCTTAAACCTGTCTCAGTGAAACAGCTCCTTTCCTAGTCTTTGTTCTTACAGTGGAACCTTTGTTCCAAATTTTCAACAGTGTCTAGACATCTCAATGCTCTTACTCATTCTAAGGCCATGTCCACTCTTGTCCTGTGGACTCCTGAAGCTGATCTCCACTTCACCCTGGAGGATGGCGCCCCTCATGACTGTGTTGCTGACCTGTACTCCGCGTCCTGACCTGACAACAATGACTTTGTTTTCTATGTTGATGTCTCTGTCTCTCGTGACCCACAAACAGGTACCTGCCGCAGTAGTTATACTGATTGATCAGACCATGACACGGTGGAGTCCCCGCCCCTCTGCCGTTTCATTACTCTGCTCAAGCCTCTGAACTTGTAGCTCTCGCTCGTGTGTGAATTATTTTGACTGACAAAATGTTACTATTCAAACGGATGCTTGATTATGGCGAGTGGCATCGTTAATGTGTTTTTTTTCCCCTTAAATCTGATGTTAAATCTGTCCTTCACCACTCTCTTATTGCAGGACTCTGAATGCCATTCTCCTGCTTACTCAGATTGCTGTGTTTAAAGGTGCTGTTCACACTAATTCTTCTGATCCCATCTCTGCAGGACACACCTGGGCTGACCTGGCAGCCAAAGCTACTACCTACTCCCCTTTGGTATCCTTTTTGCAGCATCTCTTAACTTTGGCCTTGGCCCACTGAGGATGCCTCCTCCAGTCACAGCTCTTACAGACAGCAATTTTGTAACTTTTTGTTCTAACCTCTCTGGAATTCTTGCAGATTCATGCAGTTCTTATGTGGTAGCTTCCCTGCCTCAGCCAGCAGAAGAAAAGTTTCACACCCTCAATTGCGGGTTGGTGCTCGGCGGGACGAGCCAGAAGACGAGTTGGTGCTCGGCGGGACGAGCCAGAAGACGGGTTGGTGCTCGGCGGGACGAGCCAAAAGACGAGTTGGTGCTCGGCGGGACGAGCCAGAAGACGAGTTGGTGCTCGGCGGGACGAGCCAGAAGACGGGTTGGTGCTCGGCGGGACGAGCAAGAAGACGAGTTGGTGCTCGGCGGGACGAGCCAGAAGACGGGTTGCTGCTCGGCGGGACGAGCCAGAAGACGGGTTGCTGCTCGGCGGGACGAGCCAGAAGACGGGTTGCTGCTCGGCGGGACGAGCCAGAAGACGGGTTGCTGCTCGGCGGGACGAGCCAGAAGACGGGTTGCTGCTCGGCGGGACGAGCCAGAAGGACGGGTTGCTGCTCGGCGGGACGAGCCAGAGGACGGGTTGCTGCTCGGCGGGACGAGCCAGAGGACGGGTTGCTGCTCGGCGGGACGAGCCAGAGGACGGGTTGCTGCTCGGCGGGACGAGCCAGAGGACGAGTTGCTGCTCGGCGGGACGAGCCAGAGGACGAGTTGCTGCTCGGCGGGACGAGCCAGAGGACGAGTTGCTGCTCGGCGGGACGAGCCAGAGGAAGGGTTGCTGCTCGGCGGGACGAGCCAGAGGAAGGGTTGCTGCTCGGCGGGACGAGCCAGGAAGGGTTGCTGCTCGGCGGGACGAGCCAGGAAGGGTTGCTGCTCGGCGGGACGAGCCAGGAAGGGTTGCTGCTCGGCGGAACGAGCCAGGAAGGGTTGCTGCTCGGCGGAACGAGCCAGGAAGGGTTGCTGCTCGGCGGAACGAGCCAGGGGAAGCCAGGAGCTCGGCGGAACGAGCCAGGGGAAGCCAGGAGCTCGGCGGAACGAGCCAGGGGAAGCCAGGAGCTCGGCGGAACGAGCCAGGGGAAGCCAGGAGTTCGGCCGAACGAGCCAGGGGAAGCCAGTAGCTCGGCGGAACGAGCCAGGGGAAGCCAGGAGCTCGGCGGAACGAGCCAGGGGAAGCCAGGAGCTCGGCGGAACGAGCCAGAAGACGGGTTGCTGCTCGGCGGGACGAGCCAGAAGATGGGTTGCTGCTCGGCGGGACGACCCAGAAGACGGGTTGCTGCTCGGCGGGACGAGCCAGAAGACGGGTTGCTGCTCGGCGGGACGAGCCAGAAGAGGGGTTGCTGCTCGGCGGGACGAGCCAGAAGACGGGTTGCTGCTCGGCGGGACGAGCCAGAGGAAGGGTTGCTGCTCGGCGGGACGAGCCAGAGGAAGGGTTGCTGCTCGGCGGGACGAGCCAGGAAGGGTTGCTGCTCGGCGGGACGAGCCAGGGGAAGCCAGGAGCTCGGCGGAACGAGCCAGGGGAAGCCAGGAGCTCGGCGGAACGAGCCAGGGGAAGCCAGGAGCTCGGCGGAACGAGCCAGGGGAAGCCAGGAGCTCGGCGGAACGAGCCAGGTGAAGCCAGGAGCTCGGCGGAACGAGCCAGGGGAAGCCAGGAGCTCGGCGGAACGAGCCAGGGGAAGCCAGGAGCTCGGCGGAACGAGCCAGGGGAAGCCAGGAGCTCGGCGGAACGAGCCAGGGGAAGCCAGGAGCTCGGCGGAACGAGCCAGAGGAAGCCAGGAGCTCGGCGGAACGAACTCGGGAGCCAGAAGAAGGTTGGAGTCCGACGGACGCTGTCCCCTCGGGCAGGGGATTCTCCGGCGGGACGCTGCCCCCTCGGGCAGGGGATTCTCCGGCGGGACGCTGCCCCCTCATCAATGATTACCTCCGGGTGGTCAAAGATCACTTGGCGTGGCGTGGCTTGGAGTCGGACTTGGCGTGGCGTGGCTTGGAGTCGGACTTGGCGTGGCGTGGCGTGGAGTCGGACTTGGCGTGGCGTGGCGTGGAGTCGGACTTGGCGTGGCGTGGCGGGGAGTCGGACTTGGCGTTGCTTGGAGTCGGACTTGGCGTGGCGTGGAGTCGGACTTGGCGTGGCGTAGAGTCGGACTTGGCGTGGCTTGGAGTCGGACTTGGCGTGGCTTGGAGTCGGACTTGGCGTGGCTTGGCTTGGAGTGCACTGGTTGTAAGTCCGCTGGGTCCAGTTGTTGTCAGGTCTTTCTGTTGTAATAGGGGAAGGGATGGTGGAAAGAGGAGGACCCGAATGCTATTATTAACATAATACGGGAAAGTCTGTAAAGGAAAAAAAAAAGAACAAGATTAACTTAAGGCTTCAGAAGTCCAACTTAAATTAAAAAAATGCAGACATGGTCAGGCAACCAGGGTAACCTGGCTGGGAAAGGTGATTGTAAGACCTGACAAAGAAAGGCTGATTAGGCTGCCCTTAAATAGGCAGCCGGGAGATTGGCTCCACCTGACCCCACAGGTGTCGATTAGTCAAATTGCCAGAATTGGGGGAAAGGTGAGGTGATACCTGGCTCCCTCTGGTGGTGGCTCGAGGGAACCACGACAATTGGCAATCATTGATTAAACATTCTACCAAATAATGATAATAATTAATTGGTTTTCACAGAGTTTTTAAAGGAAAGAATAAATTATTTTGAAGATTCTGTTCCAAAGCTTAAACATCTTACTCAGAAGAATTGGAAAGGGAAAATAGCACACACTAAATGTTTAACTTGTCACACAGTCAGTCTTAATTTTTTAAATAATTATAATATTATGTGGCATAATGTTGAAGTTCCTGACAAGATACCAACCTGCCATCTCCAGCTTTGGTTCTCTGCCTTTTAATGATAATTTAAATTAAAAATTAAATGAATTACTCTATTCATCCTTCACCGGGGAAATTTGTTTGCTGCACTCCTTACACCGCAGCAGGCTGCCCTTCAACGGCGCCAATGGTGGGAGAAGCGGGGGTTAGGTGTCTTCTCCAAGGACCCTAGACATGCTCTCCGTGGGACGCGAACCCACGACCTTCCGGTCCGCGGGCGAACGCTCTAACCACGCGGCCGTACATTACATTGTTAGAGTGCAGGGTAAGCATGTTAACAAGTAACCCTTCAGATCTGAGATTACGTGTAAGTGAAACGTTTCAGGTGACAATGGTGGAATCCTCAGCACAGGCTGAAACCGTTCCAGCTTTCCCTGCCCTAAAGAAGGCGGGCACCGCTCCCGAGCAAGATCAGTGTGGAGTGAAATAGCGTCCCACTGCTACAGTAGCGTGCCAAGCTCCAACAGATCTCCACTACACATTGAGAATGGAACGACCTCTTCCCTGGCATCTTCTCAGACATCTTGGCTAATCTCTACGAGTAACTTTGTGTTGCCTTGTTATTCTAGCTTTACTGATTGTTCTCCCAATCTGCTAACTCAGTAATATTTAGCAAATGTTATTGAACTGAATTGAACATACTTTATTTATCCCTGAAGGATAATTTGAGAGGTTTTTTTTTTAAATTTGTTTTTGATTGACTGGTAAAATTTGGACATTTTAGTTTCTCTTGATGGTGTGACAATGAAACTGTGTTCTGTTGTGTTTCTCTGTTCTCTGGAACACCAGGTGTTTTAGGGAGTGTGAAGAAACACACTAGCACTGTCCCCAGTTTCTTATCTGACTCCAATGCTAAGATCATTCTGAACTTCTCTTGAACCGTCTAAGGGCAGGATGCGAGTTGGGTCCGCTAAGTATAGTGAATAGATGTCACAATAGATGCGGTGTGTTTTCTATACGATATATACTGTATATATACGTATATTGTTTATGATTAATGCAGCATGCTTACTATATAATACGTATATATAATTATGAATAGTGCAGCAATTTATAGTGTGTTTTGTGTGTTATAATTTCTCCATCTCTAGTGTTAATGACCATGTTTATGATAATTAAAAAGGGGGGAGTGTGGTAGAAAACTTTGGATAAAGTAAGGTTAATTATTCACTTTGAAAACATCTTAATGACAATAAGTGTCTTTGATTGGCGTGATGTGATGAGACAGGACATCTGTCTGACATCCATGGTGTGAGAACACTTTCCAGCCTGTTCACACAGACTCCAAGCTGCTCGAGGACAAGCAAAGATACATTTTATAAAGTCTATCCAAATAAGGCAGGTGCACGATAAGGACATGTTTAGTTTGTCCAGCCCAGTAATAAATATTAATAAATTATCAGCTTATCAAACATAAAGGTCAGCCCAACCAAAGTTCCATAGCCTATCAGAATGCCTAACAACGAAAAAGCCCACCCTGACAACGGGGATCCTTAAAACATGTGTCTGTGGGGAAGTTCGGGGAACTTCTGCCGATCAATGTTTGATTTGCATGAACTTCCAATGCTGCAGCATTAAATCTTTGGACTTTATTAAATTCTTTATTTTCTCTTCTCATTTGTGTGACATCTGATTAAGAAAATTTCACAACACAAACTCCACAATTTCCCCATATATCAGGTAAACCCTTTTTTTTTAATGTTGTGTGTGCAAACTGATGTTTGAAATCAAATCTTCTTCTGTAATTTTCATTTTCTGAAATAAAAACAAACAGCTTTTGTAAATCTTCTTTTAAAGTTTTGTTTTTAGCTTTAACTAATGTCTGCAATTCAATAATGTATTTCGATGTTAATCATTCTGACTTATTAACAGTGCATTTGTATGGTCTCTGTGTTTAGATTTGTGAATTATTTTAATGGTTTTTATCTGTAATAAATTTTCATTTGTTTTAACCCATACTTTAAGACAATGTGTAAAAAAAAGAACAACCATGGTTGAACAGGGTAAAACATATTTAAAATTATATACAATAAAAATGCTCTTTGCTACTTCATTTTGTACACAACTAATATTATATTTCTATGTTAACCTGTCATCCAACATAACCCCCAAAAATTTCAATATCAAGTTTTCAATAGATAAAGTGACATCTGACTTTTTTTTATTACAAAACATCCTAAAATTTGTCTTTGATATGTTCATGAATAACTTATTGTAATCAAACCACATGTTGAAATTTATCATTTCATTTTCAATACTTTCAGCTAAACTTTTTTAATTTTTAAAAAAAAAAAAAGTTAATATCATCTACAATTAAGTCAAACTACCGTAATTTCCGGCTTATAAAGCGCACCTGATTATAAGCCGCACCCACCACATTTTAAGAGGAAAACCGATTTTGTACATACACAAGCCGCACCTGTATATAAGCCGCATGTGCCCACATTAAAACATGTAACACAAAATTAACCCAAACCCGACTTCAAGTCCCGCGAATGAAACTAAGCGTCCTTCATTAAAGTCCACAGTCCAAAAATCACAGCCGGCAAAATGAACGGAAAATGATACTTAAGGTTTGATGCATGCCTGCAGAGTCCGGGTCCCGTTGAAAGTAATCCAAAGAAAAAAAAGTGTATATTTCCAAAGGTAAGGGAGGGAAAAATATATATTCACTATTGTCCGCTGCGTCCACAAACAGGTGGGTTTTTCTTTAACCAACTTTTTACCCCCTCTTCACCTTTTTTTTTGTCTGTCCCTCACCTTTACCGGTCCCCACTTAAACCCGTCAACCCGCGTTTGTTCCGCCCCTCTTTTTTCATTCACCCGTGCAAAACATATCAGAATAAGTGTCTATATTAAATACTAATAAATACATTACAAAAATATACAGTTGCAAATACATATTATACAGGGGTTACACATATTTACAAAGAAAGACGGTACACACAGAGAGTTTTCAAAGTTTTAATAATAATAATATAACTTTCATCCCAAACGGTGCCTGTGACAGGGCAGTTAATGGTAGCAACACGCTAGCAACACGCTAGCAACACGCTCGCAACACGCTCGCAAAACGCTTGCAACACGCTCGCAACACGCTTGCAACACAGTAACAGGTCTGGTAAAAAAACATACCGTACTTGTAAAAATCACGGTAAGCCGTCCTCATCTACGTGCAGCAGCTCTGTTTCCTTCTTTATCGGACTGCTCGATTGCTTTTAGCTTGAAAGCTGTGTCATATGCCTTTCTTTTTGCATTTTCCATGATGAGGGTATGTTCACGCTAATTTAATTTTTGCACAAGACAAGAAGTTGCAGTCTTCCTCGACGCACATATTCCACCGGTCTAAATCTTACCTTTTCTACTCGAGCTGGCAGCCGTTAGAAAAATTACATAAATTGGCCGCATCACTGAATAAGCCGCAGGGTTGAAAGTTTGGGGAAAAAGTAGCGGCTTATAGTCCGGAATTTACGGTTTAACAATTTAAAGACATCACAAATATCATTTACTGTATGTGTAAAAGAAACAAAAGTTTTTCATTAAAAACAAAAAGGTTTTTGCTGTTTACAGTTGGACTTTGAATATTTCATTCATCTCAAAAATTGCAATCCACTGAAACACTTTACAGTTAAAATTTATATTACCACAAAAGCAAATTTCTATCGTCACGACCATAAGGTGCATATAAAAGTCTTAGATTTTGATGGATGGAAGACCGAAGGAGACCACAGCTTCATGAAGGGTGAAAGGCAGCACCGGGCAAGTTACGCCACAGTTTGCCAGTGGATTGTAGATAATTGGACTAACGTGTCTCCTGGAACTGTTGTCCGAGCTTTCACAAAAGCTGGCATCATTTTCGAGGAACCGCACGTTACAGAAAGTGACTCTGACAGCGAGGAAAGTGAACCTGCTATGTTGGATTTAGCGCAGTTGTTAGATTCTGAAACAGAGGATGAGGACTTGGATGGATTTGATAAATGACTTTATGACGACTGTAACTAATATTTAAATGAAGCCAACCAAACTCAGTTTTGCTCCCGGTCTATTTTTAAATACGCACACTTGTCTGCTTGTGTGTGTGTTGTTGTGAGGCGGACGTACGTAGGAGAGGATATGTATATAAAACCTATCATCAGGTGCGCCTTATGTGTGTGTTAAATACAAAGCACACAAAACTGAGACTGTGCCTTTTAACACAGTGCACCTTTTGGTCGTGAAAATACGGTATTTATCTCGGGCTGCAGGCTGGCGCAGTGTTTGTCACAGTGGCCTCACGGGAAAATCTGGAGTTCTACGTGAGGCAGGGCTTAAATTCCTGGTCTTTCTGTGTGAAGTTTGCATGTTTTACCCATGTATGAATTGGTTTTCACGATGTGCTCCGATTTCCTCCCACTCTCCACAGACACTTGTGTTTTTCTGGCTCTATATGTTGGCTTGCAACAGGTTGGAGACCTGTTAGGGATGTATCTTGTTTCTCGCCTGTAACTGTTGGGGAAAGGTGAGGTAGAATCCAAGCGCAGGACACAGGATGAAAAGGAGAAACATCAAATTTACTACCAATCAGGTAAAAACAGATTTTTCGAAGCAGGCGGGTTCTTCTGAGGCAGGCGGGTTGTCCGAGGCTGGTGGGTATCCAAGGCAGGCAAGTTTCTTAAACAAAGGAAAACAGAATATAAGATCACAGGCAAGAAAATTAGCAAAGATCTACAAAAGGCTTCTTGTTACCGCATGGAACTCAACAATCTGACACAAGCTGGGGGTGGAGGATGGTTTATGAAGATTACTGATTACTAATGATCTGCAGGTGGTGAGCAAGTTGCCACGGAGACAGACACCCTCTTAGAAGCAGGAGCAGGAATCACAACATCCAGCCAGAATAGGCTCTTGCGACCTCATGTGGGATAAACCAATCAGAAGATGAATAAATAAATCAATTTGGTTCCAACATTTACAGTATATTTTTTCTATTTCTGTGTCTTAGTAAAAATATGCACTTTTTCTTCTCGTGTAAAATATTGTGAATTTCCTTGTAATTGTCTTGATAATTTTTTTGAAAAAAGTCCCGTTTATTCTCTCACTAACACGCCCGCAGTAACATCATCCTCCATTTCATAAAATATCTCCAAGATAAAAATGTCTTTTTGATATTGTGAAGGAAACATATGAAATCATTACAATCAATAAATAAAAATGCCAGAACTTCTTCTTCTCCTTTCGGCATTTCCCATCAGGGTCGTCACAGCAAGTCAGTTTCTTCCATCTAACCCAATCTGCTGCATCCTTTTCGGACATGTAAACTATCTTCATGTCTTCCTTCACTGTAACCATGGACCTTTTTTTTGGTCTTCATCTAGGCCGCTTTCCTGGTGGTTCCAAACCCAGCATCCTTCTTCCGACGTACTCTCTCTCTCTCCTCTGCACATGTCAAAACCATCTCAGTCTGGCCTCTCTGACGTTATCTCCAAAACCTCTGACATGTGTTGTTCCTCTGATATACTCATTTCTAATCCTGTCCATCCTGGTCACTCCCAAAGAGATCCTCAGCATTTCATCTCTGCAACCTAGACAAAAGAATTGTCTGTAGACCTCCGTGACAGGATAGTCTCGAGGCCCAAAGCTGGGGATGGATACAGAAAATTTTTTTGCTGCTCTGAAAATTCCTGTGAGCACAGTTGTCTCTACAGTGGAAAAAGTTTAGCACCACCAGCACTTTTCCCTTTAGCTGGCCAGTCATCTAAATTGAGTGATTGGGGGAGAAGGGCCTTCTTCCTCCAACTCTGTTTCTTTCATGGAGTGGAGCTGAGGCCAAAAAATGTACGCATGACACAACAGACAGGCACAACTCTCCTGACAGTTTCCTGTCTTTTCCCCAGTGACATTAATAGACCAAACAGCGTGGCTGGTCTCACCACAGTGTTGTACACTTTCCCCTTCATTTTAGCTGAAACAGTCACACATCACACCCGATGCTTTTCTCCACCCATTGCAGCGAGCCTGTACATGCTTCTTCACCTCTTTTTCACACTCTCCATTGCTCTGGACTGTTGATCCTAAGTACTTAAACTTTTCCACCTTCTTTATCTCTTCTCCCTGTAACCTCACTCTTCTCATTCAAACACATACTCTGTTTTACTCTGACTATTCTTCATTCCTCTTCTTTCCAGTGCAAACCTCCACCTCACCAGCTTTTCATCCACTTTTTCCCTCCTCTCACTACAGATTACAATGTCATCTGCAAACATCATTGTCCATGGGGATTCCTGTCTGACCTCGTCTGTCAGCCTGTCCACCACCACAGCAAACAGCGAAGGGCTCAGAGCAGATCCCTGATGCAGTCCCCACCACACACTGAACCCCTGACTCTCAACACAAAGATAAAGGTAATCATGATCCCCTCACTCTGCCACCAGAGGGAGCCCTGGACCTTCCTCCCCCTCATGAATTCTAGTCTAATCCCGAACACCTGGGTGATTAGCCTGATACTGAGCAGGGGTGCATCGTCAGCCTGGTGCCTATTTAAAGGCAATCACCCCAGACTTCCTTGTCGTGTCATACCTTTCATTCTAGCCAGGTCTTCCTGGCTCCCTGACCAAGCTATGCATTGTAAAACAATAACACGAGACATTCCATTGATCCTTGTTTGTTTTCATTTGCAGCTTTACTGGACTGCCTTATCAATAATAAACCATGTTTGATGTCCTGCATTTGGGTTCTCCTCCTTTCACCTGCACCCTCACGTCATGACAAAGGTTATACGAACGTGTGTGCTGAGCACTGTACTGTACAGCAGTGAAGCTTGGACAATATTTACAAGGGATGGGAAATCCGACGCCTCGCGACTCATCGAGCAACTTCGAGCAACTGCAAAAAGTCGACACGAGGAGTCGGCACATCTGCAGGCTGCGCATGCGTAGATGAAAAAAAAAACCCCAAGAAATAAAGAAAATCTACGCCTTAAATGATGTCTTACTAGAAGATGCAATGTGGGTTATTGTTGGGCAATTACTCTAGTTTTTTTTTTTTTCATGAAATGAGATTATTGCGTTAATCCGTTGCCATATTAACAGTTACCTAAACAATCAAATTTCACTCTGCTACTGACAATGTAATTACATGTTCAATAAAACACACACACACACACACACACACACACACACTGACCCACTGTTTGTCATTTGAATAACTATAGAGGACCGGCTGATAGAATCTTACGGAAGGGAAAATGAACACACCGATACAATTTAACAGATGTTTTTATACGAGCGCGCAGTGGAAGATTTTATTAAAAAAATAGTCTAGTTTTGGGAGAGTGTGTGATATTTTCACTTTTGTCCGATTGGATGTTCTCCAAATCAAAGTATAGATAAAGTCTGTTTTGATCTTGTTCTTTTAGTCTAAAGCACTTAGTAATGTTTTGGTAAGAGAAATACTGTATAAATAAATACTGTATGAATCTACAATCTGACACAAGCAGCAACATTTAGGGAAGACGTAAGAGAGTCTGCGGGTCTAAAACAGCGCAAAAAAAATTTAAACGGGACAATTGTAAATGTTTGTCATAGATTTTTATTTACAAATAAACTCTTTTCCACAGTGCTTGGCTTTAGTCTGCTCCTCTTCAGACTGACCACCTCCCCAGCTTTGGATAAGACCCGCTCACAAGGCACCGAGGTTGCTGTCATGTGGAGATAATGCTTCACCAGTTTGTGCAGGTTTGGGTAAACTGTTGTCCCCGATGCCCAGAATGCGAGCGGGTCTTCTCCCTTGGAGAGGTAGGGCTCCGATAGGTATCTCTAAACCTCCACTGTGGCATTCGCCATCGCGCACCAACTTCTCTGGGTTTCACCAAGAAAATAGAAGTTAGTAAAACCATGTAACATTAGTACAACGTTTATCAGATGAAAATACGTACTAACCCGGCTGTCTAGCAGGTCCCACAAATAGTCATTCTCCACTGAAGATGACGCTCCCGGTTGTGACTATTAAAACAGAATTGGTTCTCTCTCCATTTACAACTTACACACAGAAACACACACTCACCTTTCACTCTCATACTATTCACCCAAAAACTCTTTCAACCTCTCAATTCCAAATACTCTATATTTGTGTTGGTGAATCCTAAAAACTAGACTAATAAATCTGTGTGTGCGTGTGTGACTTTGTTGGTTGAATGTGTGTCTGTGTTTTAAGTGACACCTACTAAAAGTTTAAAAGGATCAAAGTGATCGTATTGTGTACAATACCTACTGTGATAAAATCACTGTAGAATCCAAAGCTGGAATGTCGCAAAATCTCTAGAAAATCTCCTCCTCGCAAAAACCCACGTCTCCCTGAATGAATGAAACCCTTTTATATCTTCTGACTGATTGATCGACCCGCCCGTTCAAACTTTCCGAGCGCTTCGACACCATAGTTTTTTGATCATAGTAACAAATCTGGGAAATTCCTGGCAAACCAACTTAAACTAAACAAAGAAAAAACAACTATATCATCAATCACAGACCCATCGGGAAACATAACAAATTATCCAAACGCACTAAACTTTAAATACTTCTACCAGTCAGAAGGGTCATTATCAGACCCTTCTGATAATGACATTAATAACTTTCTAGAAAACATCAACTTACTTACACTACAGGAGGCACAAATAACACCTTTAGAATCTCCCCCACCCCCCGACTGCAGAAGAGTTTCACAAGGCACTAACTAACATGTCCAGTAAAATAGCACCAGGTCCAGATGGCTTTCCAGAAGAGTTTTATTAGAAATTCTGACCAACTTTAGCCCCTACCTTTCTCAGAATGACAACAGAAATCAAAGAAAATAATCCCTTACTACCCAGTATAAACTCTGACGACATAATTTTGATTTTGAAACCTGTTAAGATTCCCACATTACCTTCTAGCTATAGACCCATTCCCAAAACTAATACAGACCTTAAAATAACTTGCAAAGCCCTTGTAGGAAGGCAGTACCCTACCTTGTACATCCTGACCAAACAGGTTTTATTAAAGGTAGACATTCCTCCACTAATATGCGCAGACTTATTAACCTAATCGATTACTCTGCCATTGATAACCAAGACGCAACAATTTTATCACTGGATGCTGAAAAAGCTTTTGATCAAGTTAACGTGAAATTCTTAATAGTGGCCTTAAATAAATTTAGCTTTGGACAATCCTTTACTAACTGGATCAAAATATTATAAAGCTCTTCCAATGCACAAGTTAGAACAAATAATCACACGTTTGCAAACTTCAACCTACAAAGACGAACAAGGCTGCCCATTGTCACTCCCATTGTTCGCTCTCTTCATTGAACCTCTAGCTGCTGCTATTCGACAGAGCATAGATATTGAAGGCATTCGGACTAAAAATGTAGAACATAAAATAAGTCTTTATGCAGATGATGTTATTTTATTTGCTTCAAACTCACAATCTTCATTTAGTAAAATAATCTCTCTGATTAATAAATTCTCCTCAGTCTCTGAATACTCCATACAGGACTTGGACTAACAGGACAGTTTGCCAATAGATTGCAATTTTCAAAACCCATCCTAAACTAAATTACAACCAGGCAACATAAAAAACCTAGGAATAAATATTTCCCCCAATTTTTTGAACTATTTAAATTAAACTACACCCAACTCTTTAAAACTATTGAGGCAGACTTCATCAGGTGGAAAACTCTTCCCATTTCACTAATGGGGAGAGTGGCCACAATTAAAATTGTACTTCTACCCAAAATGAATTATCTGTTCTCAATTATTCCAACCAAACCTGCGACCACTTGGTCCAAATCACTAGGTTCCTGTCTTGTCTCAATTTCTCTGGAAGAGCAAACCACCCAGGATTAGTCTGAAAACTCTTCAGAAGTCAAAAGACAGAGGCGGTTTGGACCTACCTAATTTTCAGGATTTTTTCTTGGCAAAAAGACTGCATTATATCTTAAAAATTCTGGTCTATTCCATCTGGTCCATTCGGACCAGAACGTCCCGCCACAAAAATAGCTTCTTCCCTTCTGCCGTTGGACTTATGAACTCTTTATAACCTGGATCCCCACATCTCTTAGTCACTTCCCTCTTGTCACTTTACTATCTTTATTATTTTCTATTATTTTCTATGGCATTGCACTATCTTTCTTTTTCTTCTGAGCACTCTTAGTTTTGTTAAAATTATTATTTTTTTTATTTATTTCATTTTTATTATTTTTATTTTATTTTATATGTTTGCACACCTGTATCAAAACAAGTTCCTAGTCTCTGATATTTTTCACTGACATGGCAATAAAAGCATTCTGATTCTGATTAAAATGGCTTAAACCTGGCCCATTGGGTGAGTCTTGGATAAATATAGAGCACACTCACTGCGAGAATCTTGACATCTCTGATCTACCTTTTTTTTTTTTCAGTTTAGGCAATAAATGCCACAAGTGTTTCAGAAGTTTAAACATCAACTCATCACTAACAGTTTGGTGGGAATTTAAAAAAAAAAAAAAAACTATACAATGTTCCCATGTAAACTCACCCTATTTGGAACAATCCTGCTATTTTATTAAATAAAAGCATGGTCTGCTCCAATTCTTGGAAGGATAAAGGAATCCAACAGTTTCAACATATAATTTACAACAAAGGATTCATCTCCCTATCATCTCTGTCATTCAATAATGGGAGAATAGTAAGCATCTAGAATACAGGCAACTTATTATTATTACGTATTATCCGTATTATAAATCCGATTCTGATTCTAATTCTGATTCTATTAACTGCCAAGTACCACCTGAACCAATTGAACCTTGACTTCCGCTCACAGTGACACAACTCATGAATTTAAACAACCCTAAACTCACCTCGAAAGTCTACAAATTAGTATCTAAAATAGATGACACAGTCTATCTTCAGATGTCAAACTGAAAATCTAATATATCACTAAATTCCAGTCTCCAATTCATGATGCAGATCTGTCTGAATATGCCTTTAATATGACCAACAGTCCAAATTTACAACTTATCCAGTACAAGATTCTTCACAGAACTCACTACACAGGACGTAGGCTATTTAAAATGGGCCTTATACAGTCTATGGTACGCACACAGTGTACAGGTAAAAACATTGATGACTATATTCACGCCCTGTGGCTCTGTGCTCCTGTGCAAACTTTTTGGCATAAAGTCTGTGAGAACATATCAAAATAAACAAAATTTAAAGTCCCTGCATGCCCTAAGCTTTGTTTATCAGGCGACCTGAGTGAAATGAACATTAAAATTCACAAGGCACGAATGGTTCTCACTGCCTTACGCAACGTAAAGAAAACTATCCTCCTGAACTGGAAATCCAAAACCACTCTTAACATTAACCAATACAAAAACATACTGTCAGACCACATCAGCTTAGTCACATCACTTAGTAGGGGAATGGTGATAATAGGTCCGGATAAAAACTAGTCCCGAGGGTCTGGGGCGGGGAGTTTTGGGGGTCTCTATGCGTCTGGAGGGTCTGGCGTTGTCTTGGTCCTGGGGCTTGTTGGCCGGGGCATGATGCGCCTCGCTTGACCAGCATGAGGGGCGGGATCTCCTGCTGGGTGCGGGACTGGCAGTGGCTGCCGGCCTGAGACAGAGATGGTGGGACCCTGGTTGGGGTTGGGATTGTGGTGCGGGATAGGTTGGGGGCGGGGGCATCCCTGGGGAACTAGGGGCTTGCTTCTGCTGGCTGGGGCTTTAGCCTGTTTTCTGAGGGACCCTAGGCTATCCTGGGGTTGTCACCACGGTCAGATCGCCTGGTGCTTCACCTATGGATCCACGTCTCACCTGCTGCACGGAGGGGTTGCAGGCCGAGGGTGATTAGCGGAGGAACTAGGGTGCGGCAGAAAGATAGGAGAGGTCTGACGAGGCTGTGTTGTGACGGGGTGCCTCGGTGGGTGGGGTGGGTTCAGGCCCTTGGAGGATGTTTCTGACGAATCTGGGACTTCCTGCTCCTCAAGCAAGGCGGAGGACACTGCCTCAGAGACTGTGTTCCACACGGCTGCCTCTTTTCGGAGTGCATTGTTTGCCTTGTCTTTGCTTGGCCGAGTCGGAGGGCCTCAGGCACTTACTGCATCTGGCTGGGAAGCCAGTCGACCTAAGACCCGGTCACCCAGGGGATAGTTTCCCGCCCCCCTGTTGTGACCATCCGCCTGCCCTCTCCCGGTTCCACACTGCCACATGTTCACTGTCACTTAGGGCGCGGGGTTTGGATGGGTGGGGCACGCTGATGAGGCTTGGGGAGGGTGCCCACCCTTCTGAGACCCCATCTGCACCCATCTTCCACTCCACTTTTATCTGCATCTTGATCATTTATATTCGTATAGGGTTTTGAGGAGTATTTCAGAGAGAGAGTGCTGGGTGGGGACACATGAACTCCCCTTCATGCCAATCCCCCTTAATTTTAAATCTCACGTTAGACACTGAACATAGCACAATGGCACCACACACATTCCCAATAAAATACACACAGAGAGGTCCTTGAGCTGGGGAGCAATGCCACTTGGCAGCGACAGGGCCTGGCATCTGCAAGCGCTCTCTCACCCACTTCATTTGTAGCACATACATACACAGGTGGGACCGGGGGAGGACAGCCGGTTTTCACCCCTCTGTGTCCCTTCGGAGCAGCCAGGTTCATGGGACTCTGCTGCAGGGAGAGACGTGGGACGTGGAGGCAAGTCACTTCTGTGTTGCCCGCTGCTGGCGGGCAGGAATCACCCAGAGATACAGTTGTGTGTTTTGTTTGGGACACAGCCCCGGGGGCGATCTCATTTGAGCCCGCCGGGGACCCTTGTCACTTTTTGGGGTTGAGAGGTGCACGGGGATAAGCAATATAGGAGAGTTGGCAGGGCTACAGGTGAGGTGCTAGGGTAGTGAAGAAGGACGTTAAGGTTGCAGAGGTGGTCTTTGGGCTGCCTGGATCAGGCAACTGGCTGTGATTTGGGCTGTGGTGACTGCATATGGGGTGTTCTGGCCCTGCTGGGCCTCTAGTTGAGCCCCGGCTTGGGGGAGAGGAGTTCCTGGGCCCTTGGGATGAGTGCTCCCCCCTTGGTCTGGGCCTAGGCTTCCTGGGGGTTCTGGCATTGGGGACGCCTGTACCACTTGATGCTGGGGGGCCTGGATGGGCGGGTGGGCTGCCCCCTTGGCTCAGCCTCGGGGTCCCAGGATTAGGGATGGGATCTATACAGGCAATATATTGCTATTACTTTTGCATCCATGTATTACTGTTACATTTTTTTGCCACATTAGTATCACCATGGCTGTTACAGTATCATCTATTACTATTATAAATGAATGAATTACTGTATTCATCCCTCACCGGGGGAATTTGTGTGCTGCACTCCTTACACCGCAGCAGGCTGCCCTTTGACGCCAATGGTGGGAGAAGCGGGGGTTAGGTGTCTTCTCCAAAGACCCTAGACCTCTCCATGGGACGCAAACCCGCGAACTTCCGGTCCGCGCGCAAACGCTCTGTCCACGGGGCCACCGTCTCCCCTTAATTATTACTATTGCATATTACATTTACATAATCATACAGGCAAATCTGGACTTTCTGTCTTGACTGAAATGATCAAAACACAATTAGTTTTTTGCAAGCAGCAAGACTATTAGCAGGAACTAATAGAAGAGAGCATTTTACTCCCATGCTAGCGTCTCTCCATTGGCTTCCAATTGAGTTTAGAATAAAAATCAAAATCCTCTTACTAACCTACAAGGCCCTAAACGGCATGGCTTCATCCTCCATTTGTGAACTTATGATACCTCATAGACCAAACAGAACACTCCTCTCACAAAATGCAGGGCTATTAGTGGTTCCTCAGATTTCTAAAAGTACAGTTGGAAGCAGAGCCTTTAGCCACCAAGCTCCAATTTTATGGAATAAGTTCCCAACTCAAGTGAGAGAGGCAGACACTGTTCCTACATTTAAAGGTAGGCTTTCTGTTTGAACAAACTTATCACCAGTCCAGCTAGAAACAGAGACATTTAGCTGATATAGTTACTAGTTGGCTGCTAGATACTAGAAGCTGGGGCAAGTATGGTAGATTGGGGTTCTGTCATCTAACTCTATCTACTATTCTCTGCCAGACTGCCTTGGCCGCTTGATGTATCCACATCGCCCTTGGCAGATACCTGGCTTTCTATCTCATTCATTGTTCATTTAGTTTTAGTATCCCCCTCCACCCCTTACAGAACCAGGGTCTATACCCCTCTCCACCCCCCTGCCCCCCGGCATTCTATTGTTTCTCTATTGTCTGTTCATTTAGATTTACACTGCTAGTTGGAGCAATGCAATTCACATGCTGTCCACCTCTCTCTTCCTCCTCTTTGGGAGAGATTTCTGATGGATCCTCTGCGTTCCTGTCCTGGGCATGGCCAGACCGAGGAGACTTCTGCGCTTCATCTATTATTCCCGCTCCACCAGGATGAAATCCATCTACTCATTTCTGTTCTCAGCATCGCCGGGCTGAAGAGACCCCTTTGTGTTTCCATCAGGATGAAGAACATCTATTGACTTCTTTAGCTATTTAGCTGTAAAGTAGAATAAGCTAATATTTAAACAATAGTCTTAGACACATTAGATGCTCGTCCCGGGGGAGGGATCTCTCTTTCGTGTGGATCCCCACGAGGTTTCTTATTTTTTTCCCCCTCCACGCACGTTAATCTGATGCCATTATATATAGACACGTATACATATATTTTCACTTAAAGACATCATTTTACTGTGCACAAAGTAAATTTGTAACAAATAAATATCATTGGGTTTTTCAGGAGTTTTCCTCACCGTGAAGGAGAGTCTAAGGGCAGAAAGGTGCTAATATTATCTAGCTGGCATTTGTTAGTTTTCTTGCTGTGTATTTGTGTTTATACATTCCTCTTTTTTTCTTGTTTTTCTTCCTTCTGAATCTGCAATGTGAAGCCCACTGAGGCAGAAATTCTGTGATTCTGGGCTGTACAAATAAAATTGAATTGAATTTCAGAATATATTTCTTATTGGTCGATAATGTTAAACTACTACAATAATACTACTATTATAATATATCAGTGGCGGCCCGTGCATTTCACACCTAGGCATTCGGTGATGTGCTACTTTGTCCGACTTGAATAAATACCCCTCAAATACCATCATTAATGACACCACGGCTGGAGAAATCATACACAAATGCAGACGTAGCCACTACTGGGCGTTGCATCACCTTAATTGTGCACAACAGGGGTCCCCAACCTTTTCTGCGCCACGGACCGGTTTGGTGTCTGACAATATTTTCACGGACTGGTCTTAAGGTGATGAGACCAGCCTGAAAAAAATGGCTTTTCAAAATCAATAATAATAAACTTAAATCCACTTTGTCTTCAAGAGAAAATGTATTAGCTGCGTCTTTATAAAGTGGAAACATTCTCCCTTCTCGAACGCAATCTTGTTGCCATGGTAACGGTAAACATATACCTTCAAAATAAAAGACATCACAAAAACAAAGTGAATAAAAATAACAGTTCTGTGCAGCCCGGTACCTCATGACCCGCGGCCCTGTGCCAGTCCGCGGCCCGGTGGTTGGGGAGCACTGGTGTACAACACAGGCTATTTTCAAGAGCATTTAAACATCAATAAACCCGCGTATAAAACATATAAAAATAAATCAAATGCTTGCACTCACCAAAACAGCTGTCCCCCAAAACACTTATCTCAACACAAAATCCGTTCGCTTTTCTTTCCTCAAGAAGACATCAATCAACTCGGTTGTACAGTTTGTCTGTGCGTTTCAGTTTGAACAAAAAATCCTTTTCTATTGACATGGAGCCCAATGGAAAAGGCTGTTCGTGGAAATTTTCTCCGGTATGTCTGAAAGTGCTGAGCGTCGAGAAGGGAGAGAAACAGTCATTTTTTGTGGTCTTGAAATCGATTGTGCCATTCTGAAACCCTTCTGCCATTGTGGGTTAAAAAAACGAGTAGATATTTCAGATTTTTCTGTTAAAGATTCTGGCTCTGGCTCTGTGTGGCTTTGTTGACATGCAAAGGGTTGCTTCCGTTTACGTCAAGTGACTATCCAATCATGAGACGCGTACATGACACGTTCAGCATGGGCCTTTGTGAAGGCGTAAACGTCAACAACTCGTGATCTGATTGGCTGTCAGAAACTACACGTGCCCATTCACTAGCAGTACGCAGCGCCTGCACTGCAGACTATGAAGGCCTTGGGCAGATTTCAAATAGCCTTGTGACACCAGCTAGCTGAATTCTGATTGGATAAAAATTTAACCTAACTACAACACTTCAAAGTGTTGTATTTGTCCCTATTGTGGGACAAATAAAGGTTTTTCTTACTCTTACTTACTCTTAAAGCAGCATAACCAAATGGATATAATATGACATGCAGAAAACAGAATATGGAGAATAATTATATATATATATATATACATATACGTATATATATACGTATATATATACATATATATACATATGTAGCTGAGTTTATAAAAGGAGACATGTTCAAACTGCTACGTGGATGATTGTACAGCTTAAATACCTCTCCATATATAGATTTATAAATGTAGATTTAAACTTCATAAATCTACGTATATATATATATATAAATATATATATATATATATATACGTATCAATCTAAATTGATATGTATATATATATACGTATATATATATATATATATATATATATTTATATATATATATATATATACGTATATATATGTATATATAGGAAAAATACATTTAAAATAAAATTGACTTTTATTATAATTATGATAATGATGTCTGGTTAAATTAGGCCTGCAGAGAAGGCCTTGCTGGCTCTGACAGCCCGCCACTGTAATATATACAAACTATCTTTCACATCAGTTCCCTTTAAATATGAATTTACTCATCTGAACGGATGAACATGAGCTGCTCAAATACTTTGTCTGACAGTCGGCATCTCTCTGGGTGAAAGATCTCCTCCCCCAATACCGAACAGGCGCTCCACTGGAAATATGGCTGGAACTGCCAGGTATTTAGCAGTATAGCCAAGTGGGGGTACTTGGGTCCTAGGTGCTCCAGTAGGCCAGAGGATCCTTGGACCTGTAGAAACCTAGATAAACCTAGATAAATAATTAAGAAAAAAATGTGACTAAATTACAACAAAAAAGTGTAAGTTCAAATCCAAACCATCCCAAAGCACTCTTCAGAATCACCATAACCCTCTACCACTAGTATTGCCAGAACCACTATTTTAAAAGTGGGCAATATTCAACAATGGTATATATTTTGGCACATGAAATCAGTTTAAGACATTTGCTAAAATTGGCTTGTACAAACGCAGCTACCAGATCTTCCATGTTTAAAGACTTTCCAATATTTTTTTTCAATAGAAATCAGTGCCGGTTAGGAATGGCTATCGATACCAGTACTCTTATTGATATTGCTCATCAATACTTTTTAGTGTAAACACAAGTAGAGAAAGACAAACAAACTATGTGGATGCAACCAAACCTTCCGTTCCGTTCCGTCATCTTCCGCTTGTTCCGGGGTCGGATCGCGGGGGCAACAGCCTCAAACGGGCAGCCCAGGCCTCTCTCTCCCCGGCTGCATCCTCTAGCTCACCTGGAAGGATCCCAAGTCGTTCCCCGGCCAGCTGTGAGACATAGTCTCTCCAGCGGGCCCGGGATCTGCCCCTTGGTCTCCTCCCGGTGGGACGTGCCCAAAACACCTCGCCTGCGAGGCGCTCGGGGGCATCCTGACCAGATGCCCGAACCACCCCATCTGGCTCCTCTCGACCTGGAGGAGGAGCGGCTCGACACCGAGCTCCTCCCGGATGGTAGAGCTCCTCACCCGATCTCTGAGTGAGAGCCTAGCAACCAAACCTTTTATTTTGAAATCTAAGTCAGAAATAGAAATATTTTAACAGATCTTTATGATACAAGATATCCAAAAAAAGACTTAGAATTTTTGTACAAGCTTGTGTTTTAATTTGTTTTCTATGTATGTCGATCATTTAAAAAAAAAAAATAATGAAAAACTATGAACTTTAATCCTGTTAATATTTAATTATTTTTCCTGATTCCTGTATTTAGTTCATTAAAATTCAATCCAATGTTTTTAGAAAAACAACATTTTTATTAGGTGTGTGCATTCACAATACACACGTGTTGATTCAACGGCGCTGGTCTTATAAACCCCGTTAGATCATCCATGAAAGACATCGGAGCCAGTTTTTATAAGCTCTTAATCTAACCCGCTTTTTCCTTTTGTTTTTTTTTCTACTTTTCTTCTTAACGCTCAAAAATTGCTTTTTTTTAGTGCTATACTTCAAATTTAACGCGCTTGATTTAGCATCTAGCGCGCTTAACATTTCGGGTGCTCGTTTAAGAGCATTTTTTGGCCCCGATGGCTTTCCATAATCTTTTCACACGACTTCGCTGCTCTGCCATTTGAGCTGTCTGTGTCCTTCCACCACAGGAATCGTGCGCCTGGCTGCTAGGAAGAGGCACGCTCGGGAAAAATACGGTGAGAAGTTTTTATTCTAGTTGGGGTGGAATCACAATCTCTGGTAAGAAGAGTAAAAAGACTGGTACGGCGATATCGTGATTTATTCTCCAGGTGGAAATGATATTCGGCGATACCGAAATTCACTTTCCAGGTTCACTATCGGCGCATAGAAAAAAAGGATTTTGCATTTTCGCCTTAGTAGGCTTACTCAAAGGAAAAGCCAGCGGGGAGATGTCCTCCTGATGGGTAAAGGCTAGCTAGCATTTCAGAGATTGTGAATTCGCCTAAAATTAAATTCATATGAATTAACGGTATGGACTGGACTCATGTGACCCACCACCAGACTGGACTGAGGACTTGGGTTCACAACAGGGGGTGGCTCATGTACTAGGTAAATGTCATGCACTTTAAAAAAAATGTTAAGGAAAAGAGCTTTTAAAGACATTTATATTACAGGGGGAAAAAAAAACTATGATTGTTCATGCTTTTATTATTTTTATATGTTTATTACTGCGTATGTTAAGAGATACGTATGTTTTGGTGTATTTTTATTTTAAATCTTTTTCTTTTGAAATATTTTGAGATTTTCTAAAATGAAAGGTGCATTGTTTGTTTAGTGTGATTATTGCAGGAGGAGGTTGTGAAAGTGATGAAAACAAAACAAAAATGAGTAAAACAAAAGATTCTGAAGCATGAGGAAAACACAACAGGTGTTTGAGCAGTTGGTTTGAAAAATAAAAAACCTGCAATGAAAGAAAAGGGGGTACAATTAGAGATGATTAGATATGATTGGTGATATGTAAAAAATGGAAAATGTAACGATTGAGTGGAGACGTCAAAGGCTCCTCTACCATATGATGTTAATACATGGTTGGATGGTTCACATCTCCCTCCCAATCCGTAGTTTTTTTCAAATGGGGTGCAGGCTCTGTGTGTGGCTAGATCTGGATTCCTGTCCTCCTCTGAAAAGGCTGCTGTCTCACTATCAGGCCCATTCGCACACAGCTGGACGCCTCTGCTTCTTCTCTGTTATCCCAGATATCATTTCATGTCCGGGTCAACAGAGGCTTGAGGGTTCCCCTGACGCAAAGCAAGGTTGGAATTTTCCAGAAACCCGTTCACAAATTAAGGGTTCCAATGATGTTTTGATGGCTCCTATGATTGGAGTTGGAGACAGGTGGGCCTCAGCTTGTTTTGAGACCACCGACCCCTGTGGACATTCAGGCTTATACTAAACAACACGGGCAGTCGTTTGGAGAGGAGGTCATGGTTTTGGATTACTGTGTGCTGCCATACTGGATGGACTGAGACCAGAACATTCTGCTCATGTTAGAAAGCTTTATGTGGACATCTTAACAGACATGCCAAGAATGCTCAGGATGTTTTTACTGAGAGCAGAAGAAAATCAGCAGCAAAGAGGGAGTCCGAGCTGCATATAACCAGTGACTTTATTTCAATCACAGGCCCATCAGCAGGCCAGGAAGGATGGGCCGTGGCAGAGGAAAAGGTGGAGGATCTGTTGTTTTGGATGGAGTGTGGCTCCTTTGTGGACAAACAGGACACTGGCAGACTGAGTGTCCTCATATATATGATATGAGATGGAGCGGACATACAAACTCTGGGCAGGATCATCATGAGGCGGAATCACACAAAGGAGAGGAGGACAGGACTCCATGGGAGCTTTTGTTCCACCCACTCTGGAGATTCCATCAGAGCCTGGAAGGGGAGGTGATATCCACCACACACACACAGCACGGACACACACTCATCTTACATTTGATGCATACATGAAACTTTGTTTGTTCACATTAGTTGTGATGGGGTGCCCTATTATTTTATGTTCAATAGCGGGGTTACTTATTCAGTTATAAAACTAAATACCTTTCTACCTTCACTAAGTGCAAGGACTGTGGGGTTTCTATTTCAGCTGCGGGTCACCAGGAGAAAGAAACTTTTACACACCAATTTCTAAATACCAAGGTGTGCCCAGTTAATCTACTGGGATGGGATTTGATGTGTAAACTTGGCCTAATAATTCCCTCTTAGTCTGGGGAATTGCATATTATACGCAAATCTCAGGGTCAGGGGGAAGAACTGATATCCACCATGGCTTATCAGAACGGCCTTACACCTCATTATGTCCTTATTGGCAATATGGGAGTGTCCCTGTTACCAAACATTGGCTTAATGAATGCTCTCACAGGGTGTATCAGAAAGCTGATGCGAGGGGAGAAGGGGATTTAGACTGCACATCATTTATTTCTGCTGGTGGTCCCAACTCCGATTATAAAAAAAAGGTTTTTAGAAGAGAAAGAGGACAGACTGAATTTGAACAATATGTTTTGGGACATGTTTATGTGTGTCTGTGTACCTACATGTTTATGTGTGTCTGTGTACCTACATGTTTATGTGTGTCTGTGTACCTACATGTTTATGTGTGTCTGTGTACCTACATGTTTATGTGTGTCTGTGTACCTACATGTTCATGTGTGTCTGTGTACCTACATGTTCATGTGTGTCTGTGTACCTACATGTTCATGTGTGTCTGTGTACCTACATGTTCATGTGTGTCTGAGTACCTACATGTTTATGTGTGTCTGTGTACATACATGTTTATGTGTGTCTGTGTACATACATGTTTATGTGTGTCTGCGTACCTGCATGTTTATGTGTGTCTGTGTACCTACATGTTTATGTGTGTCTGTGTACCTACATGTTTATGTGTGTCTGTGTACCTACATGTTTATGTGTGTCTGTGTACCTACATGTTCATGTGTGTCTGTGTACCTACATGTTTATGTGTGTCTGTGTACCTACATGTTTATGTGTGTCTGTGTACCTACATGTTCATGTGTGTCTGAGTACCTACATGTTCATGTGTGTCTGTGTACCTACATGCTCATGTGTGTCTGTGTACCTACATGTTCATGTGTGTCTGTGTACATACATGTTCATGTGTGTCTGTGTACCTACATGTTCATGTGTGTCTGAGTACATACATGTTTATGTGTGTCTGTGTACCTACATGTTCATGTGTGTCTGAGTACCTACATGTTTATGTATGTCTGTGTACATACATGTTTATGTGTGTCTGTGTACATACATGTTTATGTGTGTCTGTGTACCAACATGTTTATGTGTGTCTGTGTACCTACATGTTTATGTGTGTCTGTGTACCTACATGTTTATGTGTGTCTGTGTACCTACATGTTCATGTGTGTCTGTGTACCTACATGTTCATGTGTGTCTGTGTACCTACATGTTCATGTGTGTCTGAGTACCTACATGTTTATGTGTGTCTGTGTACATACATGTTTATGTGTGTCTGTGTACAAACATGTTTATGTGTGTCTGCGTACCTGCATGTTTATGTGTGTCTGTGTACCTACATGTTTATGTGTGTCTGTGTACCTACATGTTTATGTGTGTCTGTGTACCTACATGTTTATGTGTGTCTGTGTACCTACATGTTCATGTGTGTCTGAGTACCTACATGTTTATGTGTGTCTGTGTACATACATGTTCATGTGTGTCTGTGTACCTACATGTTTATGTGTGTCTGTGTACCTACATGTTTATGTGTGTCTGTGTACCTACATGTTCATGTGTGTCTGAGTACCTACATGTTTATGTGTGTCTGTGTACATACATGTTCATGTGTGTCTGTGTACCTACATGCTCATGTGTGTCTGTGTACCTACATGTTCATGTGTGTCTGTGTACATACATGTTCATGTGTGTCTGTGTACCTACATGTTCATGTGTGTCTGTGTACCTACATGTTTATGTGTGTCTGTGTACCTACATGTTCATGTGTGTCTGAGTACCTACATGTTTATGTGTGTCTGTGTACATACATGTTTATGTGTGTCTGTGTACATACATGTTTATATGTGTCTGTGTACCTACATGTTTATGTGTGTCTGTGTACCTACATGTTTATGTGTGTCTATGTACCTACATGTTTATGTGTGTCTGTGTACCTACATGTTTATGTGTGTCTGTGTACCTACATGTTTATGTGTGTCTGTGTACCTACATGTTTATGTGTGTCTGTGTACCTACATGTTTATGTGTGTCTGTGTACCTACATGTTTATGTGTGTCTGTGTACCTACATGTTTATGTGTGTCTGTGTACCTACATGTTCATGTGTGTCTGTGTACCTACATGTTCATGTGTGTCTGAGTACCTACATGTTTATGTGTGTCTGTGTACATACATGTTCATGTTTGTCTGTGTACCTACATGTTCATGTGTGTCTGTGTACCTACATGTTCATGTGTGTCTGTGTACATACATGTTCATGTGTGTCTGTGTACCTACATGTTCATGTGTGTCTGTGTACCTACATGTTTATGTGTGTCTCTGTACCTACATGTTCATGTGTGTCTGAGTACCTACATGTTTATGTGTGTCTGTGTACATACATGTTCATGTGTGTCTGTGTACCTACATGTTCATGTGTGTCTCTGTACCTACATGTTCATGTGTGTCTGAGTACCTACATGTTTATGTGTGTCTGTGTACATACATGTTTATGTGTGTCTGTGTACCTACATGTTTATGTGTGTCTGAGTACCTACATGTTCATGTGTGTCTGTGTACCTACATGTTCATGTGTGTCTGTGTACCTACATGTTTATGTGTGTCTGAGTACATACATGTTCATGTGTGTCTGTGTACCTACATGTTTATGTGTGTCTGAGTACCTACATGTTTATGTGTGTCTTTGTACATACATGTTCATGTGTGTCTGTGTACATACATGTTCATGTGTGTCTGCGTAGCTGTCTGTGTTACCACGTGTTTATGTATTGTCTGTATCGCTAACACCCTCACAACATTTTTTTAGGGGTAGTATGCTTTCCATATGCCTTGTCTAAGGCCCCTAGAACAATCCTGGGAGGATATTGAAAAAATTTTAAATGTAATGTGACCTCCAACTCTCAAAGTTTTCAGGCTGAAAAGGCCTTCCATGAATCACTGTCAGAGAAGGACCCATCTGGCAGAGGATGACGAGAACCCTTTAATGTAAATGCCCCCTGAACTGGCTGGTTGTAACTTCCAGATCTTATTTCAGACACTCAGATTGTATAGTTTCATTTGCATAACGGAGGACATAGAACGTCCCTTGAAAAAATAGTCAGATGGACATCATAAGTAGGTATGGCATTTATTACAGGCCTTGTGCGATGCACCTGCCTTGGCTTTCCCTGATCCGTAAATCATTTTTTTTCAGATGGTTGATGAAAAACATAGGTTTATGTTTTCAGTTCTCTTACAGAATCATGGGAATCATCTAGAACCGGTTGTCTTTTGTTCATCTAAGTTGGATGCTGTTGCTATTGGTCTTCCTGGCTGCCTTCGAGCTGTGACAGCATGTGAAAAAGTTGTGTTGGCTTCTGAAGACATTGTGGGATATTCAATATTAGAGGTTCTAGTTCCTCACAATATATCCATAATTCTTCTTGAACAAATGACTTCACAATGATGTCTGGACATGCCAAATATCACAGTGGATTGATGTACTGTGTACATCAATCAATCAATTAATTAATCAATCCATTAAACGGCAGCTCAGTGGTTAGAGCGTTTGCGCGCGGACTGGAAGTTCATAGGTTTGCGTCCCACAGAGAGCATGTCTAGGGTCCTTGGAGAAGACACCTAAGCCCCGTTTCTCCCACCATTGGCGCTGTCGAAGGGCAGCCTGCTGCGGTGTGAGGAGTGCAGCACACAAATTTCCCCGGCGACGGATGAATAGAGATATTCATTTATATTTATTTATTTAATCTTCTCACTCTTCTTTTAACAACTAAGGATGGAGAACCGCATTTCTGTAAACAAGCACTGTAAAAATCTGCACACCGAGGCCAGAACTTAAGGACGTTCCTCTTCATGCCGGTGTGATTCTTTTGGTGGATGACTCCCAACAAGGTGGAGTGTACTGTCGGCACTCTTCAAAATGCAGCTGTTCCTGGATCTTTATCAGCGCACTATTCAGGTCAGATGAATTAAGAGCTGCTCTTAGTTCCCGTGTCTTAGAGCGCCACCTCTTTGGTTTCTTCTAAATCTTGTGCTTTATCGTTAATGTTGGTGGACATGCAGACACAGGGTTTACAACGTTCGCTTAAAGGGCTTGTCTCTGTTGTTTGTTCCCAGGGTTAAGTTTGAATTTGTCTTTTCAGTTTTCTGGAATATTTTACAGAAAGATTTATAATTGAGGAAGCTGGTCTTTTTAGAATTATTCAAACAAGTTTCAGAAAACAGTTTTGTTTAATTCCAACAGTGTGAAATTCTTTTCTTAGTTGAAGATTTCTGAAGCAATTTAATTAATCTATAGTAGAAAAAGTTTCAAAAAAGTCTTCTGGACAGTTTAATTCTTCAACGAGACGTTTCGACTTCCATCCGGAAATCATTTTCAATCTGAATGAAATGGACTGAAACCTGGATCCATTTATACTAACCTGAGTAACAGGTAAAAAAATAGTAAGAAGGGCTCGACCAATGAGACTGTGTTCCTTAAGATGGCCTTGAATGGCTCCTATTGTAGCCACAGACCAGATACAAACCTATTATAAAAATGCTAAAAGCCTAGTGAAATCCACCAAACACACTTTTGAGGACAGCGAGGTGAAGATTCTAAGTAGAGAGAAAGGTTGGTTTGAAAGAGGGGTGAAAGAAGCCATCTTTGTGATGAAAGAGAATCCCTCATTGAATCGGAGTGGAGGCGTTAGATACGTTTTGCCCGGTATCTATAGCAGCCTTTTGAAGCCATGGACTAAAGATGACACCTCGTGACTCAGTTTCACGCCTCTCGTTAGCAGGTTTCTCTATTCACTAGACTTTTAGCATTTTTATAATAGGTTTGTATCTGGTTTGTGGCTACAATAGGAGCCATTCACGGCCATCTTAAGGAACACAGTCTCATTGGTCGAGCCCTTCTTACTATTTTTTTACCTGTTACTCAGGTTAGTATAAATGGATCCAGGTTTCAGTCCATTTCATTCAGATTGAAAATGATTTCCGGATGGAAGTCGAAACGTCTCGTTGAAGAATTAAACTGTCCAGAAGACTTTTTTGAAACTTTTTCTACTATGGATCACTCCTGGATGAATGAGGGACTACACGGATTAATTAATCTATGTTTTAAAAGTTTATGTATTTTTATGCAGAGACTGCTATCATGTAAATAGTGGCCACTTGGCCAGGATACTTTTGAAAAAGAGCTTTTGAAACTTTGATACTCCTCATGATGAGAACAGCTGGCAGAGAGCGGGCTGCAGTCGAATGCGGTGGGGTGCATCTGGTAAGCTCCAGATAAGTGACCCTGTTTGCCTGCACTTTTCTTCTTTTTCTTCTCTCAGTTGTTCGCATGAAGGGACAATGGTATGATAGCATCAGTGACTCTTATGGTAGAGAAATTCTGCTTTAACGGTCTTGTCTGTGCCATTCACAACAGTGCTTCAGAATTTTTTGAACATGTAATGATGGAATTCATTGAGCTCTCACCTTCAAAAGGTAAGAAATACTTTTTGGTGATTGTGAGATGTGGTCCAAAGAGGTTGAAGGTTTTCCTGCTAAACAAGCTACCATCAGTAGCCAAGGCTTTGGTTACTGAAATAACTCCAGGAAGAGGTTTACCAAGGAAAATTCCTTCTGATAATGGCACGCATTTTGTTAACAAGGGTCTGGATGAGGTAAATGAGTTTCTGGGGTTGCAGCTCAGAACACTATGTGGTTATGTTAAATGAGAGAACAACACCACAGTAGAATCTTCTTCTTCTTCTTTCGGCATTTCCCTTCAGGGGTCAAGGTAGCATCTAAGCTAGCAAAATTTTGTGAAGAAACTGGCTTTTCCATGATGAAATCTTTGTCGTTAGTGTTATTGTACAGGAAGAGAGCTAGAACCCCCACATCTCATACGGCACCATCTATGGTGTCGAGTGAAAATGACAAGTTGACTTATTGTTGTTTTTTTCTCTCCAAACATTGTTGCAGGTGAGGACAACGGTGAGAGAGAGAGTCCTGCTGGTTCTGCCAACGAGTCTTTTGGTGTTACGTCACTGAATCCTCATCAAGGAGATCTGGCGGAAACATCGGAAATCCAGACAATGGCAGAGGCCATTTCAAGTTCTGCTGGTCACCCATACGGTGGTGAAAGTTGAAGAAGGAGTCATTTGGATCCATATAAACCTCTGCAGGAAGTTTCATGGAATTCCTTCAGAGGTGGCTGCGACGCCTTCACTAGGATGACAAGGCTTCATAACTATGGTTCTACTAACCTGCTGCAGTGATCCAACGAAACCCGCGTTAGGGGATGGATCAGAAATGCGGGTGGGGTCAGCAGTCACTCCATGGTCTCAAGCAAACAGCTCATAAATGGGGTATCATGATCCCTAAGACAACCATGGGTGGCATTTGGTGGCAAATGGCCAATTTGACTGTTCATTAGCTTGGGAACAGCTGCTGTTTTTTTTGTGGATTTATCCCTCATGCTACCCTGCTGACTTCAACAGCAACGCGTCTTTTTAACACAACCAGCATCTTTACTCCGTTTCCGAGTGAAACAGGGGTTTGGATTTCCCCAGAATATTGTGTGGACTTGTGGGCAACACTCTTATCTGCATCTGACTTCTAAGTGAACTGGTGTGTGCTTCTTGTCATTTGTCGTACAAGACCTGAATGACCGAAGGAGACCCCAGTTTCACGAATGTACCTATGCATGGTACTGTTATGCTCTCACATCATGTGAATGATCTCGGCTTTTAGCTCGAATAATTTTCTAATTTAGTGGACTCTAGATTCAGTGCCCTGACGGAGGAGCTAAAAGTTTTGTGCACTATGACTTTGCAAAACCGCAAGACTCTGGACTTTCTATTTCTTTCCTGAATGTGGAGGCACATGTGCTCTGATTGGTGATCAGTGTTGTGCATTTATTTCTGACACCTCAGATAACATGACTGACATCCATGTTAAACTTCAGGATGTTATGGAACATCACCAGGGAGAAAATGCAGGCTCCTTTGGCAAGATGCGTGGACTATATTGATTTTTAGAGGTGTACTGCAATGGTTAATGAGAAACGAGGAGGTCCTGATGATTTTTTTTTTTCTTAATAATACTGTGTATTTCTTGTGTATAATCCCTTTATTACTTATGGTTTCATTAATGTTAAGTACTTTTATGCATCAATCAAGATGAGCGCATGTCTCTATGGAGAACTGAAATGTCACACTTTTTGATGATAGGAATGACAAATAATCTTGTAGTGATTAATGAATGATTATGGATGATTTATTAATCAAAGGGGGGAATGTTGGGGAAATGTTTGTAGTTCTTCACATTAGGTGCATCTAGAGGACAACAGTTGTGTAAATTGTTTTTCCGAAGTCATTGAGGCCAGAGTAGTATTGTATTAATCCTAACAGATAAGATGTTATCTTTCTTAAGTCCTGGGGGGTCAGGTATGCAAACTCAAGAAGGCCACATGTCTGTCAGAACAACAAAATGCCTGTGGTTCGAAAAGAGGGATTTTGGGTATAACAATGCATGATCTTACTCTATTGTTAGACTGTCTGTCAGAACAATGTGATGTCTGTGGTTCGAGAAGATAAGGTTAGATTTGGGGTGTAGAAGGATTTAGAAGGGTAGGAGGGATTTTAGATATAAAAATGCATGATCTTACTCTAGTGTTAGACTTTCTGCATTTGTGACCGACAGAGGTAGAAACTCTCGCTGCAGCTAAATAAAATTGTCTCATTACTTCTCACCAAGTTTGGTCAATCTAAATGATCAGCATTTTTTAAATTTTCTTAGCAGGTTTCAACTACCGTAATTTCACGACCATTAGGCGCACCGTACGAAAAGGCGCAGTCTCAGTCACACACTGCCTTACAACAACACACACGCAAGCATGCAAATGTGCGTATTAAAAAATAGATCGGGAGCAAAACTGAGTTTGGTTGTGCTTTATTTAAGTAGTATAAATAAGCACATTACCGGTAATAGTCTTTATTCAAATCCGTCATCCTTTGTTTCGGAATCGAACAGCTGCGCAAAATCCAACAGAGCAGGTCCACTTCACTCCTCGCTGTCAAAGTCACTGCTTGTACTCTGCGGCTCCTCAGAAAGGAATCCAGCTTTTGCGAAAGCTCAGATAACAGTACCAGCAGACACGTTAGTCCAAGCATCTACAATCCATTGGCAAACTGTAGCGTAACTCGCCCGGCGCTGCCTTCCACCCTTCGTGAAACTGTGGTCTCCTTCGGTCATTCATCGCTCCCACGCCGCTCACACTTCACTCTTTAACGTTCTCATGTGTTTTCTTTCAGGTCCGGCTTCAGCCTGTTCTTGATCACCTGTATCATTTGAGTATGAGGATTTGTTTTTGTTAATGTATATAATGTTATAGGAGACTGAGTCCGAAATAAAAAAGTTTCAAGTTTCAAGTTTCAAGTCCAGCTTTTTGTTAAACACACAAAAGCCCGTGTGTACTTCTGCGTGTACTTCAGGTCATTTCTGAAAGCCTGCAGGTTTGTAGAGATGTGGAACACAAAACGGGACTCATTCATGTTTCAAGAGTTTTAATCTCCAAACAGACCACTAATTAACTGGAACGTTGTACAAGGAGTTTCTGCTTCATCAAACAAAACAAAAAAGAACAGAAAAACTATTAAAACTTGAAAATGTATAATATATATATATGTATAATGTATAATAATGTGGTTCATATTGTCTCTTTAAAAGTGTGTCTTGCGGTCTTGTGTTGTTGGTTGAAACAACACAGAATTTCAATTTTTTTCAAATTTTTTTTTTTAATTTTATTTTTCTGTCTAACTTGGCTGCTTCCAGAAAAACACTCAGAATCTGTAATAATGGGGGGAAAGTAGATTTTTTTTATGACCTTTAAAAATGGTCTACTTTCCACAGATGCTCATTTATTGCTAATGGTATATGCGTTCTCCATATCTCGGAATGAATGAAACAGGCTCTCTTTTAAAGGTTTGCTTGGTACAATTAATGTCCCTGAACCGCAAAAGCTTTTGTCCAATGTTTTGTTAAATGGAGAAATGCATTTGGAAAAACCCGTTTCCATGATCTTCAAGTATGCTCTTAATGCTATTACAGGAAGGGTGCAGATATGGAGGAAGATGTGAAAACAGACTATTTATGTCACATTTATGCCAACGCTTATACAACCAGTACATATTGGAACAGCACTCTTTGTTTTTAAATAAAGGAAGAAGATAAGAAACAATTTCCAACTTCAAAAATTGAGTTTTTAAAGATTTAGAAGCTAATTTATTGCTAAAGACCTGCACAAACATTGCATTATGTATAATATATTTACTTACATTCATTCATCCTCTGAACCATTCATCCTTAACGGGGTTGCCGGAGCCTATCATGAGGGGCAGGGTACACCACTAACAGTTGCCAGTCTGTCGTTAAGCAACACCTACACAACCATCCAAACACACACATTCCTAGGAGCAATTTTTTAGCAGCCAATCAGCCTAGCATGCACGTTTTTGGAGAGTGGGAGGAAACCAAAGTACCTGGAGCAAATCCACTATACACAGAGAGAACATGCAAACTCCACACAGAAAGGCCAATGATGCAAGCCTCATCCCACCTGAGACCAGAACCCT
Source organism: Neostethus bicornis (assembly GCA_902685375.1). NCBI lineage: Eukaryota > Metazoa > Chordata > Actinopteri > Atheriniformes > Phallostethidae > Neostethus > Neostethus bicornis. The sequence continues at coordinate 4,312,815 of LR738556.1, forward strand.
CGACCTTCTAGCAGTGGGGCCACTGCGCCACCGTGTCACTGTTTACATACAGATAATTAAAAATAATTTATAAATAATCAACAATTCCAGTTCCAGTACACACAGCTACACACAAGTGTCAGACCTCAATATGCTTAAGGACATGAAGACAGTTTGGTGTTCTCATATTTATTTATATTTTTAAAATATACATTTGCAGCTCTATCCCTCTCAATTCTTGTCACTTTTAGACAAAATAAATAAATAAACAAAAATTCAGAAAAACCGAAATTTGCAAAAAGCAGACAATACTTAAATGGATCAAAGTTATTCATCAAAACTAACAGTTTGTTCTTGAAAGATCTTGTGAGAAGTTTAAAGACATAGCAAGTAATTAGCTAAATGTTTGGTGAAGTCGTTTCTAAAATAATCTCACAAATTTATTTAAGGTTGATGGGGTAAAGACCTCCTGCTGATAAATTCAGCCTTAAAAGATACATTACACTGAATCTGATGGAAAAGCAAAAAGAAGAAGGAGGGGTGATTTAAAAGGGAAAAAAAATCTACAGCAAACTACATCCTTATTCAGAGCAGTTTGAACATGAGTAATGAGCGGATGTGTCACTGGTGAGCTCCCATTTGAATGAGGATCCTACAAAGAAAAGGTAAGATTATTAGATTTTTAAAAGAGAAAAAAAAATGTTGTGTTTGTTTAAATGATTTACTTTAATAATAAAACAATTCCATATTAAGAATAAGTGAAGTTTTTAGAATAAAAGGAGACCTTGTGAAGGGAAAACTTCTTATACCTGATACGGTTCAGAGAATTTATTCTTAATTTATTTCCTAAAGTATTTTCTTAATTTTTAAAGGTTTTTTCTTTAAGTTATCAAAAGTACAGTTATTTTTTATAAAAATATTTTTTCTTACTTATTTAATGTGCCAATGAAACCAATAACAGAATAAACAAGTGGTGTCACCTGTAAATCAAATTTATTAATGTTCTGCAGAATCGTTAATGTCATTTGTAAAGAACAAAAATAATTTTGGCCCATAAACTGAATCCTTGAGGTGTTCAACATGTTACTTTAAGCATGATTGAATAGAAATTAGAAAAAGAAAACAATTTCTAGGCAGCAGCTGCAGACTTTCTATATGTATTCTGGCGGGCAAATGTTGTTGTATTTTCATATTAATTTCTTAATTTTATGGAGGATAAGCTTGTTTTGTGTCAATATTATGTGAATATTTATCACCCATCACACTAAATATCACAATTGTATTTATTAATTAATCAGGTAATAAACTAACCACAGGCGTAAAGTTGCTCAGAGCATGAGCCCCATCTTCCAACACACATCTGATTTAAACTGAAAGGGGTTTAATGTGAAGCATCAGAGAGACATTATGTGTACGTGAGTGTGTGATTCAGAAAGTGTGCACATTAGTGTTTCTGCCTAACACTGTACGTGTGTACACAATCACGGAGATGATAGAAGAGTAAATGGAGATGTGTGAGTATCTGATATATTAATATGTGTGTCTATGTGAGAGAGAAAAAACAAGAAAGCAAGCAGAATGACACGAGTAGAAAGAGATCAGGAAAAAAAGACAGAGTAAAAGCCACAAAGAGAGAGGTGAGGTATCGAGGTTTGTGAGATCAAGTCAATTTTTTTTACATATAAAATTGACATAAAGGGTAGGAACGTGGATCGACTTGTAAATCGAGAGCTTTGCTTTTCTGCTCAGCTCTCTCTTTACCATGCTGCATCGGTCCGTCGTGGTACCTATGGTCACCAGCTGTGGGTGGTGACCGAAAGAATAAGATTGCAGATACAAGCGGCCAAAATGAGCTTTCTCCGCAGGGTGGCTGGGGTCTCACTCAGAGATCGGGTGAGGAGCTCTGCCATCCGGGAGGAGCTTGGTGTCGAGCCGCTCCTCCTCCAGGTTGAGATGAGCCAGATGGGGGCATTCAGGCATCTGGTCAGGATGCCCCCTGAGCGCCTCGCTGGTGAGGTGTTTTAGGCAAGTCACACCGGGACGAGACAAAGAGGCAGACTCGGACCCACTGGAGAGACTATGTCTCACAGCTGGCCGGGGAACGACTCAGGATTCTTCCGGGTGAGCTGGAGGATGCAGCCGGGGAGATAGAAGCCTGGGCTGCCCGTCTGAGGCTGTTGCCTAGCGACCCGGCCCCGGATGAGCGGAAGATGACGGAACAGAACGGAAATTGACATAGATGAAAATAAACACCAATCAAAACACATAAAATAAAAAATGAAGCTAGTAAAGATTAAACAATTAAAAACAAATGTGGATGAACAAACCCTCTCTCACGCACAAACACTTGAACAACACACTACACGCATGCATCGACACACACATGCACCCCTGCTTATCCATCAACCCATTGTGACTGTCTCTCCCACTGAAATTAATACATATATAAGTTAACAAGCCGTGTAATGCCTCATTCGTCCACCAGGGATCCGTTGTAGAAAAGACTTCAAAGTTGTCTCCTGGACAGTGAATTTATTGATCAAGATGTTTCGACATCCATCCAAAAGTAATTTTTAGTCTCATAGAAGAGAGCTGGTTCAATATGATCAAACCTTTGAATACTCAACAACAGGAGCTAACTCCAGCAAACCTCTTATCAAACAGGTTTTTAAAAAGTTATGTTCGTTATTGTGTGCAATCGGAACGTCCCTACCTTTCGTATAAATAGTAAGTGCTTCGCAAGTCGTACAGCAGTTCACCTCACTTTCTCAGGACTACACACCCAAATAAGATTGTACGGAGAAGGAAATAAGTAAAACACCTCTCAAATAGTGGAACCATGAAGCTGTGGAGCCAGGATTTGGAAGTGGAGCTCAGAGATCAAACATGGTCTAAAGCTTTTACATCTGCCAAGACTGTGTTCACCTGCAACAGACTCAAAGAAAACCAATAAAGAATTCTGCACAGACTGCATTAACTTGACCGCCAGCATTCCCCTCTTTGACGTAAACGTGATACGGGCTTAGGAACCTACTACCACTGTATCCGGGAATGCCCTTTGATAAGGAGATTCTGGAAAAATGCAGCAACAGAACTTAGCTGTACTTTTCACAAGAAAATTTCTGAGGACCCAGCGCTTTTTGTTTTTGGTGTGACTGTGAAGAGGCTGCTGCTGTCCGATCAAAAGAGGGTTTTGTTGCTTAAACTTTCACATCTAGTAAGACGTTGCATTTTGTTGCAGTGGATTCACGGCCAACCTCCCTCAGTCACACAGTGGTACTGTGTGGCTCCTATGGAGCGCCTCAGGGCCTCACTGAAGGGTAATTCCAATGCTTTTTTATAAGGTTTGACAACCTCTGTTTGATCACCTTCCTGGTAATCTTGTAAACACAATTTATGAAGGAGGACCACACATTATTCTTTACATGTATAATCATCTGTTTCCCTTTGGTAATCTATGTAACAACTTGGATTTATGTATGTAACAATAACTGATGTCTTTTCCTCCATGTTCTGGCTCTGAGGTGCTGAAAATTTTGATTTATTTATTTATTTTTTGTGTGTGTAAGTTTCAGCTGCTGTATTCAAACTCTAAAGTTCTTATTTTTTCTCTGCTTTTTTTTTCTGTTCTCTGCAGTTCCTTCATCCCGGCATCATTCAAATTCCCAATGACTAAGGAAAAAAGAAAAATCTAAATCAATATCTCCAGGTAAAAGGAAAGATAGAGGCCAACCATCGCCCCTCAGATACATCTCAGAAGATTTGGAAATAGACAAAGTAATCTGTCTGAGAAAGTACTGAAGAGAAAGTAAACTTTTTCTCACAAATCTGTCAGTGAGAAGTCCCCACATCTGTAACTTTTGATTGCTGTGCGTACACTGCCATGCAGATCTCCACGCTGGCCTGCTTAACTAGCCCATCACGCCGCCTCCTTTTATTGGCCCAGTTGAAACTGTGGCTCCTCCTCTTCAGGCTTGAGTTAACAGGAGCCACCTTCACCTGCGTGTTTCCTTGCATCTGCTCCAACCAGACAAGACAGGTCCTCTGCACCGGACAAAAACTGGAGGAAGTGCCAGAGAATATACAAGGCAATACAAGACACCTAAACCTGCAGGAAAACTCCATCCAGGTAAATATAAGGCAGTGACATGTCATGTTTGCACTGAATTAAAGTACCGTATTTTCACGACCAAAAGGCGCAGTCCCTTTTGTGTGTTCTGTATTTAACACACATAAGGCGCTCCTGATGATAGGGCACGGTTTTTGTAAACATATCCTCCACTATGTACGTCCGCCTTACAACGGCACAAACAAGCAGACAAGTGTGCGTATTTAAAAATAGATCGGGAGCAAAACAGAGTTTGGTTGGCTTTCTTTCAATATTTGTTACAGTCGTCATAAAGTCATTTATCAAATCCATCCAAGTCCTCATCCTCTGTTTCAGAATCTAACAGCTGCGCTAAATCCAACATAGCAGGTTCACTTTCCTCGCTGTCAGAGTGACTTTCTGTACCGTGCGGCTCCTCAGAAATGATGCCTGTTTTGCGAAAGATCGGACAACAGTGCCACCAGACACGTGGGCCCAGGGGTGGGCAAACTTTTTGACTCGCAGCCCACATTGAATTCAAACATTTGACAAGTGGGCCGGACCCAGGCGTGGGGGCGTCGGGGGAGCGGCGTGCCCTCCCCCTCTCTAGGTCGACAAAAAAACAAATATTCTTACTACTTTAGTTATTATAAACTTTTGTTAAAATATGCACCAAAATGCATATTTTAACAAAATAACTTGTTAAATAAGTTATTTAACATATTTTTCAAAAAGGTTTTGGGGCGGTCAGGGGGGTATTCCCCTAGACCCCTCTATACTAGTGAGCACCATAGGTGCTGGGTTTGTTCACCCCCTCCCACCCCTTTAGAAAATCCTGGATTCACCCCTGGGAACAGGAGCAGATGGATGGCATGCTTTGGTAACTGCTAGATTAGACCGATAGAATGGCACGCTAGATTTTAAACAAGCGCGTTAAATGTTACATCAAGAGCGTTAAATTTCAAATCTAGTGGCGTTAGGTCTGATATCTAGTGCGATAGTGCTTAAAAACATTTAGCGGTGCTAGTTTTGAAATTCAAGCGCTGGATGTTACATTTTGCTTGTTTTAACATCTAACACGCTTGTTTACGTGCGTGTATTGGGCCCGATGGCTTTCCATATCTGTGCACACTGTGCACACTTTGAAAGTGTGGGCATCAAGGAGACACACACATTTTAATGGGAGCGGTGTTTTTCTATTTTTGGCGCCATCTCGTGATGAACATTTAAAAAAATCAAGTAAAATAAAACTAACATGGTTTATTTATTTCTATTTTTTTCAGTTAGGCGGGCCGGATTAAAATGTTTAACGGGCAGCATGTGGCCCGCGGGCTGTAGTTTGCCTATGCCTGCGTTAGCCCAAGCATCTACACGTAACTCGCCCGGTGCTACCTTCCACCCTGCGTGAATCTGTGGTCTCCTCTGGTCATCCATCACTCCCACGTCGCTCGCAGCCTTACTTTGAACGACCGATTCACGCCAATGTCCAGCGGTTGGAGTTCCTTTGTCAGACCTCCCGGAATAACAGCAAGCGTAGCGTTCATCTGCTTCACTTGTTTTTTTTCACAACACATATAGGGCGCACTGCACAATAGGGCGTACCACTCATTTTGAAGAAAATCTGAGACTTTTATATGCGTCTTATGGTCGTAAAGATACGGTATGCAAATATATTTGTAAAAATTACACTAAAAAATTTATGACGATTCTGTCAAGTAAGTTCTTTTGTTTTTGCAGCAAAAAATTCAAAATGTAAATCTAGGCTTTCCTTGAACAGGTTTTTGTAAGTGTTTGGAAATTACATTCTTGAAAAGCATAATAATAACTCATGATCAAAGTGTCGCACATGTTACACAAAAATAGCCAATGAACTTGTCATCTGAAACCATTTAGAGGACTTTTTTGGACACACAAAATCACACAAATACAGTAAATGCAGATACCAAGTACCATGCATCACTGCATACAATTTTCAGTAATAAATATTTTTCTACAAAATAATTCATATACAGTATATACGGAGAAAAAAAATTGAATTTCCATTATAAAATCAGCCTCCTGGTTCAGTTCCCAAAAAAAGAATATTTATTCAGTCTTGCAGAGGGCAAAATAATCTTTCCACTGAAATAAAAATGATATTTTTATGACAAAAAATGACAGAGTTATGAATTTATTTCCATTATGTACTGACTACTTATTCCAAACAGCAAAAAGTCAAAAGTCAAGTTTCTTTATTGTCCTTCCAAAGAGCATAATCACATAAAAAAAGTACATAAAAAAAAACAGACAGAACGAATGGACAAACTTTGAGACAAAAAATACATAAATAATTGGGCATACAAAAAAAAAAAGCTAAGTGTGATTTAAAATCTTAGTAGATGTATGGATAAAGGTAGTCCCCAACCTATTGCTCTACAAGGTGGAACCATATATTGCCGTCCGGATGGCAAAAGCTGAAACTGTTCCCTGAGAGGACAGGTCAGGGACCCTAAGTTAGCGCCTGCCTTTCTTTGCACTGTTTAGTGTGCAGCTCTTCTACTGGGGCCTGTGTTCCTTTTGAGATCTTACCAGAGGTACAAATAAATATTGATGGTGTAGAAATCGAAAATGTATCTGAGAACAAATTTCTAGGTGTTATTATGGACAAGAAATTAACATGGAAAGCCTACATCTGTCATCTTAAAACTAAAATATCCAAGAACCTCTCAATCATACAATAAAGCCAAACAATATCTAGATCAGTTGCTCTCTGTACATTATACTGCTCTCTGATTCTATTTGCTGTATTGAAATATGGGCAAATACTTATTAATGTTTAACCAAACATTTATTCTTATTGCAAAACCAAGCTGTCAAGATTTGTCACAAGACTTGTTTTCTAGATCATACGCACAATTTTTTCATTCGGTCCAAATTACTCAAATTTTCTGACCTTGTCAAATACTTTACTATATTTATGTCATACAAAGCGTTCAATAAGTTATTACCTGGTAATTTACAGAAATGTTTCACTACTTGGCAAATTGTGTTCAATGTTAGAAGTTATGATCATTTCGTTTTATTAAGGGTTTGTACTGTATGGAGGGGTTTTTGTGTGTCTGTGTGTAGAGTGAAGCTGTGAAATATTTTGGATCTGCAACTCAAACAATGCCATAACATCTATAAATTCAAGTTGTTGTACAATAACACGGTCTGGTCCAGTTATGAAGAGAGACCAGTCTAAACACAATATAACTCGTGTGTAATTGTGTCAGGAGTTGCATACACAGTATGATTGCATAATTGTGATTTGTATATGTAAGTATATAGAAATGTATTAAGTGTTATGTGATAGAATGCTTATATATATATATATATATACACTCACCGGCCACTTTATTAGGTACACCATGCAAGTAACGGGTTGGACCCCCTTTTGCCTTCAGAACTGCCTCAATTCTTCGTGGCATAGATTCAACAAGGTGCTGGAAGCATTCCTCAGAGAGTTTGGTCCATATCGACATGATGGCATCACACAGTTGCCGCAGATTTGTCGGCTGCACATCCATGTTGCGAATCTCCCGTTCCACCACATCCCAAAGATGCTCTATTGGATTGAGATCCGGTGACTGTGGAGGCCATTTGAGTACAGTGAACTCACTGTCATGTTCAAGAAACCAGTCTGAGATGATTCCAGCTTTATGACATGGTGCATTATCCTGCTGAAAGTAGCCATTAGAAGTTGGGTACATTGTGGTCATAAAAGGATGGACATGGTCAGCAACAATACTCAGGTAGGCTGTGGCGTTGTAACGATGCTCAATTAGTACCAAGGGGCCCAAAGAGTGCCAAGAAAATATTCCCCACACCATTACACCACCACCACCAGCCTGAACCGTTGATACAAGGCAAGATGGATCCATGCTTTCATGTTGTTGACGCCAAATTCTGACCCTACCATCCGAATGTCGCAGCAGAAATCGAGACTCATCAGACCAGGCAACGTTTTTCCAATCTTCTATTGTCCAATTTCGATGAGCTTGTGCAAATTGAAGCCTCAGTTTCCTGTTCTTAGCTGAAAGGAGTGGCACCCGGTGTGGTCTTCTGCTGCTAAAGCCCATCCGCCTCAAAGTTCGACGTACTGTGCGTTCAGAGATGCTCTCCTGCCTACCTTGGTTGTAACGGGTGCTTATTTGAGTCACTGTTGCCTTTCTATCAGCCCGAACCAGTCTGGCCATTCTCCTCTGACCTCTGGCATCAACAAGGCATTTCCGCCCACAGAACTGCCGCTCACTGGATATTTTTTCTTTTTCGGACCATTCTCGGTAAACCCTAGAGATGGTTGTGCATGAAAATCCCAGTAGATCAGCAGTTTCTGAAATACTCAGACCAGCTCTTCTGGCACCAACAACCATGCCACTTTCAAAGTCACTCAAATCACCTTTCTTCCCCATACTGACGCTCGGTTTGAACTGCTGGAGATTGTCTTGACCATGTCTACATGCCTAAATGCACTGAGTTACCGCCATGTGATTGGCTGATTAGGATTTAAGTGTTAACAAGCAGTTGGACAGGTGTACCTAATAAAGTGGCCAGTGGGTGTATATATATATATAAATATTATAGAATTTTTTTTTTCTTTCTAACCGAGCAGAATAATTAAATTATGCATTTCATTTTTGTTTACTAGAAAGATGGGGTGGGTCCAAACAAATTTTCTTCTCCCCACTCGGTTTTTGAATTTTGTATCTGTACTATTAATGTGGAAATGCCTGATAGTGTATTTGCTCAAAATAAACTTTCAAATTCAAACCAGATTGCCCATGGCGGTAACTCAGTGCATTTAGGCATGTAGACATGGTCAAGACAATCTCCAGCAGTTCAAACCGAGCGTCAGTATGGGGAAGAAAGGTGATTTGAGTGACTTTGAAAGTCGGAAGGTCGCGGGTTCGCGTCCCATGGAGAGCACGTCTAGGGTCCTTGGAGAAGACACCTAACCCCCGCTTCTCCCACCATTGGCGCCGTTGAAGGGCAGCCTGCTGCGGTGTAAGGAGTGCAGCAAACAAATTTCCCCGGTGAGGGATGAATAGAGTAATTCAAAATACAAAAAAATACAAAAAAAATAAATTGGGTGTAACATACAGTAAATATGTGCAAAATAACTTTTCCAATGTGGATTAGCATAAAGTAGGAATTAGGCACCACTAAACATCTTTTATTTTCTTTCTCTCCGGAGGTTATCAAGACAGACACTTTCAAGCATTTGCCAGACCTCCAAATTCTTCAACTCTCCAAGAATGAAATACGTCAGATAGAAGTCGGAGCATTCAACGGCCTCCCAAACCTCACCACACTGGAACTGTTTGACAACCATCTCACACAGGTACCATCACAGGCCTTTAAGTACCTCAGCAAGTTGCGAGAGTTAAGGTTGCACAACAACCCCATTGACTCTCTCCAAGGCTATACCTTCCTTGGTATGCCTTCACTGCGTCGCCTGGATCTAGGAAAACTCAAGAAGTTAAATTTTGTCTCTGATGCAGCATTTGTGGGCCTATTGAACTTACAATTCCTAAACCTCGACATGTGTAAGCTGAACGAAATTCCTAGAATGACCATGCTTGTGTGTTTAGAGGAACTGGATCTATCAGGAAATCAGTTGGGGATAATTCACAATCATTCATTTCAGGGATTGTCCTCTCTTCGTAAGTTGTGGTTGATGAGCTCACAAGTTTCGTTCATTGAACGAAATGCTTTTAAGGATTTGAAGAACCTAAAAGAGCTTAGTCTGACCCACAATTTTCTGCATTCTCTTCCTCATGATCTTTTCTCACCTCTTCACCGATTTGTACAGATCCATCTTAAACACAACCCCTGGGTCTGCAACTGTGATATTCTTTGGCTCAGCTGGTGGTTGAAAAAGAACAATGCTGACAACACTACCGGATATATGCGCTGTCAAGCTCCTCCAGGTTTGAAAGGAAAGTACGTGGAAGAACTTGACCAGAGTCACTTTACCTGCTACGCACCTGTCATTGTGGAGCCACCAAATGATCTCAATGTCACCGTAGGAATGGCTGCTGAACTGATATGCCGCACAAGCACATCCAAAACTTCTATCAACTGGAAAACTCCAAATGGAACACTGCTGACTTATGGCTCCAATCGGGTTAGGATTTCGGTTCAATATGATGGAACGCTCTATATCACCAACGTTACCCAGCGAGATGCAGGCCGGTACATCTGCATGGTCACCAATGCTGCTGGTACAATCAATGCAACCGCTGTCCTTAATGTCACTACTACAGAGGCCAGAATTAATTACACCCAAAGCACTCCTGCTACCATGGAAACATTGGGGGCCAAACTAGAGCACGATGATGAATCAAATAACAACCATAAGAGCTTGATTCCGGTTAATCCTCATCGCAAGAGCCCAGACTCAAATTTTGAGGCGATAAAGAAAATCAAATTTGTCGGCACAGCTGTCAATACTCTCTTATTTTTGATATTACTGGTGTCCCTCTGCAAGCTTATATTTAGCAGGTATCAGAGCCCTACTTATGTCAGGAAGACTATTAATGAGCTAGATCCTGGTACCAGTGATCAGGGAAGTGAAATCTCAGAAATCTCCATTGCGACACGGAACGGAATTAGTGGAATAGGTGAAGACCAGAACCTCAGGGTGCACCAACCCGAGATTGTAAATTTATCCAATTTGGCTAATTCAGAACACGCCAACCAAATGAAAAATGAGCAATACTTTGAAAACCAAGAAACTGGTCTGGTTATAAGCACAAGGTTGTAAAAGTGCTCCAAGAGCAGCCCATCTGCATGTTCTAAACTACAAAAAAATTCCCTGCTCCTAAGTTCCAGCTGCCAATGTTGGAGTAACAATTAGAGGGGGTACTCCACACTGTCTGGAACCTTTCCCCCAGTATGGCCAACACTGGTCTGTGAAAAACTCCAAGGAAACAGGGTTGAATCCAAAATCTCAATAAGATTCAGAGGAAAAGGGTCATGCACTCAATTTTTAGTGAAAGTTCCTTTAAAAAAAAAAAACGTAGCCCACCTAAACCCAGTGCAATAAGGTGAGGGCCTCTCAGTTCTTTCCTAACTCCAAAACTACATCTAATACAATATGTCTACATTCTAAGTCCTATTTTGTAGCACATTTGAAATTTAAACAGCAATACCTTTAATCAAACCTTGTACAAATGAAACTAATACGAAACTTTAAATCCTGTGTTGAAGGCCTGAGTGACGCTTGGGAGCAATGTGGCCTACAACCTCATGGCCACTTCACTCTACAAGCCCAAAATAAAATAAAATAAAATCCAAAGAATATCTAGTCTGGGAGTGAACACAATATTACTCCTTGATATTGTGAAACCAGTAAAACACAACGTTTTTAAGAAGATCGATGTATGTAAGTAAGAATACCTTTATTTGTCCCACAACGGGGAAATTGCAGTATGCAACAGAATAGGCACAGGAAGAAAAAAGGTCACGACAAGTATGCACAAACTAAACAAAAACAAAAAAGGCAAAATAGACCACCTCCATCTCATTGGTTTTCCCTGTGTTGATCAGGAGGTGGTTTCGCTGACACCAGTTCACAAAGTTCTGCGTCAATTCTCTGTACTCTGCGTCATTGTCGTCGCTGATGAGACCAAGAATTGCGGTGTCATCAGAGAACTTCTGCAGCATGCCGGCGCAATTTAAAAAAATAAATAAATAAAAAACGTGTGTAAACACCTGCACCTACTGTATTGTCAGGTCACCTTCAGATACCTGCACAAATGTAGGTATCTGTTGTTGTACAATCTTTCTTGTGCAGGTGACCTAAACACCTACAGTATGTGCAGGTGTTGAGGTCACTTCTTTCTTTCAAATTTATCCAATCTAAAATTCAGAAATGAAAAAAACAAAAACAAAAAAACAAGTCATTGGGTTTGTGTGGACATATAGAAGTGGAAAAGTAATATTAAACAGCTTGACTTTTTCTTCTTCCTGTGGTTGGGGTTTTGTTTGTTCTTCAAATGAATAGAGAAAAATGAGATAACTATTAAATCACTTCAAAAATCATGGACAGTTCCATTCCTCCCTGTTTAAAACACACCTCTTTATTTCTTACCGTATAACTACAGCAGACAGATATGAATTTCTTTGTAAATAGTTTTCATACACTTTTACCTTTGTACAAGTCAATGAGAGTCTCTAGTTTGTTCTCCAGTCAACAATGATTTTCTATCTAACAACAATCATCAATATCAGATGTATTGGTTCTAGTTCATACAGATAACTAAAAATTCAGATTATCCAGACTTTTGCTATTACCTGGATTTAATTTACCAAGAAATACTTTGATATACAACCTTGTGCCTCATCTGCACGTAGTACCTCAACTAAAAAATAAGAAGTCCATAGATTGCCATGATATTGATATGTCCTTCATCAAGGAGGTCATTCACTATATTCGTGAGCCCTTTACGTTCCTTTGTAATAAATATTTTTCTTGTGGTATTGTTCCAGATCTAATGAAAATTGCCAAGGTGATCCCAGTTTACAAAAGTAGCAACAAAGAACTTATTTCTAATTATAGACCGATCTCACTGCTACAACAGTTTTCTAAAATACTGGAAAAGTTGTTTGCAAATCAACTTGATTCATTTACAACAAAATACAACTTATTAAATGTACACTTGTATGGTTTTAGGACAAACTGTTCAACATCTCTTGCTGTGATGGATTTCTTTGAGCATGTTATAACTGCTGTGGATCAAAAACTTTATACTGTGGGTGTTTTTGTTGATTTAAGTAAAGCGTTTGACACAATAGATCATTTTCATTTATTAAAGAAATGTGAAAACTATGGCCTTCGCGGCAAAACTAATTATTGGCTGCAAAGTTATCTAGATAATAGATTACAATATACAAGCATAAATAATATCAACTCTCAAGTAGATAGAGTTGTATGTGGGGTCTCACAAGGCCCTTTGACCAAAATTATTCACACGTCATATAAATGATATTTTTACAGTCTCAACAGAGTTAAAATTTGTATGTTTGCTGATGACACCAACTTCTTTTGTAGCGGTGAAAATATTAATGATTTATTGAATGTTGTGGAAAAAGAATTTGTTTTGGTAAAAAAGTATTTTGATTATAATAAATTATCACTTAATCAAGATAAAATCAAATTTATGATATTTTCAGGAAATAGATTTGTTGATAAAGCTACTTTATGTTTCAGTTGAACTTTTATTGAACGGGTTTATAAAGTTACATATTTGGGGGTTACTCTTGATGAAAAATTATCCTGGAAATCACATATTTATCATATTAAACAAAAAATCTCAAAATCTATTGGTATACTGTATAAAACAAGAGACGCTTTAAAAACAAAAGGGTTATATTTGATTTACAGTTCCTTGGTTATGCCATATTTTTCATATTGTGCTGAGATTTGGGGGAATGCGGGAAAAACTCAGATAGATTCACTGGTTAAATTACAAAAAAAAGAAATAAGAATAATAAACAGAGTTGGATTTTATGAACACACAAATCAACTGTTTATTCAGAATAACTGTTTAAAACTACAAGATATTGTATATATTACAATATTACAGATTATGTACAAAGTTAAAAAATAATTTAGTTCCAAACGGATACAAAGCTTTTTTAAATTTAGAGTTGGTCATTATAATTTATGAGGATGTTATATTTTTGAACGTGTTTAACGTAACAACCTTGGTAAAATCAAGATGTGTTTCGATTGTTGGAGTAAAATTATGGAATGAACTCAGTGATGAATTTAAAATGTTTTTTTTTTCTAAAATTTAAAAAACATCTTAAATATTAAAGTAGTTATGATTATAAGTAAGTTAAAAAAAAAAGAGAGAGAGAAGAGAATAATGTAAAGTTTATTGTGGTTTTCTGTTTGATTATGGATTTGGACTTTGTCAATTAATTTTTTGTTTGATTGTAAAAATGCTGATCAGTTAAATGTAAATAGATGTAAAAGGATAGGCAGGTACAAGCCATGCTTCAACTTATTTTTTTTTCTTTGGTCTATTTGTTTCTTTGTTATGTACAGTATTATGTTAAGATTTTGTGAAGTACTTGTATGATCAAATGAATAAAATCTGAATCTAAGAATCTACCTCCAGCTGGAAAAAACTTGGACTTCAGGGGTCTTTCTAAAGTCGAACTGAAACTTTAATCTCTGTATGGAAAAATGTATGGAATGCATGTTTTAAAAATATATGTTATATTTTAAGATATATAACACCAACACGGTGCCCGCGCCCGCAGGCCAGTTCTAAAAATAGCACTAATCACAAATTAGCTCTGTCTAAAATTGTATTTAATTGAGTTGCTATTCTTTTTAAAATTTTATTTACAGTGATGTAAATTTAAAAACTAATACACGAAAAAGTAAAAAAAAAAAAAAAAAAAACATCACAAAAAAAGTTTAATACACGAACTCTGACGTAGAGTGACGTCGGAGGTCACTCAAATGCGTATGACAAACCAGCTTTATATAGATGAGATTGCCAGCACGTTTTTTACCCACAAAACATGGCAGAAAAAAGGAAGAGAACTTATAATTTTCACAGTGAATGGGAGCAAGAATTCTTTTTCACCAACGTAAAAGAAAACTGTGTTTGTTTCATCGGCGGTGCGACAGTGGCTACGGCTAAGCGGCACAACGTGGAGAGACATTTCAATTCATGTCACAAAAGCTACCATGCTAACTACCCACCAGACAGCGCAGTACGGACGGAAAAAGTCCGTGAGTAAAAGGCAGCTTTGGGTAAACAGCAGTCTTTTTTTACGAGGCCGGTAAAAAACTGAACAACTGAAGCCTCATTTAAAGACCGCGGTCAAGTGAGCCGCGGTTCACTCCGCCGCGATTCACGTGTGCGCGCCCGGTTAAATGTCTTTTTCACAGGCAAAATGAATAAAAGTGATTTTACAGCTCCTCAAAGTTGACTACCTGTGAAAAAAAAAAAATTAGGGCGCGCGCACGTGAATCGCGGCGGCGTGAACCGCGGCTCACTTGACCGCAGTATTTAGAGCTACACATTTTTTGATAAAAAAGAAGAAAGCGTTTTCAGACGGCGAGGAGAGAGTTCCTGCAGTCCAAAGGTAAAGACACCTCTCTGCTGGAGGACACTGCACAGCGGCCATGAAGGTTGCCAGCATGTTTGGTTCAACCTATCTGTGTGAATCAGCCTTTTCTGACATGAACTTCATTAAGAATAAACACAGAACCCGCCTCACTGATGCACATCTGCAAGAGTCACTCAGAGTTGCAGTGTCAACTTACATCCCCGATTACAGTACACTGGTGAAGAGCATGCGATGCCAGGCCTCCCACTGACAACAAAACAAATGCCAGATGTTGGTGGCAAAATGTTAGTACCATGGCAAAGATAAATTTTAATATATTGAAATACTGTTACAGATGTGTTACTAAGTGTAACAGACGTGATGATTTGTTTTAATGGCTGCAAATGTAGTGGTGCCCTTTGCATCTTTCAGTCCCCTCGAAGTAGCCCTCGGTACCAAAGAAGTTGGTGACCCCTGATGTAAAATAATATATATTTAAAGGAGTGGGCGATATGGAAAAAAATATCTACAGTATCTCCATATTTTTTTCTATACTGTATCTCGATACAAAATATACCTCTCGATATATTTGAAAACAAAAACTTCCCCTTCAAAATAGTGAAAAAAACAAATACGTATGTACATATATCTATATGTGAGGGCCAAGACCCACCGCGGGACAATTCAACACTGGTAAGATAATGCCGTGCCATGCGATTCTTCCCCATGCACTGCCGTGCTGCGTGACAACGCTGGTATGGAGAAAGTTACGACGTCCTCCATCGACCGTGTGATTCCAACCGACCCCCTGGCTTTACGTGACCAACAGGCATCCGAACTGCACCGCGCACTAAGCCTGCAATGAACACCTCATCCCCTGCTGCAGAGCGCACTGTGGCGGATGTGTCTGGCATGGCCACTGAGCACGTAGATTTCTGCTCTACATGTCAGTTCCGAGTGAAGGGTTCTCCTGATGATGAAGACGGTATGAGTGATTCCAACCTTTCCTCCTTTGGGGATGTGGCATTATCGGCTATGGAGATTCCTGTTTCTTCTCAAAAAAGGAAAATGAATGTTCCCCAAAAAGTAGCTCCAGCAAAAAGTGCTGACAGTTTGGAGCAGTTTTTACTGTGTAACTGAAATATAGAAGTTTTTAAAACCTTCTAAAGGTGCACAACATGTGAATGTAGAAGATTTTTTTCCCTGAATTTGAAATTGTTTGAAAACTCAGCACAAAGCTAAGTGGATAGTCAGGAATCATCATCAGGAATCATCATGTGTTTGATATGTGATCGCCCATTACCAAATCAGTCGCATGGCTCAATTTAAAAAAAAAAAAAAAGTAAATCCAATACTACACATGTGATTTAAAAGCCAGATAAATCCAGGTCAGAGTGAACAATGCTTTAAGCCTCGGAGAGATGTAAACACGTTCCTCGGCATCTCCCCAGTTAACCTAAATATGATCAACAAAATCCACTGATTGGAGCTGGATATTGCAGGAAAAAGAATCCGTCCAGCAGAAGGCAATATCTGCCTGGAAGCTGGTGTCAGAGGATGGGGATATCATCAGAGTGTTTCCGGATTACACAGCTGCTGTGGCATGCCAGAGAGCGGTGTTTGGCCTGGTGAAACAATTTCTGAGGCGGTGTGAAAGAGTGAAGTTCGGTTTCTTGTATCCTGCTAAATTAAGAGTTTCAACTCCAGATGGTGAGCAGAAGTTTTTTATTAAGCCAGCCAAAGCTGCGACATTTGCCAAAGACCTGTGACCAGCGGGTATGGTCTGAGAGGTGATGTGCATTCAGTGAAAAACGTATTTGTAGATCTAGACCAGGCATGGGTAAACTACGGCCCGTGGGCCACGTTTGGCTAGTTAAATGTTTTAATCCAGCCCGCCGAACTAAAAAAGTTTGTCACTAGATGGCGCGAAGAGTACAACAACACTGCTCCCATTAAAATGTGTGTGTCTCCGTGATGCGCACACTTTCAAACTAAACAATGTGCACAGACATGGAAAGCCATCATACCCAATACACGCACGTAAACAAGCGTGTTAGATGTTAAAACACGCAAAATGTTACATCAAGCGCTTAGATTTCAAACCTAGTGTCGCTAAATGCACGTTTTTAAGCTCTCTTGCTCTAGATTTCAGACCTAGCGCTGCTAGATGTGAAATTTAACGCTTGTTTAAAATCTAGCGCAATTCTATCGGTCTAATCTAGCAGTGACCAAAGCATGCCATCCATCTGCTCCTGTTCCCAGGGACAAATACAGGATTCAGAAGGGAGGGGGCCGGGGGCACAAAACCAGCAGCCACGGTGCTCGCCAGTATAGAGGGGCTTGGGGGCATCCCCAGTACCTTTTTGAAAAATAAGTAATTTTTCTGCATTTTGGTGCATATTTTAACCGAAGTTTATAATAATTAAAGTAGTAAGAACAATTTTTTGTTTTCTAATTTGCCCACCCTCCCCCTCGGCCTCTTCCCCAAACACCCCCGGGTCCGGTCCGCTTGTCAAATGTTAGAAATCAATGTGGCCCGCGAGTCAATTCAATTCAATTCAATTTTATTTGTATAGCCCAAAATCACAGAACATCCGTCTCAATGGGCTTCACAAGAAAAAGAGGAATGTATTAACACAAATACACAGCAAGAAAAATAACTAACAAATGCTTACTAAACAAGACTAGCACATTTATGCACTTAGACTGTCCTTTTCGGTGAGGAAAAACTCCTAAAAACCCATCAGTGGGGAAAAAATAAGAAACCTCATGGGGATCCACGTGAAAGAGAGATCCCTCCCCCGGGACGAGCAAACAATGTGTCACAGATTATTTTTTAAATATTAGCTTATTCTAATCTACAGCTAAATATCTAAAGAAGTTAATAGATGTTCTTCATACTGATGGAAACACGGAGGACTCCTCAGCCCGGAGATGTCCAGTACGGGGATGAGTAGATGTTCTTCATCTGATGGAAACACTGGGGGACTCCTCAGCCCGGAGATGTCCAGAACGGGGATGAGTAGATGTTCTTCATCCTGATGGAAACACGGGAGACTCCTCAGCCCAGCGATGCCCAGGGCGGGGATGAGTCGATGGATTTCATCCTGATGGAGCGGGGATGAAGAAGCGTGGAGATCTCCTCGGTGTGGCCATGCCCAGGACAGGAACGCAGAGTCCTGAATGGGGCTCTCTCCCAGAGAGGAGGGAGAGAAGTGGACAACATGTGAATTGTATTGTACCAACTAGCAGTGTAATTCTAAATAAACAGACAATTGAGAACAATGAATGAGATAGAAAGCCAGGGGTTTAGGGTAGAGGGTTAGAGTAGGGGGTACGGGGAAAGAGCCAAGGCAGTCTGGCAGAGAATAGTAGATAGAATTAGAGGACAGAACCCCAATGTACCATACTTTCCCCAGCTTTTACTATCTAGCAGCTACCTAGTAATTATATCAGCTAATTGAATCTGTTTCTATCTGGCCTGTGGATAAGCTTGTTCAAACAGGAATGCTTTAAGCCTCCCTTTAAATGTAGGAACACTGTCTGCCTCTCTCACTTGAGCTGGGAGCTTATTCCATAAAACTGGAGCTTGGTAGCTAAAGGCTCTACCTCCAACTGTACTTTTTGAAATCCTAGGAACCACCAACAGCCCTGCATTTTGTGAGCGGAGTGTTCTGCTTGGTTGATAAGGTACTATAAGTTCACTAATGTAAGATGGAGCCATGCCGTTTAGGGCCTTGTAGGTTAGTAAGATGATTTTAAACTTAATCCTAAACTCAATAGGAAGCCAATGGAGAGACGCTAGCACAGGAGTAATATGATCTCTTCTATGAGTTCCTGCTAATAGTCTTGCTGCTGCATTTTGAACCAGCTGAAGACTTTTTAGGGAAGACTTAGGGCCTGCTACGAGCAAAGCGTTACAATAATCCAATCTCGATGTAACAAATGCATGGATGAGTTTTTCAGCATCACTTTTACATAAGATATTTCGGATTCTAGAAATGTTGCGAAGGTGAAAAAATGCAGTTTTACAAGTCTGTGCTATGTGAGCTTTAAATGATAAATCTGGATCAAATAAAACTCCTAGGTTTCTAACGGTGAGGCCAGAGGCCACAGTTACTTCGTCAAAGAAGACTGCTTGGTCAGTAAAAACATCTCTCAGATTTTTAGGACCTACTATAATAACTTCAGTCTTATCTGAGTTTAAAAGGAGATAATTGATTGTCATCCAAGTCTTTATGTCCCTGATACAGGTATTAAGTTTTTCTATATGGTCACTCTGGTCAGGTTTGACTGATAAGTACAATTGTGTATCATCTGCGTAACAGTGAAAATTAATACTGTGTTTTCTGATTATGTTTCCCAGAGGCAGCATGTAGAGCATGAACAGAATAGGTCCAAGAACTGAGCCCAACTGTTTATAGATGTCCATAGTAAACCATTCCTGCCCAAACTTTTTGTTCTATCCTGATCTATTTGTGAGTGAAAAA
This sequence comes from Neostethus bicornis, assembly GCA_902685375.1. Classification (NCBI taxonomy): domain Eukaryota; kingdom Metazoa; phylum Chordata; class Actinopteri; order Atheriniformes; family Phallostethidae; genus Neostethus; species Neostethus bicornis. The sequence goes on from LR738556.1 coordinate 4,332,468, forward strand.
GTTTGTCGACCCCTGATCTAGACACATGGTTGACTTGTTAACACTAGGACCGCCGCAGCCATCAATTTCACTGCATGTCACTTTAATATGCTAATTAGCATAAATAAAACACAACCTAGGAGGCTGACCTTTTATGACTTTCAATATAAACATGTTTTCTATTTTATTATGTAGATTTTGTGTTTTAAAAAATGAACATTTCAAAATTTGTAAGGATTTTAGCTCCTCTAACCGGGTGCAGCATTAAAAGTTGTTGCCATGTTGTTATGGCAACACACACATTGCCTTTACCGCACGTAAGTGTGTGTGTCTGTGTGTGTGTTTATATTTGTGGAGAGACGCAAGGAGGACTGTGACATCATTACAGAAACCTTTTAGAAAGGTCGAGTGAGATGATATTGAAGAATATCTGACGGAAGTACAGTAACTTCTGGGATATTTTTGTGTAAATATTTTGTTATGGTTTTTTCTTTTGTTTTTGTTAATATTGTTTGTCTATTTGATATTGAGCCACCACTTTATTTTTAGTTTCTACTATATTGAGGTTGTGGATCTGTGGTTGCTAAAATGTTTGCCATGTGCACACTAACAGGAACATGTACATTTAGTGGTTTTGTTGATGTTCATTATTATTGCTATTTAGAAAGAATTGTAGATTTTATTTGGGTTAATGAGGGTTCCAGCCACATTGGGTGAGTGTCTTGCTTAAATGCTTCATCATTTTTTTTTTTCCCCCAAGATAGCAGAACGGATACATGCGCCGGCTTGGACTCCAGGCATTTTAGGTTTTTATTTGCAATTTTACTTTATTCATTCGTCTATAAACAACTGGAGGCATTAATCCCGTTAAGCAGAACAGAACTATGGGAACTTGGCCAGAACATTGGACTCTCTGCACCCTCTAAACTGCATTTAGAAGGTGACATGATATTGATATACAGTATACCATGTCAATATCTGGATTTTGAGGGTCCTATCTCAATTCTTGGCCAAGTAAATACCATAAAGATGGTTTTACTTCCTAAATTTCTATATCTGTTTCAGTGTCTGCCTATCTTTCTAACTAAATCATTTTTTTAAATTGATTGATTCCATCCTTAATGCTTGTATTTGGGCAAACAAAACTGCCCGGATATCTAAAGCCCTATTACAAAAGCCAACCTCTGAAGGTGGGTTGGCCTGCCTGTGATGAGACATTACTGGGCTTCTAATGCCAGAGCTTGGGTTTTTTGGAAGGAAAGCAGTGAAAAGTGCAATCAAACACCATGCTAGCCTGTTATTGAAATGCACAGATTTAAATGTTTGACCTTGCTTTACTGGCCTTGCTATTCAGCAAAGTGGATATTACATTTAAGAAAAAAAATGATTACATTTTGTACCATTCTTACAGAATCATGAAGCAAATTAAGAAAGTCCTCAGTCAGCCAACTTTGTCTAGCTACGCTCACATTTGTCTAAATCCAGCTTTTTAACTAGGGCTGTTAGATTATGTGTTTAAACTCTGGGTGAAAAAAGGCCTTTCATCCATTCAGGATCTCTACATCAACAATCACTTTGCATCATTTGCCCAGCTGGAAACCAAGTTTTCTCGCTCTCCTGGTAATTTTTTTAGGTATCTACAAATTAGACATTTTGTCAGACAATCCATAACTCAGTTTCAAAACTTACCAACACAGCCTGAGTTTTGTGAAATTTTGAGGAAGCCATCGACTTCTAAAAACTTTATTTCAGACTTTGTTGGATGCTTTTATGCACCGACCTCTGTCCCTATTAAGGATGCGTGGGCCAATGACATTGGAGTAGAAATTTCTACTGGCTTATGGATGTGCGCCTTGAAAAGGATTGAGTCTTGTTCTATAAATGCACATCTCCAACTCGTACAGTTTGAAGTAATCCACCATTTGCATTACTCCAAAACGACGCTCAAGAAAATGTTCTCTTCTGTTTCACCAGTCTGTGACTGTTGTCAAACTGGTACAGGTTCTTTATGTAATTCATTTTACACATGCTCATGCTGACACAATTTTGGTTTGAAATTTTTGAGTTGTTCAGTTTTGTTTACAATATAAAGATAACTCCCGATGTTCTGAAAGCAATATTTGGTTGTTCAGAACAAACCTAGAAACTGTCACACTCAGTTCGCCAAGCCATCATGCTTGGAATTGTTACAGCCAAGAGGATTATCCTGAGAGAGTGGAAGGCCCCTATCCCGCTGCTCCCCTCCCCTTCCCCCACCTCTTTTTGTAAATGGCTAATGGACATGATGAGCTGCTTTTACTGAAAAGATTCGTTACAAACTGATGGATCAACAGGACAATTTCATAAAGACCTGGGGACCCTTTATGAATCATTTTAAACAGCTTCGAGCCCAGCCTTTCTCCAAGAGACCTCTGTTCAGTTTCTTTTGGATTTACTGGTCAATTCTTTTTCTCTGTAAATTATATGTGGACGTTCATCTTGTATTTGTCTAATGTACCCTGGCAGTGTTTGTGTTGTGTGTGTTTGTAAAATGTAAAAAAAAAACAAAAAAAAACCAATAAATATATATACGTATATATATATATATATATATAAACGGGTCAGAGTAGCCTTCTTTTGGCATAAATTGTTCAAATTAACCATTAAGGATGTCAAAATCTATATTTATGACGAAAGATGAAATCCCCCTGTTTATTTTGATAGTTGTTAAGCCTGTATACTCGTAGAAAGAAGTGCCATAATTTTATGTTTATTTTCACAGCAGTTGTTGAAATCTGAGAGGGGTACTACTTATAAAACAAATTTTTAACGTATGAATAATCCAAATAAATATACCTATTAAGGAGATGCTTGGTATATTATACTTAAAATATACCCATTATATTATGCTTCTTAAAACATTGTTTTATATTATTAGCTGAGTAACGAGGGGTGGGGAAGAAGGGACGATACCAAACATTTTTATGCAAACCATTATACACCGCGTGCAGAATTATTAGGCAAATAAGTATTTTGACAACATCTTCCTTTTTATGCATGTCGTCCTACTCCAACCTGTATAGGCATGAAAGCCTACTTTCAATTAAGTGTATCAGCGGAAGTGGATCTGTGTAATGAGATGGGGTGTGGTCAAATGACATCAACACCCTATATCAAGTGTGCAGAATTATTAGGCAACTTCCTTTCTTTTGGCAAAATGAGTCGGAAGAGAGATTTGACAGACTCTGAAAAGTCTAAAATTGTTAAATGTCTTGCAGAGGGATGCTGCAGCCTTGAAATTGCCAAAATTTTGAACTGGGATCACAGAACAATCAAGCGTTTTAAAGCAAATAACCAACAGGGTTGCAAGAAGCGCATTGCAAAAAGAAGGGGCAAAGTAACTCCCCAAAATTTGAAAAATTAAGCGTAAAACTGCCAGGATGACATTTGCCACCTGTTCTGCCATATTTCAGAGCGCCAACGTTACTGGAGTGTCAAAAAGCACAAGGTGTGCAATACTCAGGGACATGGCCAACGTAAGGAAGGCTGAAAAACGACCACCACTAAACAAGAGACACAAGATAAAACGTCAAGACTGGGCTAAGAAATATCTCAAGACTGATTTCTCCAAGGTTTTATGGTCTGATGAAATGAGACTGAGTCTTGATGGACCAGATGGATGGACCCAAAGCTCCACTCCGACTCAGACGCCAGCAAGGTGGAGGTGGGATACTGGTATGGGCTGGAATCACCAAAGATGAGCTTGTGGGACTTTTTCAGGTTGAGGGTGGAGTCAAACTCAACTCCCAGACCTACTGCCAGTTCCTGGAAGACATCTTCAAGCAGTGGTACAAGAAGAAGTCGGCCTCTTTCAAGAAAAGCAAGATTTTCGTGCAGGACGATGCTCTATCACATGCCTCCAAATACTCCACAGCGTGGCTGACCCAGTCAAGGTCTTAAAGATGAAAAAATAATGACATGACCCTGATGTTCGCCTGATCTGAACCCCATAGAGAACCTATGATCCCTCCTGGAACGTGAGATTTACAAGGAGGGAAAACAGTACACCTCTCATAACAGTGTCTGGGAGGCTTTGGTTGCTGCTGCTCACAATGTTGATGGTGTACCGATCAAGAAGCTGACAGAATCAATGGATGGAAGGCTTGTGAGTGTCCTTGAAAAGAAAGGTGGCTACATTGGTCACTGATTTGTTTTTGTTTTGTTTTTGAATATCAGAAATGTTTTTTTTTTGTAAATTTTTAGTTATTATATTGGTTTGGCTAGTAAAAATAAATAAGTGAGATGGTGTATATTTGTTTTATTTTAATTAATTTGCCTAATAATTCTGCACAGCAATAGTACCTGCACACACAGATATCCTCCTAAGATGGCCAAAACTAAAAAAGCCCCACTCCAACTTCCAAAAATCTTCATTTTAGATATTTATGAGTCCTTTGGGTTGATTTAGACTATAGTAGTTGTTCAATAATAAAATTGATCCTCAAAAATGCATCTTGCCTAATAATTCTGCACACAGTGTATTTTGCCTGTTTACCTAAAATTAATAGTTGCAACTTCCGACTGATTTTGTAATGGGGAGTCAAATATATGTCTCTATTAACCTTCCTTATGTGCACTCTAACCTTTGAATGTTGAATGTTAATGGACCTAGAAAAAGATCTAAGCGAGTGGCCCTTTTCAATGAATTTAAGATTAAAAATCTGGATATAGTGTTCTTGCAGGGGCTTCACAGCACTTCTGACTAAGAGGTTGAGTGGGGCAGAGAGTGGACTGGTCAGGTGTACTTTAGCCAACAATGCTGGAGTTGCACTTTTGTTCTACAGGTATTTTCTGCCAGTCTCTGTAGAGGTGGAAGATGTGGTGCAGGGCAGAGTTTTAGGGCTCAGTTTAAAAACACTTTTGGTTTTTATCTGTGTATATTTGCCCATTGTTAGGAACCAGAGCCTGGAGACTATAGTCTCTCTAGACCAGAGTGTCTAGGAGTGCAGGGACTTCCTGTTCTTTGTCAGGCATTTTAACAGTACTTTGGAGCCACGTCTGCCCAGCAGAGGATGTACTTTCTGCGGCAGTTGAAGAAAGCCAAGCTGCCCACCCAGATGTTGGTGCAGTTTTACATAGCCATCATCGAGTCCATCCTCACCTCCTCCATCACCGTGTGGTACGCTGGAGCCACAGCCAGGGACAAACACAGACTGCAGCGCATTGTGCGCTGCACAGAGAAGGTGGTCGGCTGCAGCCTTCCATCTCTCGAAGACCTGTACGTATCCAGTACTCTGGGGCGTGCAGGTCTGATAGCAGCTGACCCTTCCCAACCTGGACATGGACTTTTTGAGTGACTCCCCTCGGGCAGGAGGCTCCGGTCCATTCGGACCAGAACGTCCCGCCACAAAAACAGCTTCTTCCCTTCTGCCGTTGGACTAATGAATGCTTTGTAATCTGGATCCCCACATCTCTTGGTCACTTCCCTCTTGTCACTTTACAATCTTTGTTATTTTCTATGACATTGCACTACTTTTCCTTTTCTTTCTGAGCACTCTTAGTTTTGTTAAAATTATTCTTATTATTATAGTAGAAAAAGTTTAAAAAAAAAGTCTTCTGGACAGTTTAATTCTTCAACGAGACGTTTCGACTTCCATTCTGTCGACTTCCATCTTCAATCTGAAGATTGAAAATGATTTCCGGATGGAAGTCGAAACGTCTCGTTGAAGAATTAAACTGTCCAGAAGACTTTTTTGAAACTTTTTCTACTATGGATCACTCCTGGATGAATGAGGGACTACACGTATTCTTATTATTCTCAATCTGCCTCTGCTCTCAGACCTGAAAATCTGCACATCATCTCACATCTACTCTGTCAAACTCTCAGACCATCACCTAGTTACTTGTACTGCACTTAATCCCAATGTTAAAGTTTGTACCACCTACAGCACTATAACACTCCACTGCTACAAGACAAAATTTTTATTTGTCCTTTCAAAGAGTACCATAAATCACACAGAGTTTGTAAACACAATTTTAGCGGTTTTTCACAGTGGTGGGATTATTGTAAGGTCCAGTTTAAACTGCTGTATCAATGGTACATTCATGGTGTCACGAACAATAGGGCCCAATTTGTGAGGGAGCCGTAGCTGAAGGTGGTGGAGCTGCAGTCTTTGGTGGACTCCACAGGGCATACAGTGGGGATCAAAAGTTTGGGCACCCCAGGTAAAAATGTGTATTAATGTGCATAAAGAAGCCAAGGAAAGATGGAAAAATCTCCAAAAGGCATCAAATTACAGATGACATTCTTATAATATGTAAAAAAAAAGTTAGATTTTATTTCCATCATTTACATTTTCAAAATAACAGAAAACAAAAAAATGGCATCTGTAAAAGTTTGGGCACCCTGCAGAATTAAAATCTTGTACTGCCCCCTTTGGAAAGCTGAGACCTGACAGTGTCATGGATTGTTCTCAATCATCGTCTGGAAAGACCAGGTGATGTCAATCTCAAAGGTTTTAAATGCTCATCTGACCTTGCCCCAACAATCAGCACCATGGGTTCTTCTAAAGGAAGAGGCACAAATTTCCCAAGTGTGGCATTAATAAAGTAAATTTATCTATCAAATTTATCTAAGCAGTTGTCTAGAACACTGAAACTGAGAATAGTTGATGCTCACAAAGCAGGAGAAGGCTATAAGAAGATAGCAAAGCGTTTTCAGACGCCAATATCCTCTGTTCGGAATGTAATTAAGAAATGGCAGTCATCAGGAACAGTGGAAGTTAAAGCAAGATCTGGAAGACCAAGAAAAATATCAGACAGAACAGCTCGCAGGATTGTGAGAAAAGCAAGTCAAAACCCACGTTTGACTGCACGATCCCTCCAGAAAGATCTGGCAGACACTGGAGTTGTGGTACACTATTCCACTATAAAGAGATACTTGTACAAATATGGTCTTCATGGAAGAGTCATCAGAAGAAAACCTCTTCTACGTCCTCACCACAAAAAACAGCGTTTGAAGTTTGCCAATGAACATATAGACAAGCCTGATGCATTTTGGAAGTCCAAGATTCAACCGAAAAAGGTTGAATCCTGTTATGAAGCCATGGCTTACACCCACCCTATCTGATAACAACACAAATCAACCCTCAAACTAAATAAATGTACATTTATGAAATTACTTTAGCATATATTTACCAAATACAAACATTACTTTCCACCTAGAAATTAACCAATATTTTAGTTTTTAACATTTTTTAAAAGTAGAATTACTACTTTTTAGTTCATCAGTCAAACTATTTCAACCCATTGAACAAAAACACATCAATATTTGACATTTGGTTTGACCAGTTGTTTCTAAAAAAGAACTTTACCTCTTAAATCATATTTATCTATACTTTGATTTCAAACAATATCAAGATGTTTGCTGACATGAGTAGTTTTTAACTTTATACTAGTCCTGTCAGTCGATTTAAAAAAATAATCAAATCAATTACAGTGTTTTGTAAATAATTAATTGAATTAATTGTATTTTAATGTCACATCTGCTGAAGGTCCTCTGATAAAGAATTTGAATTCTAGGATTTATTTATTTATTTGTTTTAACCAATGATTAATCAATTGAATACAGTAAGAAGAGAAGATTTTAAATCCAATTTATTTGTGATGATTATTTCCCTAATTTTACACAACCAAAGATCTTTGTGCAGTTGCCTTTAAATAGGCAGCTTGTCTTCCCTTCAGTTGTCGGGTCATTACCATCCCTTCTAGCCAGTTCTCCTTGGTTGTATGACCATGAAACACATTCAGAAATATAACCACTTGCCAAGCCACTAAAACTTATGTTTCTTTCTTTCACAGCATTACTGGACTGCCATACTCAAACCATATATTTTTGTTTGTTTGTTTTTTTTTGTCCTGCAATTGGGTCCTCCTCCTTCCACCTGTGCACAGTCTCATAACATTATTATTGGATAACTGTGCCTCATGAGGCCAGGTGTATTATTTTAAAACGTAAAACAAATACAGCAATGTAGTTAAATAAAATAAAACTGGACACCCCCAATTTGGATAAATTGTTAATCTGCTGACTGCTTCTACAAAGTAATTTCAGTACTATCGTTCTTTGTCATGGTGCCTTCATTGATACCACTGCCCCAACCTCTGGCACTGGGACCCTGCTCTTATCCCCTGTTAGAAATGTTGACATTGATATGTTGCTTGCACAGCTGGTACTGCTTGAATCTTAAATGTTTTCATGGTAACTGTGAACCGGGCGCCCCTGGTGCTCCAACCAGGCCCGGACAGTGAACCAGTTACCCTGGGCGGGGTGCACCAACCAGGCCCGGACAGAGAACCAGGACCTCCAGTGCTCCATCCAGGCCCGGGCAGGGTGCACCGACCAGGCCAGGAAAGAGAACCAGGCGCCCTGGTACTCGATCCAGGCCCGGGCAGGGTGCACCAACCAGGCCCGGAAAGAGAACCAGGCACCCCGGTGCTCCATCCAGGCCCGGCGAGGGACCCAGCCCGAGGCCCCTGGTGCTCCGTCCCAGCCCAAACGGAGGAGCAGCAAAGAGCCCAATGCAACCCCGGTTGCTCAAACCAAGCCCGGACACAACCAGCAGAGGCCCCAAGGTGCTCCATCCAGGCCCGGGCAGGGAACCAGTCTGGGCCCCAGGTGCCCCAGGTGCTCCAGCCCAAACGGAGGAGCAGCAAAGTGCCCGTTGCAACCCCGGTTGCTCAAACCCGCCCGGGCAAAGAACTGGCAGAGGCACCCTGGTGCTCCAACCGGGCCCAGGCAGGGTGCACCAACCAGGCCCGGACAGAGAACCAGGCACTCCGGTGCTCCAACCAGGCCCGGGCAGGGTGCACCAACCAGAACCGGAAAGAGAACCAGGCACCCTGGGGCTCCGCTTGAGGCCCTTGGTGCTCCATCCCAGCCTGAAGGGAGGAGCAGCAAAGTGCCATTTGCACCCCGGTTGCTCAAACCAAGCCCGGACACAGAGCCGGCAGAGGCGCCCCAGTGCACCCACCAGGCCCGGACAGAGAACCAGGCACTCCGGTGCACCAACCAGGCCCGGGCAGGGTGCATCAACCAGGCCCGGACAGAGAATCAGGCCCCCTGGTGCTCCGTCCCAGCCCGAAGGGAAGAGCAGCAAAGTTCCCAATGCAACCCCAGCTGCTCAAACCAAGCCCGGACACAGAGCCAGCGGAGGCCCCCCAGTGCTCCATCCAGGCCCGGGCAGGAACCAGCCCGAGGCACCTGGTGCTCCAGCCCAAACGGAGGAGCAATAAAGTGCCCGTTTCAACCCCGGTTGCTCAAACCCGGTCCGGGCAAACAACCGGCAGAGGCATCCTTGTGCTCCAACCTGGCCCGAACACAGAGCCAGCAGAGGCCGCATGTTGCTCCATCCAGTTCCGGGCAGGGAACCAGCCAGGTGCCCCAGCCCAAACGGAGGATTATTAAAGTGCCCCATTGCAACCCTAGCCGCTCAAACCAAGCCTGGACACAGAGCCAGCAAAGGCCCCCCGGCGCACCAACAAGGCCCGGACAGAGAATGAAGCACCAGGGTGCCTGGTTCTCTGTCCGGGCCTGGCTGGTTCCCTGCTCGGGCCTGGATGGAGCACCGGGGGGCCTCCGCCGGCTCTGTGTCAGGGCTTGGTTTGAGCATCCGGGGTTGCAACGGGCACTTTGCTGCTCCTCCCTTCGGGCTGGGACGGATCACTAGGGTGCTTTGACCGGGCCGAGTTTGAGCAACCAGGGTTGCAACGGGCACTTTGCTGCTCCTCTGTTTGGGCTGGGACAGAGCATCAGGGGCGTCAGGTTAGTTCTGTGTCCGGGCCTGGATGGAGCATCCGGGGGTCCTCTGCTGGCTCTGTGTCCGGGCTTGGTTTAAGCAGCCCGGGTTGTAACGGCCACTTTATTGCTCCTCTGTTTCGGCTGGAGCACCAGGGGTCTCGGGCTGGTTCCCTGCCCGGGCCTGGGTGGAGCACCTTGGGGCCTCTGCTGTCTCTGTGTATGGGCTTGGTTTGAGCAACCGGGGTTGCAACGGGCACTTTGCTGCTCCTCCGTTTGGGCTGGGACGAGCACCAGGGGCCTCAGGCTAGTTCTGTGTCCGGGCTTGGATGGAGCGCCAGGGGGCCTCTGCTGGCTCTGTGTCCGGGCTTGGTTTGAGCAACCGGGGTTGCAAAGCGCACTTTGCTGCTCCTACCTTCGGGCTGAGACGGAGCACTAGGGTGCTTTGCCCGGGCCGGGTTTGAGCAACCAGTGTTGCAACGGGCACTTTGCTCCTCCTCCGTTTGGGCTGGGACGGAGCACCAGGGGCCTCAGGCTGGTTCTGTGTCCGGGCCTGGATGGAGTACCGAGGGGCGTCTGCTGGTTCTCTGTCCAGGCCTGGTTGGTGCACCCTGCCCGGGCCCGAAAGAAGCACCAGGGTGCCTAATTCTCTGTCTGGGCCTGGTTGGTGCACCCTGCCCGGGCCTGAATGGAGCACCAGGGCCGCCTGGTTCTCTGTCCGGGACTGGCTGGTTCCCTGCTCGGCCTGGATGGAGCACCAGGGGGCCTCTGCCGGCTCTGTGTACAGACTTGCTTTGAGGAACCGGGGTTGCAATGAGCACTTTATTGCTCCTCCGTTTGGGCTGGAGCACCAGGGGCCTCGGGCTGGTTCCCTGCCCGGGCCTGGATGGAGCACTGGGGGACCTCTGCTGTCTCTGTGTCAGGGCCGAGTTTGAGCAACCGGGGTTGCAACGGGCACTTTGCTGCTCCTCCATTTGGGCTGGGACGGAGCACCAGGGGCATCAGGCTGGTTCTGTGTCCGGGCCTGGATGGAGCACCGGGGAGCATCTGCCGGTTCTCTGTCCTGGCTGGGTTGGAGCACCAGGGGGCCTGATTCTATGTCCGGGCATGGTTGCTGCACGCTGCCTGGGCCCGAATGAAGCACCAGGGTGCCTGGTTCTCTGTCCGGGCCTGGCTGGTTCCCTCCTCGGGCCTGGATGGAGCACCGGGGGGCCTTCGCCGGCTCTGTGTCAGGGCTTGGTTTGAGCATCCGGGGTTGCAAAGGGCACTTTGCTGCTCCTCCCTTCGGGCTGGGACGGATCACTAGGGTGCTTTGACCGGGCCGAGTTTGAGCAACCAGGGTTGCAACGGGCACTTTGCTGCTCCTCCGTTTGGGCTGGGACAGAGCACCAGGGGCGTCAGGTTAGTTCTGTGTCCGGGCCTGGATGGAGCATCCGGGGGTCCTCTGCTGGCTCTGTGTCCGGGCTTGGTTTGAGCAGCCCGGGTTGTAACGTCCACTTTATTGCTCCTCTGTTTCGGCTGGAGCACCAGGGGTCTCGGGCTGGTTCCCTGCCCGGGCCTGGGTGGAGCACCGGGGGGCCTCTGCTGTCTCTGTGTATGGGCTTGGTTTGAGCAACCGGGGTTGCAACGGGCACTTTGCTGCTCCTCCGTTTGGGCTGGGACGGAGCACCAGGGGCCTCAGGCTTGTTCTGTGTCCGGGCCTGAAGGGAGCACCGGGGGGCGTCTGCCGGTTCTCTGTCTAGGCTGGGTTGGAGCACCAGGGGGCCTGATTCTCCACTGGGCCTGTTTGGTGCACCCTGCCCGGGCCCGAATGAAGCACCAGGGTGCCTGGTTCTCTGTCCGGGCCTGGTTGGTGCACCCTGCCCGGGCTCGAATGAAGCACCAGGGTGCCTGGTTCTCTGTCCGGGCCTGGCTGATTCCCTGCTCGGGCCTGGATGGAGCACCGGGGGGCCTCTGCCGGCTCTGTGTACAGACTTGCTTTGAGCAACTGGAGTTGCAAAGGGCTCTTTATTGCTCATCCGTTTGGGCTGCAGCAATAGGGGCCTCAGGCTGGTTCCCTCTCCAGGCCTGGATGGAGCACCGGGGGGCCTCTGCTGTCTTTGTGTCTGGGCTTGGTTTGAGCAACCGGGGTTGCAACGTGCACTTTGCTGCTCCTCCGTTTGGGCTACGAAGGAGCACCAGGAGCCTCAGTCTGGTTCTGTGTCCGGGCCTGGATGGAGCGCCAGGGGGCCTCTGCTGGCTCTGTGTCCGGGCTTGGTTTGAGCAACCGGGGTTGCAAAGGGCACTTTGCTGCTCCTAGCTTCGGGCTGGGACGGAGCACTAGGGAGCTTTGCCCGGGCCGGGTTTGAGTAACCAGGGTTGCAACGGGCACTTTGCTCCTCCTCCGTTTGGGCTAAGACGGAGCACCAGGGGCCTCAGGCTGGTTCTGTGTCCGGGCCTGGATGGAGTACCGAGGGGCGTTTGCTGGTTCTCTGTCCAGGCTGAGTTGGAGCACCAGGGGGCTTGATTCTCTGTCCAGGCCTGGTTGGTGCACCCTGCCCGGGCCCGAATGAAGCACCAGGGTGCCTAATTCTCTGTCCGGGCCTGGTTGGTGCACCCTGCCCAGGCCTGAATGGAGCACCAGGGCCACCTGGTTCTCTGTCCGGGCCTGGCTGGTTCCCTGCTCGGCATGGATGGAGCACCAGGGGGCCTCTGCCGGCTCTGTGTACAGACTTGCTTTGAGGAACCGGGGTTGCAACGCGGGCACTTTATTGCTCCTCCGTTTGGGCTGGAGCACCAGGGGCATCAGGCTGGTTCTGTGTCCGGGCCTGGATGGAGCACCAGGGGGCGTCTGCCGGTTCTCTGTCCTGGCTGAGTTGGAGCACCAGGGGGCCTGATTCTATGTCCGGGCATGGTTGCTGCACCCTGCCTGGGCCCGAATGAAGCACCAGGGTGCCTGGTTCTCTGTCCAGGCCTGGCTGGTTCCCTGCTCGGGCCTGGATGGAGCACCGGGGGGCCTCCGCCGGTTCTGTGTCAGGGCTTGGTTTGAGCATCCGGGGTTGCAACGGGCACTCTCCTGCTCCTCCCTTCGGGCTGGGACGGAGCACTAGGGTGCAGACGTGTCAAGTAACGAAGTAAGACTACTTTGTTACCTTACTCAAGTAGAAAATCTTGTTATCTTTACTTTAACGAAGTAATTATTTTTTTGTCTACTTTTTACTTTTACTCACTATTTTTTTTTGCAATTATCTGTAATTTTACTTCGTTCATTTTATAAAAAGTAGTCGCTACTTTTGCCATTTTGTCACCGTTAAAAAGCCGCGACTGTTTGTCGGAGTTTTTTTTTTTATGAACCCTGAATGCATCAAACAAAGGAACAGATGAATGATTGGCTGAAAGGTCCAGTCAATCATTACTTTGGGGCGAGTAGCCCCGCCCACAAACTTTTAAAGAGCAGGGACGTCAATTTCCGTGTTTGAGACTCGGGCTCGGAAATCAAAGTGTTTCTGATGCTGAAACACTGAACTTTGATTGAATTATTAATTTTTAAAAAAAACAACAGCAAAGAAATGTTTTTTATATTATTATTTTCAGTCTGCGGTTATTGTAAACGTCTTTGCTGAAAATGTTGTAGATGGTATTTTTATAAAAATAACTTTGATCTGTGACGCACTATTTTATCTTTAGAAAAAAAGCTAATTGAACTGATTAATCCATAAATAGTAGTGGATGAAGTATTTGTGCTTAAAAACATCCAAAATGTTATTGATTAGTTTATAAAGACTGACTGAGGAGATTAAAACTACATATCGCTTAGATTTAGTATCATGTAGATGTTTGGGTTAACATTAAAAAAACCTTATATGTACACATATATATGTAGATATGTATATATGTAAATTTATATATACCGTCTCCTAAGTCCCGCCCCTACTGGTTTTTTAAAATCTTATTTCCCTGGTTATTTTTTCATTTTTACAGTTCTTAAAATTTTAGAAAAAGAATCCAAGGATTTTGCCTCCTGTGTGTTTCCTTCACTCCCACTGCCTTACGAGTGCATGTAAAGGGTGTTATTTTGTCAATGGGCGTGGTTTTACTGGGTGTACGATATTTTTTGTAAAATACGATAATTTTACGTCATTAGTACGATAATCCATAAACCTCCCACCTGGCAACGCTGGTTCCAGGTGTCACGAAGGCTTTATGTGGCACTCCCAACCTTATCAACTTGATAAAGACTATTCAGTATTGCCTCAAAGAACTTTGAAAACTAGCTGTCTTCAAGGCTTGAAAAAGCCTTTTGGTCATTTTTTTTTTTTTTTTTACATTGAGTGTGTTTGTGTCTTGAAGTTGGTTAAATTAGGTGATGCACAGTGAAGCTTGGTAGCTGAATGGACCTTACATAATGCCCTGCTTATGTTAATACATTTGATTGTGTTAATTAATCGATTTCCAATAAAGATTATTAAGAAATAAATGTTTCTGATTCATAAAGTTTCATTTATTATCATATTTTCTGCTCCATAAAGCATGTGATAATGGTTAAAAATATGTTCATACGCTTTTGTTAACAATATTCCTTTTTTTCTGAAAATTACTTTTACTTTTTTAACTTGAAGTAGTTTTAAAATAGGTTACTTTTTACTTTTACTTAAGTAGAAAACTTGAGTTGATACTTCTACTTTTACTAAAGTACTTTTTTAACTCTGTATTTATACTTCTACTTGAGTAGAAAATGTTGGTACTTTTGACACCTCTGCTAGGGTGCTTTGACCGGGCCAAGTTTGAGCAACCAGGGTTGCAACGGGCACTTTGCTGCTCCTCCGTTTGGGCTGGGACAGAGCACCAGGGGCGTCAGGTTAGTTCTGTGTCCGGGCCTGGATGGAGCATCCGGGGGTCCTCTGCTGGCTCTATGTCCGGGCTTGGTTTGAGCAGCCCGGGTTGTAATGGCCACTTTATTGCTCCTCTATTTCGGCTGGAGCACCAGGGGTCTCGGGCTGGTTCCCTGCCCGGGCCTGGGTGGAGCACCGGGGGGCCTCTGCTGTCTCTGTGTATGGGCTTGGTTTGAGCAACCGGGGTTGCAACGGGCACTTTGCTGCTCCTCCGTTTGGGCTGGGACGGAGCACCAGGGGCCTCAGGCTTGTTCTGTGTCCGGGCCTGAAGGGAGCACCGGGGGGCGTCTGCCGGTTCTCTGTCCAGGCTGGGTTGGAGCACCAGGGGGCCTGATTCTCCACTGAGCCTGGTTGGTGCACCCAGCTTGGGCCCGAATGAAGCACCAGGGTGCCTGGTTCTCTGTCCGGGCCTGGTTGGTGCACCCTGCCCGGGCCTAGATGGAGCACCAGGGCCGCCTGGTTCTCTGTCCGGGCCTGGCTGATTCCCTGCTCGGGCCTGGATGGAGCACCGGAGGGCCTCTGCCGGCTCTGTTTACAGACTTGCTTTGAGCAACCGGAGTTGCAAAGGCCTCTTTATTGCTCCTCCGTTTGGGCTGCAGCATTAGGGGCCTTGGAACCGACTCGGGAACCGACCCGAGGCCCCAGCTGCTCCAGCCCAAACGGAGGAACCGCAAAGTGCCCGTTGCAACCCCGGTTGCTCAAACCAAGCCCAGACACGGAGCCGGCAGAGGCCCCCCTGTGGTTCCTCCAGGCCCGGGCAGGGAACCAGCCCGAGGCCCCTGGTGCTCCAGCCCAAACGGAGGAGCCGCAAATGCCCGTTGCAACCCCGGTTGCTCAAACCCGGCCCTTGCAAAGAACCGACAGAGGCACGGTGTGCTCCAACCGGGCCCGGGCAGGGTGCACCAACCAGGCCCTGAATTAGAACCAGGCCCCCCGGTGCACCAACCAGGCCCGGACAGAGAACAAGTTACCTTGGTGCTCCCACCAGGCCCGGGCAGAGAACCAGGGGCACCAGGTTTGTTCTCCGTCCGGGCCTGGTTGGAGCACCAGGGTGCCTGGTTCTCTTTCCGGGCCTGGTTGGTGCACCCTGCCCGGGCCCGGTTGGAGCACCAGGGTGCATCTGCCGGTTCTTTGCCTGGGCCGGGTTTTAGCAACCGGGGTTGCAACGGGCGCTTTATTGCTCCTCCGTTTGGGCTGGAGCACCAGGGGCCTCGGGCTGGTTCCCTGCCCGGGCCAGGATGGACCAGAGAGGGTCTCTGCTGGCTCTGTGTCCGGGCTTGGTTTAAGCAACCGGGGTTGCAAATGCACTTTGCTGCTCCTCCCTTTGGGCTGGGACAGAGCACTAGGGTGCTTTGCCCGGGCCGAGTTTTAGCAACCAGGGTTGCAACGGGCACTTTGCTGCTCCTCCGTTTGGGCTGGGACGGAGCGCCAGGGGCCTCAGGCTGGTTCTGTGTCCGGGCCTGTATGGAGCACCGGGGGGTGTCTGCCGGTTCTCCGTCCAGGCTGGGTAGGAGCACCACGGGGCCTGATTCACTGTCCGGGCCTGGTTGGTGCACCTTGCCCGGGCCTGAATGAAGCACCAGGGTGCCTGGTTCTCTGTCCGGGCCTGGTTGGTGCACCCTGCCCGGGCCTGGATGGAGTACCAGGGCCGCCTGGTTCTCTGTCCGGGCCTGGCTGGTTCCCTGCTCGGGCCTGGATGGAGCACCGGGGGGCCCTCTACCGGCTCTGTGTACAGACTTGCTTTGAGCAACCGGGGTTGCAACGGGCACTTTATTGCTCCTCCATTTGGGCTGGAGCACCAGGGGCCTAGGGCTGGTTCCCTGCCCGGGCCTGGATGGAGCACCGGGGGGCCTCTGCTGTCTCTGTGTTTGGGCTTGGTTTGAGCAACCGGGGTTGCAACGGGCACTTCTCTCCTCCTCCGTTTCGGCTGGGACGGAGCACCTGCGGCCTCAGGCTAGTTCTGTGTCCGGGCTTGGATGGAGCACCAGGGGGCCTCTGCTGGCTCTTTGTCCGGGCTTGGTTTGAGCAACCGGGGTTGCAAAGACCACTTTGCTGCTCCTCCCTTCGGGCTGGTACGGAGCACCAGGGGCATGAGGCTGGTTCTCCGTCAGGGCCTGGTTGGAGCACCAGGGGCGTCTGGTTCTTTGTCCGGACCTGGTTGGTGCTTCGCCCATGCGTGGTCGGATCACCAGGGTGCCTGGTTTTTAAGAAAATAGGTAGGAAGAAAAAGGTTTTAGAACAACGACGCATGATGGTGCTGCAAAAACGCTTACAACGATATTCTAAATTAAATGAATACGGACTTGATTTTAATAAAGAAATTAAAGAAGTCAAAAAAGAAATGCTAAAACTGGCAGAAATCCAAAGCAAAGGAATTATTTTACGAAGTAAAGAAAGAGACTTAGAAGAAGGAGAAAAATGTTCAAGGTACTTTTTTAAGAAAATTTTAAGCAAGGGCGGTGGTTTTACATGTTTAAGAAGGGAGGACGGGATTTTAGCAGAAAAGACTGAAGACATTTTAAAAACTGTTGAACTCTTTTACGACGACTTATATAAAGAAAAAACAGTAGATGAGACCATCATGACTGAAATCTTGGATTTTATCGACCAAAAAGTCACAAAAAGTGTGCTTTTTACCCAAGATTTTACTGTTTTAGAGATCAACAAGTGTCTTTTATCTTTTAAAAAAGGGAAGTCCCCTGGACAGGACGGACTTCCCTTAGAATTTTACCTGACCTTCTGGGACATTTTAGCACCTGACCTACTTGCTGTTTTTAAAGAATTTGAGACCCTGGACAGACTGCCAGCAAGTTTTAGAGTAGGGATAGTGACACTGCTCCACAAGGACAAAGACAGGACCGACCTGAAAAACTGGAGACCCATCACTCTTTCAAACGTGGACTGCAAACTTTTTAGCAAACTTTTAGCAACACGTATGACGACGGTTTTAGAGACCTTGATTCACCCGGATCAAGCCTGTGCCGTGCTAGGGAGGAAGATCACGGACAGCCTCGTACTGATCAGAGACACCATCTGTTATGCGAGAGACAGAAACATTCGGCTGGTAGTGTTAAATCTAGACTTTGAGAAAGCTTTCGATCGGGTCTCGTACCAGTACCTTTTCAAAGTGCTGTAAAAAATGGGATTCCCGGACAGATTTATTGCGTGGGTGGGGCTGCTCTACCGGGATATCAGCAGCAAATTTATGGTTAACGGGTTCCTGACAAAAGCAGTGGATATCAGCTGCGGTGTCTGTCAGGGGTGTCCTTTATCTGCCCTCCTGTACGTGGCATGCATCGAACCCCTGGCACAGGTCTTGAGAAGGGATCAACGGATCCAAGGAGTGGGCATACCAGGGAGCGGCGGACTACAGACTAAGGTGATTTTATACATGGACGATTTTAACATTTTATGTACCGACATTGGACCTGACAGACTGGTTTGGACGCGCCTCCGGCTCCAAACTTAACCGAGACAAGACTAAAGCCCAGTTCTACGGACCCTGGGGAGAGACGGACACGACGGGACTCCCGCTGACTGTGACCCAGACCGACCAAAAGATACTGGGGGTCACTTTCGACAAAGACGGGGGAGGAAGTACGAACTGGGCTGACTTTACAGGGAAAGTCAGACAGAGACTAGGATTCTGGGGACTTAGAGGACTGACAATAGAAGGTAAGGTTTTAATCATCAAGGCTGTGCTGTCCTCACGACACGTGACTGTGTGAAGCTAGACAGCCAGCTAACTATTCCAAATGAAAAAAGAGACTCCCACACAAGGCTTGCTTTTCTTGTTTTATGTAGACTCTTTTCTTCAAAGGATTATACATATATGTACGTATATATATGTACGTGGTAATAGTAACTGAAACAAAACAAACAAAAGAAGTGCATTACAAGCTGTACAGAACGCTGAGTCTCCATGATCAAACACACGTTAGCTTAGCTTGAAACATGCGCGCCCACATCCTAAGTGGCTTACTACATAAGACGCGATTCACATGTTATCAAATGAAATACAATCTTGAGCATGTAAACAAAGCACATAAACACAAAAAATACTTACAAAGACTAAAGTTTTCCCAGGTTTTTAACAAGTTTGAGCGCAGTCTACTTCCGTCTTTTCAGCTTCAGACTCATCCTAGATCTACTATTTTCGAGACCTCTCACTCTGCTGTTATTTTAACAAATTATAAAAGATCTTAGAAGAGACGGATGTCTCACTCTGACATATACTCTAATCAAAGACATAACACTCCCCGCTTGATATAAACATATTATATCACCACATATCGAAACATAAAATTTACATAGATAATATCTTACTCCGAAAGCAAAATAACAGTCTCTGAGACTGGTCTCAAAAACACCTTTGGAGTTCCATCTTTGATGATCCGTATCTCCACTTTACGAACCTTCTTGTCACTACTGGGTAGAGTCTTAACTATCAGTCCCATAGGCCATTCATTCCTGTGGGCTAGAGGATCTTTTAACAACACAATGTCTCCTTCTTTGACATTTGGTTGGTTTTCAGTCCTATGTCGTCCTTGATGCGCTGACCGGATGTGAAAGTGTCTGACGAGAAGTGTGGCCACATAACTGGATGAAGGGACGATTATAGGGTGTTTTTCACCTTCTGTAAAGTCAGCAGATGAGAGACGTCCACCGACGCGTAATAGTCCATCTTCGTCCACAACCGGATTTAGCTTTTTGAGTGTGTAATTTTTTGTGTTAATCTTCTTTCTTTCTTTTAACATTTTCAGTGTCTCTTTGTAAGCATCTTCTTGCACCGAACGAATGATGACATTTTTGGCTTGAGTGAGTTAATTTGTGTTTACATTCTCTTTCAGACTTCTCCATCCTGCTTGTTTATTTGTCTTTTGTTTCAAAGAAACCATAACATGAATAAGTTTGGCTAGTGCTCTGCATGCCGTTGTCCAACTTGAAAATCTTTCGAAACGTTTTGCACCTAACTGAGTCGTTGTGACGGTAGTTGCAAGTGTTTTTACATGAGCTCGTATTTCTTTGTCATTCTCAGGCTCTACAAGTGAGAATGAATAGTCTTTTTGAGATTCATTGAGTTTTTCTGAACACAGAAAGCTTGGGCCTGTAACCCAATTACTGTTTTTGAGTTCAACGGCTGGAATAAATCTAGTTGCTAGGTCAGCTGGATTCACATCTGTTGAAACGTAATGCCACTGGTCAGGTTGAGTGGATGACCTGATTCGTGTGACGCGGTTAGCTACATACATGTAGAATCTTTTTGAGGAGTTGTGTATGTAACCTAACACAATGCGACTGTCAGTGAAAAACTTGACACTGTCAATTTTGAGGTCTAACTCGTCTTTGATTAAGTCATACATTTCTACTGCAAGCACGGCAGCACAAAGTTCTAACCGTGGTACGGTGTGTGCAGGTCGGGGTGCTAGTTTTGACTTCCCCATCACAAAACCTACGTGATACTTGCCTTGAGTGTCTAAAGAGCGCAGGTAGGCTACCGCACCTATAGCTACAGTAGACGCATCTGAAAAAATACAGAGTTCATTAGTTATCATTTCACCTAAAGAACCTGAACTGTAACACCTTTTGATTTGGAGATCTTCTAGAGTTTTCAGTGAGTTTCTCCATGAGATCCATGCGTCCTCTTTTTCTGGGGAAAGAGGTGCGTCCCAGTCGCTCTCCTCAGTTGAAAGTTCTCTGAGTAGCGCTTTGCCTTGCACGATTATAGGAGCTGCAAAACCCAACGGATCATACAAGCTATTGACAGTTGACAGTACTCCCCTACGTGTGAATGGTTTTGTCTCATTGGATACAAGGTAAGTAAAGCTGTCAGTTTGCAGGTTCCAACATAGTCCTAAGCTCCTTTGAACAGGAAGTGGATCTACACCAAGATCTAATTCTTTCAAGTCCTTTGCTAGATCGTCTGCAGGGAATGCTTCCATAACGAGGCTGCAGTTGGAGGCAACTTTGTGTAGTCGCAAATTGGACTCTGCTAACATGTTTTGTGTTCTCGTTAACAGGTCAACTGCTTGTTCAGGTGTGGCGACTGAAGTGAGCCCGTCATCTACATAAAATTGTCTTTCAACAAACCGTCTGGCATCTGAGCCATGTTCCAGCTCACCTTCGCTTGCTGCCCGCCGCATGCAGTAAATGGCAACAGCGGGTGATGGGCTATTCCCAAAAACATGCACTTTCATCCGATATTCGACCACATTTTTTGTGACGTCATTGTCCTCAAACCAGAGATAGCGCAGATAGTCTCTGTGATCTTCACACACCTCAAAACAATAAAACATTTGTTGTACATCAGCTGTCAGGGCTATTGGCTCTTTTCTAAACCGTAACAGCACTCCTAACAGAGAATTATTCAGATCAGGTCCACTGAGTAGCACTTGGTTCAAGGATGTTCCTTCACACTCTGCACTAGAATCAAAAACAACACGTATTTGATCTGGCTTTTGCGGGTGGTATACACCAAACGTTGGCAGATACCAGTGTTCTTTACCTTCGGGCAGAGGTGGAGCGAGTTCAGCTTGATCGTTATCCAACATTTTCTGCATAAATCGGATGTAGTGATCTTTCATTTTTGGTTTCTTTTCTAACGTCTTTTTGAGTGAGTATAGACGTTTTGAGGCTTGAACTCTGTTGCTTGGGAGTCTCCTCCTTGGAGAGCGAAAGGGCAATGGAGCGACCCAAGTGTTTTCTTTGTTTTGTTGGACCGCCTTGTCCATTATTGTTAGAAAGTTTTTGTCATCTATAGACAGTGCCACCTTGTCATCTGACTCTGTACGTTCAAACACAGACTGACCTAGCTTGTGTGTGTTGTCTTTAATGTCCACACTATTTGAGATTAAAGGTGTGCTTTGCTGGGGCTGCTTGACATAGTCCTCTTTCACTGTAAAGACGTTTGGACATGGTTCAAAATGAGTAGTCCGTCCGTTGTCTAGCATGTGTGTTCTGTACACGTTGACTTCTGTTGTGTTGTGAGTTTTGCCCAAGCACACTTCCCCTATCACAACCCACCCCAAGTCTAACCTTTGGGCGTATGGTGCGTTATTTGGTCCATTGATCTGTTCTCTTACTTTATGAATGCTGAGGAAGTCCCTTCCCAGCAAAAGGAGAATAGGAGCATGATGATCGACCGGTTGGATTTTGCTTGTACGTAATAGGGAGAAGGTGTGGATGGTGCTTAGCAATCTCAGGTGAGGGAATTTCAGATCTGTCGTCAGGCACTGAATCACACTCGATTAAAGGAGGCAGTTTGACATTTGTTTTTCCATCCATGGACTCTACTACAAAATGTTCTGCCCTCCTACCTGCAGTTTCAGCTTTTCCTAAGCATGTTTTCAGCGTGTATGGCACAGGTGCACTTTTTATTCCAAACAGGTTGAAAAAGTCCGTCCTAGCCAGGGACCTATTGCTCTGTTCGTCAATCACTGCATACATTTTTATAGCTCTGTCCTTTTGGCCTTCTGGATATGCTTTCACCAAACAGATCTTTGAACATGAGCGTGGGCTGTCACTTTGTCCACATACCTCTGTGCACTTGGAGACTACTGCAGGATGGTTTTCTGAGTCCTCCTTAGCATCTACATTCTTTGAGATGTCATCTTTTGGGACGGGTGTGGGACCCGGATGGAGTGCTGACAAGTGTTTTGGACTGTCACACTCAACACACTTTACTGCTACCTTACAATCTTTGGCTATATGTTGCACAGACCCACAACACCTGTAGCATATACGATGATCTCTCAGAAAAGCCTGTCGTTCCTCAATTGATTTGTCTCTGAATAACTTGCATTTTTTCAGAGGGTGTGGCTTCTTATGAATTGGACACAGGCGATCTGGTTCTTCAATTTTCTTCTGTTCAAAACTCCCTTGTTTTCTTTCCTCAATTTCCGTTCTGTGTACTGCAACAGTAGCTTTGCGATTATATGGAATGGACTTTTCAGTGCGTGTGGTAACTTGGTTGCTGCAGCTGGATGGGGAAAAACTTGGATCATTTTTCATTTTTGCTTGTTGCTGTACAAATTGCACAAAGACAGAAAAAGGTGGAAATGACACTCTATTGGCTTCTTTATACTGTGTACCTACAGTGGTCCACCTCTCCTGCATGTTAAAGGGGAGTTTTTCAACTATTTGTCTAACCCCTCGAGCCGTGTCTAGATATGCAAGACCTGGCAGTGTACCATCAGACTTAGCACACTGCAACTCTAACAAGATGTCACCAAGCTCCCTTAATTTACCACTCTCTTTGTTTGTCAGCCTTGGAAACTCCTCCAACTTTTTTAACAGTGCATCCTCAATGACTTCTGAGGAGCCATAACATTCCTCCAGACGCTCCCATACCACTTTTACACCTGCAGCGGGATTGAGGGTGTGTACTGCGCGAAGCCTTTTTGCTTGCTCTGAAGATTTTGGCCCTAACCATTTTGTGAGCAAGTCTAGCTCTTCTCTAGGGGACAGATTCAAGTCTTTAGTAACACTCCTGAATGAGACTTTCCATGCCCAATAGTTTTCGGGTCTGTCATCATATTGGAGTAAGCCAGTGCTAACTATTTCTTTGCGGATGAGATATTTTGCAAAATCTTGTACGCTGTTTTGCTCTATTTGGTTGTGACTTGTAGGCAAAAAGGTGTGAGCTTGGGGTTTGAGTGAGAATGTGCTGGTTGGAACAGCTTCTGGTATGTACTCATGTTTAACATCGTTTTTCATTGGGGACTGGACATGAGTTTCTTTTGTTATTATTGATCGACTTGGCATTTGAAAATTTGTGCTATCATGTGTAGCACTAGGTGGCGCCATTAGCTTACATTGTTGTTCCACATAATCACTTGTGCGTTGTACTGCATTAAACGTCTCACCTGTAATAGGAAGTTCTGGGTCTGACTCCCCGCTCTGACTTTCTAATTCTTCATAGGCTGCAGCTTCTGCCTCAGCTGCTGCTATTTCCTTTTCACACTTCAAAACATGGAGACTGGCATCCAAATCTGCTTTTTGTCTCGCCGAATCTGCTTCCAAATCTGCTTTTTGTCTCATCAGACTGGCATCCAAATCTGCTTTTTGTCTCATCAGACTAGCTTCTTTTTCTGCGAAACGGAGCTGGGCCTTTGCTGCTTGGGCTTTGGCGTATGCTTTTGTGGCTGACACACTTGAAGCTGCTGTGGTGTGCGACCGTCTGCTGGTGGCTCTGGACCTGACGCTGTGTGGAGGTGAATGCTGCGGCCTCTCTGACGGCTGCCTCTCTGACGGCTGCCTCTCAGGCGACAGCTGGTCTGCAGGAACCGGGTGATTGGTGGCAGCCTGGTCATCAGCTTGCTGCTCTGAGTTTGCCTCTGGCTCGAACTGTGATTCATAATCTCTCAAGTAATTCTTACCTGAGCGTAGACTCATGTCGACTGTGTAGCTCAGTGTTGTTTAACCCGCTGTATAGAAGTCTTTTTACTTCTATAAGTCTTTTTACTTCTATAAGTCTTTTTACTGTGCTGTCCTCACGACACGTGACTGTGTGAAGCTAGACAGCCAGCTAACTATTCCAAATGAAAAAAGAGACTCCCACACAAGGCTTGCTTTTCTTGTTTTATGTAGACTCTTTTCTTCAAAGGATTATACATATATGTACGTGTATATATGTACGTGGTAATAGTAACTGAAACAAAACAAACAAAAGAAGTGCATTACAAGCTGTACAGAACGCTGAGTCTCCATGATCAAACACACGTTAGCTTAGCTTGAAACATGCGCGCCCACATCCTAAGTGGCTTACTACATAAGACGCGATTCACACGTTATCAAATGAAATACAATCTTGAGCATGTAAACAAAGCACATAAACACAAAAAATACTTACAAAGACTAAAGTTTTCCCAGGTTTTTAACAAGTTTGAGCGCAGTCTACTTCCGTCTTTTCAGCTTCAGACTCATCCTAGATCTACTATTTTCGAGACCTCTCACTCTGCTGTTATTTTAACAAATTATAAAAGATCTTAGAAGAGACGGATGTCTCACTCTGACATATACTCTAATCAAAGACATAACAAAGGCAGTGATTTTACCTTTGCTTTTATTAGTCAGTTCTGTTTTTATGCCGCCACGGAGGGTGATTTGAGACCTGGAAAGAGACATTTTTAACTTAATTTGGTCGTCCAAGTGGGAACGACTGAGGAGACAGGAACTGAAAAAGACTAAAGATAAAGGAGGTAAAGGAGTTCCTGATCTCCTCTTGTTTTTAGGAAGTAGGTACGTGGTTCTTAGTTTTAATCAGATAACGGACCCATCCAGAAACCCAAAGTCAGCAGCCTTTACAAGGTTCTGGATGGGCTCCTTTTTAAGAAAGAAGAAGCTGTTTAAAACCGATCTTAGAGTTCCAGTGTCTTTTAATCTGCCCCCGTCTTACGCTTTTATAGAGAAGTTTTTAAAAGATTTTAAACTTGAGGAAGAAGGATTGCATGTTTTTACTAATCATCGTTTTATGATTTTTATTGTGTAGGAGCGGGAACCGGTGAGTCGAGTGCGCGGGCTCACACTAGGTGAGTCCGCAACCGTTTGGCACAACGTGAACCACTCCGTTCTTCCAAACAGACTCTGGGACCTGTCGTGGATGGTGGCTCACGGGATCCTCTCGGTCAGGGACGTCATGCACTCCCGGGGCATGTCGGCGATCTCAACGTGCCCCCGACCTGGTTGTGGCGCGCCCGAGTCGGTGAGGCACCTGCTCTGGGAGTGCAGCGCTGCCGTCGACCTTTGGGCATTGGCCGGCTCCCAGAAATTCCCGAACTTGCCAGCAAGGGGGGTCCTATCAGCACAGCTGGTGCTGTTCGGGGTGGGCCAAAATCTAAGTAAGGAAGAGTTTGGGAGGCAGTGGCTCGCCCTGGCTGCCATTTAAGACGCCATGTGGACCTCCAGAGACTTGCTGGTAAGGAGGTACAGGTAGATCCCCCCCGCAGCTGTGCTCCGAATGGCCGCAGACAACATGAACACCATCATCTCTGCCGGCAGCAGGCCTCGGACATAGCCACAAAGAAGAATCGTCTGTAACTCGTCGGACGTGGGAGCCGGTGTTACACTAGAAAGGTCGAGGCAGCGGCGACCTGGCTCTCCGGGTGCGGACGGTGGGAAGGAGCAAGAAGGAGGGGATCCCCTCTGAGCACCGGACGGGTTCCCGGGAGACCGAATGCTTGGCGGAGCGGAGAGGTTCACCTTTAGAGGACTCGCCCTCCCGCTCCTGCAGAAACTGTTTTTCATTTTACTTGATTTTAAAGACTGTAATCCTCTTTTTTTTAGTACATGTAGGTTTTTTTTAAATAGTATTACCTGTTTTTTAAAACATTCTGTTTTTGTAGGTTTTTTACTTGTATTTCCGTTTTTACAAACATAGAAATGGTTTTACAGTAAATTTAAACAGATTTTAGTACAAGAGCAATGTTTTTAAAGGTGATGCTGTTTATGATGTAAAAAGAACCAATAAACATGTTAAAAGAAAAAAAACAGGGTGCCTGGTGGGAACGACTGAGGAGACAGGAACTGAAAAAGACTAAAGATAAAGGAGGTAAAGGAGTTCCTGATCTCCTCTTGTTTTTAGGAAGTAGGTACGTGGTTCTTAGTTTTAATCAGATAACGGACCCATCCAGAAACCCAAAGTCAGCAGCCTTTACAAGGTTCTGGATGGGCTCCTTTTTAAGAAAAAAGAATCTGTTTAAAACCGATCTTAGAGTTCCAGTGTCTTTTAATCTGCCCCCGTCTTACGCTTTTATAGAGAAGTTTTTAAAAGATTTTAAACTTGAGGAAGAAGGATTGCATGTTTTTGCTAATCATCGTTTTATGATTTTTGTTGTGCAGGAGCGGGAGCCGGTGAGTCGAGTGCGCGGGCTCACACTAGGTGAGTCCGCAACCGTTTGGCACAACGTGAACCACTCCGTTCTTCCAAACAGACTCCGGGACTTGTCGTGGATGGTGGCTCACGGGATCCTCTCGGTCAGGGACGTCATGCACTCCCGGGGCATGTCGGCGATCTCAACGTGCCCCCGACCTGGTTGTGGCGCGCCCGAGTCGGTGAGGCACCTGCTCTGGGAGTGCAGCGCTGACGTCGACCTGTGGGCATTGGCCGGCTCCCAGAAATTCCCGAACTTGCCAGCAAGGGGGGTCCTATCAGCACAGCTGGTGCTGTTCGGGGTGGGCCAAAATCTAAGTACCGTATTTTCCGCCCTATAAGGCGCACTGCACTGCATTATAAGGCGCACCTTCAATAAACGACTATTTTTAAAACTTTTTCCACATATAAGGCGCACCGCATTATAAGGCGCTACCGTAAAGGCTGTTCAACTTTGTCCTCTAACTGTGGCCATCTCGCTTTGTTCCGTGGAAACTCTGTTTAGTCTTGTTTACTTGGCGCAGCGCATCCTCTTGCTTCCTCCACTTCTTCATTATTGATTCATTGATGTTAAACTCTGTCGCTGTGGCCAGAGGTAAGATCTTAAGCCCGAGCCCGACCCAAAATTCGGGTCGGGTCGGGCCTAAAAATGCCAATCATTACGTTGGTCGGGCTTCTCTCTCGCTGACTTTTTTTTTTTTAAATAAATATATTTTATAAAATGTAAACTAAAACAATGTGTGTGTACTAAACTAAGGAATACTTGTTATAAAATTAATAATTTGGATAAAACAGAGAAGTAATGTTTAACTACTAAACAGGATCCGCAGAGCCAGCTCATCCTCTGCACACGTGAACGCCTCCTCTTAATTTGGTAATCCTCTCCTGCGCACGTCTTTATTTTATTTATTTTGAACTGGTATCCCCGATATGAAGGAGTAAGAAGTTAAGGATAAACTAAATTGCTTTCATACGACACCAAAAAGACTGGCACCTTGACGCTGAAGAGGCATTTAAACAGCTGGACCGGCAAAAGTGATGATCGCTATTTTATCATTTGTTTCAAAGACCGTCCCTCCTCTTCGCGCTAAGCAGGACATCACAGATAAGTGTGATAGGGTCCGATAGTGTGATTTTTTTTTATTATTATTAAAAAGGCGTGTTCTTGAAAATGTTCCAATTTATAACTTTTTATAAATAATATATTTTTTTTACCGCGAGCCTGCGGTTTTAATATCCGGGGCTTGGGTCGGGCTGGATTTTTTAAGTCCGATCTCCCCACTGGCTGTGGCTCTATTCCTGTGTTCTACTGCGTGACCGATCACCTTGAGTTTAAATTCTGCGGTGTCTCTTGGTAGAAGCCATTTCCGGGTCTTTACACAAACACACAAATGGAAATGAGACGCCCTTTCATGTATCCCAGCATGCACCGCGCATTACTTCTTCTACGGGGAAAATGGAGTCGGCGGGTGCTTACCGCAGTTGTGACACCTGTTGTAGCTCAATGTTAATCCATATATAAGGCGCTCCGGGTTATAAGGCGCACCGTGGACTTTAGAGAAAATTTAAGGTTTTTAGGTGCGCCTTATAGTGCGGAAAATACGGTAAGGAAGAGTTTGGGAGGCAGTGGCTCGCCCTGGCTGCCATTAAAGACGCCATGTGGACCTCCAGAGACTTGCTGGTAAGGAGGTACAGGTAAATCCCCCCCGCAGCTGTGCTCCAAATGGCCGCAGACAACATGAACACCATCATCTCTGCCGGCAGCAGGCCTAGGACATAGCCGCAAAGAAGAATCGTCTGTAACTCGTCGGACGTGGGAGCCGGTGTTACACGAGAAAGGTCGAGGCAGCGGCGACCTGGCTCTCCGCGTGCGGATGGTGGGAAGGAGCAAGAAGGAGGGGATCCCCTCTGAGCACCGGACGGGTTCCCGAGAGACCAAATGCTTCGAGGAGCGGAGAGGTTCATCTGTAGAGGACACGCCCTCCCGCTCCTGTAGAAACTGTTCTTCATTTAATTTGATTTTAAAGACTGTAATCCTTCATTTTTTAGTACATGTAGGTTTTTTAAATAGTATTACCTGTTTTTTTTAAACATCCTGTTTTTGTAGGTTTTTTACTTGTATTTCCGTTTTTACAAACATAGAAATGGTTTTACAGTAAATTTAAACAGATTTTAGTACAAGAGCAATGTTTTTAAAGGTGATGCTATTTATGATGTAAAAAGAACCAAAAAACATGTTAAAAAAAACAAAAAAAAACAGGGTGCCTGGTTCTCTTTCCGGGCCTGGTTGGTGCACCCTGCCCGGGCCCGGTTGGAGCACCAGGGTGTCTCTGCCGGTTCTTTGCCCGGGCCGTGTTTGAGCAACCGGGATTGCAGCAGGCACTTTGCTGCTCCTCCGTTTGGGCTACGACGAAAAACCAGGGGCAGCCCGAGGGCTGGTTCCCTGCCCAGGCCTGGATGGAGCACCTGGGGTCCTCTGCTGGCTCTGTGTCCGGGCTTGGTTTAAGCAGCCCGGGTTGTAACGGCCACTTTTTTGCTCCTCCGTTTCGGCTGGAGCACCAGGGGTCTCGGGCTGTATTACCTGTTTTTTACAGGTTTTCCAACCCTGCCCGGGCCTGGAAAAAGCAACGGGGGGCCGCTGCCGGCTCTGTGTACAGACTTGCTTTGAGCAACCGGGGTTGTAACGGGCACTTTATTGCTCCTCCGTTTGGGCTGGAGCACGAGGGGCCTCGGGCTGGTTCCCTCTCCGGGCCTGGATGGAGCACCGGGGGGCCTCTACTGTCTCTGTGTCTGGGCTTGGTTTGAGCAACCGGGGTTGCAACGGGCACTTTGCTGCTGCTCCGTTTGGGCTGGGACGGAGCACCAGGGGCCTCAGGGTAGTTCTGTGTCCAGGCTTGAATGGAGCACCAGGGGGCCTCTGCTGGCTCTGTGTCCGTGCTTGGTTTGAGCAGCCCGGGTTGTAACGGCCACTTCATTGCTCCTCCGTTTCGGCTGGAGTACCAGGGGCCTTGGGCTGGTTCCCTGCCCGGGCCTGGATGGAGCACCGGGGGGCCTCTGCCTGCTCTGTGCACAGACTTGCTTTGAGCAACCAGGGTTGTAAAGGTCACTTTGCTGCTCCTCCCTTCGGGCTAGGACGGAGCACCAGGGGACTCAGGCCTGTTCTCGGTCAGGGCCTTGTTGGAGCACCTTGGGGCGTCTTGTTCTTTGTCCGGGCCTGGTTGTTGCCCCTGTCCGGGCCTAGTCGGAGCACGAGGGTACCTGGTTCTCTTTCTGGGCCTGCCCGGGCCTGATTGGAGCACCAGGGTGCCTCTGCCGGTTCTTTGCCTGGGCCATGTTTGAGCAACCGGGGTTGCAGCAGGAACTTTGTGGCTCCACCGTTTGGGCTACGACGGAGCACCTGGGGCCTCGGGCTGGTTCCCTGCCCGGGCCCGGATGGAGCACCAGGGGGCCTCTGCTGGCTCTGTGTCCGGGCTTGGTTTGAGCAACCGGGGTTGCAAAGGGCACTTTGCAGCTCCTACCTTCGGGCTGGGACGGAGCACCAGGCGCCTCAGGCTGGTTCTGTGTCCGGGTCTGGATGGAGCACCAGGGGGTCTCTGCTGGCTCTCGATCCAGGCCCGGGCAGGGAACCGACCCGAGGCCCCAGCTGCTCCAGCCCAAACGGAGGAGCCGCAAAGTGCCCGTTGCAACCCCGATTGCTCGAACCAAGCCCGGACACAGAGCCAGCAGAGGCCCCCATGTGGTCTATCGAGGCCCGGGCAGGGAACCAGTCCGAGGCCCCTGGTGCTCCAGCCCAAACGGAGGAGCAGCAAAGTGCCCGTTGCAACCCCGGTTGCTCAAACCCGACTCGGGAAAAGAACCGACAGAGGCACCCTGGTGCTCCAACCGGGCCCGGGCAGGGTGCACCAACCAGTCCCTGAATTAGAACCAGGGACCCTGGTGCTCCGACCAGGCCCAGACAGAGAACCAACTACCCCGGTGCTCCAACCAGGCCCGGGCAGAGAACCAGGGGCACCTGGCTTGTTCTCCGTCCAGGCCTGGTTGGAGCACCAGGGTGCCTGGTTCTCTTTCTGGGCCTGGTTGGAGCGCCCTGCCAGGGCCCGGTTGGAGCACCAGGGTGCCTCTTCCGGTTCTTTGCCCGGTCTGGGTTTTAGCAACCGGGGTTGCAACGGGCACTTTATTGCTCCTCCGTTTGGGATGGAGCACCAGGGGCCTCGGGATGGTTCTGTGTCCGGGCCTGGATAGAGCTCCAGGGGGCGTCTGCCGGTTCTCTGTCGAGGCTGGGTTGGAGCACCAGGGGGCCAGATTCTCTGTCCGGGCCTGGTTGGTGCAACCTGCCTGGTCCCGAATGAAGCACCAGGGTGCCTGGTTCTCTGTCCGGGGCTGGTTGGTGCACCCTGCCTGGGCCTTGATGGAGCACCAGGGGCGCCTGGTTCTCTTTCCGGGCCTGGCTGGTCCCTGCTCGGGCCTGGATGTAGCATGTAGCACTGGGGGGCCTCTGCCGGCTCTTTGGACAGACTTGCACTGAGCAACCGGGGTTGCAATGGGCACTTTATTGCTCTTCCGTTTGGGCTGGAGCACCAGGGTCCTCGGACTCGTTCCCTGCCCGGGCCTGGATGGAGCACCAGGGGGCCTCGGCTGTTTCTGTGTCTGGGCTTGGTTTGAGCAACCGGGGTTGCAACGGGGACTTTGCTGCTCCTCCGTTTGGGCTGGGACGGAGCACTAGGGGCCTCAGGCTGGTTCTGTGTCCGGGCCTGGATGGTGCACCAGGGGGCCTCTGCTGGCTCTGTGTCCGGGCTTGGTTTGAGCAACCGGGGTTGCAAAGGGCACTTTGCTGCTAATACCTTCGGGCTGGGACGGAGCACTAGAGTGCTTTGCCCGGGCCGGGTTTGAGCAGCCAGGGTTGCAACGGGCACTTTGCTGCTCCTCCGTTTGAGCTGGGACGGAGACCGGGGGCCTCAGGCTGGTTCTGTGTCCGGGTCTGGATGGAGCACCGAGGGGTGTCTGCCGGTTCTCTTTCCAGGCTGGGTTGGAGCACCAGGGGGCCTGATTCTCTGTCCGGGCCTGGTTGGTGCACCCTGCCCGGGCCTGGATGGAGCACCAGGGGCACCTGGTTCTCTGTCCGGGCCTGGCTGGTTCCCTGCTCGGGCCTGGATGGAGCACCGGGGGGCCTCTGCCGGCTCTTTGGACAGACTTGCATTGAGCAACCGGGGTTGCAATGGGCACTTTGCTGCTCCTCCGTTTGGGCTGGGATGGAGCACCAGGGGCATCAGGCTGGTTCTGTGTCCGGGCCTGGATGGAGCACCGGGGGGCGTCTGCCGGTTCTCCGTCCAGGCTGGGTTGGAGCACCATGGGGCCTGATTTTATGTCCGGGCATGGTTGGTGCACCCTGCCCGGGCCCGAATGAAGCACCAGGGTGCCTGGTTCCCTGCCCGGGCCTGGATTGAGAGCCAGCAGAGGCCCCCTGGTGCTCCATCCAGGCCCGGACACAGAACCAGCCTGAGGCCCCTGGTGCTCTGTCCCAGCCCAAAAGGAGGAGCAGCAATGTGCCCGTTGCAACCCCGGTTGTTCAAACCAGCCCTAGGCCCCTGGTGCTCCAGCCCAAACGGAGGAGCAATAAAGTGCTCGTTGCAACCCAGGTTGCTCAAAGCAAGTCTGCACACAGAGCCGGCAGAGGCCCCCTGGTGCTCCATCCAGGCCCGGGCAGGGTGCACCAACCAGGCCCGGACAGAGAACCAGGCACCCTGGTGCTCCATCCAGGCCAGGGCAGGGTGCACCAACCAGGCCCGGACAGAGAACTAGGCACCCTGGTGCTCCAACCCAGCCCGGGCAGGGTGCACCAACCAGGCCCGGACAGAGCTGCAGGCACCCTGGTGCTCCATCTGGGCCTGAGCAGTGAACCAGCCCGAGGCCCCTGGTGCCAGCCCAAACGGAGGAGCAGCAAAGTGCCCATTGCAACCCCGGTTGCTCAAACCAAGCCCGGACACAGAGTCGGCAGAGTCCCACCGGTGCACCAACCAGGCCCGGACAGAGCAGCAGGCACCCTGGTGCTCCATCCAGGCCTTGGCAGGGAACCAGCCCGAGGCCCCCTGGTGCTCTGTCCCAGCTGGAATGGAGGAGCATCAAAGTGCCCGTTGCAACCCCGGTTGCTTAAGCCTAGCCCGGACAGGGAACCAGCCCAACGACCCTGGTGCTCGCCTGGTGCCGCCCGCCTGGAGTCCCGGCTACTCCGTCCGCCTGCCCCCGCCTCCACGTCACCCTGACTCCTGACTGAGTACCTGGGCCCGAGCTCCGGGCCTCCGGCCTTTCTCCATGACCCCGGTGACCTCAGAGCCACTCTCGTCCTCCGTGCCGCACACACCTCAACAGAGTCCCAACTACTCCCTCCGCCTGCCCCCCGCTTCCCGGGGCGACCATCTCCGCGTCGCCCTGGCTCCAGACCGCGTGCCTGGGCCCGCCCGCCCGCGCTCCGGCCTTCCTCTGTGACCCCGGTGACCTCAGAGCCACACTCATTCCCCATGCCGCACGCACCTCGACAGAGTCCCCGGCCACTTCGTCCGTTCGTCCATCTGCCTACCACCGCCTCCCCGGGCGACCTCCACCTCAGCCGGGGCTACAGACAGAGGCCCGCGCTCCGCTCTCCCACCGCGAGTGACCCTGGAGGCCGACGCCCCGCCAGCTGACTCGTGCGGACCACCACCAGGCTCTCCCTCCAAACCCGGGGACCCACCCTTAACCCACCCTCTCAGGGATCTATCGTCCAAAGGCCAGGGGCCAGGAGCTTCGTGCCCCTAGGACTTTGTCCGACTTTGAGCTTTTCAGGCACGGAGCTCAGCGCCCCTGGGAGTCCAGAGACACTGCTTCTCCATGCCATCCGGTTACACCTAAAGAGAGTCGGTCTTACTTGTGCAGCTTTGCCGCGTTTCTCCGCACAACCTCCGCGCCACCGGGCTTTGGTAGTCGGCTTCCAAGCCCGCCCTGGGAATCGGGCGGCGGTCCTCGCCGGAGCTGATAGGGCTCCCGGCGCCCCGTGCCTATCTCACCCACCCGCGCACCGTCCTTGCCGGAGGCCCCCAAGCAACCTGCCAACGGACCTCCGACCACCAGGCTCTCCCTCTGAACCCGGGCACCCACTCTTAAGCCACCCTCCCCGAGGTCTATCGTCCAGAGCCCACGGGCCCGAAGCTTCGTGCCCCTGGGACTCCGTGACACTTGTAAATTTATTTTTTTTCTACCTCCGGAGACGCTCGGTCTCATGCGTCTCTGAATGAGGCCGCCCCTCGCAGAGGCCTTGCAGCCGCGGGGCCCGCGGCTTCGTGACTGTGGTACTCCGTGACACTTGTAAAAAGTTTTACAGCTGGAGCTCCGTGCCCCTGGTACTCCAGCGCGGCAAAGGGAAGGAGGTGCAGGGCGGCGGGCGTCTTCCGGCCGTGCCCCGGCCTTGTCGCAAACGGCTCTGCGCGGGTCGGCTATCCGAGACCAACCGAAGCTCCGTGGCACTTTGGTATCGTTACGTCTAGGCGGGATTCTGACTTAGAGGCGTTCAGTCATAATCCTACAGATGGTAGGGAATGCAATATATTATATATACTGTATATATTATATATATTATGTTATAGTATATTAAAGTAATTGATTATAGTAAGTGATATATTATATCACAGAAAAGACTGAAAACACTTCTGCCTAATATTTATTGTAAGGCAGGAAATATTATTGTTTTGAGTAGATAAGAAGAGTACCGTATTTTCACGATCATAAGGCTCATATAAAAGTCTTAGATTTTCTTCAAAATGAGCGACACGCCCTGTCGTGCAGTGCGCAATATGTTTGTTGAGAAAAAACAGATGAAGTAGATGAACACTACGTTTGCTGTGATTCCGGGAGGTCTGACAAAGGAACACTGGACATCGATGTGAACCGGTCGTTCAAAGTAAGGCTGCGAGCGGCGTGGGAGCGATGGATGACCAAAGGAGACCACAGCTTTACAAAGGGTGGAAGGCAGCGCCGAGCAAGTTACAACATTGCTTGTCAAAGGATTGTAGAAGCTTGGGCTAACGTGTCTGCTGGCACTGTTGTCCGAGCTTTCACAAAAGCAGGAATCATTTCCAAGGAGCCGCACGGTACAGAAAGTGACTTTGACAGCGAGGAAAGAGAACCTGCAATGTTGGATTTAGCGCAGCTGTGAGATTCCGAAAAAGAGGATGATGACTTGGATGGATTTGATAAATGACTATATGATGACCGTAACTAATATTTATTAGATAATAATATTAAAAGAAAACAAACTCAGTTTTGCTTCCGATCTATTTTTAAATACGCACACTTGTCTGCTTCTGTGTGTGTTGTTGTAAGGCGGACATACGTAGTAGACGTATATAAAACATGCGCCCTATCGTCAGGTGCGCCTTATGTGTGTGTTAAATACAAAAAATAAAAAATATATAGAGCACACGAAACTGTCCCTGCGCCTTTTAACAGGGTGCGCCTTTTGGTTGTGAAAATACAGTATATTTTTTTAGTTCAGCAAGAAAAAGTCTTCATTTATTCACTCAAATTTCTCAAAACAATGGTGAACAAAATGCTTTAACATTGTATTTCTATCTGTGACTCATGTTATTTTCAGTTAGAGTCACCACAAAACATATTTTCAGTCACATTTACTGTGTATAAACCAGAGGGGTTGTAGAATCAATCTCTAGCTACCCAGAAACTCGTGCTAATGTGTTGTTGAGCAAGACCCTTTATTGTGATGTAGAAGGAGGACCCAAATGCAGGACATCAAAACAAGGTTTATTGAACACAATTTAGTAAGTCTGTAAGGCAAAGGGCACAGGATTAACACAGAATAAAAAGTTCAGATAATACAACAAAGTTCCAGGATGTAACTCATCGTCAGGGAGGATGGTGAAGACGACAATGATCTGACGTGGAAGATCTGGGTGATTGCAGGGTCCACAGGTTTGTGGCATCAGAAATCAATCTCAGGTGTCCCTAATCAAGGTGATGAGGATGGTCCAGGTCTATGGCGACAGGCAAGGGGATCACGACACCCCTGATTGCGCTTAATGGGTCATGGTTAATACCTAGCATTGCAACTTGCCCCATAAGGATGTCTGTGTGAGTGTTTTGGTGTACTCACAGATAAACCACTATACATGCGTATTCCATTCATTATTTATTTTCTTACAGAGGAGCATTGGAAATGTAGGTTTATGAGGGGTGTTTTCATTACAACTCCGTTTTGGGGATTTTTTTGTAATAGAAATACTTTGCAAATTTTGATTCATTTCTCTGATTAAATCATGTATTTTTTTAATTCTATATATAGGTAAAAGCCAGTAAATTAGAATATTTTGAAAAACTTGATTTATTTCAGTAATTGCAGTCAAACTGTTGTGGTGGGGGAAGGTATGGTGGAAAGAGGAGGACCCAAATGCAGGACTTTA
The DNA here is from genome assembly GCA_902685375.1 of Neostethus bicornis. Taxonomy (NCBI): domain Eukaryota; kingdom Metazoa; phylum Chordata; class Actinopteri; order Atheriniformes; family Phallostethidae; genus Neostethus; species Neostethus bicornis. Next base: position 4,368,408 of record LR738556.1, read on the forward strand.
ACAGAGTTTATTAACATAAAACCGGAAAGTCTGTAAAGGAAAAACAAAACATGATTAACTAAAGGCTTCCAGAGTCCAACAAAAATAAACATAACAAACATGGTCAGGCAACCAGGGTAACCTGGCTGGGACAGATGATTGTAAGACCTGACAACTAAAGGCTGGCGAGGCTGTCCTTAAATAGGCAGCCGGGAGATTGGCTCCAGCTGAGCCCACAGGTGTTCAATATGCCAATTGCCAGATTTGGGGGAAAGGTGAGGGGATCCCTGGCTCCCTCTGGTGGTGGCTCGAGGGAACCACGACACAAACGGTGTAACTTGTACATTATATGTTTTCATTGCACACAGACTGATGCATTCAAATGTGTATTTCATTTAAATGTGATGATTTGAAGTGGCAACAAATGAAAATCCAAAATTCCGTGTGTCACAAAATTAGAATATTATTTAAGGCTAATACAAAAAAAGGGATTTCTAGAAACGTTGGCCAACTGAAAAGTATGAAAAATATAAGCATGTACAATACTCAATACTTGGTTGAGCTCCTTTTGCCTCAATTACTGCATTAATACGGCGTGGCATGGAGTCGATGAGTTTCTGGCACTGCTCAGGTGTTATGAGAGCCCAGGTTGCTCTGATAGTGGCCTTCAACTCTTCTGCGTTTTTGGGTCTGGCATTCTGCATCTTCCTTTTCACAATACCCCACAGATTTTTCTATGGGGCTAAGGTCAGGGAGTTGGCTGGCCAATTTAGAACAGAAATACCATGGTCCGTAAACCAGGCACGGGTAGATTTTGCGCTGTGTGCAGACGCCAAGTCCTGTTGGAACTTGAAATCTCCATCTCCATAGGGCAGGTCAGCAGCAGGAAGCATGAATTGCTCTAAAACTTGCTGGTAGACTGCTGCGTTGACCCCGGATCTTAGGAAATAGAGTGGACCGACACCAGCAGATGACATGGCGCCCCAAACCATCACCGATGGTGGAAACTGATTCAGGTAACTAGACTTCAGAGAACTGAAGTCTAGTGTAAAGTTTCCACCATCGGTGATGGTTTGGGGTGCCATGTCATCTGCTGGTGTCGGTCCACTCTGTTTCCTGAGATCCGGGAAAAAAAAAAAAAATATATATATATATATGGATAGATATATTAATAAATATTCAATAAAACATTGGTAAAATGAAGACATCTACAGAGATAAAATCTGTTGGAGTTGTTCATTCAGCTAATAATAATAAAAAAAAACAACATTATCTCGAGTTGACATTTTGAAACGGTGTTATATTTATTTATTTATTTATTCAAACTGACACATTTGCAGATATTAAAGCTTCTGAAAAAGATTTGGTACAGAACTTCGAAACAGAGCACAAGCCAACACACAGAGACACACCGCTCAGTGATATATTCCCACAATATTAATACACACATTTAGAAAACACAGTCTGAAGAACAAAACACAAAAGCAACCACAGTAAAAATTGAAGAGGAAGAAAACAAAAAAGCCAAAGTGAACAAAGAAGGAGATGGAGGCCATGTTTAGGCAGACTTACAACAGTTAAAGTTGAAAATACCAGCCTTAAAACTTCTTTTAAATTTCACAAACACTGAGATACCGACGTGAAAAAATCCAAAACAAGGAAAGAGTGTCTTATTAGCTACAGGTTTACATCCTGTTTGTAATACTGCTAACACAATAACCATAGTATTTTATTAAGACAATATTTACTTCTATATTTGAGAGTATCAGCATCACATAAGTCCTTGATTTTTTTACACAAGTTGTTTACAAGTCGAAAATATAAGAATCAGTGCCACCAAAACAGCTGTTTTTTTTTTTTTGTTTTTTTTTGTTTTTTCATGCTATTGGTAGCTCGCCAGGCCTCTGGCATTGGTTCTCAAATAACAACAACAATATTAAACATTACAATTAATGTTCACTGGCTACTTAAAACATACATGACATTTCATTTTAATCAAAGTTAAACAAATTATTAGCCAAATGTTAAACATTTTGGCCTCAGCCACACCTACTGTGTGTCCACAGTAACTTCTCTCAGCAACACATAAAGAGACAGAAGTTAAATTGAATAGTATGAACTTTTTTTTGTTAAAAAATCTGGTTTATAAACCAAGGCATCTTTTAAATGGGCTGATCTACACCTAGAAGACCCGCACCAATGGTTCTGAAAAAGACATTAATTCCAGTGGCTGAAACGGCATATCAGATTTTTAAAAATGAAACTGAAATTTTGTCTGCCATTTTCAGTGTCCAAGTTTTTGCAAATACAATACCATGGCAATGAGGTTCCGTGCTTTTGCTGTTTGTGCGTACAGTAAAACAGTCTATGCTCCTCAGCGACATGACATTGCTGGCTATCTTTGAATTGTATTGTATTTATAATGAAGTCTCCATCTTTGCCGCTGGGAGGTGCGCCAAACAAAGCTATCCTCGCCACCCATATCCAAGAGGTGCTCATGATGTGGGTGGTTAAGATTTAGGATGTGGTATATGAGGTATGTTCTGATGAGGTTAGGGTCTTGGTCAGGTGTCGTTGTTCTAGTAGGGGTACAACAACACTTGTCTCAATTAATTTTTCAATGATGTGAATGAACTCATCATATGAATGTATGCGTTAATAAATTAATGGACTGTACATGTTGGGCCTGGATTCCGAACAAGATAGCGATGGAATGTGAATGTTGCCCTTCAATCACTCAACATTGTAGGTATTGGAACGATGTTATTGCTTCATTTGAAGTCTTGTTTTTTTATGTTTAACGTCAGCATGTGTGCTTTTTTTTTAAGAATATGAAAACAGTTTGCAGAAGACTTATTCAGGATAAGCTTTATCATTAATATTTTCTAGTACTTCATGCGTACAAGACGATCACATCAAGTTTATGTTTTAATCAAGAGCTTTTTAAATTGTTTTAAATGACTGCACGACAATATCATATGTTGTAAAGTTAATGGTTGAGAAATGCTTCGTATTTCTAGATAATGATTTTAAATGGGAACATTTTGATCATAGAACTGTTAAATCATCTAGTTCCTATAAACCTGACAGATAGTTTGTTCTGTTCAGAACAGAATGTACGTAAAATAAAATACAATAAAGTAGTAAATTAAAATAGAAAATCATTGTGGCCAAATGTATCCAGTTTGTAAAATCCCTAATAGATCAGTTTATATTTGTCATTGACCCAGAATTGCTCTTTTTAAAATGATTGTTTCCATGTTTTCATTGTCTCCATTCCACTCATCTCACTTTGTATCCCGCCTAACATTTGAGCCTTGCTGTACTCAGTTTTAACTCCTCCCCGATAAGTTTTATTTGTTTAAAACGATGGGATGGTCCCTCGATGCTGTTGACCAGACTTTTTCTGTTTGAGGAGCAGCATGAGGAGCTGTCCTGATAAACTGTATACTTCATGTGGTTTATTGACACAGTACTGAATTACAGTATTTTGGTTGCCTAGGAGTCTATGATAATGTTTTGGGAAATCTCACGTTATTTGGTCTTTAGAAAAATAAATTTCAGCTAATCTTAGCTGTTTACCATGAACTAATAATTAACTCTATCCCCACCACTATTGGTGATCTATTGTGTGAGGATAGATCGGCACACAATTAATGGTGGCGATTTATCCTGGGTATGAAATGTTATCATTTTAGTTACAGACTGGAAAGATAATCAGTAATCTCCATAACACGATCATTGTTGTCGATGTGTTGCTTTGGCAGCTGGCGCCGCTTCCAAACATAGTACAACACCAGTGTCATGGCTGCAATAAAAATGATGGTGACAAAGCTGCCAGTGATGATCATTGTGGTCTTTATCTTTTTATCCAGGCTTAAGAAACTTTGCTCAGTTGGCACACTGACAGTGGGTTGAGTTGAGCGTGGAGATGAGGACCACACTGAAGGTGGAGATGAATCTGTGATAGAAACTTCCTCTGGCCTCATTTTAGAGGGGCTTGATGTGCTTGTGCCACACTTCAGTGTAGCAGCAATTCCTTCAGTGAGATTGAGGTCAGTTGGTGGCTCCACTATGATGGGTGCATTGCAGGTCAAGTGACGGTCAAGTTCTCCAACGTTTTTGCCTTTCAAAATGGGGGGAGCATGACAGCGTACACAACAGCTGGTGGTGTTGGTTTGTTTGAACCACCAGTCGAGCCAAAGAACATCGCAGTTGCATACCCAGGGGTTGTGGTTAAGATGCACCCGCTGAAGTCGATGAAGAGGAAAGAAGCGATTCTGGGGCACAGATTGCAGAAAATTATAGGACAGGCCGAGTTCTTTCAGGTTCTGTAAGCCAATAAAAGCATTTTCTTCTATGGATGACACTTGTGAGTTCATCAACCACAACTTACGAAGGGAGGACAGTCCCTGAAAGACACCAGGGTGAATTATCCCAAACTGATTTCCCGATAGATCCAGTTCTTTCAAACATACAAGTGTTGCCAATTTAGGAATTTGCTTCAGTCCACACATGTCCAGGTTCAAAAGCTGTAAGTTAAAAAGGCCCACAAAAGCCATGTCAGAGGTAAAATGCAAGCTTTTGAGCTCCCCCAGGTCCAGTCGGCGTAGCAAGGGCATCTGCTGGAATGCGTAGTCAGGGAGTGTCTCAATGGGGTTGTTCTTCAACCACAACACTTTTAGATTTCTAAGGTACTTAAATGCATGTAATGGTATCTGTCTGAGACGGTTGTCAAAGAGTTGCAGTGTTTTGAGGTTTTGAAGGCCATTGAATCCTTCGGGTTCTATGTGATGTATCTGATTCCGAGATAGTTGAAGAACTTGGAGGTGTCGCAAATGCTTGAAGGTGTCTGACTTGATAACCTACAAAACAAAAAAGGAGTTAATTCAGTAATCTTCTGAACCACTTATTCTCAACGGAGTGGCGGCTGGTCCTGTATGATTTCAAGCGACAGGCAGGATACACCCCAAACAGCTTGCCAGTCTGTTGCAGTGCCACACACACAGACAACCGTCCACAGACACATTCATTCCTTAATGCATGCATGTTTGTAGGGTTTGGGAAAAAATCTGAGTACCTGGTGAAAACCCACACATTCATGGGGAAAACATACAAACTCCACACAGAAAGGCCAGTGTTTCAAGCCTCACCCCCACTCCCAGACTCAAACACCCATTCTCCTTGCTGGTACCACTGTGGAGCCAACAGGAGAAAAAGATTTTCAATACATTGCTTTAAAATCTGAGGACGCGGGGCACCTGCCCTGCTCACCAAAAATAAATAAATTGTTGAGATGCAGGGTGCACATGGAAGGAGGAGGACCCAAATGCAGGACTTTAACTAGATTTATTAAACCAGGAATCAAAGCTGTAAACAACGGAGAGGGAACAAAGGTTATCAAAAAGTCAAAAATCAAGGAAGTCAGTTGGGTCGGGAGTCAGCCAGGACTGAAGGAATGAAGACCCGACGAGGAATACTGGTGAGGCTGCCTTTAAGTAGGCAGCCGGGAGAGCAGGTGCAGGTGTTTCCAATGAGAGCAGGTGTTTCAGTCAGCCAGAATTGGGGGAAAGGTGAGATGGTCTCCGGCTCCCTCCGGTGGTGGTGGAGGGAACCACAACATAAATAAAAAGTGTATATGCAGGTAAATATGAAAAACTGTCTTGTGTGAAGATTATATGCATTTTAATAACGTTTTACATTGTTTTATTTCACTTTTTGCTCCTTTGAGTGGTGCTCGCTCCGCACTCACATGTGTGTAAGAGGCTTCCGGTATTTCTGAAAAAACCATCAGCTCTGATTATTTCTTCAATCATTGTTATTGCAAACCATAAACACACCTAATTTTCTATGTTGTTTTACATTTGACGGGCTGTTCTATGGTAAAAAGGTTTTTGAAAGCCAATTTATGAACTATGACGTTCATTGATGCTCATCTCTGTTAATTTAGATGAGAAGTTAATTCTGACTGTAGTGGGTTTTAACCATCATCACACAAAATGTTGTGTTGTGATGTACAAAACGGCAATCTGAAAGTGATAGCATCTTCATGTAAAGGTGTCCATAAAATGTTATTTGTAGTTAGTTTAAAATGTCTTGAGTTTTCTTTTGTAGCCCTGTAGTTTCTTGTCCTTGATGTTTAATCACATTATTCCCTAAACTTTTTTTTTATTTTAATTTTCTTTAGTATTTTAATATTTTGTTATTTTTTTTTTATTTTCCTTCTTGTATATATACTGTCTATTTCTTTCTTTCTTGTTTGCTGCTGTAACGCACAAATTTCCCAAGTGTGGGATCAATAAAGTAATTCTAATCTAATCTAGTTTCTGAGTCAGTAAATCTATCCAGTCTTGTCGAATATTTGACATGATCAAATCAAATAAACTTTTATTTATAAAGCACTTTTCAAACAAACTTACACAAAGTGCTGAACAAAACAATAAAAACTTTAACAGAGTTAAAATTCAGATCATTATTTTTTAAATTTATTTATTTTTATTTTATTTCGGTCACATTGTAAATTCACATTAAAGAAAGTTACATTTTTTTTTCTAAAATTGTATTTTGCCAAGGGACATCAAATTTAAAAATAGTAACTAAAAAACAAGCATACATTAAAAATCACACACTTACACAAAACACTGGACACATGCGTCAACATTCATCCAACCCCACACTTTCTCCCAGCCTCCCAGTCCACCGCCGCCCCCATTTTCTATTACCTATTAGCTACTGTCGCTTTAACTGAGTGATAAATAAAATAAACATCTGGCCTGATGTTGTGAGGGAAAAAAACTGAGTATCAATCCACACCAGAAGTTAGCCTGCCCATGACTGCAGAGGCCAAAACCACAGGGGTCTACCAAGCTCTAGGGCACCTACAGAAGCGATCTGGCTAAAGTTAGAGACATGCATCACCTAGGCCAGTCAGACCGGCACTGAGGAGAACCCACAGACTGAGCAGGCAGAGCTGGAGGATTCCAGACACAGAATAAAACAATAAACCAGTAAAGCTGATTAAAAACTATTTAAGAAATTAATACTAAAACTAAGTCAGAAAACAAACAGATTTCAATAAATACATAAAATCATCTTAAACAAAAAAAATCAATTAAAAGCCAAGTTAAAAAGTTGGGGTTCAGCCTCTTCTTGAAACATGAACAGACTCTGCGGCACTGAGTTCGTCTGGCAGGCTGTTTCACAGGTGAGAATCATAATACTGGAACGATGCCTCGCCGTGGGTTTTTGTTCTAAAATTTTAAACAACTAAAAGTCTGGTACCAGAGGACCTCAGGGTCCGTGAGGGGTCGTACCTCACAAGGATCAGAAGACCCAAGACCAAGGATGGGCAAACTACGGCCCGCGGGGCACATGCGGCCCGGGAAATAGTTTAATCTGGCCCACCAAACTGAAAATTTTTTAACTAAATAAACCTTGTTTATGTTTTATTTCCTCTGCAACTTTAACGTTTCCTCATTAGATGGCCCACTCTAACTATAGTATATCGGCTTTGTTTGAGGTGAAGCGTAGGGTATTACTCTACGTTTACACTTCAACCTTCGACCCAGTCTTAAAAGAGAAGTTCAGCTCTCTGAAACTAAATAACTTCTATGCTTCACTCAATGAAGCTGCATTTCCAAATCTCCGGCGCAAAGCACAGATGATGTTGGATGAACATCAACAAAGCCAGCCAAAGATCCAACTTAACAGACCTACACCTCATTCAGAGAATCGACAAAACAAAACTAACTCCAAATATTAATACGCTGGCTAAAAACGAAGACCAACATCTCTGCTCACATTAAAACGTGTGTGTCTCCGTGATGCGCACGTTGTAAAAAAAAAAAAAACAGTGCACGCAGATCAAGAATAACGCGCTCCACAGACGGATTTGCTGAAACTGTTTCATTTTTGAACTGGTAGTTGTTGACTTTTGGCACCAGAAAAATAAACTGAATAGAACATTATATCTCCTACCGTTTTTGGAAAAAAAAGAAAAGAAAAGACCGTCAGAAGGAGAGTGATTGTGATATCCTGAAGGATTATGAAGTTTTCAGTTCTTTATAATAAAATGTTTTTTATTTTTCATTTGCAGTGTTTAAAGACTCATTTTCAAAGTCAGAGACTTGGTTGTGATGTTTTTCTTTATTTTCATCGGAAATTAACACTAGAAGCCTCACGAGGGGGGGTCAATTGACCACCACTACCTGAAAGCTCGTGAAGGTGTCTCGAGACGCCAGGCTTTCTGCTTGAGTTATTAAAACTAGACACTTAAGAGTCGTTTGGAAGGCACTTAACACTCGGAGACGAGGAGGCTCTAATTGAATCGCAAAAACGACTCTGCTCCTCAGTGTGCAGGTCAGATAGAGGTGTCAGATGACTCTTTCTGGGGTAGACAGGAGGTTGAGAAAATCTTGGAGCTTCCGGTGTTAAAGCACATGTTTTCTGTAGTTTTCCATCTGCTCCTGGTCCGGCCCATTGGTCAAATGTTAGAGCTTAATGTGGCCCACAGATCAAAAAGTTTGCCCACCCCTGCCCATGACCATTAAAACATTTTAAAAACATTAAAAGAACCTTAAAATCAAACCTGAAACTCAGAGGGAGCCAATGCAGTGATTTAAAATTGGTGTAATGTGTTCCTGCCTCCTGGTATTCATCAGAACTCGTGCTGCTGAGTTCTGAATTAGCTGTAAAAAATAAACATTCTTTTTAGGGAGACCAGAAAGCAGAGCATCACAATAATCTATTCTACTAAAAATAAAAACATGCATCAGAATCGTCATGCTGGTAAGAGAGAGAAACAAACAAACTCTAGCTATGTTTTCAAGTTGATAAAATTCCGTCTTTGTGACATTTTTTATATAAAAGTCATCTCAGAGTCAAAAAGAACACCCAAGTTTTTTACACAATGATGATGGGAGTAATCCTCCCATCAATTTCTCCCACAATTAACCAGGTTGGAAGGAACTCACATACACACGGAAACTCTATGTAGTCCAGACAGACGGACCTCACTCCACCAGGGTCTCAGTCTCTGACCGTCTTGATGTGAGACCACACTGCCAGCCAGTGTAGTGTTTTGTACTGTATGTGCATTTTAGTGCAACCGGTATACGTATGTTTGCACAATTTTGTTTAATGCAAATATGATGTGTCACTGGCTGATACCTACCTGGATGGAGTTTTCCTGCAGGTCGAGGTATCTCGTATTGGCGGGTATGTTCTTTGGTACGTCCTCCAGGTTCTGTCTGTAGCAGATGACTTGTCTAGCCTGGCTAGAGCAAACACAAACAGACGGACAGGAGGAGGCAGCTCCTGCTAACTCCAGTCTGGAGAGGAGGAGCCACAGTGGCATCTGAGCCAATATAAAGAGGAGGAGGGAGCGGTCAGTAGAGCGAGTCAGCATGGTAATAAGCATGGCAGCGAACACACTGAGGAGGCTTCTCACTGGTGGATTTGGGAAAAATGCTTTACTTATTCTTACGTTCTATGGCGACCAATTTTTCTTCCTACTTCCAAATCTTCTGGGATGTTTTATTCCTTCGTTGATCACGTTGTTTTCTTCAAAAAATTTTTTATCTGGAAATATGCAGAGAAACAGATATTTCTCTCTTTTTTTTTTTTTTTACTGGTGGGGAATCGGAATGAGGCTGGATGAAGACACTGTTCAAACATGAGAGAGAGAGAGACACAGAGAGAGAGAAAGAGAGGGAAAACTTTAGAGTTTGAACACAGGAATTAACACTAGAACACATTGTGCTCTTTGATCTGTTGCTTTCTTGCAGGTGAAACAAGTTCATCAGAACTAAGACAAACAAGCTCAGAAACAATGATTTTTCTTGTTATCATGTTAAACACAAACCAATCATTCTGGCTTTTAATTGCAGTGAAACTGATCTGAAAGTGACTAAAATTTATCTACAACCTTTCCCAAACAGAAGATCATGAAGGTATACTCACTGCTAAAAATCATCTTTTTAAATCACGAATAAAACACATCAAGAGATTAAAATAGAATCAAATACAATCAGTCAGCGCTGGTAAAAGAAAACGAGAACAAATATAAAAAAATAAACCAAAAATTTCAAACAAAAGAGAAAAAGGACAAATTTAAAACATATTTAATTTTTTTTCTAAAAACAAAGTCTAAAAATGTTGTTTAAAAAAGTACATTTTAAGGCTCATCTTAAATGAAAGCTAGATGGATAGAAAAAAAAAAACTAAGATAAAAATAAAGATCTAAGATGAGGTTGAAGATTGTCCCTGTGCATGAAATTCACAAAAACTCTAAACCAATGTCTTGAACATTACGAGGTAGAACACTAACCTAGTGATTTTTTTTTAACAAGACAAAACAGCATGTTTCTTTTTGTGCGGTACAACAGTCCGGGAGCTGATTTTTAAACATACTGGAATTCATTCTTAATGAGACAGGTTCAAAAACTATTGCTGCAGCCTAACCCTGAGGACAAATTATGATCAACGATAACTTCAAGGTTATACAATGTTTTCTTGCCTCTGTTGATGAAGTCCCACAAATGGTAATTGATGGTGGGAACCGGACTGTCAGGGGCAATAATAAGAGTCTAAGTTTTGTCCAATCCTTCTGTCTCTCTCATCAGCACTTCTTTATCTGCAGGATGATAAAAAGTTCTCTCTCACTTTCTAATTCTCACTTTCTTTCTGTTCCTCCATCTTTCTCTTTCTATATACAGCTCTCTCACCCCTGTCTCTTTTTCAACCTCTGCCCCCCTCTTCTTTCCCTGTGTCTCTCATTCTCTCTTACTTACGTGCACACACACGCACACACACACATCAGTAATACATGGAAACATTCACATGAACTCGCTCCCCACCACCTTTTTTAATTGTGCAAGCACAATGACCGATACATGCATGCGTTCTTTCCACCTCTCTTTTTTTCCTCTTTCTCACACACTTGTTTGCACTTAACGAGCACAGCAACGCTTTTCACACTTATTATCTTTAAATATATAACCATTATGAAAATGAAGATGTAAATGGTTCTCTTTGAAAAAAGAGCATATTTTGTCAACATTATTCAAGTAATTAAAGTTGGTTTATTACCTTGTTAATTAGTTACCAACTCAGGATTTTTACTTCAACAACACTCATATTTTATATAATAAAAAAAAAAAACATTCTCAAAAAAACTATAGAATACACCACATACAAAAACCAAATACATACAAAAAAAATCAAAATACACCAAAATTACAAGCTTGAAATACTAAAATTCTCTTATTTTTTTTAAAAAATAATCATTTTAAGATCTTGGTGTTGAGACCAAAAAAGTTTTTTCTAAAGAAAGAACATGAAAGATATTCTATTATTTTTAAGAGAAAACAACATGCTGTAGATTTTTCTTTTGAAGACATTTCTAGTGAGAAAAGTTCTCGATAGACTGATGACAACATTTCACTTTAGATTTCAAGATTTTATGTTGTTTATTAGTTTTTAAGAATTTTAAGAATTTTGGGGAAACTTGGCAGAATAAAATGAATATGTGAAAAAACACTTTGAATCACTAAAATATTTCTCAGGGTTTTGTGTGTTTCTTCTGTTAAATGTCTATTTTTGTGCTGTAATACATGTCAACTAAAAAAAGATGTGCATTAGTTTCTTTATAAATTTTAAATTCACATGATATTTTATGTATTTTTAGATCATTTGGATATATTTTTGTTCATTTATGTGAACGTGAACAGAAATGTTAACATCACACTGTCTGATTTGCTTTTTTGACTAAATTTAAACTATTTTAACAATTATTTTAATACCATTTTATAATAATATGAACTGACATGAATAAATAAATTAAAAAAATAAATGTTTCATTGTACAAGTTATGGATCACCTTGTTCTTTGAGAAGTTCAGAAAAAAACTGTTGATTGCTCTACTCCAATCGCTTTGGCCAGGTTTGAAAATGACTGATCCACTTCACCTTCTCCTTCTTTCTCTTTTGTTTGATTTCCTTTTTTTAGAGTCCAGCTTGTACTTCTACATCTGTCTGCCTTTTAAGTTTCGGTCTTTTTAAGCATCACGCTCAACCTACCTGCTTCCCTCCCTGATTTCCTCCCTCTCTCCCTCTCTCGCTCCCTCCCTCCGTGTCTTTCTCTCCCCCTCCCTTCCTTCCTCACTTTTTCTACTGTGTAGAAGTTTTGGAATTTTCCTAAATTCTTCCAATCAAGACCTGAATTTCAGTTTACAAAATGTACTTATAAGTTAAAATAAACAGGTGTTCTACATGGACTCATTACTATTAATATTATTAGTATTACTGGTGAAACATTAAATGAGACTAGTCACTGACATTTTCTCAAACTAGTCGCAGTAAAAACAAAAAATTAAAAGAACACTTCATGCAAGTGCCCTGAAAATATTACTAGTTGACATTTTGGCATACTAGAAGTCACAAGAGCAATACTAGTTAACCAGCAGCATGTACTGGTTAGCCAGTAATGTGTATTTTTTAACCAGCTGATGTGCTGGTTAACCAGCATGGCGTGGTGGTTTACCATTATAGTGTAGTGATTAAAAGAGCTGAGAAGTTAGTCTGCCACTGCTCCATCATGACCCATACCACCTACCACATTAGCAGTAAGTGTGGTAGGAGCTGCAGCTCCCGCATCACCTTATTCAGTCACAGCTGACGGTGCATCAATAGATCCTAGTGTGGACTCCAGGATCCAAGAGGTGTTGGCTCAATGACTGAGAGACGCTGGTTCAAATCCCACTAATAAAGAAAATTCTAAATGACTAACTAATAAAAGAATTATTCATTGTCTATAGAGACAGAAGGATGCCAACAAAAAAAGAGTACTGGTTAACTAGTATTCAATAAAGACTGCATCTTGTACAGTAGTCAAGCCAAGTTTAATTCGTACCCCTTGGTGCAGAAGGGACCCCGGCAGGGGTGTCTCTTGTACACCTGGCGGGGCGGCCCCCTTGGCTCGGCAGTGGGGTTCTGGGATCTGGATAAGAGCGAGCCTGGGTTGCGTGTGTTTCTGCCTCCCTTGTTCCAGTCTTTTGGGGCTGGTGAGGATCTGTTAGCCCTAATAAGCACATGGTTCACATCGGCAACATGCACGTACTTTCACTCACACTCACACACTGTATCACACTGTATCAGACTGTTTATTGTTCCTTGCTCCTAACCAATATTATTATAGCTCTAGTAATGTGCGTTTGTGTTCTAGATCATTTGTTATAGAATGTTTTGTTGTGTGTGTCAGCTTTATTACTGGTTTAATCTCTTGGGTGTTTTTCTTTTCTTTTTTTTTTTTTAGATAATCCAGCAGGTTGGTCGTGATGCTGAATACTGTAACTACTGATTATCTCTTCACTTTGTCTCCCTCTTTTCTTCTTCTGTACCCTATTATTCTTGTTTTTGTCACACACACACACGTGCACACATACGCGCACACACACGCGCACACACACTGTATTCCCCCCATGCACCTTCTCCCCTCAGTATTTCTGGTCAGGACCAGCAAAACCAGCAAAAAGGAGCACAGAAAGTACAGACATTTTGAATGTACACCATTAAAATGAACAAATAGAGCAGAACAAAACTGTCCAGCAATACTTGACATAGAGATTAACATTATGCTTGTCACAAAGCCGGACAGGACACGGTACAAAAAAAAAGAAAGAAAAGTGGTTTAAAAGTCAAATATACAATAAACCTCCCTGGATGTCATTAAGCCTTCCATCAGGGGGCCCATCAATGGACCCTTTGCAGTTAGCTTACCGGCCCAATGTTGGAGTGGAGCATGCGATTATCTTTCTATTACCCCAAGCTGTCTCACCTGGAGAAGCCCGGCAGCACTGTGAGAATTATGTTCTTTGATTTTTCCAGTGCTTTCAACACCATCAAACTAGCGATCCCGAAGGACAATTTCCCCTTTGTAGGACAAATAAAGGTTTTCTTGATTCTAGCTAAGAGCTTACGTTGATAAATACTTCAGACTACTGGTCTGGCATAATTATAACCACACTCAGAAGCATATTTATACAAGTTTGTGTGAATGCGTTTAATTGAAAATGATTATGTGTGTATGTGAGAATTTTTCTAAAACGGAGGACAGCGGATATACTGTGTGTTTTCAAAAATACCCAGCTACGTGTGGACATGGTCTTATTCTTTACGTGAGCACTGATCTGAACAAGGTGTGTCATTCAGGCAGTAACGTTTCCCAGCAAAACATGACATTACCGATGCAAAACACACTATGTCATACATCAAGCTAAATGCGTTAAATAATTAGAAAGATGGGATTTTTTTGTCTAAGATAAAGATCTTTGCCAGATTTAAAATATGACACAATCATATATTAAGATAAATAGAAAGATTTTCAAGTTTATGCTTTTATTTTTAAATCTAACTTGAAGACGCAAAAAAAAAAAAAAACCTGAACTTTGAGAATAAATCAGAGTTGGAAACAAACTGCTTCAAACTGTGTACTGAACATTGAACTTGTACAAAATTTTCAAAAAAGTTCAATCTGGACTCTGACAGTTTACTGATTTAAACCCAACAACAAATTCAAACTCATCCTTTGAGCGCAGAATGTGGACATTTATTCTAAAAGTCACAGAAGAAGGCGTGCTTTCTTTTCCATAATTTTCATAGTGCTTATTTTCCTCCCAGATTATGTTAAGTGTTTCTAAACAGAAAAAAAAGGAACAGAAATGGGTTGAAGAGGTGAGGCTCTGTGCTGAGTTGGTGATCATGAGGAAGATTGCCCCTCCCAGAGTGAAATACCACTGGAACACAGTACAGCAAGAAGTCAACACAGTGGAACAACAGAAGGAGCTCCGCAGGATGTTTGACACGTCTGAAAACACCAAACCAACTTAAATCCACGTGACAGACAAAAAAGAAACAGAAGAACGTTTTTAGTTTGTTATTTTTGGCTAAAGGTGAAGAACTATCCAGCATAGCAGGACGTGGAGCTAAAACATATTTTTACATAGAATAGATTTGACATAATTTCACTTTTGATGAGCGAATTGCAGAAAACACACTGCTGAGGTGTTTCGGGCATGTGCCACCCGGAGACCGATCTGAGTGAAGCATCCACAATGATTAGGATGCTGCATAGTGGTGATGAGACAGCCGAGCCAAAAAACAAGCTCTTGATTTACATATTGATCTACGTTCCTACCCTCACATTCTCCAAAAGAACAAGATTACAAATACAAGAGGTCAAAGTGAGCTCTTCACAGGGTGGCTGGGCTGATAGGTTCAGCAGTTTGTGTGGAACTTAGAGTAGAGCTGTTGCTCCCCTGTGTAGAGGAGCCAGATGGGGTAGTACAGGCACATAGAAAGATGCCTCCTGCTGACTCAGAAGTAGACCCAGGAGCTACTAGAGGACATTTGTTTTACAACTGACCAGGAAGGCGTGGCCAGGGTCAGAAGAGTCTGGGCCTCTCTGCTACGGTTGTCGCCCTTGTGACCCGGGAAAAACCACCTCGAAACAGTTCAAAATTTATAGAGAAAACATTGAAACAAGCAAAAGAAATGTCAGCTGTTTTAGTGGCTAAAATTAAAAGCATTTTTTATTATACGTTTAAACAGCTCCCAATCAGACAGTCTGAGCAGGTCTCTGAAACAGAACACAAAACCCTCTGCTTTACAGAGTCTGAAGACATCCAGCTGCTGTTGCTCGTCAGCTCTGGAATAGTTTAGGTATTACATAAATGAAATGGCGTTAGGCTAATGATAGCATTGAAAACAAAAAGTGTACGTCTAAAATAAATCTAGACATCACAAGCTCAGGATGATGTGTTTACAGAGCTCAGTGAGGATAAAATAACATGTGTCCACCAATAAATTATGTGCACCCCTGTTCATATTTTTAACATTCAGTAGAGCAGATGTAATTATGAATCCAATTTGAATTCAGTTTTCGTTTTCGATCGTTTAGTGATCGATTTGTGGCTTTAAATTTTTAACCCAAAAAGGATCAAAATTAATTGTCAATTCAAATGACTTTTTTTTTGTATTTATGTCCCTCCTAAAAGTGTCAATTCAAAAATTCACACTGTGATGTTATAGAGTGATAACAATAGTTTAAAATGTGTGGGTGGTGACCGAAAAAATGAGATCGCAGATACAATCGGCCGAAATGAGCTTCCTCCGCAGAGTGGCTGGGCTCTCACTCAGAGATTGGGTGAGGAGCTCTGCCATCCGGGAGGAGCTCGGTATCCAGCCGCTCCTCCTCCAGGTTCATAAAAGCCAAATGGGGTCATTCGGGCATCTGGTCAGGATGCCCATCGAGCGCCTCGCTGGTGAGGTGTGTCGGGCACGTCCCACCAGAAGGATGCAAGAGGCAGACCCCAGACCTGCTGGAGAGACTATGTCTCACAGCTGGCTGGGGAACGACTTGGGATCCTTCCGGGTGAGCTGGAGAATGTAGCTGGGTTGAGAGAAGCCTGAGCTTCCCATCTGAGGCTGTTTCCCCTGCGACCCGACCCCGGATGAGCAGAAGACGACGGAACGGAAAGAAAAATATTTATTGCAAATAAAAACAGATGCTTCAATAGCTGTTACAACTCTAATTTTGAACATTATGGGGTTTGGGGGAGGTTTAAATTAAATCTCAGTGTTGTTTGTAGGTGTTTTTAACCCTGAATGACCCCGCCCACCTGAGGTGAGTCTTCATATCGTTCAGGCCTGTTGGGATAAGGGCAAACTGCATCAGTCGTACGAGCCACTTTGGAGCCACCCTCAGAAATCCACAGCAGTTTCTGTGCAGTTTTATCATCCAGAGAGAGGGGCAACCAGTCTGCAGGAAAGAGTTCAACACATCTGTCTGAACATACATCTTATCTTTTATGCATTTATTTATTAAACTGTAGAACGATCTGAAAGTTCATTTTGCTCGTGATGGGACTTTTAACCTGTTGCTATGCAGCACACAAGCAGCCTTACATTTGATGAAGTCAGCCCTGGTGGTTGGCTCGGGGATGTTCGGGTCATACGGAGGAAGTTTTTCTAAGAGCAAACAAAAAAAAAATGCTTTTAACTTTATGAAAAATACATTTTTAGTAAAATAAATTCAAGCCTAGACATTCATCCCTGAGAATTTCACCACAGATTTTCTCCACGATGGTTTTTACCTTCTTGAGATTTGGCTTTTCTCCCTAAAACAGACAAAAAAAGTCATTGACATTTTTTTCCTGACATGGGGCACAGATTCACATCCTTTCCTCAGGTTCTTCTCACATCAGCTTGTATAAGAGTAAAAGTAAAATTCACAGCCCTCAAGAACGCACCAGTGGCTTCTTTTTGTCTTTCTCTGTAGGTTCTCCATTTCTCAAAGTTGCTGTCATCTGCAGTAAATCACCTGCTGCTTTCAACTTAATTGTAGATCACAGAAAGAGTGTGCGTGTGACAGCTCAAACCTCATTCACAGAGCGCCCTCCATGCTTTGTGTTTCAGCAGAAGAAATGCAAAGGCCAAAGCGTACATTCGTTAAAAGCATTCTCCATGGTTCTGACAGCATGGTCGTATTCCGCAAACACACTTCTTACATAATGCTTCTATACGGACACAGCTGAAGGCATGCTTGTCATGATTTAGGCTGCTGTGTGTGTTCCGTTCATTTGTTCATGCTTTAGTGTAACTCACAATGACTCCTCAATGTCAACTCCCCATGTCTTCTGATATTCAGAAGAAACACTCAATGGTCTTCAATAATCCTCGGTTTAATTGGACCACCCGTGCTCGGGTTACTCTAATTACACTCTAATTACACCCCATACACCCGCAATTATCCTAGTTCTCACTTTGTGTTCCTCATGTTTTATAACTAGACTTCAAACTAAGTTCATGTCTGCAAAGTAACAAGATTCGTGGGCATTTGAACCCACATAATATTCAAAAAAGTCAAATTTACACAAAGATATCATGTGGCTTTTACCTTCTTTTTGAAAAACACTTATAGCCTCCATTCGAGCTTATAAAACTATTTGCTGCTTTTATACAGAACTAAGAACTAACTAGTACCATGGATAGGAAAGATTAAAAACAGGTTGTAGAAGAAAAACATATCATTATCAGGACCAATCATACGGGTTGTCAAGAGTACAGATACACACATGTAAGTTCAATAAAGTGATGATGCATTGTATCTCAGTTCAGGATATTGTATCGTTGTCTTCCCCTTCATCTGGGACTGGGTCGCTGGGGCAACAGCCCCTGTTGGGAAGCCTAGGCTAGACAGATCCTCTGGCAAACCCGGGAGGAATTGTGAGGCATTTTTTTTCCAACGTGTCCTGAGTCTGCCAATGGGTCTCCTCGCAGTTCCACATGCTTGAAAGTGAAGGCATCTGCCATCCGGGAGGAAGCCAGATGGGGTGGCTTCCCCATCATCGCAACTAATCTAACCAGATCCCAAAACATCTCCATCTAACTTCTCTCAACCCAGAGGAGCAACAGCTCAGCTCTGGGCCCCTCCCGGATGTCAGCTACTCACCCTTTTTCTGAGCAAGAGCCCAGCCACCCTGCAGAGGAAGTTCATTTTGGCTCTTTGTATCCGTGGTTATGTTGTTTTGGTCACCACCCACAGCTGGGTGAGCATGGGAATTTATGTTTCCAGTTGGTCTTTATTACTGCTTCAACAATCTGTCTGACGCTCGCATCTTCATCATCATGTACGGAGTTATGATGATGATTGACTTGTAAATTGAGAGCTTGTTTTTTTTTTGTTTGTCTCAGCTCTTTCTCTCAGACGGACCGCTGCAGTGTCCAAATTAGTGCAGGTGCTGTTGATCTTCCACTGCATCCATCCCCCACCCCAAACAAGACCCCGCGATACTATCCCCCATTTTGGGTGGGACCCTGTCCCTAATCTGCAGGTGCCACTACACCCTTTTCCTATTTCATCAATGGTTCCATTCGTTCCGTTCCGTCATCTTCCGCTTGTTCCGGGGTCGGGCCGCAGGGGCAACAGCTTCAAACGGGTAAGCCATGCCTCTCTCATCCCGGCTGCTCACCTGGAAGGATCCCAAGTCGTTGCGCTGCCAGCTGTGAGACACAGTCTCTCCAGTGGGTCCGGGGTCTGCCCCCTGGTCTCCTTCCGGTGGGACGTGCCCTAAAACACCTCACCCGTGAGGCGCTCGGAGGGCATCCTGACCAGATGCCCGAACCACCCCATCTGGCTCCTCTCGACCTGGAGGAGGAGCGGTTCGTCACCAAGCTCCTCCCGGATGGCAGAGCTCCTCACCCAATCTCTGAGTGAGAGCCCAGCCACCCTGCGGAGGAAGCTCATTTTGGCCGCTTGTACCCGCGATCTCAATCTTTCGGTTACCACCCACAGCTGGTGACCATAGGTGAGGGTAGGAACGTAGATCGACTTGTAAATCGAGAGCTTTGCTTTTCGGTTCGGCTCTCTCTTTACCCTGACGGACCAATGCAGCTGGTGGTCAGATCCTTAATGGTTCCAAGTTTAACTAAAACATAGTTGCATTCAAAATGAGTTCGATTTTTGTGTTCTTTTTAATTGCAACATTAAAATAAACGCAGTCATCACAAATGACATCTATATTTTTCAGAAAGAAAACAAAACCAAACAAAGATGGACACTATCGGGGGCTTATTCCACAGTGGTTTAGGCAGTGGCGGCTGGTGGTAAAAAAAACTGGGGGGGCGCACATTTTTCAAACACACACAAAAATTTTTTTTTAGATATATTATATAAAAGTATATATATATATAAAATAAATATAAAATTATTCGTGACAATATGTGTCTGTTTTTGGTGACTTCTTCATTATGTTTCCTTATGCCAGTTCGGTAGCCTTCATTTAATTGTGCCAGGATGTTACTACTGCCAAAAACACCTAGCTTATAGCTACTATCAAAATGGGTGCGGCAAGTTTCATGACGTTTGCACTTTTCAGACAAATGCTTCAAGTCACTCACCCCTGTTGATATCCACACCTTTTCAGATGCTGCTGAACTAAATAATAAGCAGGGGAAACAAAAAAAGTGTTTCTCATCCAGTTTTTCTTATCTTCTCACATAAAAGCGGCCGCGATCTCCACTGTTTTGTTGCACAGTCAAATCTGGGGTGTCCAGTCCAAGCTCCTTCACTCTTCTTTTTTCTTCTTTAGAACGCTTAGAAAACGGATTCTGTAGAAGGGAGGACACTGAATTCTCTTTAAAAGAGCCACTAGCTTTGTTAGCAACTGACTAGCTTCCAACGCCATGATGAAGACTCCCAGAATTCCGCAGTGAAAAGAAAGGGCGTGGCGTGGGTGGGATTTATAGGTCAGCTTATAACTAATTGATTGGTTCATGTAACAGACTGACAGAGAGGATAACCTATCACACACCCGATGGGCGGAAAATCTCTGCGCCCTGCGGGCGTGGTTATGGTTTGCAATACACATGAATGGGAAAAAATTTAGAGCTGACGTTTTTTCCATAAAAACCGGAAGCCACATACACACCAATACGTTTACCTGGGAGGGCGTACTTACCTAGCGCCCTCGTTCCGGTTTGCACAGGAAGTAAGAAAATAAAATAAAATAAAACGGTGTAAAACATTATTATAATGCATGTAATCTTCACACTCGACAGTTTTGCATACTTATAAACACATACATGTTTATATATGTAGATATAGATATATATGCATATATGTTTCTTGGTCATCAGGTCGGGGGGGCGGCGCCCCTGCGCCACACGTCACCAGCCGCCACTGGGTTTAGGTCATACTGTATTTTATAGATTAGATACCTCTGTTCTTTTACTTTTTATGTTCCACAGGTTTCCACTTGGACGTTATTCCATTTTTATTTGTTAGTTTTGGGTATGGTCATTTCAAGACATACTGTCTCAGAATCCACGGCTTGTAATCTTCAAATCCATACCGTCGTGGTCCCTTACGCTTTTGACAAACTTGTATCCCTCTTAAGAATTTTAGACGATGTCAAACTGTGGGTATATCGAAGATGACTTTGAGCGAGGACAATACTGAATACATTACGCTTCATTCCAATCTATCCAATGTTCCCTCCCGGTTTAAAAACTTCTTTGTCATGATCACGGAGCGGTCATTCTCATTTGGCCTCTGGTGTACCACAAGCTTCTATTTTGAGCCCTGTTCGCTTTTTCTTGTCCATGTAGCCTATTAAGTCATTTCAAGGCTCAATGTGTTTGACCATCTTTACGCAGACAAACGCCCAATCTATCTACGAATTGTACAGAACTAAATGAGACATTTTGAGGAGGACAAAATGTTCTCTCTGTGATTGCGAACCAAACTAAAGACGTTTTTTTTTTTTTTTTTTTTATGCAACAGGACCGGAAAGTCTTGCCTCTTTGGATCTTTGAGATTTGTCCTCAACCACCGCTACCTGATCGAAATCTGGGAGTGAAATTTGACACAGTCTAAATTTGATGAACAAATTGATTCTGTGCTAAAATCAAACAATTCCTCAACCACAGTGAGCTGAAGAAAGCTGTTCAGTCTTTCTACAGCTTAAAGCTTGACCACTGTAGGACAATATAAATGTCAGTTAGCCAAGACGGTCTCCATCACCTGCTCGTCTTTTGAAATGCCAGAACCTTCCTGCTCACAAGTACATTTCATTAGTCATGCGCTCTCTGTACCGAGTCCCGGTTCAGGATTAATTTTTAATTCATGCTCTTCATTTTTATTTCCGTCGACGGCTTAGCACCTTTGTATTATCTGAAACTTTAAACCAACCCAGCAAAGCCCTGAAATCAGCTCTGAGAAGCACCTGCTCGGGGTCTCTTGGACCTTGTTCAAGCATTTAGGTGATGGTTAGTGGCTCGTTCTAAACTGAGGAACTTTTTCAACACAGAGTTATGGCTACGTCATTGATGCTGTTGTTTTTGAAGGTGGTACTGAAGACCTTCATGAATTCTTTTGGAGTAATTCTTCTTCTTCTTTTGGCATTTCCCTTTCGGGGTCACCACAGCAAGTCAGTTTCTCCCATCTAACCCTATCTGATGTATCCTCTTTGGTCACACCAACTATCTTCATGTCTTCTTTCACTGTATCCATGAACCTCCTCTTTGGCCTTCCCCTAGTCCTCTTTCCTGGTGGTTCCAAATCCAGCATCCTTCTTCTTATGTACTCTCTCTCTTCTCTGTACATGCCCAAACCATCTCAGTCTTGCCTCTCGAACTTTATCCCCAAAACCTCTAACATGTAATATTAACACTAGAAGCCCCAAGATTTTCTAAACCTCCTGTCTACCCCAGAAAGAGTCATCTGACACCTCTATCTGACCTGCATACTGAGTAGCAGAGTCATTTTTGGGCTGAATTAGAGTCTCCTAGTCCTAGTCTCTGAGTGTTAAGTGCAATCAAATGACTCTTAAGTGTCTTGTTTTAAAAACTCAAGCAGAAGTGGTGTCAATTGACCCCCTCATGAGGGTCAATTGACACCACAATTAATTAAGTAATTAATCAATATTAATTAATTACTTAATATTAGACTTTACCACCAAATACGATGGTCAACTTGTGAAATTTTGATCATTTCGTTGGCTTTTTTGAACCAGTGAAGATTACATAAACTCCTAAACTTTGGTCGTTCTTTACGTCTACTGTCATTAAAATTTGTAGAGTTTTTTAAAAGTAATTACTTAATATTACTTAATATTAAGTAATATTACTTAAAATTTCACTTCACAAGTTGAACTCATGATTTAAAATAGGTGTACTGCAAACAGAATAATTACCACAAAATGATATCAAAAGGATATTTGAGTTTAACTTGTTCACTTCTAAATTGAAAACATGGCTAAAATGATACAAAACTTATACCCGTTTGAAGTTATTAATCATTTTCAGAGAGAATGTATTTGTTGAATAGGAAGGCAATGGCTCAGTCCGAGGGCAAAAGCCCTTGGACCAGAAGTTCCCTGGAAGTTCGCGGGTTCGAATCCCACTGATTTTATGTCTAGGGTCCTTGGAAAAGACACTTAACCCCTGTTTTTCCCACCATTCGTGCTGTATTGGCAGTGAAATGCGGCACACAAATTTCACTGTTGAGGGATCAATACAGTAAATATTCATTATTATTGTTTTTTTGTTTTTTTTTTAATTGCACACTGTTCTTTTCAAGTCTAATTGAAAAGGTGCTCCTCTGGGTCAAGAGAAGTTAGATGGGGTGGTTCGGGCATCTGATTAGGATGCCTCCTGAACACCTCACTGGTGAAGTGTTCCATGCACGTCTCACTGGGAGGAGATCCAGAGGCAGACCCCATAACTGCAGGAGAGACTATGTCTCACAGCTGGACAGAGGATACATCAGGATCCTCTCTGGTTAGCTGGAGGATTCAGCCGGGTTGAGAGAAGCCTGGGCTTACCGTCTAAGGCTGTTGGTCCTGAAACCCAACCCCAGATAAGGGCAAGATGACAGAATGGACTGAAACAAAGAACACAGTGGGAAATTCTACTGGAAATTTATTTTTAATTATTAAATTGTCTTAAAACTTGCTCACCGTTTTATAAATATTAATCAATAATAAAATACAAGAAACTTTCAAAATTTTACATAAAATATATTCCACTATTTAACACGTATCAAAATTTTTAGAAATGGATTCAAATTCTAGCTTCTTCAAGGCTACCCTAAAAATATCACACAAGTGGTTCAAAAATCTTTACATTTAGGGGGGAAAAAAACTCCCAATCAAGTCATCCGTTCCGTTCCATTCCGTCATCTTTCGCTTGTTCCGGGGTCGGGTCACGGGGGAAACAACCTCAAACGGGCAGTCCAGGCGTCTCTCACCCCGGCTGCATCCTCCAGCTCACCCGGAAGGATCCCAAGTCTTTCCCCGGCCAGCTGTGATACATAGTCTCTCCAGCGGGTCCGGGGTCTGCCCCTTGGTCTCCTCCCGGTGGGACGTGCCCGAAACACCTCGCCCGCGAGGCGCTCAGGGGGCATCTTGACCAGATGCCCGAACCACCCCATCTGGCACCTCTCGACCTGGAGAAGGACCGGCTCGACACCAAGCTCCTCCCGGATGGCAGAGCTCCTCACCCGATCTCTGAGTGAGAGCCCAGCCACCCTGCGGAGGAAGCTCATTTCGGCCGCTTGTACCCGCAATCTCATTCTTTCGGTCACCACAACACAAAAAACACAACACAACACAAAAAAAAAAAGAAAAAATCTTCTCTCCACACCAAAACAAGGAGATTGAAACCGTGATACATTTACACATCTTATTTGGAAAATCCTTTTTATCAAAGTAAAAATTTCACTTTCAGGCACTCAAAAAAGAAAATTAAACCTAACTAAAAAATCTTCATATAAAATGAACAGAAAACAAAGGCATTTATTGGCAACATTTGAAAAAAGTATGAAATCGTTTTCTTGTCTCTGCTCGCTTTGATCACCGTCCTACAGACGTACACACTCGTTATGCTTTTCCTCTGTTTTCTCGTTATTTTTCAGTATTACTTTTTACGTCATATTTGCATCTAGTCTGAAATCCTTTGTTACTATGCTTTGGTAAACATTATTATTTACAAAATGATTGACTTTATTGGACGTATCTAAGCACGATATACTTATATATAAACCCCAGAAGTACCATATAATACAAATAAAAACTAAAAACCATGAAAGCCAGAATTGAAACACGTTCAGATAAATTTAACTTAAATTTATAAATACATTGATACTTTTTTTGTTTTAGAAAACAAATGTATTCATAACCAACAATAAATAATGTCCTTCATGGGTAAACCAACTTGGCATCTAATAAAATGTAAAAAAAAAGAAAGAAATAAGAGAATAGGAGAAAACTGCAATTCTAACCACGTAACATCTGCCCAGAAGTTGTGATATACAATTTAAAAGTGATGCACGGCAACAGTTGGACAAATACTTTAGACACCAGATCTGGTCTTGGACGTCGGCCCGGTCATTATTTATACCCTTCATCACCAAACTGATGTGTTCCTACAATATGTAGATAGTGTCATACGGCAGCTCGGGTGTGGAGGAAAATGTTTGGCCTAACGACGGGTGGTGGAATAAAGTCTGTGATGGCATCATTGGAAAATGGACAAGCGGACAGCTGCTGTTCGACGGATCGCTTACGGCCCCCCCTCCCCCCCACTCTATATGTTTCGTAAAATAAACCTGATGAGATGAGGATCTGATAAATGAGGTTTACGTTGTTAATAAAAGGCTTTTAACGAGATGACAGATAAGAAAGCGATGGAAACGAAACCCTTCTGTAAGATATCTGTGGGCTGGTCATCGAGCATCATGGGTAAATTTGGAGTGAGATGTAAAGCAGGTGGTAAATTTGACAACTAAAAATATGGACTATCTCTGAGGCTGAAGTTCTACCTTTGTACTGACTGTCTTCAGCTGCAGGAATAAACCGATAGTCTAAAAAAAGACAGATGGTCTGACATTCGAAACAACATGGATACAGTGGAAGCAAAGTGGGCGAAAGATTGAGACGTTCGGGGATTTTTAGGGGATGTTAGCCTATATAGAAAGAGATGGCTAATCCATCATGTTGGTGGAAAATGGATGGATATCTGGAGAAGAAGCGTGTCGGAAAGAAAAAGCGATGCTTGACTTTAAAGTGATGAAATAAAACCGTTTGTAACAATTAAAGGCCAAATTAGAAAATCAACCCAATTTAAATATCGTTTTATCTCAACTAAGCAAACAAGAGACTGAATTTCAGTTTTTAAACTGGTTAAAATAATGGACAACTTTTATTTTAGACATATGTTGGTGGTGTTGAATGTTTACTGAAATTTATTTTCTGTACTATTGCTTAAGTCGCCCTCACTGGTTGGAATTGTGCGCATAAATTGTTCTTCTGAAAAGAGCAAAATCCATTTTAATAACCTGGGGTCTCTTTGGGACATTGAAAGCCAATCGTTTTTGTATGGGGAACAAATATAATGAGGTCTTCCCAAAAAATAGCTTTTTTGGGATCACAGAATACTTTTTGGTAGTGTTTAGTAGTTCCTCGAATGGCACCAATGGGTGATAAAGAGGTTATTCAAACTTTTGAATTTATTCACCATAAAGCGAACCAGTTTTGAAAGATAGACACCATTCGTTTGCTGACTTTTTCTTCTATTTTTAGTAGAAAAGGTTTCTTCAAAGTCTTGCTGAAAGGTCAGCGGTGGAAGTCTGAGCGCTTTAAAGAGCACTGTTTGTTTTGGAGGTGGACTTTTTCCTTTCCTAGATTCCCTTCTCAGTGGGACGCAGAGACTTTATCTGAGCAGATCAGTTTCGAAACATCCCACTGAGACAGCAAGATCAGACGATGACAGACAGGAGGACGATCTGGGTTCATTCCTCTGATTCCTGACAAGTATCGAGTCTTCCTGACTGCGAGCCTAGCCAATCACATGCGTACATTTATGTGGTTAAAAGCGCAGGAATTATAAATGAACGACACCATAAAATACGATGAGCAGCCAGGTGTTTGGGATCTTATGGATTTTCATCACTTGTCTCCAAATGAAATGAAATAAAAGTTTTGTTCACCGAGAATCAGTTTTGCTTCTGTTGATGGAAGTTACAGAAAATGTCAAAGTAAACTTTCAATGTCATAAATCAGTGGCCTGAGGTGTTCCATGCTGGATAACACAATCAAAGGGCTATAAATAAGACCATCAGGAGCTTTAATGCTACAGTACTTGATTTACCGCATAGTATTTCACACTTCATTACTGTGCAAGCCAGAGGAGGCATGGATTAGTAACAAGTGGCTCAGGTTGTGGAGGGTGCTTTGGATGGATCAAAATCTCCTAGAAAAACAGCAAAAGGTCTCAATACTAAAAAACTCACATAGTAAGCAAAATCAAGTGCCATAAGTCCTCACCAATAAGAGCCGAAACACCGAAGATAAACAGAAAGACGAGTGTTGAAACTAAAGAGAGCGTCGGGAGCCGAGCAGATTGTCTTTCATGCACTTTGTTGACATGATTAATGGTCTGAAGAACATTGGCAGAACCTGAGGTGAATATGGTTGTCTGGCTCAGAGCTGACTTACTGGGATGGTCAGCAAGAGGACACTGAATAACATAAGATAAACAACATTGGAAGCACTTAATAAACTGGTCGTAAAACAGAGTGACAAGCAGTAAATCCAACTCATACCTGCTGATGTGACACTTTAAAGCAACTCCTATCACCATTATAACAAGGCTGAATGAATGCTGAAAGGTACAACGATATGAAACTGGGTTGATTGTAGAAATAATAAAAAAAAAACTCTACAAATTTTAATGACAGTAGACGTAAAGAACGACCAAAGTTTAGGAGTTTATGTGATCTTCACTGGTTCAAAAAAGCCAACGAAATGATCAAAATTTCACAAGTTGACCATCGTAATTGGTGGTAAACTCATTCCGGTGAAGCACTTCAGACCCATGACGTAAAACGTCTTAGTATTTTGTTCCTAACTGGTGTAGGTTTGGATTGAGATGATCGTGATGATTCTTACCTCCTTTTTTAGGCTCTGGCATGGTTCTGTCGATGATTGCGTCGCAGTTTGATGTCAAACGGGATGCTTTGTGGTTGTGGTCTTTGGTTGAAGAGAAGGTCACTTTTATTAACTTCGGAATGAGTAAGGAGGAGCGGGGGGAGTCAAGAGGAGGGAACAAGTAGAGTTTTGGTCAGGTCGGGTGGAACGCTTACCCAAATGGACATTTCGGTCATCTGAAACTCGTGATCCTTTCTCAGGATCAGATTAAGGAGACAGTACCCGGTAAATCCAAAGTATGCATGCAAATAAGCATCACATGGCCTAAGCACGTTTTACACTCCAAAAAAAAAATGATATTAAAACCACATAGCAGAGTGTTTGGCGTTTTAAATTATTATGGACTATGAGGAAAAAACCCAAAGCAGCCAATTGAATTTCTAATAACTCCGATAAATAAAACTTAAACGTCATAGGTGCTATTTTCTGTAAGTTAAGTGTGAGCCTACAGAATGTCAGACGGCAGCCAGTTTCTCGTAGGGAACCTGTCATCAATCTAAAACCTCATCCATCAGGTGCTGCTGCTGATGTGTGAAGAACTGGGGGTAAAGTGTAGCAAACTGCTTGTGCAAGGATTTACGCTCATTACGGAGATGAAATCAGAAAATTACACTAGCTGCACATGGACTTCACCTTGACTGCTTTAAACTTTGTCCCATAATGACGTTCATTCTTGAATCATTTTAACTATTTAAAATAAATCAAAATTTTCTGCCTTCACAAACAAATTGGAACTAATAGTTTGTCATTTTCAGTATGCCACAAAAATTCTCAGATCTTCAAGTTGATATTTCAAGAGACAGTTTTTGAACAAATGACTATAAATATTAGAGTTTTTTAGTCTAAAATAGCTAAAATTGTTTCTTTAATTGTAGAAATGAGTGAGAATCATATTTAGTTGATAAAAATAATTCTAAGATAAGGTTTAGAGGTGTGTTTCTGAAAGGTTTCGCGGAAATCAATACAATCGATCAGGCCTTTTATTTAAATTGTAGTTTTATAAACTCACATGAGAGAAATTGAAGAGTTGTCAGATCTTGGCCACTGGTAAAGATAAGAAACTAAACTGGAAAAAAATCTCCCAAACTTACTAGTTAACTGACACTCGCCAATTCATTATATTTTCTATACCATAGGTGTACCTCAGGGCTCCATACTGGGGCCCCTCTTGTTCATCATTTACAACCTTTACATTGTAAATGTGTCACAAATTCTATCTTTAATTTTAGTATTTTGCTGATGAGAATAACAACTTGGTTCTCGTCAAACTTTGAAAGATTTACAAGGAATTCATAAACTTTGTTGTTTTGAATTTAAATCACATGGGCTAGCTATTTCATTTTGGTCACAAAAAAATGCTTTGATACCAACTTTTCTTC
Source organism: Neostethus bicornis (assembly GCA_902685375.1). Taxonomy (NCBI): domain Eukaryota; kingdom Metazoa; phylum Chordata; class Actinopteri; order Atheriniformes; family Phallostethidae; genus Neostethus; species Neostethus bicornis. Next base: position 4,397,310 of record LR738556.1, read on the forward strand.
AAATTTGGACACAATTATCATTTCAGTTTTACATTTACAACACATCCCACTTTATGTATTTCACCCTTAAAAATATTTTTATATTATTTAAGTGTTGTATGACATTTTTTATGAAGGTACTTTTTAGCAGATTACTGAAATCTGCCTTCACTGATTTGACGTGTGCTCATAAACAGATGCACTGAGAGAAAATATATATCTGTATTTGTATGTGTATTGCAGATCACAGCAAATTATTTTACAAGGTGAACAAAAACAATTTGCCCACAGCCTGTCAATAACGCAAACTTTCTGGTTTTAAGCGACAGGTAAGAGGCTTGGGATAGGGATAGGCGGGATAGGCGGGATAGGCGCTGGCACCCCCGCGACACCAATAGGGATGAATGGTTCAGAAGATGAAACGAAACCACAAATGAAACTGTAAAAGACCAAGTTGGGTTTGACTTTTGCCCGGTATTCACAGAGACGGGCAAGTGTCTGTGCTCGGAGATCTTTGATTCTACCTTTAATTAATCAAGCCAGTGCCCGAAAGACAAAAGTCAATTTTTCGAAAGCGGGGTTTGCTCAGACAGCAGTTTAAGTCAGTAAGTCGGGATCTAAAACTGAAATACCAATTAAATACGGTATAATGAGTTAAGATATTAGATAGAAAACTAGTTCAATTTAGGAGCAGGTTGAGGCTAATTTGTTTCAGTACAACATAGCGTACCATCTTCTGCTGCTCATTTGGTGCATCTTTAGCTCCTCCGGGAAGATACCCAAACCTGCTCCTTCACCTCCAAGTTGCCATATCTTTCCACCACTACTAGCAAGTAAACTACAGTCCTTTTAACTTCTTTTTCTTCTTCTTTCGGCATTTCCCTTCAAGGGTCACCACAGCAAGTCAGTTTCTTCCATCTAACCCTATCTGATGCATCTTCTTTGGTCACACCAACTATCTTCATGTCTTCCTTCACTGTATCCATGAACCTCCTCTTTGGTCTTCCTCTAGTCCTCTTTCCTGGTGGTTCCAAATCCAGCATCCTTCTTCCGATGTACTCTCTCTCTTTCCTCTGAATTCGTCCAAACCATCTCAGTCTGGCCTCACTGACTTTATCTCCAAAACCTCTAACATGTGATGTCCTTCTGATATACGTACTAACTTTTAATCCTGTCCATCCTAGTCACTCCCAAAGAGTGACTAGGATGGACAGTAAACAGAAAGTAAACAGAGATTTACTCCATCTCTGCTTCCTGTCTTTTTCTCAGTACCACTGTCTCTAGACCAAACATCAAGGCCAGTCTCACCACGGTTTTGTACGCTTTCCCTTTCATTTTAGCTGAAACTCTTCTATCACACATCACACCTGATACTTTTCTCCACCTGTTCCAGCCTGTCTGCACACGCTTCTTCACCTCTTTTCCACACTCTCCATTGCTCTGGGCTGTTGATCCTAGATACTTAAAATCTTCCACCTTCTTCTCTCTTCTATCTCTTCTCCCTGTAACCTCACTTTTCCATTTGGAACTCTCATTCACACACAGTCTTTTTAACTCTACCTTAAAAATCTACACTAACACCAGCCACCGACCTGTTTTTGGGAAGTCATACTTATGTTATTCTGTTTTTGTGTGAATTAATGTTTGATTTGGTGTTATATTTCATAAACAGTGTTTTCATTTAGTGGCTAATGATTATTAAAAATGTTACATAGCTATTTCACAGTCATGCTAGTCCTGTGTAATCTTGATTAGTACATCTTAATTAGAAATAGCTGTCTGTCATGAGGAAGTAGCCCACTGTTATTAGAGAAGCATTTTAATGAAATGTAACTATCCGTTTAGCACTGACACAAGGTGTAAGGCATGAAAACTAATTTCAACACTCGCTGCTTACCGCTGTCAGTGACCAGGCTTAGATGGTATTGTACCGTGACCTTTGAGCACATCTATGTAGACCACTTTATACCCCTCTGTAATACTCCAGTGTGCATTACTGCCCAGTTTGGCTGTTAAAAGTTCTCTAGTGTTACTTCATTACATGCAAACTGGAAGGTGAAAAGCATACCATGATTGGGCACATGGGACGTAATATACGCTGGTCTGTAATCTGCAAAAGCTCACTGAGATGCTTGGTGGGACAGTCCTGGGACATGTTCGGACGTTCCTTTTAAGTTTTCTCAGCTTTCCTTAGACTGACAGGCCAGCTGTCTCTTCCTTCTCTCTGTGTTTTTGTTGATGTGTTTCACAGCAGAGGGGGTGAAGGTTATGTTCAGTTTGCAAGTCATTTAAATCCTCAACGAGATTATAATATCACACGCAGAAAACTAGGGTTTAACTTATTCTTTTTTTAAAAAAAATTAACATTTATCATTTTAGTTGAGATGTAATTTTCCACTTGAATCCGGATGAGTTTTCATGGTGAATTTATAATAATAATAATAATAATAATAATAAAAATTGTATTTGTAACGAGATCGAGATCTCAAAGTGCTACAATGACCAAAAGGAACAACAAACAGCAAAATTAAATAAAACCACAACACAAAAAACAACACTAAAAACTTTGTTGAAAATCCTTTAGAGATAAAAATGTCTTCAGTCTTTTCTTAAAAACCTCAACGCTCTGTGGAGCCCTCAAGCTCTCAGGAAGAGCGTTCCAGAGCTGTGGAGCAGCTGCCTGGAAGGCCCTGTCCCCCATAGTGGAGAGTTTGGTCCTTGGTTGATGCAGGCAGTAGGAGGAGGAGTGCAGATCTCGGACAGTGGTGTGGAGGGTTAGGAGTTCTTGGACAGTGGTGTGGAGGGTTAGGAGTTCTTGGAGATAAACAGGTGCAGTGCCGTGTATGCACTGATGGGTGAGGAGGCAGAGCTTGTACTGAATTCTGTATTTAACGGGTAGCCAGTGGAGGAATTTGAGGATGGGAGTGATATGGTCATATTTTATGAGCTAAGTTTTCTAAAGTAAAAAAAAAAAAAAAAAAAAAAACGTAATTTACTCCACTTTGAAATTACAGTTGAATTATTCATTGATTCGTCATTTGTTTATCTTTTATTTAGCTTTTTCCAAATAGTTTTGCGGGATTATTAATTCCAAGAAGGATTTATCTTAATATGCATTTGTTCATTTTTTATTTTTTGTAAACTAAACAATGTTCTTTGCCTTCTTAAAATTTAAATGCATATACATCAAAACTGTATTAATAGTATACATATACAGTATGTCTGCATATAAATTGATATTAATGATTATTTTTTGTGGACTGATTAATTTCATCACAAGAAAAGTTTAAAACAACTCAAACAGAAGCAGTAACATGGAACATGTCCACACGAGAATAAATGAGAGAATAGATTCCTACCAACTGTATTAATCTGACTGTAATTTTAAGTTTTTTAATTAAAAGAAATAGCATTTGTCTAAATTTTTAAAAATACGTAGGCGTAGAGGAGGCAGGCAGTTTTAAAAAAAAAATGGTGGCAAGGTAGCATGTGTTGCATTTAGACTCCACGTCAGCCTTAAATCCTTTACAGTTCGATTTCAGGGAAAGATACTCGAATGAAACCACAAGCTGGTATTTTTTAGAAGACATTAAATCCAGCCAGGATGGCGAAGGAGTAGTAGGGGTAGTCTTCCTGGATTTGAAGGCAACTTTCAATACTGTTTACCATGAACTACTCAGTAGCAAATTAAGAACATTTTCTCTCCATGAAGAGATACAAAATTAATTCGTTCTTACCTCATTGGCCGGCAACAATGTGTGTGAGTTAACAACTGTCAATCCAATTTTAAAACTTGCAACAATGGGAGTACCACAGGGCTCTATTTTGGGGCCCTTTGCAGTTCACATTATACATCAATGACCTACCTACTTCTTGTAGTGCTAAAATACCTATGTAGATGATACAGGTGTTTACAGTCATCCTAAAACTACTGATGTAGTTGCTAAAACATTAAGCAATGAGATAGTAAACATTTCAAAATGGTTGAAAGATTTTTCTCGGATGTGGATGAGACTGTTTCAATGTTCTTCTCTGATCAACTTAAAATGACAAATTGTCCGAAATTAATTGATAGAAGGTCATCAAATTATGAATGTTGCTAAATCCAAATATTTGGGAGTTATTCTTGAACCTAATTCATCCTACGAAAACACGTTGAAAAGGAAGCAAACACTTTAAAATTTAGCTTAAAAATCTTAAAGTTTAGTAGGAATTCATCAACAAATAAGGCCTCTGTGTCTGTCTGAATGCCATGATGTATCAGACTTATCTGTTTGTCCAGCTGGTCGCAGGTTTGTAAAACCACATTAAAACAATCAGAATTATTGTTTAAATGGTATTTCAAAATTCATCACAACCCCCTAGCCCCCCTCATTTTCATTATCTTTGTAATATACTTACAAAGTAAACATTTTTAGGCTTCGATAATCTGATTATTGTTTTTAAATAATCCATGGCAGGGCTGCTCCTCCACTCAGACTCTTTCTTTCATAGGCTTCAGAAAAACTATCCCATAATACATGCTCCACAGAGGAGGGTGTCATATTCCTAAATTGAGAACCACATTTGGTCAACTGTCATTTTCTTATCAAGCACTTAGGAAACAAAAAAATCTCGTCAAAATTCCAGAAAATAGAGTAAAAAAGTATATTTATGTTCCGTTCCGTCATCTTCCGCTTGTTCCGGGGTCGGGTCGCGGGGGCAACAGCCTCAAACGGGCAGCCCAGGCCTCTCTCTCCCCGGCTGCATCCTCTAGCTCACCCGGAAGGATCCCAAGTCGTTCCCCGGCCAGCTGTGAGACTTAGTCTCTCCAGCGGGTCCGGGGTCTGCCCCTTGGTCTCCTCCCAGTGGGACGTCCCCGAAACACCTCGCCTGCGAGGCGCTCGGGGGGTATCCTGACCAGATGCCCGAACCACCCCATCCGGCTCCTCTCGACCTGGAGGAGGAGCGGCTCGACACTGAGCTCCTCCCGGATGGCAGAGTTCCTCACCTGATCTCTGAGTGAGAGCCCAGCCACCCTGCGGAGGAAGCTCATTTCGGCCGCTTGTACCCGCGATCTCATTCTTTCGGTCACCACCCACAGCTGGTGACCGAAAGAACTCCTGGTCCACCATCCGGCAGCTCAGGAGAGGCAGGCAGTGCACCATCAACACCGTTTACGGTGGGGACGGGGAGCTGCTGACCTCGACTCGGGACGTTTTGGATCGGTGGAATGAATACTTTGAAGACCTCCTCAATTCCACCAACATGTCTTCCGATGAGGAAGTAGAGACTTTGGAATCTGGGATGGGTCTTCCTATCTCTGCTGTCGAGGTCGCCGATGTAGTATATTTATGTAAAAAATTAAAACAGCATTAAAACAGTCATTTTTTATGTTTTTAAGTGTCAAATGATATCGTATCTGCAAGAAATTGTGTTTGAAATTTTCTCTCTTTTTTTTTGCCTTATTAAACCACTAATAACACATTTTGAAATAAAACCAAAGAAAATTATTTCAAAACGTGACTTAAATTTGACGGTAGTTTTTTCCTAGTTTTAACACGAGAAGATTCAACACTAAAACATGTTTAAGCGTATTTACTGTCTCACTGCTTCTGACTAAAAACTGTCACAATTAACAGCTGAGGAGAAAATAAAGTATTCACACTTTAACCGTGTAGATTTATGGTGTGAAGACAACAGGGTATCTTCCACACCAACCATTTCCAGTGCAACATAAGCCTCACATCAGCCTGTAAATCAGCATGTCAGTAAAAAAAGCTGCATGTCCTAAATCACATCAATGCATTCCAATGGTCGCCAAGCAACAGACATAAACCACCTGGCCTGTAAAATTGCTGCTTGTCCCATATTATTTATCTTTTATTTATACATTTCTCTTTTATGGCTCAGCAGTATGAATATCAATAAATACTTTGCAGGATTTACAGAGTGGATGTTGCTTATTTTCTGTCACAAGAATAACTTGATGCCAAGGTGTCCAACCAAAACGCCTCTGCCTGTGTATGTTATTCAGTGGTGGATGAAGTACTCACTTTTTGTACATAAGTAAAAGTACAGATAATTAGGCAAAAAATTTACTTAAGTAAAAGTAAAAGTACCAATAAAAAAAAACTACTTAAGTAAAAGTACAAAAGTAGTTGTTGTAAATTGTACTTTTTAAGTAAAAAGTATTCGACCATAATTCAAATGTTATTTGTTGTGCTATAGAATGTCACCATGGTAACCAGGATAAATACTCTGCAGGGGTGTGACCCCCTCTCTCCCGCCTCGTTTGGTCCAAAAAATAAATAAATAAAATAAAAGGAAAGGAAAGGGGACAAGTCAAGCTATCCCCTAGAAGGGCCAGTGAATGGGCCGCCAAAATGGAGGAAAATGACACTTATTTTAAAAATGTTTTGGGGAGGAGGCCCCCAGTCACTATATATTGGCTTTGTCAAAGCCCCACCCCCCTTTGGAAAATTCTAGATTCGCCCCTGCTCCGTGTAATGATGGCTCAACTTTTGATTTAGAAGTAAATACAACGAACAGTGATCTTCTGACTCTTTTTAATTTGTACTAGATTTGATGTTAGGTTTTTGGCGCTGAATAAATGCGGAAAATGTTTCTCGATTCATGACTTCTTCTCCCGATCAACTGCTTCTTTTGATTTTGGCGATACGCTAAAAAACCTGTGTATTTTTCAAATTCCTGAACGAAAATGTAACAAAAAATGTAAAACACACTTTTAAAAAGTAGCGAAGTAAAAGTACAGATATTTGCTCTAAAATGTAGTGAAGTAAAAGTAAAAGTACTGGTCTTAAATTTTACTTAAGTAAAGTACAGATACACAATTTTTTTTTACTTAAGTACTGTAACGAAGTACATTTACTTCGTTACGTTCCACCACTGATGTTATTGTATTAACAAAGAATAGCTGAGGCATGAATTTCCAAAAACCAGGTGAGTAGCTGGAGTTAGTGTTAAAATGTAACGAAGTTAAAAGGACCATCGTTCACTTGCTATTAATGGTAGAAAGATACAAGTGCTTAGTATCTCCTCTACACTTGGGGGCGGAAACATGAGAATATAAAGTGAAAATTTAGTCTCCTAAAGTTGTTATGGATCAGGGGACAAAAGAGATTCAGATGTAGGTCAATGATCACAAAAAACTTTTAGGCGCTGCGGACAGATCGACACTTGATGACCCCCCTAACCACAGTAGAGACATTTCCCCTCTCTAACCCTGCGGTCTGTCTCTTCGGGGGCGAGACAAGTTTGTCCCAGCTGCATTTGTTCGGGAGGAGTAAGCTTCGTTCTGAGCGGTGTAGAGGGATTGGTCATCAGCAGGTGATGGAAATGAGTAACTTGCTCATGCTGTTCGAATAAATTAGAACAAAGGAAGAGGAAAATAAACAACAGACAGAAGATAAAAAAGAGATATACATTAATTTGCAAAGAAAAGGGTTTAACACTTCCCTTGTACCGATGAAGCAGTATTATCAAGTAGTGCATTCACTACATTGTATTTTGTTATAATGAACAATTTGTACATTTTTACATGCCATCAATGAGTTGCATTTGATTTTATTATCCAGACAATTCCACATTTTACAAGCAAGATGAACAGGCAATGGTTTGTCAGATCAGTGATAGTGTTACCACAAGGTCGTTAGTATGAGTCTGACACAGTTCGATTGTAGCCGTAAACAGCTCTGTCAAAGGTAAGGCTAAAGTGTCCAACACAAGTTTTATTTCAGACCAAAGCTCATTTGATTTGAACTCATGACGGTACCTCTTAAAGAGAGAATGCCTTGTGGTGAAGAGAGAATGCGCTGTCCGAAGCACTCCATTGCATAAAGAGTGTTTTTTTTTTTTTTTTTTTTTTTACTTTTAAAGGCGCAAAGCACCTAAAGGTATATAGTTGCATTACCGCCCTCTACTGATTCCCAAGTAGTTTAAATCCTTGTCAACAACCCTGTACACCTCAGAAAAGACCCCAAACCCCGCCCCTGATGACCAAACAGAAACGCCTCTCTCAAAAAAAACCTGTCTCAACCCAACACTCTGCATCACCCCAAGCATAGCCTCTCGTTCCTTCTCATATTTGCCACAACTCAACAACACGTGTTCAAGCCCCTCCGTCTCTCCACAGAAATCACAGCTCCCATCCAAATCCTTACCCATAACCCTAAGTGTGTCATTTAAACCCGTATGCCCAATTCTTAACCTGCTTAAAACCACCTGCCCCCTCCTTCCACCAACCATCGATGCCACAGTCACTCCCACCGTCCTCTGTACAGCATACAACTGTTGCCCTTTTACCTCCGACTCTCACTCTGACTGCCACTGCTGCACTATCCGCTTCCAGACCAATGCCTTCGCCTCCCCCCGTGACAGAGCCACGACCCTCTCACCACCACCCGACCCCCCGTCCTCTTTGCCACCATGTCCACCCGCTCATTCCCCCCAATCCCAGAATGACCCGGATGCTTGAGGAGCCTTGGTCTTACATAATGAAGAGGTACTGTAAGTAGATGTAGGTGAACCTCATCAGGCCAGTCTTCCAATCAGCAGCCACCACAGTCCAGCAGCTGAGACTAATCAAATAAACTGGAAAACAATACACAAGGGCAAGACAAGTTTATTTGTATAGCACAATTCATACAAAATGTAATTTAAAGTGCTTCACAAGAAGGGGAAAAAAAGAAGGCATTAAAATCACAAAACATAGAATTAAAATGTACAAAGAAAAAAAGAATAAACAAAATTATTAAAACAGATAAAAAGAGTAATTAATCAAATGCACAGTTAAACAGAACTGTTTTCACCCTAGATTTAAACATCGTCACAGTAGAGGCCTGTCTCACGGCCTCAGGAAGTTTGTTCCAGACTTTTGCAGCATAAAATTGAAATGCAGCTTCTCCATGTATAGTCCTGACTCTAGGCACCAGCAGGAGGCCGGTACTGGGGGTCCTCAGAGTTCTAGATACTAGATACTAGATCATAAGGTACTAGCATATCACAGATGTACTTTGGTGCTAGACCATGAAGAGACTTAAACACAATCAGAGCAGCTTTAAAATCTATTCTCTGAGCCACAGGAAGCCATTGCAGAGACTTGAGCACAGGACTAATGTGATCATATTTTCTAGTTCTTGTTAGGACTCGAGCAGCAGCATTTTGAATAAACTGCAGCTGTTTTAAGGCCTTTTTGTTCAGAGCAGAGAGTAGACCGTTGCAATAATCTAACCTACTGGAAACAGATGAATGGATAAGAACCTCTAAGTCTGTTTTAGATACCAAACCTCTGATTTTGGCAATGTTTTTCAGGTGATAAAAGGCTGCTGATGTAATTGATTTGATGTGACTTTTGAAGTTAAAGTCTGAGTCCAAATATTACTACCAGATTTTTAACTTGATTTGTCAGTTCTAGAGAGAGAGATTGAAGGTAACTGATGACACTTTCTCAGTGTTTCTGTGGGCCAAAGACAATGATTTCAGTTTTGTCTGAGTTTAGCTGGAGAAAGTTGTTTTGCATCCAGACTCCGATTTGTTGAAAACAGTGACATAGTGAATCCACAGGTCCATGTTCACCTGCTGTCAGTGACACATAGATCTGAGAATCATCTGCATAATTGTGATAGGACACATTATTACTGGCTATCAATTGCCTTAATGGCAGGATGTAGAGGTTAAACAACAGGGGTCCAAGAATTGACCCCTGAGAACCTCACAGGTCAAAGGCATGTGATCTGACACACAATTTGTACAAAATACTGCCTTCCTTCTAAATAAGATTTAAACCAATTAAGTGCAGTACCAAAAACACCTACCCAGTTCTCTAGCCTCTGTAGAAGGATCTCATGATCTACAGTGTCAAACGCAGCACTCAGGTCCAACAAGATCAAAACAGAGACTTTGCCAGCATCTGTGTTCATACGAATGTCATTTGTTACCTTGATAACAGAACTAAAATGGACACCAGAGAGTGTGACATGACAAAAATCCTACTTTATGAGTAAAAGCCATGAGGCTAAACCGGCACAAAGTTTTAAAAATTGGATGTTTAATATGTTTAAGGAACTGATCATGTGATCGTTTAACGTATTTAAGATATTTGACTCTATAATTAGGGTGCTGTACCACAACATGATGACTGAGAATGTCATCAGCATAGAGAATTTATTTTATTTAACGCTAGAATAAATTAAGAAAAAAAAAAGATTGAGCATAGGTAAAATATGTGAAGTTTGACTGTGGAATAAACCTTTTTTAGTGAATGTAAACCTCTGCAAAGGTCTGCGGAAAAAAGTCCCCCCATTTCCCTGCCATGCAGTGGGGTGGCAAATCAGCAAGCTAAGGGAACTAATTGGAATTTGACACATCCTAATGTTTCCATAAAGACCAGAGTTCCAATGTTCTCTGTTCCATGTATTAAAGTGCCAGGGAGTGACAAGATGTTAGAAATTAAAAAAGGTATTTAAAACACTCCTGGACTCAAAAAGTGACTCAGATCACCTCGAAAATTTAATAACTTCTTTTGGATCTAGAAATTTAAAAAAAAAGTCCACCTATCACTTTTTGAGTTTTTGTTCACACATACGCACACTCCCGATCACATAACCTCCATGGCGAAGCCCCTGCCCCAGGATCGCTGCAAAAGCCCCTGCCCAGGATCGCTGCAAGAGCCCCTGCCCAGGATCGCTGCAAAAGCCCCTGCTGAGGATCGCTGCAAAAGCCCCTGACCAGGATTGCTGCAAAGGCCCCTGCCCAGGATCGCTGCAAAAGCCCCTGCTGAGGACCGCGCCGAGTTGTGCCGAAGTTAGAACTTAGAAACTATCCATTCATCCTTGTTTACTTTCATCATGTCTGTTGTTGTGCATTTGGGTCCTCCTCCTTCAACCTGCACCCCTATGTCATGACAATGCGATGTTATCTAATGTCGCCCAATGAGAATTTACTCTATGCATGTCGGTGCAGCACAGCTGGTCAGTACTGCAGCCCACAACAAGAAGGTCAGGGTTTGAGCCCAAGGTTGGGGAAGGCTTGCATTGCTGACCTTACCGGGAGGCATGCTCTCCCCGTATGCTGCATGCAAGAAAATACATAAAACATAGAACATTAGGTTGCATGTTTTTATGTATCGTCCTATGTTATACCATCTTCTTCTTCCTTCGGCATTTCCCTTCAGGGGTCGCCAAAACAAGTCAGTATGTTATAGTTTGTCACAGCATGCTATACCATACTATGTCATTTGTTTTATGTACTCTATGCACAGTACATGTATTTGTTTACTGTTACTTTAGATTACCATCTTTATCAAGTTAAATACTTGCATGAATTTGCCCGTGTCTGTGAAACTGTAATTACACACAATCTGATTTTTAAAAATCTCCATAGTAATGTGTCTTGATGCCTCTGCGTTTCCAGAGTAGACATAGATGGGCAACTTTCCTCCTCCGTATTCATTGGGCTGACAGGATTTATTGGCGAACATGTCAGTAGTAACCTAGCAACCTATGGATGAACAAGTACCTGAACACGAGGAAGCTAATTGTGCTGCTTTGATACGTTTCCATGAGTAACAAGGTTTTAACCCCCCACCTGGCTGGGCAGATCTCTTTTCAAACAGATGACTTTTGTCATGTGGCTCATCTTGGTCTGTCTCTATTTGCTCTCAGCTGTTATCACCGTCTTACTCCCCGTTGGGTTCAACAGGGCAACAGAAGCGTTGAGTGAAAACAGTCATGAAGCAGGACAGGGGGTGTTGGAGTGGATCAGGGGTCTTTTACCACTGGAGCTCAATGCTGAGCTTCCTAAAATACGAGGATATTTCTCACAGTGAGAGGTAGGGGCTAAAAACAGCCGGTCTGCTGAGTGACGTGAGGATGTGGACCCAGGAATCTGGAACATTCTGTTTTTAAGGGTGTGTTGTTGTGAGGCCTCAAACTTCCTTTCCGACTCATTTATAAATATAGGAATATTTGTGGAGATAAAATGCACATTTCTGTAGATCTTTTACATACATGGGAGAACTCAGAATCTGTGGTCATCTTGTCCTTTAAAGTTAGTTGGTTTTATACATTAAACAGTAGAATGAGGGTTTCACATTTTAAACATGAACACAAATTCTTTCATTTTATTTAATTTCAAAAAGTAAGTGTAAACGGTTTTACCTGCATAGTCAAATTCAAATCTCTGAAAAATCTCAAATTGTACATTTCTTGTTTGTTGTGCTCCAAATACCTAGGTATTCAGAAGGGCAGCATGAGGCAGCACAAGGTAGGACTGCCGGTTCGGGATAGGGCGGTGCGCGACACAGACACTTAAAATCAATTTTAACATTATTTAGTAAACAAAATAGTGGCCCGCGAGTAGCCCGCCAGTGGCCCGCTCCCTTGACGGGGGGCCACTCGCTCGAACATGCACCGCTCCCTTGACGGGGGACCACTCACTCGGACATGCTCCGCTCCCTTAACGGGGCACCACTCGCTCGAACATGCACCGCTCCCTTGACGGGGGGCCACTCGCTCGGACATGCTCCGCTCCCTTGACGGAGGGGGCACTCGCTCGGACATGCTCCGCTCCCTTAACGGGGGGCCACTCGCTCGGACATGCTCCGCTCCCTTGACGGGGGGGCCACTCTCTCGGACATGCTCCGCTCCCTTGACGGCGGGCTATATACCAAATACTCCAACTGCTACATTTAAAGGACTGGATGCAAATTTCCGGTGTACTAACGAGATCTGCGACCATCGAGATCTGCGACTTTGCGCATGCCCAGAAAGCGCGTCATCCGCCTCCCAGGTCCTTCCAGATAATCTAACCATCAATATCTGCGACCTGGCATGACATTTTAAAACATGCAAGTGTTTTTATTCATCTAATGTGTATTTACTTTAGGTTACAGTGATAATATGATGTGGAAAATTATTTTTTTTTTGTGTTTTATCACAGAGACACCCATGGCTTCACTTTTCGGAACTCTGATCTATCCGCAGATCTCGATAGAACATCTGCTTGATAGTTTCATCCTGATTTATGCATCCAAAATGGCCGACTTCCGGGTTTTAGACATGTGGGTGAATGCACTATATTACTTGTGCCAATTGTGTATTTCTGTTCAATGATTGGTTTTGACGCTTTTTTAGATGACTATATTCTTATACCAGGATGTAAAAAATACAATAAAACTAAATCAATATGGTAGTTTGATTTTCTTGTGTACGGTAAATAAATAATGACCACAAACAAAAATCAAGTAATAAATACTTTATTTTTCACATTATTATTAAAAATGCAGTCATCAGCAGGTCCCAATTTCTTCTGTCTTGAAGTTATTATTCTCACATATATACTTTCTGTTAAAGTGTGTGTGACAGTGTGACAAATATACGTAAAACAAACGTAAAACTGCAAAACTGAACCCTTAAGTTGTGACAGAGAAGAGTTATTACGCTGGACGTGTAGCTAAATAAAGTCAATGAGCACCTGTTTTACATTTAGTTGTCACACTACGTCATATACACAAAGTAATATTTTGCACAGCAGTATATATCGTTTATCAGCCAGTTGATCATCGTCCGCCTCCGTTGCCACCTCCCCCACCTCCTCCTCCACCTCCTGATTGGTCCTGAGCATTGGACATCATCAGGAAGAGAACCAGAGGCACAATGTACATCCACTGTAAGAAAAAAAGACAGGAAACAGGAAATAATTCCTACAGAATGTGTGTTTAGAAGAATAGAATAAAATTCAACTATGATCACTGAAAGCACCTTTATTCATGTTTTTTATGAAAAAGAAAGAACCCCTTTATTCACATCCAACACCAGACTTACTTCAACAAATTGTGTACTTGTTAGAGCCGGTAGTTACTAGAATAGTTTGTAACACGCTGCATGGTAGTGCAGTGGTTAGATCAGCGGCCTCACAGCAAAACGCTTAAGAGTTCAAGTCCCAGAGTGGGGGTCAGGCTTGAAACACCGGTCTTTCTGTGTGGAGTTTGCATGTTCTCCCTGTGTATGCATGGGTACCCTGGTTTCCTCCAACCTTCTAAAAACATGTAGGTGAGGTTAATTGGCCGCTATAAAATTGCACATAGGGATGATTGTGTGTGTGTGTGGTCCCACAACAGACTGGTAACCTGGTTGGGGTGTACCCTGCCTCTTGCATAAAATCAGCCAGGTTAGGCTTCGACGACCCCCTCGAAACCAGCAGAGATAAGCGGTTCAGAAGACGAAAGGAAACTTTTGTATCACAGTTGTTGTGTGCTAAACGTGTTACTTATTGATTACGTGAGCACAGATTTGGACATAGTGTGTCGTTCAGGAAGGAACGCACCCAGCACAACATGGCATCGTAGACGCAAAACACACAGTGTCATACGTTAAGCTATATATATCTGTTAATTAATTAGAAATATGGTTTTTTTCTAAGATATAAGATCTATGCCAGATTTAAAATATAATACAATGCTTTTATTTTGAAATCTAACTTGAAGAGGCATTAAAACTGAACTTTGAATGAGAGTAAATTTGAAATTTAAACTTTTTTTTTTTTAAAGATCATTCTGGACTCTGGCACTTTACTGATTTAAACCCAACAACAAATTCAAACTCATCCTTTGAGCGCAGAATGTGGACATTTATTCTAAAAGTCACAGAAGAAGGCGTGCTTTCTTTTCCATAATTTTCATTGTGCTTATTTTCCTTCCAGATTATGTTACGTGTTTCTAAACAGAAAAAAAAAGAACAGAAATGGGTTGAAGAGGTGAGGCTCAAACGCATGCAGAACATGAGGGTTTATTTAATAAGCTGTTTTTCTGTCAGAGCTTCATCACACTGGATTTATCAGTCTGAGATGGACTGGTTTTATTCGAACCTGAAAGAGAAACACCCGAGTGGGAAAGAAAGTGGGAAAGTGAGTGTTTGAGTGTCTCAGAGGTTAAATCAAAAGAGAGAAGAAGAGGAGGCTTAGAAACTGTACTTTATCAGCTCTGCTCTCTGCTGCCCCCTGGGGGCTGTGCTGAGTTGGTGATCATGAGGAAGATTGCCCCTCCCAGAATGAAATACCACTGGAACACAGTACAGCAACAAGTAAACACAGTGGAACAACAGAAGGAGCTCCGCAGGATGTTTGACACGTCTGAAAACACCAAACCAACTTAAATCCACGTGACAGACAAAAAAGAAACAGAAGAACGTTTTTAGTTTGTTATTTTTGGCTAAAGGAGAAGAATTATCCAGGATAACACTACAACTTGTCCAAAATAGTTTTTGTTTTTTAAGATTCCATTTTGGCCATTGTTGTTTTTGGCAGCCATCTAAGTTTTTGGTTTAGTCTTCGTCTATGGACGAATTTTAATTCAAGTTTTAGTTTTAGTTTTAAAGGGGAGACGGCAGCACAGTGGTTAGCGCGTTCGAGCGCGGCCCAGAAGGTCGCGGGTTTGCGGCCCACAAAAAGCACGTCTAGGGTCGTTGGAGAAGACACCTAACCCCAGCTTCTCCCACCATTGGCGCCGTCGAAAGGCAGTGAGGGATGGCTAGAGTAATTCATTATTATTGTTATTATTAGGGCTGCAACTAACGATTATTTTGATGATCGATTAATCAGCGATTATTGGCTCGATTAATCGATTAGTCGGGTAGAATTGACAACTTAATAAATAATAGTTTTTTGGCATTTTATTGAATGTAGTTATGCAAAACACGACTCATAACCACTTAAACAACACGTTGAGTTTATTCTAATAAGTAAAAATGTTAATCTTTCTGTGAAATAAAGAGGGAGAATATTACCATTTCTACAGCAAATATAAAATAATAAATCTACTTACTGTATACAGTAAAGGTAAATCATGAGCACCCATAAAATGTGTTTTATAGTACTGGCTAAAAAAACATAAAATGTAAACTGTTGACCATCCAGGATCACATTTAAAAACAAGAAATCATTAACAGTTTTAGATTTGCAATTTTAACCTTGTTCAGAGGTATAGTACCAAACAAAAATGGCCGAGGTTAACATGAGTAAAAATACACAAAAAACAATCAAGTTGTGTAAATATTAAGTGCAGTTGACAGCAAAAACTTTCTAAACGATTAATTGATGACTAAATTAGTTGACAACTATTTCAATAATTGATTAATTCGATTAGTTGTTTCAGCCCTCGTTATTATTATTTGTCACGTTTTCGTCATCTCTTTATAGTTTCGTTTTAGTCACGAAAACCCAAAAGAGTTTTCGTTTAGTCTGTCAGGGAAGACTTGGAACGTTTTCAGTTTAGTTTTAGTGTAAAAGAAAAAACTTTAACAATCGTGTCTTTATTACTGAGAATAATGCAGGTTGTTTATTTAAAAAAAAAAAAAAAAAACTCTGCCGAGCTTTAACTTGCGCAAAATAGCGAACATTGTAAAACAACGTAAATAAATATAATTTTTTTCAGTGAGTGAGGAACGTTGTAACTTATTCATACTTAAAAATGACACTTCTTAATAACCCTGTAAACAAAGTAAACATTGGAATCCATTGAAAGCAGTTGTTAGCGCAACCAAGCTAACTAAGGAAGTTAGCGGCCCCGACAAGCTAGCATTAGCTTGAAGTTAGCATGCTGTTTGCGCAAAATATGAGGAAAACTTTTAAGTTTCTGACCACCAAGCTTCTTTGCTGCTGTTTTCGTCATGGTTTGTGACTTCCTCGTGGCTGCAGGTGTGTTGTGTAGACGGTGTGAACGTGCAGCATTGTGGGGGGCGTGCCGTCGTGAGAGACAGATGCAGCCGCTGTGTTTTTTTTCTTTTCATAAACAGAAATGTGAAAGTCTGACGCTTATTTCGCTACGTTTTCGTCTCGTCAGCAGAAACTTGCAAACGTCTTGTCACGTTTTCGTCACCAAAATTTTGTATTTATTTCGTTATCGTTACGTCATAAAAAAAATGCTTCGTCAACGAAATCATTTCGTTTTCGTCATCGTTGACGAAAACAACACTGATTTTGGCAAAATGAAATTTAGGATATCTAACGGAAATCGAACACTATTTTATGGTTTATTTTACAACATATTGTGCAAAATATTTTTACATGGAATAGATTTGACATATTTTCATCTGTAAAGTGAGTTGTTTTTGTTTCTTTATCTCTCCTACACTCCGTCTCTCAGAGTTTTTCGACATTTTTCATGTCTATATATATTTTTTTCTAGTGCTGTCATTTTAACGCATTAATTATGATTTATTAACGGTGGCGAGCCAATGCTTGCATATTTGAATTTTGCCTATTTAAGGCGGCAAATTAACACGACAGCAGTGGTCCAACACAACAGACATGGACAAGACTCAGGAGTATGAGACAGTGCAGGGGCGGATCCAGGGGGGCCGTGGGGGCACACGTCCACAAAAAAAAGTGTTCTTACTACTTTAATTATTATAAACTTTGGGTAAAATATGCACCAAAATGCAGAAAAATTACTTATTTTTCAATATGTTCTGGGGGAGCAAGGGGCAGGATGCCTCCTCATGCCGCCCCCCCACTTTTAGAACATCCTAGATTCGCCCCTGAGTCGAGCCACTGACAGGCAAGTTTTTATACAAAAATAATAGAGACGGGACAATAAATAAAAACAAAGTAATTTGTAGTTTTTGCAAAAAGGAGTTCTCCTACCACCGGAGCAACTCCAGCCTGACATACCATCTAAACCTAAAACATGTTCAGGCAAGTTCCTCTGATACGAGTGTGGCTACCGGGAGCTCGCTCCGCCAAATCAAGCTAGCTGAATTTGGCAAGTGAACGAGCAAATCCACAACAGAGAAATTAACAAATACAATCGCAAAGTGGGTTGCTGCTGATTGCAGGATGATTTCTATTGTTGAAGATAAGAACGAATCCTAACAAACCCTGACCCTTGTTCTACTTTTTTAATAATGCACCTGGCCTCATGAGGTACAGTTTACCAATAATAAATTGAATTTAAAATCTTCTCTTTTTACTGACTGTCTCTAAATTAAATGATAAGATTTCATTCTGATAAACACAAAAAATACGCTTTCAACCATTTTTTTAAAAACAAACACCATGAGGTCAACCGCAACAATCTATGGGAGCTACTGGTAGATCCTGATCATTGTGTGAGGCACTAGTGTGTCCCGAAACACTGGTTTAGAAATGCTGCTCTATGTAACTGAGCAGCAAACTTTTTAATCAGGCTGTATTCAGTTGACCAATCAGCTTGGCCGGTAGCTGGACCAAGAAGTTCATCTGTAAACATTGTCATGTGCTTTTACAACGTAAAATCAAATCAAAAAGAAAATTGCAATGGGATGTTTTGTAAATATTGCGGAGCTCTGAGAGGGAGTGTGTGTGTGTGTGTGTGTGTGGGGGGGGGGGAGTGGCCTGTATGAAGAAGGACAGATAAAAGATCAATGTGCTACGATGTTTCTGCTGAAAGCTGCTTGTTAGAATGTAGGTGAGTCTGGTTGTTAAAAAGCAGACTGAGCAGATGAAAAGAACAATCACATCGTGTCGTGAAGTATATTCTCACGAGTGGCTCGCCGTGCTTACGTATTTAGCGAAGAAGGATTTCTGCTCCTGTGGATTTTTTCCTTTCCTCTCTGTTTCTTGTTCCATTCGCTCGAGGAAAAGAGCCGTTTCAGGTCTGAAAGAGAAGAAAAGAAAAGCATGGGACTCAGTAAAGTCACAGGATGCTGCAGATCACGACAAATACATTGCAAAAAAAAAAACAATAAATTTAGCATCTTCTCGGTTTTTTTTTACTTTGTCAAAGATGAGTTACAATTTTCTGTCTGAAAAAGGATTTTTTCTTTCCGTTCCATTTCGTCGTCCAGCTGCATCCTCCAGCTCACCTGGAAGGATCCCGAGTTGTTCACCGGCCAGCTGTGAGACATAGTCTCTCTAGCAGGTCCAGGGTCTGCCTCTCGGTCTCCTCCCGGTCGGATGTGCCCAAAACACCTCCCTAGCGAGGCACTCGGGGGGCACCCTGGCCAGATGCCCGAACCACCCCATCTGGCTCCTCTCAACCTGGAGGAGGAGCGGCTCGACATTGAGCTCATCCCGGATGGCAGAGCTCCTCACCCGATCTCTGAGTGAGAGCCCAGCCACCCTGCGGAGGAAGCTCATTTCGGCCGCTTGTAGCCGCGATCTCATTCTTTCGGTCACCATCCACAGCTGGTGACCATAGGTGAGGGTTGGAACGTAGATCGACTTGTAAATCGAGAGCTTTACTTTTCAGCTCAGCTCTCTCTTTACCAGGACGGACCGATGCAGCGTCCTAGTTATTGCTGATGCCGCACTGATCCGCCTGTCGATCTCCCGCTCCATCCTTCCCCCACTCGTGAACAAGACCCCGAGATTCTTAAACTCCTCCACTTGGGGCAGGATTTTTCTCCTTTTTTAAAATAGAAATAAAAAAATAATTACAAAAAAATATTATATATTTAATATTATAATTAACATTTAGGGCTCGAAAAAAAAAGAAAACAGAGATGAAGAAAAAAATAGCAGAAAAGAAAAAAGTAGAGAAAAATGAAAGAAACAAGAAGCGGGGACAAAAACAGACAATAAAAAAAAAAAAAAAAAGAAGAAAAGAGAGAAAAAAATTTAGTGAAAAAAATGGAATAAAAAGTAAGTAGTAGGTTATGCCGACCCTGGAGCGTTTACAGGAGACACGATGCTCAGAGTAGTGTTAAAACTTTCTGCATCAATTTCATCCTCATCGTCCAGGCCCCTGCAGGTTCCAGGAAGCGTTACTATGGAAACAGCAATGAGATACCCGGAGACGTCCGTGTGAAGGGTGATGATGTCACTCAGATGAGACTCAACCATCGCACACTGGAAAGATATTCAAAACAAACACTGACGTTACACAACCGAAGACAGTGTGTTTGGTTTTAAAAAGAACAGTGGTGGATGAAGTACTCACTTTTTGTACTTAAGTAAAAGTACAGATACTTAGGCAAAAAATTTACTTAAGTAAAAGTACCAATAAAAAAATTTACTTAAGTAAAAGCACAATAGCAGTTGGTGTAAATTGTACTTTTTAAGTAAAAAGTAAAAGTATTCGATCATAATTCAAGTGTTATTTTTTGTGCTATAGGGTGTCACCATGGTAACCAGGATAAATACTCTGCAGGGGTGTGACCCCTCCTCTCTCCCGCCTCTTTTGGTCCACAAAATAAATAAATAAATAAAAATAAAAGGGGACAAGTCAAGCTATCCTCTAGAAGGGACAGTGAATGGGCACCAAAATGGAGAAAAATTACACTTATTTTTTAAAATGTTTTGGGGGCGAGGCCCCCAGTCACTATATATTGGCTTTGTCAAAGCCCCGCCCTCCTTTGGAAAATCCTAGAACCGCCCCTGCTCTGTGTAATGATGGCTCAACTTTTTATTTAGAAGTAAACACAACGAACAACGATCTTCTGGCTCTTTTTAATTTGTACTATATTTGATGTTAGTTTTTTTGGCGCTGAATAAATGCGGAAAATGTTTCTCGATTCATGACTTCTTCTCCAGATCAACTGCTTCTTTTGATTTTGGCGATGCGGCTTCAAGATGCGTTAAAAAAAAACCTGTGTATTTTACAAATTCCTGAACGAAAATGTAACAAAAAATGTAAAACACACTGCGAAGTAAAAGTACAGATATTTGCTCTAAAAATGTAGTGAAGTAAAAGTAAAAGTACCGGTCTTAAATTTTACTTAAGTAAAGTACAGATACACAATTATTCTACTTAAGTACAATAACTAAGTACATTTACTTCATTACGTTCCACCACTGAAAAAGAAGAACACACCGCTCTGACAAACGTAGTGAGATATCCCTCCATCTGCCAGTCCGCTTGTCTGTCTGCCTGCAGGAAAACACGCGGCACTCGGATTCTGTAGAGACCGTTAACCATGGCCACTTCCTGTTGAAACAAAAACATCACATTTCTGCTTCGTCATCATCACTTTTTTGTACGACCCACACCAGAAGCTTTGAGAGAAAAGTACAATTTATTCATTTAAAATTAACAGCGACTCTTAATCTGAGATCATGGTTTTCGCCCGGAAAAGGTGGAGTGCCCCCTAAAGGCCACGGCCCTTCCCTACAGGAAGGAGCTTAAGTATCTTGGTACTGTATATTGTGGTAAAGAAAGAGCTGACCCAAAAAGCAATGCTCTCGATTTACCAGTCGTTCTACGTTCGCACCCTCGCCTATGGTCACCAGCTGTGGGTGGTGACCGAAAGAATGAGATCACGGATACAAGCGGCCGAAATGAGCTTCCTCTGCAGGGTGGCTGGGCTCTCACTAAGAGATAGAGTGAGGAGCTCTGACATCCTGACGGCTCTACTCCTGCTTGGAAGTAGAGCCGTTGCTCCTCTGAGTCGAGAGAAGCCAGATAGGGTGGTTCAGGCATCTGGTTAGGATGCCTCCTGAACGCCTTGCTGGTGAGGTGTTTCTGGCAAAGCCCACCAGGAGGAGATCCAGAGGCAGACCCTGGACCCGCTGGAGAGACTATGTCTCACAGCTGGACAGGGAACACCTCAGGATCCTCCCAGGTGAGCTGGAGGATGCAATCGAGGGTTAGAGAAGCCTGGGCTTCCAGTTTGAGGCTGTTGCCCCAACGATGTGGCCCCAGATAAGCGGAAGACAACAGAACGTTACATGAACATAAATCTGTCTGAGTTTTAATCTGTTTTTGAATAGAAGTAGTTTCAAAAACAAAACAGCGAAATAAGGATTTTTGAGATTTAAAATGAAAAACTGCTCACTTTGAGTTTGAATCTGTCCTCTTCAGACAGATGGTTCTGATTCAGTGAGACGGTTGGTTCCCTCCCAGTCTTTACCACCAACACCCCACGTGGATAAAACTTTGCTGCATCATCTAGAAAACACAAAGAAAGTGAGAAAGACAGAGGGCTACACCAGTTTTTAGAAGTCAAACTTGTGTTTAAGGTGAACTGAAATCTTAACATTTCTAGAACTTCAAGTTGTTTAGATAACCAGCTCTTACTATAACCATCCCTGCTACCTCCATCTTCTTCTTTCGGCATTTCCCTTCAGGGGGCGCCACAACAAGTCAGTTTCTTCCATCTAATCCTATCTGCTGCATCTTCTTTGATCACACTAACTATCTTCATGTCTTCCTTCACTGTATCCATGAACCTCCTCTTTGGTCTTCCTCTAGTCCTCTTTCCTGATGGTTCCAAATCCAGCATCCTTCTTCCGATGTACTCTCTTTCTCTCCTCTGCACATGTCCAAACCATCTCAGTCTGGCCTCTCTGACTTTATCTCCAAAACCTCTAACATGTGCTGTTCCTCTGCTCCTGTCCATCCTGGTCACTCCCAGAGAGATCCTCAGCATCTTCATCTCTGCTACCTCCATCTTTGTTTCCTGTCTTTTTCACACTCTAGACCAATCAGCATGGCCGGTCTCACCACAATCTTGTACACTTTCCCTTTCATTTTAGCTAAAACTCTTCTATCACACCTGATACTTTTCTCCACCCGTTCAAAGCCTGGCTGCACACGCTTCTTCACCTCTTTTCCACACTCTCCATTGATTTGGACTGTTGATCCTAAGTATTTAAAATCTTCCACTTTCTTTATCTGCTACCTCCATCTCTGGAATAGAAAGAAACAACGTTCAGAAACTCATCCTCAGTCATATCTAAGATGCTGAGGATCTCTCTGGGAGTGACCAGGATGGACAGGATCAGAGGAACAGCACAGCACAGGATGAAATCCATCTACTCATCCCCGTCCAGGGCATCGCTGGGCTGAGGAGTCCCCGTGTTTCCATCAGGATGAAGAACATCTATTATTTTCTTTAGATATTTAGCTGTAGATTAGAATAAGCTAATATTTAAACAATAATCTTTGACACATTGGTTGCTCGTCCTGGGGAGGGATCTCTCTTTCATGTGGATCCCCACGAGGTTTCTTTTTTTTTTCCTCACTGATGGGTTTTTTAGGAGTTTTTCCTCACCGTGAAGGAAAGTCTATGTCACTATTTTTCCATCAAATTCTGGTTTTCATGTAATAAAAACCAGTGGTGGAACGTAACGAAGTAAATGTACTTCGTTACTGTACTTAAGTAAAAAAATTGTGTATCTGTACTTTACTTAAGTAAAATTTAAGACCGGTACTTTTACTTTTACTTCACTACAATTTTAGAGCAAATATCTGTACTTTTACTTTGCTATTTTTTAAAAGTGTGTTTTACATTTTTTGTTACATTTTCGTTCAGAAATTTGAAAAATACACAGGGTTTTTTTTAGCACATCTTGAAGCCGCATCGTCAAAATCAAAAGAAGCAGTTGATCGGGAAAAGAAGTAATGAATCGAGAAACGTTTTCCGCATTCATTCAGCGCCAAAAACCTAACATCAAATATAGTACAAATTAAAAAGAGTCAGAAGATTGTTGTTCGTTGTGTTTACTTCTAAATAAAAAGTTGAGCCATCATTACAAAGAGCAGGGGCGGTTCTAGGATTTTCCAAAAGGGGGCGGGGCTTTGACAAAGCCAATATATAGTGACAGGGGAGCCTCCCCCCAAAACATTTTAAAAAATAAGTGTCCTTTTTCTACATTTTGGCGGCCCATTCACTGGCCCTTCTAGAGGATAGCTTGACTTGTCCCCTTTCCTTTTATTTTATTTATTTATTTTTTTGTGGACCAAAAGAGGCGGGAGAGGGGGGGCGGGGTCACACCCCTGCAGAGTATTTATCCTGGTTACCATGGTGACACCCTATAGCACAAAAAATAACACTTGAATTATGATCGAATACTTTTACTTTTTACTTAAAAAGTACAATTTACACCAATTACTTTTGTACTTTTACTTAAGTAGATTTTTTTATTGGTACTTTTACTTAAGTAAATTTTTTGCCTAATTATCTGTACTTTTACTTAAGTACAAAATGTGAGTACTTCACCCATCACTGATAAAAACAGTGTGAGTCAGGTTTAATCTCTCACAACATGCTAAGCTAACCACTCCACACATTTTAATTCTTACTCACCGACTTCAAACGAGTGTTCAAGCGGCATCGTGAAGCCTGTAACGTCTGTGTCTAAAGAATCTCCAACCTGAGGATAAAATAAATTCACATTTAGAGTTTAATCTGATTAAACCAGGCTAAAGCTAACTGATTAAAAAACATGTGATTTAAAAAGATACAAACTAGTTTAAAAATAATATGTCTTGTTTAAAATCACGCTCACCCTCCTGCCGTTATTACAATACGCAAAATTTGCGCAGAAGAATAATAAAATAGAAGAAAGGTGAATTTTGAACACTAGCACAGCCATTTTGGCAGAGTAGAAAACCCGGAAGTTTCCATCAAGCGCAACGTCGGTCACACAAACAGAACTTCCGGTTACATTACCTTCAAACTAAAGGTATTTTTGTTATTGTAGAAAAAGTTTTAAAAAAGTCTTCTGGACAGTTTAATTTTTGAACGAGACGTTTCGACTTCCATCCGGAAATCATTTTCAATCTGAATGAAATGGACAGAAAACTGGATCTATTTATACTAACCTGAATAAAAGGTAAAAAAATAGTAAAGACGGGCTCGACCAATGAGCCTGTGTTACCTAAGATGGCCGTGAATGGCTCCTATTGTAGCCACAGACCAGTAAACGACCCTATTATAAAAATGCTAAAAGCCTAGTGAATAGAAAATACCTGCTAACGAGAGGCGTGAAACTGGGTCACGAGGTGTCATCTTTAGTCCATGGCTTCAAAAGGCTGCTATAGATACCGGGCAAATTGTATCTAACGCCTCCACTCCGATTCAGAGAGGGACTCTCTTTCATCACAAAAATGGCTTCCTTCACCCCTCTTTCAAACCAACCTTTCTCTCTACTTAGAATCTTCACCTCGCTGTCCTCAAAAGTGTGTTTGGTGGATTTAAGATGCAGATGTACAGCAGACTGTGGACCACTAGAGGCTTCTCTTCTGTGTTGGTAAAGTCTTTTGTGGAGTGGTTGCTTCGTTTCCCCAATGTAGTGTTCTTTGCAGCTCCCTTCACTGCACCGGATCAAATAAACTACATTGCTCTGTTTTTCTGTGGGCATCTTGTCTTTGGGATGTACTAGTTTCTGCCGTAATGTGTTGACCGGTTTAAAGAAAACTGGGATGTCATGTTGTCTGAAGATTCTCTGTAACTTCTCGGACAGTCCTGACACGTAGGGACTGTCCCTACGTGTCTGTCCCCCCTACCTTCAGACAACATGACATCCCGGTTTTAGATAAAGAAGGTGGAAGATTTTAAGTACTTAGGATCAACATGTCCAGAGCAATGGAGAGTGTGGAAAAGAGGTGAAGAAGCGTGTTGAGGCAGGCTGGAACAGGTGGAGAAAAGTATCAGGTGCGATGTGTGACAGAAGAGTTTCAGCTAAAATGAAAGGGAAAATGTACAAAACCTAGAGACAGTGGCACTGAGGAAAAGACAGGAAACAGAGATGGAAGTAGCAGAGATGAAGATGCTGAGGATCTCCCTGGGAGTGACCAGGATGGACAGGATCAGAGAAACAGCACATGTTAGAGGTTTTCGTGATAAAGTCAGAGAGGTGGTTTGGACATGTGCAGAGGAGAGAGTGAGAGTACATCTTGATTTCTATGCAATTAGAAATTGTTGTGGTTCCCTCAACCACCACCAGAGGGAGCCCGGGACCATCTCACCTTTCTCCCAATTCTACTTGATTGGACCACCTGACCCTAATCTCTCTGCTGCCTATTTAAAGGCAGCCTCACCAGCATTCCTCGTCGGGTCTTCATGTTTTCCGGCCCTGGCTGACTCCCGATCCAACGGATATCCTTTGGGACTGAGATTAACTCTTTGATAACCATGTTGAACCCTTTTTTACATCTGCTTCATTGCTTACAGCCTTGCTGATCCTTGGTTGAATAAAATCTTGTCTGATGTCCTGCGTTTGGGTCCTCCTCCTCCTTTCACATCACAACAAAAATGTCCCTACTAAATTTATCTCTCAATAATACTAGTCATTAGCCTAAGTTTTCTGAAAAAACATTTTCAAACTTATTTGAAAGTAATAATTGATTTGTGAATAGTGACATCCCCTCCTTGTGTTTGTTGCTCCAATGATCCAGCTATGTTGTCTGGGGCTTAAAGTCACCCAAGGCAAACAGAACTTGGGCGATGGGCCAGGACCTGGACAAAGCGCAGCTCAAAAAGCCCTTATGAACAGTAACATTGTGACAAAGTTTTTTTTGCCTGGACGTTGATCCCCGGGGCTGAGGGTGGGGCAAGACAGCAAAATCCTGGGCTTTTTAATTTATTGCTGCTCAGCCCGAACAGGAAACATGGGCTGCCTTTGCAGTAGAGTTTCCAACTGCAGCCGACAATAGGGACTTATGGCAGTCAGACCATCGGCTACATAGGCTAATTCTAGGGAAGTGGAACGTCACTTGTTTGGCCGTGAAGGAGCCTGAACTTGAATGGTTTCGACTA
Source organism: Neostethus bicornis (assembly GCA_902685375.1). Lineage (NCBI taxonomy): Eukaryota > Metazoa > Chordata > Actinopteri > Atheriniformes > Phallostethidae > Neostethus > Neostethus bicornis. The sequence continues at coordinate 4,423,745 of LR738556.1, forward strand.
GATATAGTTTCACTTGCCTTGACGCACAGCTTGGGCTCTGAAACCAGGCCTCTTGACAGGGGCTGAACCCTGTTCTATTCTGGAGTTGCCCCCAGTGAAATGCGCCGAGCTGGGGTGGGCATACTTTTTGCCCCCCAGCTCTGCTCCTGTGTGTTGGAGTTCTCCCTAATGGACAAAATGACGGACACAAGCGGCTAAAATGAGCTTCTTCTGAAGGGTGGCTGGGCTATCACTCAGAGATAGAATGAGGAGCTCTGCCATCCGAAGGAGCTTAGAGTGGCGCAGTTGCTCCTCCAAGTCGAGAGAATCCAGATGGGATGGTTTGGGCATTTGTTTTGAATGCGTCCTGAATGCCTTGCTGGTGAAGTGTTTCGGGTATGTCCCACTGAGAGACTCAGAGACAGATCCCAGGCCGACTGAACAGACTATGTCTGACAGCTGGCCAAGAAACTCCCTGGGATCCTCCCATATGAGCTAGAAGATACAGCCGGGGTGAGGGAAGCCTTGTTTCCTTTCTGAGGCTGTTTACCCTGTGACCCAGCCTCGTATAAGTGGAAGACAAGGGAACAAAATGAATAATGACGTAAAAAGCAATGCAATTCCCCCTTTTCCATGGATGTGACCAAATGTACTCAGACAACACAGAAATCACTTGAACATGTAGTGATTATTGTCAGGATTCCCTCTCCTGCTGCCAGAGGGAGCCCTGGATGTTCCTACTCAACGTCATTAGGGTTACCTGAGGATGATTCCTGATTCCACACATCTGTGCACCCCGCCATTTATTTAAGGGCAATCATCCTGGACTTTCCTGTGGGGTCATACCATCCCTTCCAGCTAGGTCACCCTGGTTGCCTGACCATGTTGGAACTTTGTTATTGTTTGAACTTTTGAAATCCTGGGTTAATCCTGTGTCCTTTGCTTTACTGACTTACCTAAATTGTGTTAATAAACCTTGTTTGAAGTCCTGCAATTGGGTCCTCCTCCTTCCACATTCCAAAACCCTGACATGTGGTTAACAGATACCTCACAATGCAGCATAGACTGATTAAACTCTGTTTGCCTTTGTGGACTTTATCTTCTATATTTTTATGAACATTGTTCATCGCATTTTGGTATTAATACACTTTTTTTTCTGTTGACCAAGAGCAGCCAAAAACTAGTTTTTTATTTGCAGTGCTGGCTCATGCTATCTCACCAGCAGTTTAATTTCTTGCAAATATAAAAAGTGCTTAACTACTATTTTTGGTTGCCAACATTTTTGTTGTCATATTTTGTCAATGGCAGTGGTGTACTTACGAAAAAAAATTGTGTATCTGTACTTAAGTAAAATTTGAGACTTGTACTTTTTACTTTTAGTTCACTACATTTTAAAGCAAATTATCTGTACTTTTACTCTGTTACTTTTTAAAAGTGTGTTTTTCATTTTTTATATTTTCGGTCAGAAATTTGAAAAATAGTTTTTTTTAGCGCAACTTCGCGACCTTAAAGGGAAATGCCGAAAGAACTTGAAGCCGCATTGCCAAATTCAACCTGTAGAGGGAGCAGTTGATCGCCTGCGGTTTCCAAGAGGGAGAAGAAGTAATTGAGGACCAATCAGAATCGAGAGTAAACATTTCCACAGTCATCTCTCACCAAAAAACTAACAACAAATATAGCACAAATTGAAAAAGAATCAGAAGATCGTTGTTCGTTGTGTTACTTTTAAATAAAAACTTGACCCATCATTACATAGACTATTTACCGGTGACAGCTACAAAAAAAAAAAATGATACTTTTACTAAAAACTATAATTTACACCAATTACTTTGGCACTTTTACTTCAGTAGATTTTTTGTTGGTGCTTTTACTTAAGTAATTTTTTTGCCTAATTATCTGTCCTTTCACTTAAGTACAGAAAGTGAGTACTTTATCCACGACTGGTTGATTTGGAGGCTGAAACATGATTAAATATCTATTCAAAAAAGTTAGAAGAGCCTCTTGGTAAGTTTGCCCAAAATTAAATGATTAGCACAATACCAATCCAGATTTCTGGCAGAAATTTGTATAAACATAATTACACTGTAATTCCAAAGGACTAATATTTGTCAAAGCAACAAAGAATGTGGTTGTGCTGGTACATCTGGATGTGCCAACACACCCAGGACCAGCAGAGGCTGCCAGTAGACCAATAAAAGCACCTCCTTTTTAATTACTCTTTCACTGTTCCGAAGGTCCCAAAAAGTGCCAGCAGAATGTTTACATTTTTTGGGCTTTGCTGAAGTAGCTGTTATCTAAATGTTCAAACGTGTCTAGCAGCATCCGAAGCTTTAAATCACATTCAAATCCCACACTCATTCCAGAGGGCTGTCAGTTTTCTGGTTCAACCACTTCTATTAAGAGTTGTTTGCACATGTCACTTTTACGGAATATTGTTCTTATAATGGAGGGATTCAAATCTGCCTTAAGTAGAGTAGTCACACCAATCCCTGAAATGGTTAGGTTATCCCCTAAAATTGAACATTTTCACCAACATTAAGAACTTGAATCAGAAAACCTTTCCTTTAAAAGAACAATCTGGAGGCTACATTAGAGTGCAACCACCGCCTGCTTTCAAATGTACACTTTCTACATAAAAGGCCCCCAAAATTGTTATTAAACACAACCAAGCAGTTATATTCACAGGACTAATTATTCTGATCCTTTTTAGTCAAGTTTTAAGTTACCATCGATTCTAGTCCTCTTATCGATTCCACTTAATGAACCGGGTCTTTAACGAATCTCTCATCGATACTTTTAGAAACAAACAAATAAGTATTATGAACATAAAAACTTTAATTGGATGATGGTGGAACTCACAAACAGAACAATATTTAAATAAAATATACTTTACTAAAATAAGGGCAGCATGGTGGCGCAGTGGGTAGTACAGTGGCCTCACAGCAAGAAGGTCGTGGGTTCGAGTCCCGGGTGGGGACGAGGCTTGGAACACTGTCCTTTCTGTGTGGAGTTTGCATGTTCTCCCCGTGTTTGCGTGGGTTTCCTCCGGGTACTCCGGTTTCCTCCCACCCTCCAAAGACATGCATGCTGGATTGATTGGCCAGTGCCAAATTGCCAAAAAGTGAGTGTGTGTGTGTGTGTGGATGGTTGTATATGTGTGGCCCCACAACTGACTGGCGACCTGTTCGGGATGTACCCTGCCCTTCGCCTTAAATCACCTGGGATGGGCTCCGGCACCCCCCACATGACTGAATGACTTACGTAAATAAAATAGGATACTTCAAAATAAATCTGAACTTGATTGTAAAAAAAGAAGAAGTCAAAGTTAGAAAGAGACATAAATATGGTCGTTAAGTTTAACAGCAGCAATTTTTTTTTGCAGACAATAAAAAATGTGCACTTTATTTTTGTACTAAGAAGTTCAGCACTAGAGCGCTCGCCCGCGGACCGGAAGGTCGCGGGTTCAATTCCCACTGAGACCACTGTCTAGGGTCCTTGGAGAAGACACCTAACCCCCACTTCTCCCACCATTGGCGCCGTCGAAAGGCAGCCTGCTGCGGTGTAAGGAGTGCAGCACACAAATTTCCCCGGTGAGGGATGAATAGAGTAATTAATTTTTTTAATTATTTTTTTAAGTTAAAATATTAAGTAGAGCAGGACTACAGCATTTTCATTTAATTTTTATTGTTTTTTATGACTAAACATGGAGCACATGCGTTTTCAAGCGTCTTTGTGCCGTAATTGACTAGCATACTTGTTGCATCGGAGTCGGAGCTGCTTCAACGTGGTCGTCAAACACAGTGTACCTTTCAGTCTGAATGTCGTGGATTTTGGCAACAATAAATTTTTTGTGGTTCCACCTTTACATAAAAATACTTTATTGCTCTTTAGACAATGTGCATTGTCGGCATCAATTTTGGTAAAATAAATACAAACTCGAGATCGCTTTGCACGTTCTGCCATCAAGCCTCCCTCGGCTTCAAACTTTGCGTGTGTAGCGACAGCATGCGTGCGCACATGTGCACCGCCCATTCGCGAGTTAGGGGCCGGAAACGGAACCAATAGCAGATCCGTTTGGACTAGCGCTTATTGGTCTGGCTCAAATGATGGCCGGTTCCAAAAAAATCTGGTTTTCGATACCCATCCCTAATCATAACACTGAGTCTGCACTTATAAGTAAGCAATGATATTTGGATTGATTCTGACAATCTCCTGGTCCCACTGGATCTAAGTGCTGCATTTGACACCATTAATCATACTATTCTTGTACAAAGACTTGACGACTGATTGAGAATTCCATCCGCTGCCTTAAGCAGGTGATGTCATACTTTGATAATGGTTCTTTCTTTTTAAAAGTACATCACAATCTTAGATTATATGAACCTGACATGTGGAGTGCCCCAGACAGCACTCAATGTATGGCTCTCCCAAGCTATAAAAGACTGCTTTTAACTGCTAATTAAACTGCCCACATTTTGACAGAACCAACTGTAGAAGAAGTGACAAAATTTGCGATTTAGGGCAGGTGGAGATACACTTTTTTTAGATGGAAGAAACTTACTTGCTGTGCCGACCACTAGTGGGAAATGCCGAAAGAAGAAGGAGGATATACATATTTTGATGGCTTGACTGAAACATGTTTCCCATATGCTAATGACCTCCATGCAGCCTCAGACTCTGACAGCCTTACTCGTGTCTAAAATCAGAACTAAACATGGAGAACCTGTGTGTCTGTTTTATGCAGTCAGGATCAATGTAGGCATCGACAGTACATTAACAAAGTTCAAAACAGGCATAAAATCGTTTTTATGTGCTGATAATTAGACTTTCATACAACAAGCTTACTTTCTAAACTACTGTAAGTGTTCTGTTTTTGACCGTGCCACTTTTATTTTATTGTGGTTTTGTCATGAGGCGGAGTGCACGTGGAAAGAGGAGGACCCAGTTGCAGACAGAAAAACATGGTTTATTGAAAGGTTGGTAGTCCAGAATTACTGAGAAACAAAAACAAAGTGTCAGTGGCATGATAAACAGTTATTGCAGTAATGTGATTCATGGTCAGGCAACCAGGGAGACCTGGCTGGGAAGGATTGTAAGACCCGACCAGGAAGTCCGGGGTGATACAGCTTAAATAGATGGCACAAAGCACAGCTGTTTGGAATCATCAGTCATCCCCGGCTGATCCTGGTCAGATTGATGAGAGATGGCCATGGCTCCTTCTGGCTGCAGAAGAGGGGATCATGACAGTTCCCCCCTCCTCAACGACCACCTCCTGGTGGTCAAAGATCTTGTGGCGTGACTCGGCTTGTTATGGCCTGGCGGGGCTCGGCACGACGCAGCGCGGCACCTCCCGGTGGTCGTTGAGATGACGTGGCATGGCTTGACGTGGCATGGCCTGACGTGGCATGGCTTGACGTGGCATGGCCTGACGTGGCATGGCTTGACGTGGCATGGCTTGACGTGGCATGGCTTGACGTGGCATGGCATGGCTTGACGTGACGGAGCTTGGCGCGGCCCGATCCGACGCAGTTTGACGCAGCCAGACTTGGCGTGGAGCAGCTTTACGCGGCCAGACTTGGCGTGGCGCAGCTTGGCGTGGCGCAGCTCGGCGTGGTGCATCTTGACGCGGCCAGACTTGGCGCGGAGGGGCTTTCTGCCACCTGCTGGACCTCCTGGTGGTCAAAATTCTTGTGGCGTGGCTCAGCGACACCTGGGCAGGGGCTCTACCAGCGACACCTGGGCAGGGGCTCTACCAGCGACACCTGGGCAGGGGCTCTACCAGCAACACCTGGGCAGGGGCTCTTCCAGCAACACCTGGGCAGGGGCTCTTCCAGCAACACCTGGGCAGGGGCTCTTCCAGCAACACCTGGGCAGGGGCTCTGCCAGCGACACAGGAACACGACTCACAGGAGACAGACTTCAGTCTGCTGGGTCTTTAATGGTCGGGTCTTTCTGTCATGAGGCGGAGTGCACGTGGAAAGAGGAGGACCCAGTTGCAGACAGAAAAACATGGTTTATTGAAAGGTTGATAGTCCAGAATTACTGAGAAACAAAAACAAAGTGTCAGTGGCATGATAAACAGTTATTGCAGTAATGTGATTCATGGTCAGGCAACCAGGGAGACCTGGCTGGGAAGGATTGTAAGACCCGACCAGGAAGTCTGGGGTGATACAGCTTAAATAGATGGCACAAAGCACAGCTGTTTGGAATCATCAGTCATCCCCGGCTGATCCTGGTCAGATTGATGAGAGATGGCCATGGCTCCCTCTGGCTGCAGAAGAGGGGATCATGACAGGTTTCATGCTTTAATGATGTATTTAATTGATGTGAACCCCACACGTATGATTATTGTTATTATGACAGCATGAAAATACATGAAAAATGTAATTTGTAGTTGCAGATGTCGGGTTGGTGCGCCATGTATATATGCTTTAGCTTGTTTACAACACTCCATCCAACCAACCAGCACAATAACACCAACGCATCTGAGCCAAAATCCCTGCTGTTGCTTTTTTCTCCATAGTACACACATCACATTCTAGCCACAGCTGCATGTGGAGTTACTAATATGCTGTTTGAAAGTTCAGGTCTGCCATGCAGGGCAGATTGACTGTGACTTTGTTTGGTGAAAAAGGAACAGGCAAGCACAAGTGCCAACATTGAGTGAACAAATATCTTCTGCAAGGCAATGCCCAGTGTGATCGGTGTGAGTTATTTCTCAATGCTTATCCTCAGCTGAGAAATCCTGCTGACATGCAATGAATAGGCAGTTGATTTGAAGTGATCCAGATACAGAAAACGGTAATGGCAAACCAAATGAACATCGTGTTGATGGACAAACAGCAGAGGAAAGCTTTTGTGGTCGCCATCGCAATCCAAAGCGATTATGACATCAGGAAAAAGGAACATGAGAAACTTGAGAAATACCAAGGCCTTAGAGAAGAACTTGAGAAGACCTGGAAAGTGAAAGCAACAGTAGTGACCGTTGTCACAAAAACACTCGGGATAGTAACCCCCAGCTTAGAAAAGTGGTTACAGTAGATCCCAGGAAAAACATTACACATCTCAGTCAAATTGCAGAACCCTCATACTCTTGGGCCTCTGGTAGAGGGCCTAAGCTTGAATGGATGAGACTACCCACAGTAGGTGCAAGAACAATCATTAAATATATATATATTATGTAATCTTAATTTATCCTTGAGTAAAAGATGACTGTTTGTCCCAACAACATGGCTGATGTTGTAGAAATGGACTAACTACACGTCTACCAGCGAGATAATTTTTCTTATATACTGGTATATATTTTTAAAAATTTTAATATACTTTATTCCTCGCTCGCCGAGAAATTTGTGTGCTGCGTTTCACCGCAGCAGGCTGCCACCTATGACGGCGCCAATGGTGGCAGAAACAGGGGGTTAGGTGTCTTCTCCAAGGACCCTAGATGTGAACTCAATGGGATGCGAACCCACTAACTTCTGGTTAGCATCCGGTCCGCGGGCAGACGGTCTGACCACTGAGCCACCGTCTCCTCCTATATATATATATATATATATATATATATATATATATATATATATACACATATATATATGTACATATATATATGTATATACGTATATATGTATATATATATGTATACATATATACATATATATGTATACATATACATATATACATATACATATACATGTATACATATACATATATATATATACATATATGTATATATGTATATATATGTACATATATATACACATATATATATAAATATATATATATATGTGTCTATCTACAAAGTATCTATCTATCGATCTATCTATTAGTTGAAAATGTAAAAAAATAATTTCCCCAGAGAGAAAAAGAATGTTAACGATGTTGCAATGTCGGGGTTTTATAAAATAGTAATTAGAAAAAAAGTTTTGCAGGTTTAAAAAAAAACTTTAAACACTATTTTCTTAACTATATGTCTTCTTCAACCGTAACCAAATATTAGTTTTACATAACTATAATGTGTAAACAGATTTATAGATACAGTATATATATTTATATTTATACATTGTAAGCATTCAGACTGAAACAGCTTGCATTCCTTTGGGTTCCTCTTCTGTTTAAAGGTGGCCGATCTTTGCAAAGAGCATATGGTGACTGAGGCGAGAAATTCCCCCGGGTTCTGACTTTGAAAACTATGCAAGCCCAAACGGTATCTGTTCTCGCTTTCTGGGGCAGTCCATTACTCTCTGTCACCACCCTAAACAACATTGTCACCTTATTTTTGGTCAAAGGAAGATGTGGTGTGTTTCTTTTTATAACAACAGGATGTCCACTGCCATGAAAGACGTTGTCATGTCATGTGTTGTAAAAGTCATTAAATTAGAACATTATGAAGTATGAGGGGGAGAAAAGTTTTAACTAACAAGCCAAAAGTTTCACATATGGCGACACAAACAAGAGACACACAAAAAAATGACTAAAAATAAAAAAAAAAAAGCAAGTTTTCCCCAAATCAGTGAAGTAGATGCTTTTGTTTATTAATAATTAATGCTGTCGTATTTAGGCAAGGCAAATTTATTTGTAGCACAATTCTTACAAAATGTAATTCAAAGTGCTTCACAAGTAGGGACAAAAAGGCATTGAAATCACAAAACATAGAATAAAAAAGTTAAAAAAATAAATGAATTAAAACAGACAAAAAGAATAATTAATCAAAAGCATAGTTAAACAGAAGTGTTTTCAGCCTAGATTTAAACATTGTCGCAGTAGAGGCCTGTCTCACGGCCTCAGGAAGTTTGTTCCAGACTTTTGCCACATAAAATTGAAATGCAGCTTCTCCATGTTTAGTCCTGACTCTAGGCACCAGCAGGAGGCCGGTCCCGGAGGTCCTCAGAGTTCTAGATGGTTCATAAGGTACTAACATATCACAGATGTACTTTGGTGCTAGACCATGGAGAGACTTAAACACAAGCAGAGCAGCTTTAAAGTCTATTCTCTGAGCCACAGGAAGCCAGTGCAGAGACTTGAGCACAGGACTAATGTAATAATAAGAATGCATTGAACTTATATAGCACTTTTCTAGACACTCAAAGACACTTTACATATATACTATATATGCATTATTTATTCACTCCATACAATCATTCCCACACACAACATTCATTCCTGATGATGGGAGCTACCATGCAAGGCGCAGACCACTATCATCAGAAGAAACTGGGGGTTCGGTGTCTTGCTCAAGGACACCTCGGCATGGACTCTGGGCGGGGGATCGAACCTGCGACCTTCCGGTTACGGAGCGGTCGCCCTAACCACCGAGCCATCCTTCCCCCACAAATGTGATCATATCTTCTAGATAGATAGATAAATACTTTATTGATCCCAAGGGAAATTGTCATGGCATCTGTTGCTCCCATTCTCACATCAGGACACACAATTACAACAGTTCAAAATAAAAGATAAAATAGATAAGAAAGAATAAAACAAGTAAAAAGGCTAAAATGATAAAGTGCTTCTAAATGAATGTAAAAGTCCATCAGTAAAAACAGTAGGAATCAGTAAAATAATTGCAGCTCTCTACTGCTCTCTACTGTTCTGGTTCTTGTTAGGACTCGAGCAGCAGCATTTTGAATAAACTGCAGCTGTGTTAAGGCCTTTTTGTTCAGACGTGTGTAAACCATTGCAGTAGTCTAACCTACTGGAAACAATTGCATGGATAAAAACATGGATAAGTCTGTTTTAGACACCAAACCTCTGATTTTGGCAATGTTTTTCAGGTGATAAAAGGCTGCTGATGTAATTGATTTGATGTGACTTTTGTCGTTGAAGTTAAAGTCTGAGTCCATTATTACTCCCAGATTTTTAACTTGATTTGTCGGTTCTAGAGAGAGAGATTAAAGGTAACTGATGACACTTTCTCAGTGTTTCTGTGGGCCAAAGACAATGGTTTCAGTTTTGTCTGAGTTTAGGTGGAGAAAGTTGTTTTGCATGCAGATTCTGATTTGTTGAATACAGTGACAGAGTGAATCCACAGGTCCATGTTCACCTGCTGTCAGTGACACATAGATCTGAGTATCATCAGCATAATTGTGATAGGACACATTATTACTGGCTATCAATTGCCGTAACGGCAGCATGTAGAGCAGGGGTGGGCAAATCCAGTCCTCGAGAGCCGGTGTCCTGAAGGTTTTCCATATGTTCTTACACCTTCACACCTGATCCTGTTAATTGAGTCACTGTGCCAAATTTTATTGGCTGTTGATTTCACTTTTTGTGCATCAGCTGTATTGAACCAGGAACACAATGAAAACCTTCAGGACACCGGCCCTCGAGGACCGGATTTGCCCACCCCTGATGTAGAGGTTAAACAACAGGGGTCCAAGAATTGACCCATGGGGAACCCCACAAGTCAAAGGCATGTATTCTGACAAACAATTTCCAATTTGTGTCATGTCTCGTCAATCTTCTGTTTTGTTTTTGCACTTTATGGTCCTTGTCTTGTGTTGTCTTGTGTTGCTTCCGGTTTTATTTTGATACACTAACTCTCCTCTCGTTTCAGGCCATTTTACTTCCTGCCCGCTGTGTTTCCCTCAGGTGTGATTGTCTAATCCCCCCTGATTGTTTCCTCCTGTGTTTTCCCCTTCCTCATGTTATAAAAGTCTGCATCTTCCCTTGACTTGTGCCAGATTGTTTTGACTGTTGGTTTTGAATTTCATGTTAGAAAATAAAGTTATTAAATTACTTTGTAAGTTCTGCAATTGGGTCCTCCCTCATTCCAAGTCTGACAATTTTTACAAAATACCTGTGTCCTTCTGAATAAGTTTTAAACCAATTAAGTGCAGCACCAGAAACTTAGGAGTATTTAGTAGGGATGGGAAATCCGAGGCCTCGCGACTCATCGAGCAACTTCAAGCAACTGCGAAAAGTCGACACGAGGAGTCGGCACATTTGCAGGCTGCGCATGCGCAGATAAAAAACAAACCAAGAAAAAAAAAATCTACGCCTCAAATTTTGTCTTACTAGAAGATGAAATGTGGGTTATTGTAGGACAATAACCCACTTGTAGTTTATTTTTTATCATGAAATGAGATTACGTTAATTCGTTGCCAGAGTAACAGTTACCTAAACAATCAAATTTCACTCTGTTACTGACAATGTAATTAAATGTTCAATAAAGCACACACTGACCCACTGTTTGTCATTTGAATAACTACAGAGGACCAGCTGATAGAATCTTACGGAAGGGAAAATGAACACACCGATACAATTTAACAGATGTTTTTGTGCGAGCGCGCAGTAGAAGATTTCGTAAAGAGTTTTGTTTTGGGAGAGTGTGTGATATTTTCCCTTGTGTCCAATTCGATGCTCTCCAAATCAAAGTGTAGATAAAGTCCGTTTTGATTTTTTTTTATCTAAAGCACTTTGGCTCTAAAATAGCGCAGAAATTAGACAGGACAATTGTAAATGTTTGTCATAGATTTTTATTTAAAAATAAAATCTTTTCCACGGTGGTTGGCTTTAGTCTGCTCCTCTTCAGACTGACTTCCTCTCCCGCTTTGGATAAGACCCGCTCACCGGGCACCGAAGTTGCTGGCATGTGGAGATGCTTGGCCAGTTTGTGCAGGTTTGGGTAAACTGTTGTCCTCGATGCCCAGAATGCGAGAGGGTCTTCTCCCCTGAAGAAATAGGGATCCGACAGGCATCTCTGAACCTCCACTGTGGCATTCGCCTTCGCGCACTGACTTCCCTGGTTTTCACCTAGAAAAAAGTTGTTAGGATTGTAAAACCATGTAACATGAGGACATCGTTGATCTGATGAAAATACGTACCAACCCGGCTGTCCAGCAGGTCCCACAAATTGTCATTCTTCGCTGAAGAAGACGCTCCCGGTGTGACTATTAAAACAGAACTGGTTCTCCCTCCATTTACAACTTACACACAGAAACACACACTCACCTTTCACTCTCATACAGTCAGTCAGTCATCTGCTTATCCGTCTACTCCTTTCGGGGTTGCGGTGGGTGCCGGAGTCCATCCCGGCTAATTTAAGGTGAAGGGCAGGGTACACCCCGAACAGGTCGCCAGTCTGTCGCGGGGCCAAACACATACAATTCTCGCAAAAACTCTTTCAACCTCTCAATTCCAAACAGTATATTTGTTTTGGTGAACCCTTAAAACTAATCTAATGAATCTGTGTGTGCGTGTGTGACTGTGTTGGTTGAATGTGTGTGTGTTTTAAGTGACACCTACTAAAGGTCTTACAAGATCAAGGTGCTCTTATTGTGTACAATACCTACTGTGATAAAATTCCTGTAGAATCCGAAGCTGTGATGACGCAAATCGCTAGAAAATCTTCTCCTCGCAAAAACCCACGACTTCCTGAATGAATGAAACCCTTTTATATCTTCTGACTGATTGACCGACCCGCCCCTTCAAACTTTCCGAGCTCTTCGACACCTGGCTCCACGTGACAGTAGCTCGGATTTTGGGTCGCGCGATGTTTGACATTCCGACACATGGAATCGGAGCAATTCTCGCGATACTTTTGTGTCACTCTGTTCGGCTCAGCTCGAGCAGACAGGCTCGAGCTGGCCATCCCTACCTATTACCAGAGAGTTGCTAGTTTGATTCCTCGTCTGAAAAGAGCTAATGCTAAAGTGTATCATGAGCACGACATTGAACTCCAGCCCAATCTTGTATGAGAAATGTTGATCTTGATGTGTCTTTGACCTGGTTAAATAAAGTACATGGAAACAACACAGTAACAACTGGAGATCTTATCTGATTGCAAGATATTTGAGAATTACTAACTTAAAGTTAAACTTTGACTACTTTCTTTTTTATTTAAAAAAACAGATGACAAGAGTACTTTTCAACATGAAGGCAAATGACTGAATTTATTTACTGTGTTTTGAGAAGATGGAACAACTTCACACCCCAACGGAGTGAAAGTCTGAGCACACTTCTTCTCCTTTCGGTATTTCCCTTCAGGGGTCGCCACAGCAAGTCAGTTTCTTCCATCTAACCCTATCTGCTGTATCCTCTTCGGTCACGCCAACTATCTTCATGTCTTCCTCTAGCCCTCTTTCCTGGTGGTTCCAAACCCAGCATCCTTCTTCTGATGTACTCTGTCTCTCTTCTCTGTACATGTCCAAACCATCTCAGCCTGGCCTCTCAAACTTTATTTCCAAAACCTCTTACATGTGCTGTTCCTCTGATATACTCATTTCTGATCATGTCCATCCTGGTCACTCCCAGAGAGATCCTCAGCATCTTCATCTCTGCTACCTCCATTTCTGCTTCCTGTCTTTTCCTCAGTGGCACTGTCTCTAGACCAAACAGCATGGCAGGTCTCACCACACAAAGTCTGAGCACACTCTGGTATGGATTAATCTAGGATTCCACAGCATGCTATCTTGCCAGCCAATCAGCAGCTTGAAAAATTGTCACGTATCATAAGCATACACAGGTGCCTTTGCCCATGCTCAAGGAGACAAGCCCAAAATCAAATTGGCTGTAGCAAAAAGATTCTTTGCCATCCATTTTGTGTAGCGAAAGTCAGTATAATCATTTTTATGGCATTCACAGAAACTTTGCTGATTTTAGTCTACCTGGCAACAAATGCCAGCTGAAATGTTATTGTTCAAATCTTTAAATAGAAAAATCCATGTTTGAGCGCAGTGCAGGAATTGTATATTAATATAGGTATTTAACACCGGTGATCCAAATATTTTTTAACCCTTCAGGTTCTGCCATTGACAGATACTTGCAGTCTTGATGACAACTTTGCATGACTAGAAAGTCATTGGAAAGGGTTTTCAGACAGAAACATATGTTCAGTAGGCTACGACAAACTAAGCAAAACAAAGGCAGGACATTTCTGTTTTTGGAGCTTTTTTTTGGAGGAGAAAAACTCCTGAAAAGCCCGCAGGAGCATATAAGAAGTAGCCTGATGGAGACTCAGATGGGGAACAAATTCTATCCCAGGACTGACTGTCAGATTTGTTAGCTAAAGACCAGCTGATCTGGCCCTAAACGGCCTGGCTCCATCCTACAGTAGTGAACTTTTAGTACCATATCAACCAAGCAGAACACTCCGCTCACAAAATGCAGGGCTGTTGGTGGTTCCTAGGATTTCTAAAAGTACAGTTGGAGGTAAAGCCTTTAGCTACCAAGCTCCAGTTTTATGGAATAAGCTCCCAGCTCAAGTGAGAGAGGCAGGCAGTGTTCCTACATTTAAAGGGAGGCTTAAAGCATTCCTGTTTGAACAAGCTTATCCACAGGCCAGATAGAAACAGTTTCATTTAGCTGATATAATTACTAGTTGGCTGCTAGATAGTAAAAGCTGGGGAAAGTATGGTACATTGGGGTTCTGTCCTCTAATTCTATCTACTATTCTCTGCCAGACTGCCTTGGCCCTTTCCCGCTTACCCCCTACTCTAACCAGGGTCTGTACCCCCTCCCCCTACCCTAACCCCTGGCTTTCTATCTCATTCATTGTTCTCTATTGTCTGTTTATTTAGAATTACACTGCCAGTTGGTACAGTACAATTCACATGTTGTCCACCTCTTTACCTCCTTTCTGGGAGAGAGCCCCATTCAGGACTCTGCGTTCCTATCCTGGGCATGGCCACACCGAGGAGACCTCTGCGCTTCATCATCCCCGCTCCATCAGGATGAAATCCATCTGCTCATCCCCATTCAGGGCCTCGCTGGGCTGAGGAGTCCCCCATGTTACCATCAGGATGAAGAACATCTATTGACTTCTTTAGATATTTAGCTGTAGAGTAGAATAAGCTAATATTTAAACAATAATCCTTGACACATTGGTTGTTCGTCCCGGGGGAGGGATCTCTCTTTCATGTGGATCCACACGAGGTTTCTTATTTTTCCCCCACTGATGGGTTTTTTAGGAGTTTTTCCTCACCGACAAGGAGAGTCTAAGTGCATAAATGTGCTAGTCTTGTTTAGTTAGCATTTGTTAGTTATTTTTCTTGCTGTGTATTTGTGTTAATACATTCCTCTTTTTCTTGTGAAGCCCATTGAGACGGAAATTCTGTGATTTTGGGCAATACAAATAAAATTGAATTGAATGTCTCATAATATTACATATATTTAAGAAATTAAGACTGTGGGCCAAGATTGTGTGACAATTTAAACATTTAGTGTGGTTTTTTATCCCCTTTCCATTTTTTTTCTGAGAAAGGTACATTCTATAGAAGCAGGGCATTCTTCTAAGTAGGATTTCACTGTCAATCACATTTTCCAACTTCCTGTTGACTTATCTACAGTCCATCCAATTCTGTTCTCCAGCGTGTAGACATCATGGCAACAACCTTATTATATTAAATCATTTAACGATGGTAGGGAAAATCTTCTAGCTAACAATCCAGCAGCTAGAAAAAAAGGGCTTTGTCTTTTAATAGCATACAATCACAGCTGCTACCATCAAGACTCATCCAGACTGGTGTGGTAGCATAGAAATGTATGGTCTTCTTTGTGTTGCTTGGTGACGGGAAAGAAATATTAGAAGATTTAACTGTTAGTTCTGACTCTTGTGCTTAACTGGCTGAACAAGCAGCAGATGAACGCAGAAGAGGAATACAGGGAAATGTCTGGAGAGATTAACAAAAAGCATTCCTCTGAGGTTACCCTTCAAGAAGTGAGTCGGACTGCAGGAAAAAGGCACATAAAGAAAGAACGAAGGAGCGCGAGTTGTATCTTTGAATGTTTGTTTTTAAGGGTATTGTCACATGTAAGTTAGTGTCTTTAACAGTAAAATCAAACTAATCTTCAGAATATATGTCTCAAAATTTTAATCAAAATACAACAAAACAATACTTGTAACAATATTTCTGTGCAGATGTGTTTATGTGCCCTTGCATCAGAGCACAGAACTATGCACTGTATAACCCACCATCAGCTGCTCAATAGCTCTTCTCACCATGACAGCCTGATATCAGCTGATAGTCTGACATCAGATGAAGTCGTCAATAAAGCCAAATGTGTGTACATGTGTACAGGGAACGTACCAATGAGAACAAGTTAAAGTCAGAAATCAAGAAGAAGGATGCAGCTGTGTGGTTAGCTCCCTGTCTGGGAGCAGCAGTTTAAAAGGTAAAATGAAAAGTTCATCTCTACGCACTAAAAACCTCCTTCTGATGTTATTACAATGACTTATTTGAAACCAGAGATCTATCAATATGATTAAGTATATTTTATCTTCATTTGTTCAATGACATACAAAATCTCTGCTTAACCTGTTTGCATGTTTGTTTGTTTGTTTTTTTTAGAATTTTTAAGACACTGCTTCTTCATGTGGAGTTTCTAAGTCTGAGATGGTTTCATAGAGTGATAAGGTATTTACAGTGTGTCGAACAGTGTTGAAGTTTTTTTTTTCAGAATCTAAATTATGAATAAGGAAGTTTCTGATGGTGTGATGTATGTGTATGTGTCTCTTACCAGAACTAAACTGGCAGAGATCTTACGACCGAGTATGGCTGTGAGTTTTTTCTTGTTCAATAAGTTTTCAATGTTGAGCAAAACTGGAAATTGAGCTTTTGAGAGGTTTTAAAAATCCAACCCCAGTAGGTTGATAGGTCTCTGATTCAATAGTAAAATGTGGGAAAAGATATTTTTTCACTGCAGGGCTTCTATTGGACAAACAGGCAGGGAAGGATGGCTCAGTGGGTTGGATGAGTGTCTTGTGACTGGGGATTGCAAGTTCATGCCGAGGAGTCCCTTAGCAAGACATCACAGTCAAAGTCAGCTTTATTTGTCAAATATCATACAGTATGTACAAGTAGCACATATAAATGCTGCTTGGTCCACAGTGAACAAAAATAGTTACAATAAACATACATATGTATAAAACGATATTAAAAAAGATGTTGAAAAGAAAAAGACAATCTACACATAAAAATGTGCAAAATACTAAGTGTAGGGAGCCTGGGAAAATCTGACCACCTGATGGTGGTTTGCATCCTGCATGACAGTGTCCATCATCAGATATGCCTGTCTGTCTGTCTGTGGATGAATGTGAGAAACACTGTAAAGAACTTTGAGTGCTGATGCAGGTAGAAAAGTACTAAATAATTAGAGTCCATTCACCATTTAATAATGGGAAGTGATTTAGGTCCCAAACCGTGATAAAACTCATATAGGAGCCCTGGTAGACCTGGTGTTTCATTATCCTTCATGCTATGCACAGCTTCTCTGATCTCTTTCAGATTAATTTTTTTCCAAGTTTTTTTCTGTTCTCACAAGTTTTTATTCAATTCTCAAAAGAAAAAGCATCATATCCAACTCATTCTGGGGGTTTCTGGGTATTTATCTCAAATTAAAGAGGCGGAGTTCTCAATGAGCTGTGTTCATTATGTTGGTTTGAGGTTACATTATTGCTCTCTATTGGAGAGCCGTTTTCCAATAGAAATGGGGAAATAGCTTGCTCTTAACTCCAAATGATTGCTCCTCCGCTTTTAGCCTGATGGGTGGTCATTGCTTAAGATTTAATTTCACCAAGTGCTCAGTGGTGGAGAAGGCGTGATGTAGGAGTTCATATGATCACTGTACTTATTCCTCCTTTTCCTCTGACACTGTTTCTGATTATCTGTTTGTGTTTTCCCTTTTCAAATGAATATACTATAGTTTGAGCTGTCTCTTTATTTCCTCTCAACAGTCTCTTTTCAAGCTGACTATAAGGTTGTTCATTGCTGATGTTTAGTTTGAAGTACAGGTCTGATTCTGGGACTGAAATGTTGACTCTTGAGGCCCTCAGCTACATTATCTGTTGCAAGTAGATGTGAAGGCTGGTCTGAGGGCCAGTAAGAAGCAATAGTTGTAGCATAACTACGGTCTTCGGTTTCGTAAAAATTGACTGCTACGCTGCCAGCTGTGCTTTCAACTCACTCACTTTTGTGGCATGTCAAAGTGTTTTTGCAGGAAAATTTCTCTCTGTGTACTGATTTGAAATGCCGCTCCAGTACTGGTTTCTTTGCCAATGCCACCATTGCATAGCAAATTAAACAAACAGGTTTTGAGTTTGAATAAACAAAAAAAAATAATCTTGCTCCCATTCAGGGTGAAAATGGTAGGTCTCAGCTCGTTTCCCCTCAGCCATGTTGTCGTTTAATGGTTTGGTTTGTAGCCGTTATAATCGGTAGCTGCTTACTACTGTTAGTCCACTTTCTGCAGTGTTACTAACTCATTGGTAAGAAAAGTAGCTACTGGCTGTCCTTGGGAGGGGGAAGGACCACAACAGAGCACAGGTGTTGCTCACTAAGAACAAGCTCAATAACCTGCTTCATGTCACAGACCCCCACAAGTCTTACTTGTTGTCACAAACCCTGAAGTCGGCTTTCTGGAATAGATAGACTAGTATTTTCTCTTTTCATTTTTTTCATCTTTTGGTGCTATTCAGAGGTGCAATTAGTTTCTCACGCCATTTATGTGATAAAATAGAAAAATCGTCCGTTCTTGAAGCGGAAGAAAAAAGACGATATTTAGAAAAACTCCAGTTGATTGGTGGAGAAGATCCTTGTACAATTCTAAATATTTTATTTTCAAACAATCCCGATGCCTGCAATTCACTCCGAGTTTTTATTCAGCTGCAGATCTGAAGTGACTGAGTGGATGTATACTTCCGGGTTGAAGACGTCAGGTGAAAATTCAATCCAACTGTGGTTTTTCTAAATATTATCTCGTTTTTTCCGCAACAAGACCAGCCAATTTTTTTGCCATATCAGGCTAATGATGTGAAAAATGAATTGCACCTCTCAATAGCACCTTAAGATTAAAAAAAAAAATAATAATAAAAATACTGCTTTGATACTGTCATCCTAATCCTGGGCGACTTCTGGGTTTTAGTCACGTGGGTGAAAGCGCTCTACAACACAAAAAAGGTGCTAGATTGTTGCTAGTAGCTGTTTTGAGCGGCTGAATGGCAAAGCGTCGCTAAATTTAACGTCAAAGCCACTAAATTGGCAACACTGACTTTCTGTCATAAACAAAATTGTCATACCAGCCTGTCAATGCCTGATCCCGTCAGACCTCAGAAGCTAAGAATGCTGGACTTGGGCAGTACTTGGATGGAAGACTGCCATAACCCCAGGTGCCAAGGTAAGATGGCTGTTGGGATTAAATTGCCGTTGTGTCCCTGGGCAAGACACTTCACCCACGTTGCCTAGTCTTAATGGTGGGTGTGCAATTGGTTGGTGATGGTCAGAAGGGCCAATGACGAAAAATGGCAGCCTCCCTTCTGTCAGTTTGCCCCCAGCAGCAGTGACTACAACAGTAGCTTACCATTACCTGGTATGGAGTGAATGAATAATGCATATGTGAAGTGTCTTTGAGAGTCCTGAAAAGTGTCATATAAATACAATGCATTAAATATTATTATAAAAAAATATATATATATCCGTAAATTTTTCTAAATTTTTTCCTGCACGTCTCGCGTTCGACTTGGAACCAGTCCGCGATCTACCGGTAGACCGCAATCAACTGGTTGGGCACCCCTGGCTTATGGGGTAACAGATTATTCCTCACCTCAAAAGGCCAAACTGGGATGGAGAAACACAAGCGACAGAGGCCAACACTCATTTCGATGCCACTCTCTCCCACACCCTGAAAGTGTGGAGCCCAGGAGTAACAGGCCTCTCAGCCCTTCATCAACATCAGAGACCTGCCACCCTCTCCCGATCCCACCTTTGTAATTGGTACATCCAACCTCACTGAGCTCGAGCTGTTTTGGAAGGAGGAATGGGCAAAAATGTCAGTCTCTCAATGTGCAAAATTGATAGAGACATACCCCAAGCGACTTATAGCTGTAATCACAGCAAAAGGTGGTTCTACAAAGTATTAACTTAAGGAGACTGAATGCTTTTGCACGCCCTATTTCTCCATTTTTTTTTTTTTGTTAAAAAGGTTTGGAATAACCAATAAATTTCGTTCCACTTCATGATTGTGTCACACTTGTTGTTGATTCTTCACAAAAAATTACAGTTGTATATCTATATGTGGAAGCCTGAAATGTGGCAAAAGGTCACAAAGCTCAAGGGGGCCGAATTTTTTCGCAAAGCACTGTAAATAACTATTTTTCAAAAGCAAAGATAGTGCTTTAATACTTCACAATTTCACCATTACTCTCCTCATGACTGGCTTTTTTTTTTTTTTTCAAAAACATCAAATGCCTAAAATTTAAAATCTAGCATGCTAGAGCTTCAGAAACGTGCATCTAGCATGCTAGATTACACTCGTGCAGTGATACCAATGGCTTTTTATATTAGCCCACAAGGTTTAAAACCTAAAACACTTGTTTCCGTGCGTGTATTGGCCTCGATAGCTTTCTATATGTGCATCCACGGTTTATTTTGACAATGTGCGCATCACGAAAACACACACATTTGAATAGGAGCAGTATTGTTGTTTTCTCAAGAAAGCCAATATAACCAGAGTCCGCCATCCAGTGAGCAAATATCAAAATTGCAGGAAAAATAAAACCTTAACATAATAATAATAATGCATTGTACTTATTTCAAGTTTGGCAGGCCGGATTAAATCGTTTAACAGGCCACATGTGGCCCAAGGACCATAGTTTGCCCATGCCTGATCTAAATCTAAAAAAACCTAACTACACAGTGGAGTAGAGGGGCAGACCAATAGATGTTAAAATAAGCACGTTCAATGTTACATCAAGCACGTCACATTTTAAATCAAGCAAGCTAGAAAAGCATTTTTATGCATTAAGAAGAAAAGAAAAAGAAAAACAAAAGACAAAATTATTACGTTATGAGCGTATAAAGTTTGGCCCGATGGCTGTCATGAATGATCCAAAGTGGTTTCATAAGACCAGCGTCATTGAATCAAAGTGTATTATGTAAGCACACACTTAATAAAAGTATTGTTTTATCAAAAAATAAGTGCATAAAATTTTAATGATTGCATTACCGATTCCTGGAATAGAAAACAATAAAATGTTAACAAGTTGAAAGTTCATCCCAAATTTGTAGAGCCGTTACTCATCCTGGTCAAGAGAATCCATCATTATTTTTGATAAATTACCGACATACAATTTAAAACAAATTAAAACACGAGATTGTACAGAAATTCAAAGTCTTTTTCAGGGATCTTGTATAAATTTGAACATAATGATCTGTTTAAATATTTTAATCCCAAATTATATTTCAAAATAAAAGGTTTGGTTGAATCCATGTAGTTTGTTAGTCTTCTTCTGCTTGTTTTTACACAGAAAAAGTATAATAAGTGTATCAATAAGATACCAGATCGATAAGAGAAATGGTATTGATAAGATGGTATCAATAACCATCCTGAATACTGTTGGATGAATGGTGAAATAAGATGCATTTTTTCCGTTCCGTCGTCTTCCGTTTATCCAGGGCTGGGTCGAGAGGCCGGTCTCTTGAGGATTCAGTACCTCACCAGTCATCAACCTCACCGCACGTCACTGAAACTATTTTTCTTCCATGAATAAAAGTTAAAAAAATAAAGCCTCTTAAATTAAATGAACAAATAATAGTTTTGTTGTATCAAATGCATATATTTTTAATTTGCTTTGTAGAAAAAGCCTTTGTATTTATGTTTGTAGTAAGGTAAACCTCTTTAAATACTGGTTTCTGCTTCCTGAGTGTGTGGCTAGAAATGGGATAGATGGCGAACAGTTTTAAAATGTGTTTTCAGCAAGAACATGAACACCTAATAGTGTTCGTCGTCGGTATTGCAGGAGTGTTTTTCCCACTCAAGATATTTTCTCAGTAGCTGCTGAGAATCTGATGACTCAGAACTTGAAAGAGATTAGGGCTGCAACTAACGATTATTTTGGTGATCGATTAATCTGGCGATTATTGACTCGATTAATCGATTAATCGGGTAAAAATGGCGGCTTGATAAATAATAGTTTTATGGCATTTTATTGAATGTAGTTATGCAAAACACAACTCATAACCACTTAAACAACACGTTGGGCTCATTCTAATAAGTAAAAATGTTAATCTTTCTGTGAAATAAAGAGGGAGAATATTACCATTTCTACAGCAAATATAAAATAATAAATCTACTTACTGTATACAGTAAAGGTAAATCACGAGCACCCATAACATGTGTTTTATAGTACTGGCTAAAAAAACATAAAATGTAAACTGTTGACCATCCAGGATCACATTTAAAAACAAGAAATCGTTAACAGTTTTAGATTTGCAAATTTAACCTTGTTCAGAGGTATAGTACCAAAAAAAATGGCCGAGGTTAACATGAGTAAAAATACACAAAAAACAATCAAGTTGTGTAATATTAGGTGCAGTTGACAGTAAAAACTTTCTAAACGATTAATCGATGACTAAATTAGTCGACAACTATTTCAATAATCGATTATAATCGATTAATTTGATTAGTTGTTTCAGCCCTAAAAGAGATTATCTCTCACCTCTTAATAGCTGCGGCCACTTTTACTTTCCCAAAACAGATTTAATTTGTCAACCAAACCTGCTCATCTAGACTCACAGATGCTGGATCACCCAAATTTATTCACCCACCCGTTGATGTTCAGTTGATGGATGACTGGATTATCTTTTTCCTAAGAACTGCAAAAAAAAAAAAAAACTTGCAGAAATGACAAGAATAAAACAATTGCATTGTTATTTTATTAGTTTTCACCACAACATGGTTAATGCAATCATTAACCATGTTACTGTACAGTTTCTATCTTTTTTCCATTTAGAGACATGTAGGGGATATTGAACAGTTATGCCTCTAATATCTGTAACAGATGTTTACCAGTCCCTCAAGCACGTGCTGTCACTCTGAGTAATGCAGAGTGACAGCATGTGCTGTCACTCTGAGTAATGCAGAGAGAGAGAGAGAGAGAGAGAGAGAGAGAGAGAGATTTGATTTTTAACAGACCTTTATTTGCCTGTAGAAAAACATTCTACAACTTGCATTTGTGTTCACACAAAACCCAAAATACACAATATCACCAATGCCAAACGGCACGGTTCACATGGTGTACACTATGTGCACTCCAAAAACAACAAAAAACACATAAAACATTCAATGAACAATATTTACAACGTATACATTTTACTATCAACACCATTTACATGACACACATCAAAAAAGAAAAAAGACCCCTTTTCCCCACCCACCCTCACACAAAACACCCACCCCCACACAAACAGAGATCCAAGTGCAAGATCCCCCTCATTCACAGTGGCTAAAACCCCTTCATACCCGCACAGCTCCTCAAAACCCTCCAAGTCCCCATTTATTTGAAACACCCCAAACTCCAACTTGAGTCGTGCCTTAAGCATCTTCCTAAACACCTCCCTCACACACAAAACCATCCCAGTCTGTACCATCCTCCTCCTGCTCACATAGATGGCCATTTTAGCTTGAGCCAGGAGAAAGTTCAGGACGCGCCCCCTCCTCCTGCTGCGTCGAGAGTACCTGACCCCTCCCACAAACACTTGTGCACTAAAAACCGCCCCCAGAGCCCTGAATACTTCCCTCAACAGATCAAACAGCTGCGTCAGAGAGAGAGAAAGAGAGAGAAAGAGAGAGACGAAGAGGGAGAGAGAGAGAGATAAGTGCTATCCACAGTGTGTGATTGTTTCTGATAGACCCCCATCATGGGGCCTGCACTTAGTGTGCTGAGGATGAGGGAGGGAAGTTAAGGTAAGGAGGGTCTGGAGCTCCTCCAATCACAGCATTGAGATGGGATTTTACATTGTTTTTTTTTTCTCCCATGATCTTTAATGTAAAGAAACATTTAATGTAGAAATGCATCTACTTGGAGTACAGATACTCTGATCATGGTGAAAAGAATTGTTTTCAAACATAAATGTTTTATTCAGAACCAGAAGAATCAGAATAAGATGTACTTTATTGATCCCACATGTAGGAAGTTTGTGTGTTACAGCAGCACTGTAATCATAAAAAAAAAAAAAAAAAAACCTAAGTAATAAACAAAAATAAAACATCATAAAAAATAAAAGAAATAATGTGTAGGTAATGAAGAAAACAAGAGATATCATTTAAAATCTATTTACAAGTAGTGCCGACAGAATGTGCATAAGGAGGTAAAAAGTGACACAAGGTGATGAAGAGTGACCTAAGTGACATAGAGTGATGAATTGCATAATCCAGTTATCTCTTACTCTGTCAGTTATTGTAGAGGGTTATTGTGTTGGAAATGAAAAATTTCCAGTACCGGGTGATTTTTGTGTGGAACTGTCTGAGCCTCTTGGAGAAGGAGCTCCGCTGTTTGTCGTAAACAGGGTAGATAGGATTAGGGATGGGTATCTAGTCCTAGTCCTCTTATCGATACCGTTTAAAAAAACGGTTCTTTAACAAATCTCTTATTGATACTTTTAGAAACAAACAAATAAGTGTTATGAACATAAAAACTTCAATTGGATAATTTTGGAACTCACAAACAAAACCATATTTAATTAAATATACCTTACTGAAATAAAATAAACGGGATACTTCAAAATAAATCTGAACTGGACTGTAATAAAAACAAATAAAATGTCAAAGTGTCAACTTTATGTTACCTCGATTTTGGTAAAATAAAGACAAACTCGAGATCGCTTTGCACGTTCTGCCATTACCCCTCGCTCGGCTTAAAAATTTGTATGTGTGTGGCAGCACACTTCGCGAGTGAGGGGGCGTAACCAGAACCAATAGCAGATCCGTTTGGACTAACTAGCGCTTATCGATCCGGGTAAAATGACGGCCGCAGAACCGGTTCTGAAAAAAATACGGTTCTCGGAACCCATCCCTAGATAGGATGGTCAGGGTTATCCATGATGTATAAAAGTTTGTTCAGTGACCTCCTCTCCACCACTGGTTCATGTGTGTCCTGTTTGCATCCAATGACAGAGCCAGCCATTCTGATCAGTTTATTCAGTCTGTTGGCGTCACTGGCTGTAATGCTGCTTCCCAGTAGACCACAGAGGAGAACAAGGCACTGTTCACCCGCAGACTGGTAGATCTCCAGCATCTTGCTGCACAAATTGAAGGCCCTCGGCTTCATTAGGAAGTAAAGTCGGGTGTAGGCCTTCTTGTAACCATCTCGTTCTGCTGTCGATGGTCACTCTCAGGTATCTGTACTCCTCCACTAGCTCTACATCTCAAACCCAGAATACAGAAGGGCTGCAATCATCATCAGAAGTCAATCATCATCTCTCTGGTCTTGTCCACATTGAGTACCTGGTGATTCTTTCCCACCCATTCCACAAAACTGTCCACCAGCCTCCAGTACTCCTTCACTATTCACCACTTATACGCTCCACAACTGCAGAGTCACCAGAGAAATTCTGTGGGTGGGATGACTCTGACTCAACTGAAAGTCTGATGTGTACAGTGTGAACAGGAATGGAGAGAGAACACTGTGCCCTCTTGGGCTTCAATATCACTCAGAACCACATTAGACGGGACACCATCCAGTTGGACGAACTGTGGCCTGTATGTCAGGTTGTCAGTGATCTAGGAGATGGTGGACGCACCAGCATCCCCAACTTATCACTCAGTACTGAAGGCTGAATGATGTTAAAGGCACAAGAGAAATCAATGAAGGTGATTCTCACCATGCCTCTGCCACCATCTACAGGGGAGTGGGCTTGTAGCAGCAGATGGATGTTGGCACTGTTGCCTACATGTAATATTTTAAGGGCACTTGCATGAAGTGTTCTTTTAATTTTTTGTTTTACTGCGACTAGTTTGAGAAAATGTCAGTGACTAGTCTCATTTAATGTTTCACCAGTAATACTAATAATATTAATAGTAATGAGTCCATGTAGAACACCTGTTTATTTTAACTTATAAGTACATTTTGTAAACTGAAATTCAGGTATTGATTGGAAGAATATAGGAAAATTCCAAAAGTGCTCTACACACTCCAGTCTCTGCACACAAGAAAGAGGGAAGGGCTGAGGGAGGGAGCGAGAAAGAGAGGTTGAGCGCAGTGGTTAAAAAGGCTGCAACATTCTGAGGAAAAAGCAGAAGGAAAAAAGAAGTAGAAGTACAAGCTGGATTTTAAAAACAAAAAAATCCAACGAAAGAAAAAGTGGGAGAAGGGGATTCAATCATTTTTAAAGCTGGCCGAAGCGGTTGGAGCAGAGGAAGAGAAGACAGCAACACATGGAAGCAAAAGATGGGAGCAACAGGTTCAGAGCATCTCCAAAAAACAAGGTGATTCTTATAACTTGGAAATGAGAATTTAATTATTTATGTTATTACATCCTATCATTGTAAAATTTATGTTTTAAAATTTAATCTCTGTTCACTTTCACAGAAATTAACAAAAATATATCCAAATGATAAAAAAATACAATAAACATTCAAATGTGTGTTTAAAACGACACAGATGAATAAAAACTAAAACACTTAGTACTTGTTTTTAAATGAATTTATATCTATTACGACACAAAAGAAGCCCTTAAAAAGAAGAAATATGCAAAATGGTTTTGAGAAATATTTTAGTGATTGAAAATGTGCCCCCCCTCCCCCTCCCGCTCTCGTTTTCATGTTATTCCAGTTTTAAACACTGCCAAGTTTTCCAGACCTGAAGGAAAAGATGATGAAAATCTTAAAAATGAATTAACAACATAAAAAAGTAAGTCTTGTCAATCTAAAGTGAAACAATATTATGAGACTATAGTGAACTTTTCTCACTAGAAATTTTGTTAAAAAATTGGCAGCATGTTGTTTTGTTTAAGAACATTTTCTTCTTTAAAATGATAACAATCCCCATCAGTTTCTGTCTTAAAAAAACTGTGTAGTGTCATGACCAAGATTTTCAAATGATTCAACAAACAAAAACAAGAGAATATCACTGTTTTAATTTTACTATACCTTTCTATTTACATCTTTATTTGAGGTTTTTGGAGACTGTTTTTTTTAAATACATTTTGTTTTATTCCATTTTTAATTAAATTATTAGTTAATGAAAAATATGATTTTATTTTAATTAAACAATCACTGTGGTCAAAAATGAAATTCTGAGTAGTTAACTAATTAACTAAGTAATTAACTTTAATTTACTTGAATTATGTTGAAAAAACATGTTCTTTGTTCAGAGAAAAACAACTGCATCTTCATTTCCATAATAATGATATCTTTAAAGATGTTAAAATGTGAAAGCATCACAGTGAAAGTTATAGTGTGTGTGTGAAAGACTGGGGGAAAAGAGAGAGGTAGAAAGAACATATGCATGCATCGGTCATTGTGCGGAATGACCGATGCATGCGTGTGTGTGTGTGTGTGTGTGTGCTTGCACAATCAAGAAGGTGGTGGGGCGAGCGGGTTCATGTGAATGTTTCCATGTATCACTAGTGTGTGTGTGTTTGTGTGCATGCATGTGAGTGTGTGAGTGAGAGTTAGGGAAAGAAGAGGGAGGCATAGGTTGAAAAAGACAAAGGGAGAAGGAAAGACAGAGAATAAGTGAGAGAAAGCAAAACAGAGAGATAGAAAGATGGAGAAGAAAGAAAGAAAAAGACATTGAGAGAGAGCTTGTTATTGTTGAGTGCATTTCAAAAATCTACGCAATTTACAAATTGCGCAAATGCAATTCCATCCTCACTAACTCCTAACACAACCCCCTAACCCTAAGCTCTGACCCACCCCTAACTCTAACCCACCTCTAACCATAACACTTCTCGGTTGTCGTTGAATTGTGCCACGTTTTACCATGTAGTTTGCAAATTGCGGAGACTTCTAAAATACACACTACATCAGGAGCAAATGCAAGATTTTCTAAAGGGGGTTGGGGGTGCGTGAGGTAATTGACAAAGCCAGTACGGGGGGTTTGGGGTCAGAACATTTTGAAAAATAAGAGTAATTTTGCTGCATTTTGGTGGCCCATTCACTGGCCCTGCAAGGGGGTAGATTGACAATTCCCCTTCCCTTTCTTTTTTTTTTTGTGGACCAAAAGGGGGACTGGCGGGTGCCCCCTGCACCCCGCCGACCCTGGATCCGCCTTGGACATTATCATCATGCATATGAAGAAGTGCTGATGAGAGGGAATGTAGAATTGGACAAAACTTAGACTCTTATTTTTGCCCCTGACAGTTCCGTTCCCACCATTAATTACCATTTGGGTCATTTAGCAACAGAGGAAACATTCTGTAACCTCGAAGTGATCTTTGACCACAATTTAAAAAATATGTCCTCATGGTTAGGCTTCAGCAAAAGTTTTTGTACCTGTCTCAATACGAAGGAGCTGAATGGATGTGGATGCAATGTGGACGAACACCTCTCCCATTCAAAATAAATAAACCTTCACTGGCTTGCTGTGTTGTATCTTGTACATTTCAAGGCATGTATTTTTGTAAATTATATGGAAAGAAATTATCTTACCAACTTTGAGGATGTATTTAAGAAGAGCCATAAAATGTATTTTTTAAACAACATTTCTTGACTTTTTTTTTTTTTCCAGAAAACTTGAAAATGTTTTGAATTTGTTCTTTATCTCTTCTGTTTTATTTTAGGCTTATCTTAGTATGTTTTATTTATTCTACTGTAGTTTTCTTTTAGCAGGGTTGACTGATTGTATTTGATTCAATTTTATTTTCTTGAAGTTTTTTTTTTTTTTCCCTGACTGAAATAAGCAGCTCGGAAGATGAAAGCATGATGTGTTTTTTTTTAATAGATTTATGAGTATCTATAAGTACAATTTTGTGATCTTGTGTCTGGGAAAGGTTGCAGATAAATCAAGTTTAGTCACTTTTAGATCAGTTTCACTGCAATTAAAAGCTGGTATGATTGCTGTGTTTTCAACACGATAACAAGAAAAAAACATTGTGTCTGAGCTGGTTAGTCTTGGTTTTGATTAACTTGTAGAAACTACCTGTAGACAACAAGTCAAAGAACGAAAAAGCACAATGTTTGTTTGAGCTTTCAGCTAGTGTTCAAACTCTAAAGTTTTCTGTCTCTCTTTTCTGTTTTACACAGTATCTTCATCCAGCCTCACTCCGATTCCCCACCAATCCGGATTAAAAAAAAAAACCCAATGAAAAACACGTTAAAATGAACAAAGGACAAAAACATCGCAGAAGATTTAGAAGTAGAAAAAACTCTGTCACCGTAAAACACAAAAGAAAGTAAATATTTCTCACAAATCCACCAGTGGCAAGCCCCTCAATGTGTACATTGCCATGGGCATTGCCATGTTGACCTGCTCTATAGGCTCCTCCCAATCCCTCTTTCTATTGGCCCAGATGCCAATTTGGCTCCTCCTCTCCAGGCTGGAGTTAGTAGGAACTGCCTTCTCCTGTCCATCTCGTTGTACCTGCTCCAACCAGACCAGACAAGTCATCTGCACCAGACAGAACCTGGAAGAAGTGCCGAAGAATATACCAGTCAACACGAGATACCTAAACCTGCAGGAGAACCCCGTCCAGGTAGGTATCAGCCGGTGACGTATAGTCTGTCATTGAATGAAGCTGTGCAAACACCAGTGGTGGAACGTAATGAAGTAAATGTACTTCGTTACTGTACTTAAGTAAAAAAAATTGTGTATCTGTACTTAAGTAAAATTTAAGACCGGTACTTTTACTTCACTACATTTTTAGAGCAAATATCTGTACTTTTACTTCGCTACTTTTTAAAAGTGTCTTTTACATTTTTCGTTACATTTTCGTTCAGGAATTTGAAAAATACACAGGTTTTTTAGCGCATCTTGAAGCCGCATCACCAAAATCAAAAGAAGCAGTTGATCGGGAGAAGAAGAAATGAATCGAGAAACATTTTCCGCATTCATTCAGCGCCAAAAACCTAACATCAAATCTAGTACAAATTAAAAAGAGTCAGAAGATCGTTGTTCGTTGTTTCTACTTCTAAATAAAAAGTTGAGCCATCATTACACAGAGCAGGGGCGGATCTAGAATTTTCCAAAGGGGGTGGGGCTTTGACAAAACCAATATATAGTGACTTGGGGCCTCCCCCCCAAAATATTTTAAAAAATAAGTGTCATTTTTCTGCATTTCGGTGCCCATTCACTGGCCCTTCTACGGGATAGCTTGACTTGTCCCCTTTCCTTTTATTTTATTTATTTATTTTTTTGGACCAAAAGAGGCGGGACAGGGGGGTCACACCCCTACAGAGTATTTATCCTGGTTACCATGGTGACATTCTATAGCACAACAAATAACATTTGAATTATGGTCAAATACTTTTACTTTTTACTTAAAAAGTACAATTTACACCAACTACTTTTGTACTTTTACTTAAGTAGATTTTTTTTATTGGTACTTTTACTTTAGTATTTTTTTGCCAAATTATCTGTACTTTTACTTAAGTACAAAAAGTGAGTACTTCATCCACCACTGGCAAACACATGTATACAAATTGCACTAAAATGCACATACATAGCAGTACAGTAGGCTTGCACTGTGGTCTCACACCAAGAGGGTTAGGATCCGAGGCCCAGGTGGAGTGGGGAGCTAAGGATTCTGGCCCCTCTAACCCTCTGTCTGTAAATTGTTGAGTTTCCGTGTATATGAAGGTTCATCCCAGCCCTGTTAATTGACTGAGCCCTCTCCTCCTTTCTTTATATTAAGACAAGTAATCAACAAGACTTGCTAGTTTTTCTGGCTCAGAAAATGGCCACCATAAATCATCTCCTCTACATGGATCACATCAAGGTGTATGCTAAGAGTGAGCAAGGCATCAAATCAGTGATCCACATCAGCTCCGTGAAGCTGGCCCCTCTTAAAAAAAAGAACAAAAATAAACAAAAAATATGTCAATCGTTTGTGCTGTGTTTGTACTGCGTTTGTGCTGTTTTGTGCTATAAAATTTTTGTTTGTGTTATTTTAGTTTTTTTTTGTTAGATATTTACGATTCTTTTATAGGTCAATCTGCGGTCATCCAACCCCTCCTTTTGCTTAAAAATGCGAGAAAACTCCAAAAAATGGTGTAAATTGTTTACGTTACGTTTGTGCTGTTATGTGCTTGAAAAACTTTAGTTTTTGCTGTTTTTGTGAGGCTACAGGGAGAAGAGATAAAGAAGGTGGAAGATTTTAAGTACTTACTGTAGAATCAACAGTCCAGAGCAATAGACAGTGTGGGAAAGAGGTGAAGAAGCGTGTGCAGGTAGGCTGGAACGGGTGGAGAAAAGTATCAGGCGTGATGTGTGACAGAAGAGTTTTAGCTAAAATGAAAATAAACGTGTACAAAACCGTGGTGAGACCGGCCATGCTGTTCGGTCTAGAGACGGTAGCAGAGATGAAGATGCTGAGGATCTCTCTGGGAGTGACCAGGGTGGACAAAATCAGAAATGGGTATTTCAGAGGAACAGCACATGTTAGAGGTTTTGGAGATAAAGTCAGAGAGGCCAGACTGAGATGGTTTGGACATGTGCAGAGGAGAGAGACTGAGTACATCAGAAGATGGATGCTGGGTTTGGAACCACCAGGAAAGAGGACTAGAGGAGGACCAAAGAGGAGGTTCATGGATACAGTGAAGGAAGACATGAAGATAGTTGGTGTGACTGAAGAAGATGCAGCAGATAGGGTTAGATGGAAGGAACTGACTTGCTGTGGCACCCCCTGAAGGGAAACGCCGAAAGGAGAAGAAGAATCCTAAAAATATGCTCACAAAATCCTGGAAAGACTGGTTAGTTCACACACTCAGCCCATTC
Organism: Neostethus bicornis; assembly: GCA_902685375.1. Classification (NCBI taxonomy): domain Eukaryota; kingdom Metazoa; phylum Chordata; class Actinopteri; order Atheriniformes; family Phallostethidae; genus Neostethus; species Neostethus bicornis. The sequence goes on from LR738556.1 coordinate 4,455,366, forward strand.
ACCTTGGTTCTGCGCTCCCTTCCTAAACCCTTCAAAAACCTAATTCCCTCTCAACTTAGGACCAGTATCATGTACATCTTCAACAACAACAATAATAATAACAACAAAGCAAAAACATGTTGATGATTATTCTTTAACCTTTGTCTTCATTTCCTGTACAAACACTGGACACAGTTTAGAAAACACTTGAGCTTAGCATTTATGTGAGTCAAACTATCTGATGAGGATTTTATCATCTTAATTTTTATCATTTTATCATCTTAAAAACAAATCCAAAGCCTTTTCTGTGTCTTGCTAGCCCGGAGGTTTTGATGCATGCTTTCATCTCTAGAAGAAGAAATTATTGTAATATCCTGCTCTCTAATCTCCCTAAAAAGCGAATTTATAGTTTACAGCCGCTTCAGAACTCAGTGGTACAAATTCTGACAAGGACCAGTGGGCGAGAACACATTACTCCATATTTAAAATTGCTGTATTTGGTCCCTGTGCGATTCGGGTTTGATTTTAGGGTTCTTTTAATGTTTTTAAAATGTTTTAATGGTCTTGGGCCTTCTAATTTATCTGACCTCCTTGTGAGGTACGACCCCCCGAGGTCCTCTGGTACCAGACTTTTAGTTGTTTAAAATTTTAGAACTAAAACCCTCGGCGAGGCATTGTTCCATTATCATGGTCCTCACCTGTGAAACAGCCTGCCAGACGTACTCAGTGCCGCATGTTTTAAGAAGAGGCTGAACAACCACCTGATTTTTATTTTTGTTTAATCTGATTTTATGTATTTATTGAACTTTGTTTGTTAATTGTCTATTTTACACAGTTTTATTTTTTTTAAATTACTTTTAAGATTAATTTATTAACCAGTTCTAACTTGTTTTAGTTATTATTCTATTGTTTTTTGGGTTTTTTTTTCTGTCTTATTCCAGTGTTTCCTCATGATCGTTCATCCCAGCAACTCTGCCTGCTCAGTCTATGAGGTCCTTAATGTGAGGGTCTGCCTGGCCTGGATGGTGCGAGTCCGTCACTTCAGCATTGTGGTTTTTGTGGGTGCCTGTGCCCCGAGATCTAGGTGGACCGCTGTGGTTTTGGTCTCTGCAGTCATGAGCAGGCTGGCTCCTGGTGTGGATTGACCCCCAGTTATTATTTCTGTACAGCAACATCAGGCTGGATGTTTGTTTTATTTACCATTATTTGAACCCAGTTAAAGAGACAGTACATTCAGGTAGAATTGGGGGTAACTCTTGTGGGTGGTAAAGGTCAGTGAGGGTGTGTGAGAATGTGGATGCTTGTGTGCAGTGTTTTGTGCAAGTGAGTGGTTTTTAATGTCTATTTGCTTTTAATTTATCATTGGTTAATGATCTACACAAGTTCTTGTTTGTGTTTTTATTTGTTCTGTTCAGCACTTGGTGCAACTATGTTTGGTCATGGTTGTTCATGATGGACAAAAGTTTGTTCAGTGACCTCTTCTCTACCACTGCGTCAAGTGAGTCCTGTTTGCAGCCGATGACAGAGCCAGCCATTCTGATCAGCCATTCTTTATAAAGAAAGTTTAATTTGATTTGAATGTCATATTTCATAAATTGGCTTTCAAAAACCTTTTACCTTAAAATAGACAATATATTGTAAAATAGCATAAAAATTAAACAATATTTTAATGCAATTTTGTGGTAGTAGTCCCACCCTATACCACCAGGAGGACCCAAAGACCTTCCTCCCTATCCCGGATCAATTTCTGATGCGCTTCATCTGTGGCCACTATTCACCTGGATCAAATCATCTGCTGCTTTTAAAAAATATATTTCCCAGGCTTTCATGTCAGGTCCTCAATCTTTCCTCGCCTTCCTGCCCAACTGATGACATATCCTTATTTGATGTTTTTGCAAACTGCTTGTTTTTTGTCTCCTTTTACAGCCTTGCTGGACTTCATTGTTAATATATTTTTTGTTTTTCCTGCAACTGGGTCCTTCTCCCTCTCCACCTCATATAAGAGATCTATAGATTTTTTAATCATTTATCATAATGAACTCTTTTTTTACCCCTATAGGTTGTCAAGTCAAACCCCTTCAAATGTTTGCGGCACCTCCAAATTCTTCAATTATCTAAAAATCAGCTACGTCACATCGAAGTTGGAGCATTCATTGGTCTCCGAAACCTCAAAACACTTGAACTCTTTGACAACCATCTAACAAAGGTACCATCACATATATTTGGGCACCTAAGCAACCTACAAGAGTTGTGGTTGAACAACAACCCCATTAAGACTCTGCATGGCTATGCTTTTCAAAAGATGCCCTCACTCCGTCGACTGAATCTGGGGGAGCTGAAAAACCTGCGCTTTATCTCAGATGCGGCATTTGTGGGCTTAATTAACTTACGGTGGTTGAACTTGGCCATGTGTGGGCTGAAGCGCATTCCAAAAATCACTGAACTTGTACGTTTGGAAGAATTGGACCTATCAGGTAATCAATTGAAAGTGATTTCTCCTGATTCGTTTCAGGGACTATCCTCTCTCCATAAACTGTGGTTGATGCACTCAAACGTGAAATTCATTGAACATAATGCTTTTGATAACTTGAAGAACCTTGAAGAACTCAGTCTGTCCCAGAATTTTCTCCGGTCTCTGCCCCATGATTTCTTCATACCTCTTCATAGGCTTACGCATTTACAACTGAACGCCAACCCCTGGCACTGCAACTGTGATGTTTTTTGGCTCAGCTGGTGGCTGAAAGAGACAAACAACACCACCAATTTTGCTCGCTGTGAATCTCCTCCCTTTTTGAAAGGCAAGTACATTCAAGATCTTGACCAGAGTTACTTCAACTGCTATGCGCCCATCATTGTAGAGCCACCAACTGACCTCAATGTCACTGAAGGAATGGCTGTCGAACTGAAGTGTCGCACACGCAAATCCACAACATCAGTCAACTGGATAACCCCAAATGGCTCACTGTTGACTCATGGTTTATACCGAGTTCGGATGTCTGTTCAGCGTGATGGAACACTCTACATCCCCAATGTTACCTTACAAGATGCAGGCCGGTACACCTGCATGGTCACCAATTCTGCTAGCAACAAAAATGCAACCGCTGTTCTTAATGTCACTGCGGCAGATGCTAGTTTCAACTACACCCACATGATTCCTGCTACCACGGAAACAATTCAGTACAATGCAGGGCACAATCATATAGCAAACACCACCAATAAGGCCTTGATTCGAGTTCACTATGACCCCAAGCCCTCTGAAATAAGGCCAGAGGGAGTTCCTATCACAGATTACTCTCCACCTGCTGATTGCTACACATCTCCACCCACCATTCAACCTACCATAACTGTGCCAACAGAGCCAAGTTTCTTAAGCCTGGATGTTGTGATGCAGATCATAATGATCATTGCTTGCAGCTGTTTAGCAATTGCCTTCATACCAGTGGTGTACAATATTTTGAAACAGTGCCAGCCGCGACAGCAACATGTTTACAACAATGATCGTGTCGTAGTGGTTAAAGATATGAGAAAGAGCCAGGACTTGGCTCAAGTCCCAGGTCCCGGTCCTAGTCCCAGTGTTTGGGGCAGTGACACCCATGGGGGCTCCACTAAGGCACAGAATAAAAGCAGTGAAATTGGAAGTGGCCAAGATTTTGATGAGATTGTCAATTTGCCCAATAATGTTAGTCTCAAAAGTGTAAACAAAACCAAAACAAAACATAATCTTAAAAATCTAGTCGTGGATTTGGTCATATCTGGAGAGTCTCAAGTCCGTTTTAAGAATAAAAACAACCCCTCACCATGCTCTCAATTAAAGATAACTTCCAAAATTCAAACTGACGGTGTTGGAGTAACAACTACAATGGGCTCTTTATCCTCTCCAGAGCCTGTACCACAGTTTGATTTGCACCGCACCATGAAAGGCCCAATGGATAAAAGGCAGAGCAAGCATGTTAAAAGAGATTCAGAGAAAACTGTTGAAGAGACTCTAGTTTGAGTATAAATCCATTTTTTTTTTAAAAAAGTTTAAATTTAAATAGACACTGATTAGGTAAGTTTGGAAATTTATTCTAAATTAATTTGACAAAACATTTAAATTTAGGAAACATTATTTATTCAGACTTTTAGGTGCTCATGCTGTCAGAAGAAAGTACATGCCATCTTAGACATCTTGGAGACTTTGCTAAGATTTTTAATCAATTCCTGGAACGTTCTAATCCACGTCAAGTCCTTTATCTTCATTTTTGTCCTCAAGATTTCAAGCCTTACATCCTCAAACCAGTTCACCTAACCCCAGTGGTCTTGAATTACTTTGAATAGTTTGTCTGTAGTTATATCTTTGCTGTCCAGGCATGTAGTCTGAATGTCAACCAGTTTGCCCCCAGAGCGACGTGATCTACAGTAGACACAATTCTTCGTGCCTCTCTATCCCATGCAAATAACAGCTCTGCAATTAATACCCTCTTCCCACACAAACGTGTGGTCAAGTTGGGCTAGCTGGGACTTCCTCAGGTTCTCTGCTGATGATCAGCAGCCTTCTCGCTGATCAGCGCCAGAAAGTCTGGATGGGCCATCACACATCCAGGCCCAAAGCCATAAGGAACAGCTTCGTCTGGGGCTGTATGTAGATGCCCCTGCTTTGTCTGTGCATGCACCCATCACAACAACACCATAGTGACCAAAGAGCTGATAATTGACAACAGGAGGAAGAAGACAGACTCTCCATGTCATCATTAATGGAGTGTCAGAGGACTTTCGTTTTCTGGACGTTCACATAGAACTTGTTGTGAATTGCGCACCCATCTGAGCCTGTGTAAAAGAACTAACAGAAACTGTACTTCCTGAGGATCTTCAGGAAGAAGAACATCACACAGAGACTGCTGGTGTCCTTCCATCTAAGCCTCGATTAAGAGCATCTTAAATACTGTATTTGTGTCTGTTACAGCACTTCTACAGTAGCTCAGAAAAAAAAAGCGCTCCAGAGAGTAATCAGCACTGCCCTCAAGATCATTGGCTGCCCTCTCCCCACATTGATAGAACTGGACGCTCCTGCAGTCAGAAAAAGTCCAAACCATCTTGGAGGATGTTACCCACTTTTGTCACTCCAATTTTGCCCCCATGTCTTTGAAGAAACAAAACAGACAGATTAACACAAAGACAAATGTGATTTCTCCTCATTAGCAATAATCATTTTAAATAATAAGCAGAAATATTTATGCTTTTAAAAACTTGAAAGAGCACTTCTGTGCCAATGACAAATATAAATTGACCTATTAATTTTGGATGACAAAACTACCAACAAATGGTTTTGCATTTTCATTTTACCACCCTATTGTATTTTATTTTAAACATTATGTTCTCGCAACAGACTGGCGACCTGTTCGGGGTGTACTCTGCCCCTCGCCTTGAATCAGCCTGGATGGGCTCTGGCATTCCCCGCAACGCCGTAAGGGATAGACGGTTAAGGTGACTGACTGACTGACTGACACATTATGTCCTGAACAGAACAAACTTTACTGTCAGGGAAAAGGTAACTAGATGATTTTCCAATAATATGATCAAAAGTATTTAATTTAAAGTCAGTATTTAGAAATATGAAACATTCTCCAAGCATCGTTTTTTTTTTTTTTTTTTTACATAATATTGTTTTGCAGTCATCTAAAATGATTTAAACAGTTCTTCTTTAAAACACGAGCATCTGCTGGAAATATTAATGATAAAGCTATTCCTGAATAAGCATTCTGCAAACTGTTTTTATATCCTTAAAAAACAAACAAACATGCTGACCTCAAACATAAAAAACGGGACGTCAAATGAAGCAATAACATCTTAAGAATATCTACAATGTTGAGTGAGTAAAGGGCAACTTTCACAATCTATCAAAATTTAGTTCAGAATCCAGGCCCAACATGTACAGTCCAAAAATGTATCAACTCATACAATTATATGATGAGTTTATTCATATCATTAGAAATTTGACGTTGTACCCCCACCAGAACAATCATACCTCACAAAGACCCTAATCATACTAGAACCGTACCTTATATACCACATCCAAAGTTTTAACCACCCACATCATGAGCACCTGTAGGATATGGATGGTGGAAATACAGCTTTGTTTGGCGCACCTCCCAGCGGTGCAGATGGAGACTTTGTTATAAATACATACCCATATACTGTTGAAAGAATCCGGGGGTTTACTTCTTCTTAGGTTTGGTTAAGTCCAATATTCGCTTAAACTATTATTCATTAAATAATCTCACCACCCGGTCTTTCTTGCGTGTGTAGACTGAAGAGAGAAGGCTGGTGATCAAAACTACTAAATATTAAAGCATACCAAGCATTTGAAATACTACCAGGATTCAATCATTTTCTCAATTTCCAATATTTATTCCTCAACATTAAAATCTAGACAGATGCATCTGGGTCTCAGTTGCCTGACAGAACACACCTGTGTGTCTCTGTGAGTTTACAAGAGAGAACACACCCTACTGAGATTTGCCAGATTTATACGGACATACAATTCATCATGAATATTCATTTAATTAAGGCGTCTTCTCTTTCCTCCACTTGGTCATTCGTTGTCCTTCTCCCATTTCCTGCTCTTGTAAAACAGAGGTTTTGTTCTTATCTGCAGACACAGCAACCTCCTGACCACGATGCACGCTGGTTTAAATTGACGTCTCGTGGCTTCACGTGGTTTGCCCCACAATGGCCTTAACAATTTACACTCAGACATTACGCAGACAATTTACAACCTTATAGAATTTTGTCACACTCAGCAAGCATTTATCCAAGCACAGCTTTAGCAAAATAAAACATTCAAAAACATATCTCTATTCAATACAAAGTAAAACAAACATTCATAAACATATCTTTATTGAATAAAAAGCAAACTGTTACTCTTCTTAAAATGTAAAAAAGATAAAGAGTAAAATATCAACTTTCTTCACTATGAAATTCTTCTCTTAAACAAAAGCAATTAAATGCAATACAAAAAAAGCCATCTATATTGCGTCACTGAGGAGCATAGACTTTTTTACGATGGGCCACGGTACAGTATTTGTACAAAAATGGATACTGAAAATGTCAGACACAGTTTCAGTCTCACTTTTAGAAACCTGAAATAAAGCATATGACATAGGAACATTACTTTTTTCAGAGCAGTTAGTGCAGACCTTCTTGGTGGAGAACAGCCATTTTAAGAGATCAGAATCAGAAGTACTTTACTGATCCCACACGGGGGAAATTTGTGTGTTACAGGAGCTCAGTAATCATGAAAAGAAATAGTAGAATACATGTATATACAAAAATAAGGAATAATAAAAAATAAAAGGAATGAAAGTAAGGAATAAACAAGTGTTATAATTTAGAGAGTTATTTACAAGTAGAACAGATATAATGTGATAAAAAGTGACATAACGTCATGTAAAGTGATATAATGTGATAAAAAGTGACATAACGTCATGTAATGTGATATAATGTGGTAAAAAGTGACATAACGTCATGTAAAGTGATATAATGTGGTAAAAAGTGACATAACGTCATGTAAAGTGATATAATGTGATAAAAAGTGATATAACGTCATGTAAAGTGATATAATGTGATAAAAAGTGACATAACGTCATGTAATGTGATATAATGTGATAAAAAGTGACATAACGTCATGTAATGTGATATAATGTGATAAAAAGTGACATAACGTCATGTAATGTGATATAATGTGATAAAAAGTGACATAACGTCATGTAATGTGATATAATGTGGTAAAAAGTGACATAACGTCATGTAATGTGATATAATGTGGTAAAAAGTGACATAACGTCATGTAATGTGATATAATGTGGTAAAAAGTGACATAACGTCATGTAATGTGATATAATGTGGTAAAAAGTGACATAACGTCATGTAATGTGATATAATGTGATAAAAAGTGACATAACGTCATGTAATGTGATATAATGTGGTAAAAAGTGACATAAGATGATGAATTGCATCATCCATAGTTGTTTGTTACTCTGTGAGTTATTGTAAAGTGTTATTGTGTTGAGAATGAAAAATTTCCAAAAGATTTCTGATTTCTGGTCGAGTGGTTCTGACTAGATATAGTTAGAATCGTCTCGACGTTCTGAACCTCACCTTTTGTCACCAGCAGTGGGTGGTGACCAAAGGAACAAGATTGCAGATGCAAACGGCCGAAATGAGCTTCCTCTGCAGGATAGCTTGGCTCACACTCAGAGACAGAGTGAGGAGCTCTGCCATCCAGGAGGATCTTAGAGTGGAGCTGTTTCTCTGTTCTCCGGTGAGTCAAATTGATCAAATGTGAAATAATATGCATTAACAAGCATTATTGTTTGCTGCACTGTTGGTTGAGTTGCATCATTCAAATGGAAACGAGTGTGTTAATAGATGTATGGTTAAGCTTGATTTATTTTCATTGATTCAATCTGATTTATAAAGCTGATGTAAACTCCATGTATTTAACTATGTTTGAGTTCCTTATTTAGAAACTTATGAATACCCAATTGTGTTTTCTGATCCCCCAGATTTGGTATTTGTTTTGTTTTTGTTACTTTTATATCTTTCATTTATGGACTAATGGATGAAGAAAAAAAAAGGAAGAACTAACTAATCACTGTGTCAAACAGTGGAACTTTTGTCATTTGGTGCTATTGTTGTGTGTGGTTGCTTGTTTGTTATCTTCTGTGGATTAAAAGATTATTAAGTCAAAATAAATTATTTGTGCTGTAGTTCAGTGGCGGCTGGTGGTATAAAAAAACTGGGGAGCGCATATTTTTCAAATACACACCCAAAAAAAAAAATCTATTTTCAGATATATTCTATATAAAAAATATTACATGCCAGTACATGAATATTTAAATGTTTTATTTTCACATGTATATGACCCACCCTACTTGAACAGAAATTTGGCCCTCCTTTCTTTCTGCTCCACAAAATTTTCAATCACCTTCTGATTAAAGTCCCACATTCTTGTTATCATTTTTTCCCCATGGACAACATGGGGAAAAATTACTAAGTCTGTCTTAGCTCATGGTGTTTCTGAGAAAAGTTTTTATTTAAAGTTGAAAAGCACCTCTCAGCTTCTGCAGTGGCCATTGTTGTAGTGAAGACAATTTTTAACCATTTGACAGTTTCCTGAAAAACGTCTGTGAGGTTGTTCTCAATTAAGAAATGAAGTAGATCAATTGCCCCATGACTGTTTCTCAAATCCTCCTTGCTGTAGATCACGAGCAGTTCCGACGTTAGCCTGTTTTTAATGAAGGCAGGGTATGCATTTAAGGTTACCACCAAAGCCTGCTTGGTGAATACCCCAGCATATTCTTCAAACTTCTCAGCTTGAAGCAGGGTGGTACTAATGAGATGATTCGTAAAGGCAAATTGCTCTGTTGCGTGCTCAAGGATGGTGTCAAAAATCTTAAAACAGAGAGGAAATTCAAACAGTTATTTCATCATAACATTGTTTTTATTATCACTCATTTAGAATAAATTCAAGACTTAATATTAAAGTTAAGAAAAAATTAAGTTTATATCCATTTAATCACACTGTGATTATCAACCTCACAGCTCTGTTTTTCCTTGCCTCTGTCAACTACAGATAGCCCAAAATGAAAAGGGAGAACTGTGAGTACAATGTAGAATACTGCAACTGTTGTATAGCTGGATTACAAGAGGGCCACATGTAGCCTCCTGAAATGAACAGTGCACAATATCATAAAGTAATTTTAATTTTACTTATATTTTTTGCCACATTCTTCTGGACGAAATATTCTGCGCCTCTTTCCTTGAGAATTTTCAATGCTTTAGTTTGCAGCAATTAAGCCAACAGCACCTCTAAAGGGTCAAATCAAAAATTATTTTACTGTTGTAACAGAACTAACTTTTGATACATCATTCAATTTATTTTTGTCACACCCAAAATAACAAAAGTAATACATTGCAGTAAGAATATTACAGTAGAAATAAGAAGGTTAAATTTAAATTGAACATTTCTATAAAGTTTTACCAAATAAAACAAATTGCTTAGGTAGATAAAAAAAAAATTCATCAAGTCAACAATAATCAATATAACTTCTAAAAAAAACAACAGTATACTTAATTAATCTATTCCGTGCTCAGACAGAAATATAACTAATGCGACTTATTTTAGTTTCAATAACACTTACAACATACTGTCTAACATACTGTATAAAACTATAAGAAGAAAGGAAGTTACTCTACCTGATTTTCTCTATTTCTAGTTGGAACTGTTGGATGCTCCTTTTTATGTAGACAGAGTCTATATTTCTCTTTGGGAGCTGACTGTATAGAACATCCACATGAGGCAGTATTTTGCTGAACAGTTCAAGGAAAACTGTTTAGCTTTTCCGGAACAGTTTTCAGGAAAAAAACTGTTTTTTTCCTGAAAACAGTTTCAGGAAAAGAACCCTGGCATGAAAATTGCCAGGGTCGCCTTGCAATGCTCCTTTCAGCAGCATTGCCAGGGTCCCCGCCTCCTGCTCTGATTTTCCATCAAATAGCCCGACTTAACACAATCAATTATTCATGGTAGTATGTGTCTGTTTTTGGTGACTACTTCGTTACATTTCCTTATGCCAGTTTGGTAGCCTTCATTTAATTGTGCCAGGATGTTACTACAGCCAAAAACGCTTAGACTACAGCAACTATAAACTTGAGTGCAGCAAGTCTCATGACGTTTGCATTTTTCAGTCAAACGCTTCAAGTCACTCATTTCTGTTGTTATCCACACTTTTTCGGTTGCTATTGAACTAAACAATTAGCAGGGGTGTCACAAGTATCAATTGTGACCTCATGTAAGGGATAAGAAGTGATAAAGTATCTATATTCCTTCCAGATGACACACCAAGTACTCTCTTGCTTGTCTCCTTGATGCTATAGTTGTCCAGTCATCTGGAAGCATCTCCTGCCCACCAACAGCCTGTCTCAACCCGTTTATAATATTTGAGCAGCACTCTTCCTTTTTCCGCTTACACCATGTAGTCTTCTGCACTACCTTCATCTTCTTAAACGTCCTCACTTCGAGGGTCATCTTACACGTCTCCATCCTATGCTGTTTGGCTTCACTGTCTCATGCTACAACTTTGCAGTCACTAATCTCCTTCAGATTAATCTACCTGTGACTCCTTCCTGCACTCTCATAAGTCACCCTGTGTTCCAGCCTTTTCTTGAAGAAAGTATTCACTACAGCCATTTCGATTCTTTTTGCAAAGTCGACCACCATCGGTCCTTTGGCATTCCTGTTCTGGATACCAAACCTGCACATCACCTCCTCATCATTTGGTTTTCGAGGAACCGCATATACATGGCTTCAGAGCTCCTTAGAAAATAGATACCAATATGTACAAATAAAGGAGGAAAAATCTGCCTCATTAAAGGTAATATGTGGAATTCCACAAGGCTCAAAGCTGGGGCCTAAACTCTATTTTATACATTAATGATTTGTGTTACACATCCAAACTAATAAATTATGTACTATTTGCAGACGACACTACTCTTTACTTTTCAGGAAAAGACCTGAACCAAATGATACAATCAGTTGAAAGAGAATTGGGTAAAATAAAAATATGGTTTTACATAAATAAATTATTAAATATTGAAAAAACAAAATTTATAATATTTACCAAATTAAAAGTACCCAAACAAATTCAAATTATGCTTAATAACACCCCTTTAGAACAAACTTATGACAGTTCAAGTTCCTTGGATTGATTATAGACCACAAATTTTACAAAAAATAAACTGTCTACAGTAATAGCAATCATTTATGAATTCAGATTTGTCCTAAATAAAAACAGTTTGTTTATGTCATATAATACATTACTACTTCCATATATAAACTATTGTATCAAGATTTGGGGAAATACGTACAAAACTAACACTAAACCAATTTATATTTTATAAAAAAGCAATGGAGCAATAACATTCAATTCAATTCAATTCAATTTTATTTGTATAGCCCAAAATCACAGAATGTCCGTCTCAATGGGCTTCACAAGAAAAAGAGGAATGTATTAACACAAATACACAACAAGAAAAATAACTAACAAATGCTAACTAAACAAGACTAGCACATTAATGCACTTAGACTCTCCTTCTCGGTGAGGAAAAACTCCTAAAAAACCCATCAGTGGGGAAAAAATAAGAAACCTCATGGGGATCCACGTGAAAGAGAGATCCCTCCCCCGGGACGAGCAAACAATGTGTCACAGATTATTGTTTAAATATTAGCTTATTCTAATCTACAGCTAAATATCTAAAGAAGTCAATAAATGTTCTTCATCCTGATGGAAACACGGGGGACTCCTCAGCCTGGAGATGTCAAGTACGGGGATGAGCAGATGTTCTTCATCCTGATGGAGACACGGGAGACTCCTCAGCCCAGCGATGCCCACGGCGGGCATGAGTAGATGGATTTCGTCCTGATGGAGTGGGGATGAAGAAGCGCGGAGGTCTCCTCGGTGTGGCCATGCCCAGGACAGGAACGCAGAGTCCTGGATGGGGCTCTCTCCCAGAGAGGAGGGAGAGAGGTGGACAACATGTGAATTGTATTGTACCAACTAGCAGTGTAATTCTAAATAAACAGACAATTTAGAACAATGAATGAGATAGCAAGCCAGGGGTTTAGGGTAGAGGGTTGGAGTAGGGGGTACGGGGAAAGAGCCAAGACAGTCTGGCAGAGAATAGTAGATAGAATTGTCATCTTATAATCAACCAACCAATAATCTATTCATAAATATAAAAACATTGAAGTTCCATGATTTAGTGGAATTACACACTTTAAAATTTATGTTGAAGATAAAAAATATTGCGATGTCAAACTCTCTATAAAATATGTTTAACATTAGGGAAAGTCCATACGTACTAAGAGGAAATGATGTGTTCATTAAAAATAAATTTAGAACAAATGTTAAAAAATTCTGTATTTCCATTGAAGGTGTGGATCTTTGGAATAATTGTGATGATGAACTTAAATTATGTTTCAATCTTTTCTGTTTAAAGAAGAAATTTAAGTTATTATTGCTTAAAAATATGCAAGTCTTGATGGTTAAATTCAAGCTTATATATAATGAATTTAAAGTAACAATTGAATTACTTTTTCATTTGAAGTTCTAATTTTCGTTTTATGTTTTATGATGGATTTCTGAATATTTACTTATATGTTTTTGCTTTCATGGTGATTTGAAAAAAGGATCGGCGTATTAAGGGTTTGCTTCAGCCGATACCTTTTCGGTCCTTTGGTAAAATATAATTTTTCTTTCTTTAATGTGAAATTCCACTGTGACCGAAATAAATTAAAAAAAAAAAAAAAAAAAAGACCATAATCCACATGCAGTATCACCAACCGACACTGGGGGGCATAGCGGAGAAAGAAAAGAATTGAAGTGGGTCGAGGCAGACCACTACAAGCTTTGTTGTAAAAACTTTGAACACAACATGTTGCTTGTTGTTCTCACATTATTTACAAAAACTAACTGTAGTTTTTTATTCGTTTGGTCAGAGAATTTGGTGAATCTAACGGGACACGTGAAACTTGACTCAAACTGTTCATTCTTTCTTAATTTTTTTTTAACTCAGAGTGTTTGTACACAAAAAGAAACTTGATTGAGTGTTTTTAATTTATTTCTAATGACTGTTGGAGGGGCTGGTTAAGTGAGGTCACTCATAATCCTCTCCAGTCTGGGGAACATTTTGATGCATCACTCTTTGTAAGACTGAAATTTAATTCAGAAATGTCTGAGTTATTCAGAGACAGAAACAACTGTCTTTACCAAGAACTTATAAATAAAGTATAGTCTTGTTTTTCTAACACGATTAGATCAATATTTTGATAGTACAAGCAATAAAAAAACATTTGTTATAAACTGAAGAAAGAAATGTTTTCTTTATAATAAATATCAGACTAATACTAGCGTCTGTAACACATAGACGTAGGATCTTTACAGTTTGACATTATGTTATATATCAATTGAAAATTTGCTTTAATATTACATAATAAATTCAACCATAGTTACATAATGAGACAATCTTAGTTACTGATGTTGTACTAAATTTACACCTTTCTTTCTGTTCAGACTCTCGAGAAAATATTAAATATTTCTGCAAATCCAAAGTTTATCAAAAATAGTCAAAATCTTTTTTTTCCTTTTCCTTTTTTGCAATTTCCTACAAGCTAATCAAGATAATTTCACTACAAGCACACACGTAAAATAAACTGACTTATTGATCATGTCAAATCAAAGTTCTCTAAAAAAAGTTTGACAGAAAATGTAGAAGAATCTAGATAATTTTCTTTAAGTCTGATCAGAGCAAAAATGCTTAATTTTTTCTCTGTTTTTCAAACAATAAATGATGACAGATGTATTTAACCTAATGTGAGTTTTAATCTTTTGTAACAAACATGTTTTTAACTTAAATTATTGCTTTTACAATAAAACACTCTGAAAAACAGTGAGTCATGTTTGATAAAATTGTCTTACTAATAAAAGAATACCATGTTTAACAGGCTAAAATGCATGAAAATGTACAATAATAAATAATAAAAAAAAAACTTCACAAGTTTTTTGTTGGCATTTTAAAGAGTTTACTGTATCAAGGGGATGCATGGAGAACAGGAGATCATTTAAAAGCTTAGGAGGCACGGTCTTTCTCCTCTGTTCTGAAAAGGAACAATGAACAGGTTCTGATCCACTATCCTCAGTACATAAACTGTCCTTCAGGTGGGCTCAAACCACTAACATGAAAAGAAGAAAGAACTTTTGTTTTTTTTAATGGGTTTTAAAAACACCTTCAGCATGTAAGAAATGACCTCTTCTTTACTTGTAAAAAGAACCAGTAAACATCCACAAGGTAGTCCTGTACTCAGGTCTCTACACTTGCTTCCTGATCCCCATAAAATAGATTTTAAAGCAGCTTTGTTTGTGTTCGAGTCTCTGCATTGTCTGGCACCACAGGATATTTCCAACATGCTGATGGTCTTCGAGACCTCTCAGACTTTGAGAGGCTCCTGCTTTTGTCTGAAATCAGAACTAAACATGAAGAATCAGCGTTTCAGCTTTCATTAGGCAGGGTTTGGAACAGGAGGCCTCTTCATTAATAAAAGTTCAAATTAGGAATAAAAATAACTTTTAAAACATGTTTAGAATCAAACTTTCATACAAAGATGAAAGATCTTTTCATAAAATGTACAACAATAAATAACAAAAACAACTTCACAAGTCTTTTGTTGGCATTTTAAAGAGTTGACTGTATCTAGGGGATGCATGGAGAAAAGGAGATCATTTTACAGCTTAGGAGGATGGTCTCTCTCCTCTGGTCTGAAAAGGAAGGTTCTGATCCACCATCCTCAGTACATAAAATGTCCCACAGGTGGCGATCAAACCACTAACATGAAAAGAAGAAAGAATTTTTTTAAATGGGTTTTAAAAATACCTTCAGCATGTAAGAAATGACCTTTTCTTTACTTGTTGAAGCAGCTCAGCTTGCTTTTGATTAAAAGAAGCGACAAAAAAAAAAGGTTTGTTACTGTTATTATTACAACATAATAAAATTATTACATTTTATTATTACAATACTTAATAATATTTTTATATTCATATTTATTGTTTTATTTATTTATTTAATTTTTTATTAATATTTATTTTAATACTTAATAATTATTTTTACAACATGTCATTATTACAACGTATTATATATACATATATATATATATATATATATATATATATATATATATATATATAATATATATATATACAACACGATTATTCTTACAACCTGTTTTCTTTCAAAACAATATTTGTTATTTGACATGTTATTTGACATGCTTAAAACATGTGTGTAAAGATCAAATTGAATGAAAATGACTCTTTGATTTTTAGTAGGATTCAGTCCAAGCTCTGTCTCCTCACCCATCAGTGTGCGGCATCATGGCACTGCACCTGCTTACCTCTGAGAACTCCTAACCTTCCACACCACAGTTTGAAGCCTGTGCTCCTACTGTCACTGCCTCCACCAACCAAGAACCAAACTGTACTTTACGGGGGACAGGGCCTTCAGGCAGCTGCTCCATGGCTCTGAATTGCTCTTCCTGAGAGCTCCGAAAAGCGTGGAAGTCTTTAAAAAAAGACTGAAGACATATTTATTTCAAATGCTTTTTAGCAAAGTTTAGCATTTTGACGTTGTGTTCTTTTAATGTTTCTTATTGGTTTTGATCATTGTAGCACTTTGAGGTCTCCATTAGAAAGATTATCATCGTACTTTGATTTGATGCTGTGTTTACTGCTGAGTTTATTGCTGTTGAAGACCCTCGGCTTGCTTTTGATTGAAATAGTGAAACAAAAAAGATTTTCTTACTGTTTTTATTACAACGCAATTATTTTTACAACATATAATTATTACAACACATTATTCTTACAACCTCTTTACTATCAAAACAATGTTTGTTATTTGACATGCTTAAAACATGTATGTAAAGATCAAACTGAATGAAAATGACTCATTTTGATTTTGTAGATTGATTCAATTTCACTTCATTAAAGTCTCTAGAATTAGAAAAAAAATTTCAATATATCCTTCACTGACATCATTTAGATATAAGTTTGATTTACTGTAGTATAATTAAGTATTTTGTAGAATTTTTTGTGTTGTTTATAAATATTTTATTTGATATAAAATTTCCTTAAATGAATAAATTAAGTTTAATAAATTTTACTAAGTGAAGATTTTAACTTTGTGTGCAGGTTTAATTTCAGTTTTTTTCTTTAGTATTTTGTAAATAATATATCTTAATTTAATGAATAAAAATGCAGATATTTATTTTCATGTTTGTAGATTAGTACAAGTATTAATAACATAAAAAAAATTACAATCTTAGTCTTAGTAAAATGTTTTCTTATTGATTTATTCCACGATAAAAAAGATGGTGGGAATGATTCGGCATATATTTTCAGCAAGTAAAAGTTTGAATTCAGATTATTTATGTTCACATTTTTGCACAGTAAAAAAACCCACTGAAATTTTGTTGAAAAAAATATGTTTTTCTATAGAGTTGCATTTGAGATTTATTCATTCAACCACTAAACATTTCACAATTTTTCACTGAAAGGAAAGTGGAAATGATTTTCACTTTAAATTTTTGAAATTTACATTATGAATTATTGTTATTATTTTCCACTTTAAAATAAAATACGAGAAAATGTATTTTCTGAAACTATAGAGAATTTAGATGGGACTGTTTGAAGCAGATGGGTGTCTTTCAAACATGGACCATATTATTATTTTTACTCATCTTTAGTTCTATTTGTACTTGTCTTTGATAAATCCAGAGTAATTCTTTTTTGTTATTACAAACTATATTTAGGCATTTAAGTAAATATTGGCCCATCTTCCGAGCAAGAAGGAGGTCCATCCTCTGTACAGATTCATCCTCTGTACAGGTCCATCCTCTGTACAAGTCCATCCTCTGTACAGGTCCATCCCCTGTACAAGTCCATCCTCTGTACAGGTCCATCCTCTGTACAGGTCCATCCTCTGTACAGGTCCATCCCCTGTACAGGTCCATCCTCTGTACAGGTCCATCCTCGGTACAGGTCCATCGTCTGTACAGGTCCATCCTCTGTACAGGCTCATCCTTTTTACAGGCTCATCCTCTATACAGGTCCATCCTCTGTACAAGTCCATCCTCTGTACAAGCTCATCCTCTTTACAGACTCATCCTCTGCACAGGTCCATCCTCTCTACAGGCTCATCCTCTATACAGGCCCATCCTCTCTACACGCTCATCCTCTCTACAGGCCCATGCTGTGCACAGGCCTGTCCACTGTACAGGCCTGTGCACAGGCCCCTCCTCCTCTGTACAGGCCCATCCTGTCTTCAGGCGCACCTTCTCTACAGGCCCATTCTCTCTACAGGCCCGTCCTCTCTACAGGCTCGTCCTCTGTACAGGCTCGTCCTCTGTACAGGCCCATCCTCTCTACAGGCACATCCTTTGTACAGGCCCATCTTGTAGGTATTGAACAGCAGGGTTGGTTATATATGACCATACATACATATATATATTACAACATATAATTATTATATATGTATGTATGGTCATGTTGTTTGTTGTGTATGTATGTGTTGTTTATAAATATTTTATTTGATATAAAATTTCCTTAAATGAATAAATTAAGTTTAATAAATTTTACTAAGTGAAGATTTTAACTTTGTGTGCAGGTTTAATTTCAGTTTTTTTCTTTAGTATTTTGTAAATAATACATCTTAATTTAATGAATAAAAATGCAGATATTTATTTTCATGTTTGTAGATTAGTACAAGTATTAATAACATAAAAAAAATTACGATCTTATATATACTGTATATATATATATACAGTATATATATATACTGTACAGTATATATACAGTATATATATATACTGTACAGTATATATACAGTATATTTGTATATATATATATATATATATACAGTATATATATATATATAGGGTTATATATGACCATATATCCATATGTCAGTTCCCAGTCTGGATTTAAAACCAAACTGATTTTCTGTGGTACCAATGTATCATTCAAGTCTAAAAGTAGAATTTTTTCCAGGACTGAAGAGATAACACTAGCTAGTGCTATTGGCCTGTAGTTGTCAACACTCCTTACTTGGCCTGCTTTGTTCTTATATACAGGTACCAGGATGGCAGACAGTAGAGAGTCAGGTAAAAGTCCATGAGTCATGAACCCCCAAAAAACATGATGCAAGCAGAATGGCAGTTTTTGGACTAGCATATTTCAGATGTTCTGCAGTCATATTGTCTGAGCGTGAGGACTTTTTGCCAGCCAAGCAAGCTGTGGCCTGCTGAACATCAGTCACAGCTTCCCTGTTTGTGATCTTTTAAAAAATGAAGGGGTCACTTTTAACACAATTAAATAAAGCAGAGTAGTGGTTCTTCCACAGTTCTGCTATTTTATCAGCTCCAGTGATTGTCTTTACAGCAGTGCTTCTCAATTATTTCCTGTTGCGCACCCCCTAGAAAGAAAACAAAATTCCCCCCTGTCATGCCTGCTCTCTGCCATGACTATGATGAGTGTCATTTGTCTATGAAATTGTTATAGGTACACCTCTGCGTATCCTCATTAAAACAAAAAAAGAAAAAGCAACGTACAAAAAAGAACAGCTTCATTGTTGTTTAGTCTATAACAGAAAAGATTTAAAGTGCATCAATTAACTTGAAATTCAAAAAAATTTAATTCTTATTTAAACTATAAACATTTTTGACTAATTGAACCATTTGATACTGAAAAATAAATTCAATAAATCAATAAATTTAAATTGATCAGTAACATTACCTCAGGAGCACAATATATAGAACACTTTAATCTACAAAACAAAAATGAATGAAACCATTTGTGCTGTTTTTTTTTAAAATAAGGAAGTCAGAATTAGTGGCTACAATGAGCATGTTTTGCAGTGCACAGCTTTTCGAAGCAGGGTTTGAAACGTGATACTACAACTCTCAGCTCCGGCTCAATGTTTAGCTGGGACCTGCACTTGGTCTTCAGTGCAGCAATAGCAGAGAAGCCAGTCTCACAAAGATAAGATGTTGCAAAAGGAACAAGGATGCCCATAGCCCTCTTCCCTAAGAGTGGGCACTGCCTCTCTACACCCAGCCAGAATTCACTCAGTGTCTGTGATGTAAACCTCAGTCTCAATGTGCAGTCAGATGTCATGTCAATGAACCGGTCCTCCTCTGCAGAGCTTAAACTAGTTGTAGCTTGTGGGTTGAAAGGATCTCTCACCCAGTCTTACTGGGAACTGTTTTCAGGGAAGTACTTTTTAAAGAATCCCATCAGTGTTGAAATATGCTGCTTAATATGTGGAATCACTGAAGTGGAGTCATAGCCAGTAGTGTCAACATATTCACGCAGGTTCTCGAATGATTCCATAAACAATACAAAAATAAACTAGTATCAATAATGAGAAGGCAAAGAAAAGATTATTATACCAAATTATTAGACAAAAACAAAAATAATGCCAAAGATACATGGGGTGTGGTAAACACCATCTTACAAAAAGATAACGTAAATGCTAATGTTCCAAATTACATCACAAAGAACAATGTTGACATTTTTGGAAAAGAAGATATTGTAAATGAATTTAATAATGACTTTGTGAACATTGGCCCTACGCTGGCACAAGCTATCCCAACGGAGCACACTAATGGCTGAACCATAGTTGAAAATGTAAATACTATTTTTTCTTTATAATGTGCAAGCAAATGAAATTATGAAAATTGTTAAGGAATGTGCAATTAAAAAATCAAATGACTATGCAGATGTAAACATGGTACTGATAAAGAAAATTATAGATGTTATTATTGAACCATTCACTTATTTGTATGTAATCTTTCTTTTTGCACAGGAGTCTTTCCTGAACATATGAAAGTAGCAAAAGTTATTCCACTTTTTAAAAAAGGAAATAAAAATGACTTATCCAATTATAGACCTGTATCACTGCTTTCGCAGTTCTCTAAAATTTTGGAAAAACTTTTTGTGAACAGATTAAATAAGTTTATTTATAAGCATAGCATTTTAAGTCACAGCCAATTTGGATTTCGCTCAAATCATTCAACTGCTACAGCGTTAATGGAACTGGCCGAAGAAATTACCAACGCCATGGACAAAAAACATTTTTTAGTCAGTGTCTTTGTAGATCTTCAAAAAGCCTTTGATACTTTAAACCATGAAGTTCTATTGCATAAATTATTCAAATATGGCATAAGAGGTGTGGCACATCAATGGGTCACAAGTTATTTAACAGACCGTTATCAATTTGTAGAAATCAACAGCACAAAATCTAAATATAGTAAAATAACGTGTGGAGTTCCCCAAGGTTCGGTCCTTGGCCCAATACTCTTTCTTCTCTATATTAACGACATTATGTCCGTTTCCAACATACTAAAATGCATCCTTTTTGCAGACGACACCACTTTATTTTATTCTGGGAACAATATAAACGAGGTTCTAAAAACTGTAGAAAATGAGTTTAAAAAAAATATTAAAATGGTTCAATGCCAATAAATTATCTATAAATATAAATAAAACTAAGTTTATGGTTTTCAGTTGTAAAAACAAAGATATAAATCCAAGACTGTTCACACAAGGATTGGAAATCGAAAGAACACAAAAAATAAATTTTTTAGGTGTTCTGATTGATGAACAGTTAACATGGAAACCTCATATAGAAAAAGTAAGAAATAAAGTATCACAAACCATTGCTGTTCTACACAAGGTGAAAGACTCTGAAAAAAGACGCTATGTTTTTATTATATAACTCTTTAATTGTTCCAAATTTAATCTATTGTGTTGAAGTCTGGGGAAGTGCTTGCAAAACACACATTGAACCACTTTTCCGTTTACAGAAGAGAGCACTTCGTATTTTTAGTGGGAGTGGTTACAGAGCGCACACAAATCCAATATTTATCCAATTAAAAACATTAAAATTCAATGAACTGTTAGAATATAACCTTCTCAAAACTATGTATAAAGCTCATCAAGAGGTACTACCGTATAGATTACAAAAACAATTCAAAAAAAGAGAAAGTCTGCATAATTTAAGAGGAACTGATCTATTTGTTAAATCACAGTTTCGAACCAAACCAAAACAAAGATGTGTTTCAATTCAAGGTGTTAATCTGTGGAACAGCCTGGACAATAAAATTAAATCATGTAAGTCCATTCATTCGTTTAAGAAAACTGTGAAACAACTATTAATTGATAAATACAAGTAGCAGAAAACTCTTTCTTGTTGTTGTTTGATGTTTTTTTTTTTTTTTTGTGTGCATCACCCTGGTTGTACGTTATATAATTGTTGTTGCTAAGGGGCAGATATTATAAGCTTTTGCTTCATTCTGTACCCTTTCATTCATAATTTCTTTTTACTGAAGACCTTTTTTTTTTTTTTAGATGCGTTTGTCTTTTGTTTTGAATGAAATGAAACAATAAAATTGAAAAATTTAAATTGATTCAGTATTTTCTTCATCAAGTCGCCTCCGCACATTGCAAGCTTTCGGGTGAAGGAGCTGATCTTGTCTGTGACCAGAGGGAGGTGTTCATCTTTCCCTTGAAGCTGTAGATTTAGTTAGTTTAGCTTTCCAAATATGTCACTCAGGTAGGCCTGTTTCGTCAGAAAGTTCTCATCACTAAATTTTTTTGCGACTTCAGACTTGTACTCCTGCTCAAAAAACCTCCTCATCTGCTCCCTGAGCTCAAAAACACGGGACAAGACTTTTCCTCGTGACAGCCACCTTGCTTCACTGTGAAACAGCACAGCTTGATGTTCAGCTCCCATCTCCTTACAAATAGCAGAGAAGATTCATGTTTTTAGTGGTCTGGTCTTTATAAAATTGACAGCACCTACAATGTCAGCCATAACCTCACTTAATTCAGAGGAAAGGTATGTTGATGCCAGTACTTCTCTGTGTATAACACTCAGCGTATGTCCACTCAGCATTAGGCGAGGCCTTCTTGATGAGTGCCCGAAGTCCTTTTCTCATCCCTGCCACGGTCTGTGCACCATCACTGCAAATACCAATGTAGTTCTCCCACTTCCCGCATTCTCAGTCAGAAACAGAGGTGTCAAGTAGCGAAGTAAGACTACTTTGTTACCTTACTCAAGTAGAAAATCTCATTATCTTTACTTTAACGAAGTAATTATTTTTTTGTCTACTTTTTACTTTTACTCACTACTTTTTTATGCAATTATCTGTACTTTTACGTCGTTAATTTTATAAAAAGTAGTCGCTATTTTCGCCATTTTGTCACCGTTAAAAAGCCGCGACTGTTTGTCGGAGTTTTTTTTTTTTTTTATGAACCCTGAATGCATCAAACAAAGGAACAGATGAATGATTGGCTGAAAGGTCCAGTCAATCATTACTTTGGGGCGAGTAGCACCGCCCACAAACTTTTAAAGAGCAGGAACGTCAATTTCCGTGTTTGAGACTTGTTGCGGGCTCGGAAATCAAAGTGTTTCTGATGCTGCAACACTGAACTTTGATTGAATTATCAGTTTTTTTAAAAAAAACAACAGCAAAGAAATGTTTTATTATTATTTTCAGTCTGCGGTTATTGTAAACATCTTTGCTGAAAATGTTGTAGATGGTATTTTTATAAAAATAACTTTGATTTGTGACGCACTATTTTATTTTTAGAAACAAAGCTAATTGAACTGATTCATCCATAAATAGTAGTGGATGAAGTATTTGTGCTTAAAAGCATCCAAAATGTTATTGATTAGTTTATAAAGGCTGACTGAGGAGATTAAAACTACACATCGCTTAGATTTTGTATCATGTAGATGTTTGAGTTAACATTAAAAAAACCTTATATGGACACATACAGTGGTGGTCAAAAGTTTACATCCACTTGTAAAGAACATAATGTCATGGCTGTCTTGAGTTTCCAGTTATTTCAACAACTCTGATTTTTCTCTGATACGTATAGTGATTGGAACAGATCCTTCTTTGTCACAAAAAACATTCATGAAGTTTGATTCTTTTATGACTTTATTATGGGTAAACTGAAAATGTGACGAAATCAGCTTGGTCAAAAATATACATACAGCAACATGAATGAGCAATTTTGGAGACTTAGAAAGTTGTGTCAATGACATGAGCTTCATAGCATGACCTCTTAACTTCTTGTGAGTGATTATGAGTGACTACAGCTGGTGACTTCTCTGAGGCCATTTAAAAAGGGCTCATTGGATAAAAACACCCACAAATGCTACAATGGGAAAGTCAAAGGAGCTCAGCACAGATTTGAAAAAGAGAATCCTTGACTTGAACAAGTCAGGAAAGTCACTTGGAGCCATTTCAAAGCAGCTGCAGGTTCCAAGAGCAACAGTGCAAACAATTGTTTGTAAGTATAAAGTGCATGGCACTGTTTTGTCACTGCCACGATCAGGAAGAAAACGCAAGCTGTCACCTGCTGCTGAGAGAAAACTGGTCAGGAGGGTGAAGAGTCAACCCAGGAGCACCAAAAAGCAGATCTGCCAAGAATTAGAAGCTGCTGAAACACAGGTGTCAGTGTCCACAGTCAAGCGTGTTTTGCATCGCCATGGACTGAGAGGTTGCCGTGCAAGAAGGAAGCCCTTGCTCCAAAAGCGGCACCTTAAGGCTCGACTAAAGTTTGCTGCTGATCACATGGACAAAGATAAGACCTTCTGGAGGAAAGTTCTGTGGTCAGATGAAACAAAAATTGAGCTGTTTGGCCACAATGCCCAGCAATATGTTTGGAGGAGAAAAGGTGAGGCCTTTAACCCCAAGAACACCATGCCTACCATCAAGCACGGTGTTGGTAGTATTATGCTGTGGGCCTGTTTTGCTGCCAATGGAACTGGTGCTTTACAGAGAGTCAATGAAACAATGAAGAAGGAGGATTACCTTCAAATTCTTCAAGAAAACCTGAAGTCATCAGCACAAAGGTTGGGTCATGGGCGCAGTTGGGTGTTCCAACAGGACAATGACCCCAAACACACATCAAAAGTGGTAATGGAATGGCTAAATCAGGCTAGAATTAAGGTTTTAGAATGGCCTTCCCAAAGTCCTGACTTAAATCCCATTGAGAACATGTGGATAATGCTGAAGAAACAAGTCCATGTCAGAAAGCCAACAAATTTAACTGAACTGCACCAATTCTGTCAAGAGGAGTGGTCAAAGATTCAACCAGAAACTTGCCAGAAGCTTGTGGATGGCTACCAAAAGCATCTAATTGAAGTAAAAATGGCCAAAGGACATGTAACCAAATATTAGCATTGCTGTATGTATATTTTTGACCCAGCTGATTTCGTCACATTTTCAGTTTACCCATAATAAAGTCATAAAAGAAGAAGAAGAATCAGAAGAAGGATGCTGGATTTGGAACCACCAGGAAAGAGGACTAGAGGAAGGCCAAAGAGGAGGTTCATGGATGCAGTGAACGAAGACAAGATAGTTGGTGTGACCAAAGAAGATGCAGCATGTAGGGTTAGATGTAAGAAACTGACTTGCGGTGGTGCCCCCTGAAAGGAAATGCTGGAAGAAGAAGAAAAGACTTGAACTACTTCAGTTGTGTGTAGTGAACCTAAAATAAATTAAAGTTTTATGTTTATCAGGACATTGCATTTTTCAGTATTTATTTTTTAAATAAAGTACAGACATCCGAGTTTGGGGAAAAAAAAGTCCTTCAACACATTTCAAGCTGAATTATTAAATAAAAACTTAATAATAAACTTGAAGCACATGGTAATACAACGTTGCCGTGAACAGAGAATAAAGAATCCACAGGATGCACGTCTCCCTATCATAGAATCATTACATGAAGAAGTCAATTAATTAGTGAAGGAAATGGGTTTTAGTAAAACACCACGGAAGATGATAAACAGAGCATATAGAGAATCAGAAAATAAAGGACATTTTCTCTTCAATATGGAATGGCTGGTCAATCACAATCCCGCAATCAAAAGAAAAATGACAAGTCAAAGAAATGCAACATACTATTTTTAACACAACACACAAAATACTGGTTAAGAAAAAAAAATCAACAATTTACTTAAAATGAATATTTTAACATTTGGTGAATGAGTCTAAAGACAAACAGGTGTCCTTTGTGAAAAGACTTCTTTCCTGTTTGTCAAAGCTCCTCAACTCTAACTTGAAACAGTTTGAGTTGATTTAACTCAAATTCAGTGGCGGGAGGTCGGAGCCAACAAGGCCTTCTCTGTTGGCCTAACTTAACCAGACATCATAATTATAATAAAAGTCAATTTCTATTTTAAATGTATTTTTCCTAAATCTATATATAATTATTCTCCATATTCTGTTTACTTCATGTCATATTATATCCATTTGGTTATACTGCTTCCAGTGTTGAAATGTTAGGTTAATGTTTTTATCCAATCGGAATTCAGCTAGCTGGTGTCACTAGGCTGTTTGAAATCTGTCTCTAGGCCTTCAGATTCAGATGTGCGGGCGCTGCGTACTGCATAGTGAACGGACACGTGTAGTTTCTGACAGCCAATCAGATCATGACTTGGTGACGTTTACTTCTTCTCGAAGGCCCACGTTGGACGTGACATGTACGCGTCTTGTGATTGGATACTCACTTCATGTAAGCGGAAGCAACCCTTTGCATGTCAACAAAACTACACCTGAGCCAGACCCAGGACCTTTAACAGAAAAATCTGAAATATCCACTCGGTTTTTTTTTGTCCCACAATGGCAGAAGGATTTCAGAATGGCAGAATATTTTATCTGCATCTTAGTCATTTACATTCATATAGGGTCTTGAGGGGTATTTCGGAGAGGGAGTGCCAAGTGGGGACACCTGCACTCCCCTCATGCCGTTCCCCCTCAATTTTAGATCCCACCTTAGACACTGAGCATGGCACAATGGCACCACACACATTCCTAACTGAACCACACACAGAGAGGTCCTCGGGTTGGGGGGCAATGCCGCTTGGCAACGACACGGCCCGCCACCTGCAAGCGCTCTCTCGCCCACTTCAATTGCAGCACATACATACACAGGTGGGACCGGGGGAGGGCGGCCGGTCTTCACCCGTCAATGTCTCTTCGAATCAGTCGGGATCTCAGGGCTCTGCTGCCTGGAGGGGGGCTGGGTTTGCGGGACTTGGAGGCCAGTCACTTCTGTGTTGCCCGCTTCCGGAGGGCGGGACACACCCAGAGATACGGTTGTGTGGTTTTTTATGGGGGGAAATGGGCCCGAGGCGGTCTCGCCTGGCCCTGACGGGGCCCCTCGTCACCAGTTGGGGTTAAGAGGTGCACTGGGGTGAGCAACACTAGAGAGTTGGCAGGACTACAGGTGAGGGGCTAGGGTAGTGAAGAGGGACATTAGGTGTGCGGAGGTGGTCTTTGGGCTGCCTGGGTCGGGACCCCTGGCTGTGTGTTGGGCTTTGGTGACTGCATATGGGGTAGCCTATTCCTCCTCTTTTTCACCCCACCTACCCCCACCCCTCTCCTTAGTAATTCCTGTCAGGTCCAGCACAGAAAGCACATATATTTTGATTGTAGAAAAAAAATATATTTATATATAAAATTTTCTGTTCCGTCGTCTTCCGCTTATCCAGGGCTGGGTCGTGGGGGCAACAGCCTCAGATGGGAAACCCAGGCTTCTCTCACCCCAGCTGCAACCTACAGCTCACCCGAAAGGATCCCAAGTCGTTCCCCAGCCAGCTGTGAGACATAGTCTCACCAGCAGGTCTAGGGTCTGTCTCTTGGTCTCCTCCCGGTGGGACGTACCGGAAACACCTCACCAGCGAGACGCTCAGGGGGCATCCTGACCAGATGCCGAACTACCCCATATGGCTTTTCTCGACCTGGAGAAGGAGAAGCTCAACACCGAGATCCTCCCGGATGGCCGAGCTCCTCACCCAGTCTCTTAGTGAGAACCCATCTACCCTGCGGAGAAAGCTCATTTCGGCCACTTGTATCTGCGATTTCATTCTTTCCGTCACCACCCACAGCTGGTTACCATGGTTAGGGTAGGAACATAGATCCTGGTTGCCATGGTGAGGGTAGGACCATAGATTGACTTGTAAATTGAGAGCCTTGCTTTTCGGCTCAGCTCTTTCTTTACCACGACGGACCGATGCAGTGTGAATATAATTTTCTTGTTATGTATTTCTGTCCACTAGTGAAATCCTCTCCAGCTAATGTTAGCTCCACGTTTACTGCCGGGGTTTTCACTGAGACTTTATGAATCATAGAAACCATAAAACTGACTTAGATTAAAACAAGATTATTAGAATAAAACATCTTTCATGGCTCATACCAACACCACTAACTTTAAACACACCACATCTGACTGTAGAATTGTTTACAAAGTCTAGTGTGTTTATATTTATACTTCCTCAGGTTAGAAACATGGTTGTGGGGCAGGGGTGTGAAGTATCTCATTTGTATTTGAAAGAATGAATGCAAAACAAGGCGTGGTTTTTCATTGCTTGGTGCAAAGGACAGAAAGTTACAAGATCAAATAATAATGATGAGAAATCATGAGAAATTAGGATATTAAGTCCTAATTTCTCATTAGGAAATGGTTTAAAGGTTTGATCTTTTCTCTCAAATCTTTAAATGCAAATTACTTTCAATTAAACAGTGACCGTGTGGTACTCTGTACCAAGTATAGTTGAGCTGATAAAATGAGTCATAAATAGAAAATTGTCTGAAGCTCTAGAGGTGACTTATTCTTTTTAACAGACACGGTTTCTCAGACTTCAGACAGACTCTCTGACCCCCACAGGACAGAATTCCTGCATACGTAGTATCATTTGTCAACGTTGCTTTTCTGTAGCGTCCACAGGTCTCTCTGTCCCCGCGGTGTGGCCCATCTGTTTCCTGTACTGATGCTGTACGTATGTGGAGACGGTGGCCGCGTGGTTAAAGCGTTCGCCCGCGGACCGTCCCACGGAGAGCACGTCTAGGGTCCTTGGAGAAGACACCTAACTCCGGCTTCTCCCACCATTGGCGCCGTTGAAGGGCAGCCTGCTGCGGTGTAAGGAGTGCGGCAAACAAATTTCCCCGGTGAGGGATGAATAGAGTATGAAAAAAAAAAAAGCCCAACACAGAAATTGTTCTTCGGTCCTCACTTATGCTCCTGGGCTTCAGGGCTGCAGTTTCTGGTTCATGTTTTGTGTATTCAGCCGCGCACCCTGAGAAACGAAAGCAGCCCAGAAAGCAAATACAGCAAATAATAGGCTCCTGTGTTCCTAGCATGTTCTGACATTTAATTTTAGTGGCTTGTGCTGACTTTAGTCTATGAGTGTAGCAGAGGCACTGCTCTGCAGGAATCGAACACTGCTGATAAAATTCTATCCCATTTGAAAGCTATCAATCTTTTCCTCGGCGTGGGTCACTTATTTGCTGTAAAGCACGTTTTTTTATGAGTCTGTACGTATCCATTTCATTCATTTTGCACGTATAAACTTTACTAAAGCGATCCTCTCTTCATGTCGGAGAGATGGTGGACCGGTCTCCAATAGAGGGCACAGTTGCCTGCACGGTGTGGGACTGGGGAATATACAGTAAAACCCTGCTGAAGGTCTCACAGAAGGAGCAAAGGAAATCAGAGGATTTTTGTATCATGAATGGAAGCCGGAGTCGATTCCTATTGTGTAACTATTCTGTTTTTGGTCTGAGAAAGTGAACAAGGGGTCATTTATCAATAATCCTCACGTGGAGGGGAACGACAGGAGGAGGAAACGTTGCTTAGTAACAAACATAAAAAAATACTTTTTTTCTAAAGTAGTTTGTATCAAAATGGAGGAAAACAGAAGACATTCAGCTTCGTCTTGGTTTGTGTTTCCTCTCCTTATCGATGCCCTTGACTGGAGATTGAATGACGGTTTGAGCGTGATTGGGGCCGTTGGCTTTCATGCAGATAACGCCATTTGATGCTGCAGGTTTTTGATGTGGTTTAATAGAAGATGGAGGCATCTTAAGGGCCGGGCTGAGAGAGAAGCTGTCCTCGGTGATAACTCCATTCTTGCATGTGGTCAGACGTGGGGGAAATTCAGGAAGGGGATTTAAAGGGAAAATGCCCAGTCAGAGCTGCAATAGTTGGCCACCCGGTGTGCGTAGAGCCTGCAGACCATAGTTTCATATCTGTGATCTGCTCCTGGGATTGTTAGACTTTCTAAATGACTCCAAGTGAAATTTACTTTTCTGAACGGATTACTGGACTGTCGTTTATGACTCGCTTAAATTAGGGTCTCACTTATCATGGATCTTGAGGCCGAAACTGATTTAACAAATTGTCATAAATTATTATTCATGTGGTAAAATTAAAGTAAAATTTATGATCAGATCATTGCAGTGAAAAATTGTCAGAATTCACACATTTAAAGCTATGAATTTAACATTATTTAAAAAAAAACAAACAAACTACAATTTAGCGATAAATTTTAATTAGATAAAAAAAAGACAAAAAAAATGAAAGGAGAATAGATTTTGTGTTGAAATAAGTGTTTTGAGGGACAGCCGTTTTGGTGAGTGCAAGCATTTTATTTATTTTTATATGTTTTATACGAGGCAGCACGGTGGCGCAGTGGGTAGCACAGAGGCCTCACAGCAGGTAGATCACAGGTTCGAGTCCTGGATGGGGACGAGGCTTGGAACACTGTCCTTTCTGTGTGGAGTTTGCATGTTCTCCCCGTGATTGCGTGGGTTTCCTCCCACCCTCCAAAGACATGCATGCTAGGTTGATTGGCCAGTGCCAAATTGCCCCTAAGAATGAGTTGTATGTGTGTGGCCCCGCGACAGACTGGTGATCTGTTCGGGGTGTACACTGCGCTTCGCCTTAAATTGGCCGGGATGGGCTCTGGCCCCCCCCGCAACCCCGAAAGGGATAGACGGATAAGAAGATGACTGACTGACTGTTTTATAACCGGGTTTATTGATGTTTAAATGCTCTTGAAAATAGCCTGTGTTTTACTTTAGTGGTGCCCAACCACCGGGCCGCGGACTGGTACCGGCCGCACAGAACTGTTATTTTTATTCACTTTGTTTTTGTGATGTCTTTTTTTTTTAAGGTACATGTTTACCATTACCATGGCAACAAGAGTGCGTTTGAGAACAGAGAATGTTTCCACGTTATAAAGACGCTGCTAATAAACTTTCTCGTGAAGACTAAGTGGATTTAAGTTTATTATTATTGATTTTAAACGGCCATTTTTTTCAGGCTGGTCTCATCACCTTTAGACCGGTCCGTGAAAATATTGTCAGACACTAAACCGGTCTGTGGCACAGAAAAGGTTGGTGACCCCTGTTGTACACAATTAAGGTGATGCAACGCCCAGTAGTGCTTACGTCTGCTTCTGGATCCAGCCGTGGTGTCATTAATGATGGTATTTGAGGGGTATTTATTCAAGTCGGACAAAGTAGCACATCAACGAAGGCCTAGGTGTGAAATGCACGGACCACCACTGCTCAAATTACACAGGTTTTTAGAATGTACATAGTTTTTAGAGTATGTAGAACTTAAAACTTCACTGATTGAACATAATTAATTTAACAACTCTATGAAATTACACACACATGTATTGGGATTTATTTTTTGATGTCAAATGTCCTCATTCAATGTTATAAGAAAGATTATTATGAGAACGAAGCCTTCAATGTGGGTTGTTGTGGGGAAAATTGTACGGAGAGAGAAACACGGAACATTGTTATGAGAAAAGTTTGTTCATGGAATGTTGTTTGTCATGAGGTAGAAAAAGCAGGGTTTCCTCTATACTCGTTAGAGTCTGCTGCGAGCTTTTGGATTAACACATCCAACCGGATTTTATGCACGCTCTACCGGAGTTGTGGGCTCTCCAACCTTGCTAGCGGTAAGAGATGGAAACTTAAAGTGCTATTATCCACTATTATGCTTATGCTTTTTATCTATCCACTATTATGCTTTTATATATATATATAATCAGGTTAAATAAACACATTTAATAATTAGGAAGTGTTGTGTCATTCTTTGCCGACTTCCAACGATCCTACAAAATTAATAAAAGTGTTTCACTACATTTTGGCGTCACGAACAGGATTTATTGGAAGCTGCAAACAATGTCTGGCTTTTTTTAAGAAACTGTTTTCTAAAAAGAAATCTGATGAGATAGGGAGCGCAGAAGCTGTCCCAGCCGTTAAGTGTGTGGGCTGGGATGGAGAATGGTCCGAATTAGGATGTCTTCTTAGAGCGGGCGGGGGACGCCCCGAGCTGTGGTCTGATAATTTAAAGAAAGGAGGTCCAGAAGATTTGACTGCTGTAATTAAGCAAATACTGGTTGATGATAAGGCTCCTTTGTCTGCTGTGCAGCGGCGCATGTGGGCTTGCGCTACTGCCTGGAGGATGAAACATGAGACATGTGAGAAACTAAGACAGGAGTTAAAAACATTAGGTAAGAAACATAAGAAATTACAAAACCACTGTGATAAGTGTTTGATGCATATTTCCAAAGACAGTAAGCAGCGTAGGGGGAAAAATAGCGAGGCTACAGTGGCCAAGCGGGTACGTGCTTTTTCTACTGGCTTGTCAGAAAACTGGGAGCCGTCTGAATGGGACGGTCGATGGGAGAATAATGAACCTGAGGATGACATTATTCCCCCTGTGGTGAGCACAGGACCTTATGCTGTTTTACAAAGTACCCTCTCTCAGATGGCACGGTCACCAGTGAAACCTGTTTATCCAGTGATGCGTAGACATCGTAAAATTCCAGCCCCAGAAATTGTACTGCAGGTGGGGGAAGACGGTAACCCTGAGGAGTCTCCTGTGTCTCCATCAGGATGAAGAACATCTACTCATCCCCGTACTGGACATCTCCGGGCTAAGGAGTCCCCCGTGTTTCCATCAGGATGAAGAACATCTACTCATCCCCGTACTTGACATCTCCGGGCTGAAGAGCCCCCCGTGTTTCCATCAGGATGAAGAACATTTATTGACTTCTTTAGATATTTAGCTGTAGATAAGCTAATATTAAAACAATAATCTTTGACACATTGTTTGCTCGTCCCGGGGGAGGGATCTCTCTTTCACGTGGATCCCCATGAGGTTTCTTATTTTTTCCCCACTGATGGGTTTTTTAGGAGTTTTTCCTCACCGAGAAGGAGAGTCTAAGTGCATTAATGTGCTAGTCTTGTTTAGTTAGCATTTGTTAGTTATTTTTCTTGTTGTGTATTTGTGTTAATACATTCCTCTTTTTCTTGTGAAGCCCATTGAGACGGACATTCTGTGATTTTGGGCTATACAAATAAAATTGAATTGAATTGAATTGAATTGTATTAGGAGAAGATGGGCAGGTAATTTGGATACAGGGACGAACACCTCCTGTTGAGAATTGGCAAACTGTAAATGATTATTCACATGAAGAGATTCAGCATATACAATCACGCTGCAGACAAAGGTCAGATGAGCCTCTAGACTTGTGGATGTGTAGATTTATGGAAGAAGGTGGAGATGTTACTGTGGATCACGGAGATGTGATGAAATTCATGGGACTCAGTAGAGAGGCCAGTGTTAATACTGAGTTTAGGGCTCAGGCCCGAGATCTGAAAAAATCAGGTGCTTCTTTCTGATATGTATGCTGAGGCTATCAGAGCAGTTTATCCTCATGTGGCTGACTGGGCAGAAATCCCAGGAAAATGGCAAAGTCTCCGAGAAGGAGTCCAGTGGTTAACCCGACTGTGTTTACGCGATGCATTAACACTATCCCTACATAACAATATGAATGAGATAACTGTGCCTAAAACAGTGCGTGATGCTATCATCCGCACTGCTCCTCCTCATTGCAAATCTGCAGTTCTAACAGTAATGATGGGGTCAACTGATTCTGCATTAGCTGATGTAAAAGCACGCATGCAAGAGTTAAGCACACTGGGGGAGTGGGACAATCGCCCTGTTGCACCAATGGGTCATGCCGCCCCTGCAAGACCAGGTCATCCCAGGGCAGGAGGATTTACTCCTCCACGTAAGTTGTTATGGAACTTGCGTTCCAGCTCGTTGGCACTCAGTGCCTGCTGGAGATATTGATGGATTGCCCACACAGGAGTTATATCAAAGGTGTCAAAGGTGTCCTCTATTAGAGAAAAATAATGAGTGTAGCTCGGATGATGAGTGTCAGGTTGCTGCAATAAAAAAGAGAAAGGATAAGAAGATCGACCACAAAACCAAAAGAGAGCAAAAGAGACACCGACAATCTGATTTTGAATAGGATGAAGGTCAAGCTCTTGTGTTAAATATTTCTTGGTCTGCCACCGATATTAGGAAATCAGTTCAAAAGGTGGTGGCACTGGTAGGCACAGGGGCATTACAAATTACTGACAAAGCAAAGGAAAAGATTGCAAACTTTCCTATACCAAAAAATAAGAAATTTGCTCGGAAATACATAGGGTTGTTTGGATTTTGGAGAAATCATATCCCTCATTTGGGACAAATCCTACAACCTATGTACAAAGCTACAAGGAAAAAATATGATTTTGAATGGGGACCAGAACAACAATGTTCCTTTGATTTAGCTAAAGAAGCTGTACAGCAAGCTGTGTCATTAGGAAAAATGCAGTCTGAAGCTGTTGAGTTACAAGTGTCAGCCATCAATGATTCACACACTAACAAAGCAGATGCAGAAGCTGAACACAACAGAACAGTGGAATCAGCACTCAGAGCGGGAAGGGGACACCCCGAACCGTGGTCTGAGATTGTGACAGATAAAGTTGATTCTACCACTGAGTCCCAATGTGTTGGTTGGGATGGACAGTAGAGTGCAGTGGAATCGGCACTCAGAGCGGGAGGGGAAGCCCCGAACCGTGGTCTGAGGTTGTGAAGGAGGGAACTCCAGAGGAATTAGAATAAGTTTAAAGTAAAAAAAGAGCCTTCGATTTGGTTAAACTGTTCTGTTACAAATTCATTCTGAAATGGCTCAAAAAATGCCAGTTTTTCACTAAAGTTTGTGATTGTGAAAAAGATTGATCTTTGTGTGTGTCTTTGTCCTACCACAGCCTGTGCGTGTAAGCATGTGTGTGTGAGCTTGTGTGTGTAAGCCTGTGTATGATTTTGTAGGAATGGTTACATGATAAGATGCAGTTTGTT
This sequence comes from Neostethus bicornis, assembly GCA_902685375.1. Lineage (NCBI taxonomy): Eukaryota > Metazoa > Chordata > Actinopteri > Atheriniformes > Phallostethidae > Neostethus > Neostethus bicornis. Next base: position 4,490,000 of record LR738556.1, read on the forward strand.
TGTTTGTCTTGGGTGAAGAAGGAAATAAAAAAAAAACTTTTTTTTTTTTTCACTCCTTTGTAATCGACACCCCATATTTCAGCATAGTACCTTAAATATGGTCAAATGTGAGAATTGTACAAGATGAATAATGATTTTTATTGAGAAAATATTTTGATTTGTGCTGAACTTTGTGCAGTTAATAAATAGATAAATTAATTAATAGCAGTAGCGACTAATAAAGGAAGTTTAGATCTGCAGATGAGTGTTTATGGTGATAGTATGGTAAATATTAGAATATTACAGGTTATGCACAAAATTAAAAATAACTTAGTTCCAAAAGGCATACAAAGTTTTTTTGTTTTTTTTTTTAAATTTAGAGTTGGTTATCATAATTTACGAGGATGTTATATTTTTGAACATGTTAAAGGAAGAACATTGGTAAAATCAAGATGTGTTTCTGTTGTTGGAGTAAAATTATGGAATGAACTCAATGATAAATTTAAAATATGTTCTTCTATCCTAAAATTTAATCAACATCTTGAATATAAAAGTATTAGTGATTATAAATAAATTATAATAACAATGAAATGATGATGGTATAAAGTTTATTCTGGTTTTCTGTTTGATTGGAGATGTGTACTTTGTAAATTTAATTTTTTGTTTGATTGGAGATGTGCTGTTCAGTTAAATGTATACAGATAAATAGGGATAGGCACATATAAGCCATGCTTCAGCCTATTCCTTTTCTTTGGTCTATTTGGGTTTTTGTTTGTTTGTTTGTTTGTTTTGCACCCTGAAGCTTCTATTCCTGTCATAGCAACACCTGGTTTGGCTGGCTTAGATTTAAAAACTATTGAAATTGTTAAAACTGGATTGGGCATTAAATGTCCACCTGGAACTTATGCACATGTGTTGCCACGATCTGGACTGTCTCTTGAAGGGCTCACCATCCAAGCCGGAGTCATAGACTCATACTACCAAGGAGAGATAGGGGTGGTGTGCAGCCTTTGGGGGCCTGGTCCTCTGATTTTAAAAAAAAGGAGACAAAGTGGCACAATTGGTCATTAAACCCTGTATGATGACTGATGTTCAGGAGATAGAGAAATCAACCACAACCACAATCAGAGGAGAGAGTGGTTTTGGATCTACAGACAAAGCTGGAGCCAAGGTATGGGTAAAACAACGTGATGGCCCTCCTCGTCCAGCTGTAATAATAGCTCAAGGCTCAGATTCTATAGTCAGTGTGCTCTATGACAAGGAAGAGAAATGGGTGAATGTTCCTGCAAATCAATGCTATTTAAGAGAAAACTAATGTTTCTTTCCTCTCTTAGATTAATGCTGGTTTCTGTGCAGCTGATGCCGTGGTGGAGACTCCTCGTGGGCTATCCTCCCAAGGGAAAACAGAACGAGGGGCAATCGAGACTGAGGCAGAATGGCTGGGCTCCCAGAACATGGCAGTGTCGTCTCCTGGGTCATCATCCTCCATGATCTCGCTGCAGTGGTTACCAGCATTTGGGGAGTTAACACGGAGGGTCAACAAATAGAGAAGTTTAAAACGTTTAAAATGTCGAATTGTAGAAGACTGTGTTTCAATGGCAGACAGATTTAAATCAGGCTAATTATGATGTTCTGAATAAAATCACTCAGGAGTTGGATTGGATTTGGCAGATGTTATATGCCGACCAGCAGAAACATCGTTTTATTCTGTCTGTGTTGACCGGTGACTACCATCAGTGGAGAAGGGTCTGGAACATCAGTGATTCACTTTGGTTACAGGTTCATCCTGAAAAGACGGTTTGTAATGAAAATACATGTACGGGAGAATATATCACATATAATATCACTGAACCCAAGGAAGTGTGTCAATAAGTAGTATTGCCTGTTATTACTACTTCTGCATACCTCTTTCTACATGTAAGTGGGGAGTGGTTTGAACCAAAAACAAATAAGACTTATGATGCCAAATTATGTGAGATTTCTGATCAAGGTTTAGCTTGTGCCCTACAAATAGGACACAAAAATCCATGCTTAACTGATGACGAGGTATTGTGTGATTGCACTGTAGAATCACCTAGGAACATGCTATGGCAGATAGGCCCACACTATCTTTGTGTAGCGACAACAGTTACCTTCAGCTCCTTTCTCAGGGTGTTTGAGTAATGTCAGTCTGTGGCACTGGAACAATCATACTTATTATTTGACTGATAACACTGATAAGCGGCGATTGACTGCACTACAATGGGAGATGTTGGCATCTCCATGGAAAGTTTCTCTAGACCGATTTAACTGCGCATTGGATCGGTCTACAGAACTCCGCAAATTGATAGGGTTGCATGAAAAGAATGTTTCTAGTGCCATGGTGACGACTCTGCTCGTGGGAGATGAGGTGAAGCATGTAGCCAGAAATATCCAACAATTATCAGCACATCATTGGTGGGATATCTTTTCTGGAATGTCTGTTACAGCTGGACGAACATTAGTGCCACCTTTGATCATTATTATACTTGCTATTTGCTTGCTAACTGCTTTAAATGTTTTTACTTGCTTGTATATTAGACGAGTTAAAAGGGATATAAATACCCATATTTTTAATCAATGGGCTACGTTATGAGAGTCACGCTGGTAAGAAGGGAAACCTGGTTTGAGAACTATGAATATATACTACTGGTTACAGCGGGTGGTTTACATATATATCGTAAAGAATGGGATATTGGAACCTATCATGAAGAAGTATTTGACGCTATTGAGGATTTGTTTCTCACTGTACATCATGATTTGGTGAACATCGGGTTTAATGAATTTCATGATGAAACTTTGTTGGCGTGGGAACCCCAGAATTTCATTAATTGAATGATATCATTGATGTAAAGGGTGGAATGTATTGGGATTTTTTTTTTCATTATGTCAAATGCTCTCATTCAATGTTGTTTGTTAACCCCAACATTTCATTAATTGAATGATGTCATTGACATAAAGGGTGGAATGTATTGGGATTTATTTTTTGATGTCAAATGTCCTCATTCAATGTTATAAGAAAGATTATTATGAGAACGAAGCCTTCAATGTGGGTTGTTGTGGGGAAAATTGTACGGAGAGAGAAACACGGAACATTGTTATGAGAAAAGTTTGTTCATGGAATGTTGTTTGTCATGAGGTAGAAAAAGCAGGGTTTCCTCTATACTCGTTAGAGTCTGCTGCGAGCTTTTGGATTAACACATCCAACCGGATTTTATGCACGCTCTACCGGAGTTGTGGGCTCTCCAACCTTGCTAGCGGTAAGAGATGGAAACTTAAAGTGCTATTATCCACTATTATGCTTATGCTTTTTATCTATCCACTATTATGCTTTTATATATATAATCAGGCTAAATAAATGCATTTAATAATCAGGTAGTGTTGTGTCATTCTTTGCCGACTTCCAACGATCCTACAAAATTAATAAAAGTGTTTCACTACAACACACAAACACACATACATACACCCAGACACACGCACACACACACAAAACATACCACTCAGCCATTTTGAAACAGTGTCATATTTATTTATTTATTTATTTTCATATTAGTACATTTAAAGAGATCAAAGCTTGTGAAAAATATTTGGTACAGAATCTTGAAGCAGAACACAAGCCAACACACAGAGATACACCGCTCAGTGACTTTTACCCACTATATTAATGGTCACATTTATGAAACACAGAAAACACAAAACACAAAAAAGCAGATGGAGGCCATGTTTAAGCAGATTTACAGCAGTTAAAGTTGAAAATTACAACATTAATATTTCCATCAAATTTCACAAACTATCACCAAGATACAGACTTGAAAGAATCTGTTACAAAAACAGTGTCTTATTACAGGTTTATGTCCTGTTTGTAGTGCCAGATACATCCTAAAAACTTTAAAGTTTAAAAGTAGCAGTTAGACTCGAGGTAGAAACTTTAAGTCACAGTTTATTTCCTGCTGATGATTGTAAGTGATTTATTTGCATCCAGTTAATAGAAAAGATTAGACATATAGAGGTGAATAATCTGACGTCTCCGTTATCTGTAGACACTAATAGCAATCCTACTGATATGAATGATAATAATGATAACAAAACATTAACAATCTCTCATTAACATCACGGAGGTCTTAAATTGATTTCATCTGTCAATCCAGTACAGACCATCCAACCGCTCAAACCCATCCCCCATCTGGCTCATGGGTGGGGTTAGGGATCTCAAACTCTATGGTAGATGGAACGTTGCAGCCTATCAAATTTAACTTTTAGAGTTTTGTTAAAAACAATCTAGAAACCTGTATAATTTACAGCAATGTGTCAGATTATATTGGATTAGAGTATGATTGTGACATACACTGTAAAGTTATATCAGTTCTCATTATTATCACTATTAGCATTGCCATTATTGCCATGGTGTTCCAAAAGATGAAAACCTTTAGTTTTACTGGGTAGCTTTGTAGTGAAACATAACCTGAAGAGAAAAATCAAGACGATATCCATTTCTCCACTTGAGAGTTTCAGCATCACAAAAGCCAGTGATTTTTTTTTTTTTTGTCTTTTAAAGTAGAAAATTATAATAAACATTGTCACCAAAACAACAGTATATTTATTTTTCAAATACATGTAAATTTCAAACTTTGTAGTTTGCTGTAGTAAACTTGAAAATTCATTTTATATTTGTATTAAAAATATGTTTGCAACACACACCCATATATATTTATTGAATTTATTCAAAATTTTTATGCAAATGGAATTAAGCACCATCAAAACACAGGATTCTCCAGAATCTTGAAGTTTTATAAATACCCTTGCAGAAAAATTTCTTGTCCATGACAATCTAGAAATCATCGTGTGTCAGAGACTTTGTTTTTCCAACAACATGTGTTTTGTACTTTGATGATTTTTGCCACGTTATAGAGATTGTTGCTTTTCTTTAGTAATAATTTGATGTAAAAAACTAGTCAAAATCTAGTCAACGCATCAAAATATGTTTCAGGTCAATATTTTGACGTCAATTTAACATTGAAACCTATACCTGAGAATTAACGTACATCCCAGCTGGCATCGGAATGTCAAATTCATGTCAATTTAACATCAATATAACGTAAAAAAGTAGTTGGATTTGAAAATTGAATCTACATCAAAATCACGACATCTGTCTAGATTTTTCTAGTCTGCGGCACAGACCATAGAAAATGTTCAAAGAAAAACTAAAATAACTCTTTGAAATGTTGCAAACCTGAGCATTTTACGTCGGCACATTTTAAGAGGAGTAAACTCACACCGGCGTCCTGAAGTAAAACCGAATTACTGTACAAAAACAGACTGAAATAAAAGAAGAAATCCATCTAAAAGGGAACACAGTGGCAGCATCTAAAGCCAGAAAGGAAGACCGGCAAGAAATAGTAGATACCGCGAATGTTTGAGTTTGAAGCAGAGTGATACTTGGAAGCTTTTGAAGCTTTCATCTCTTCACGGGACAAATGGAGAAATGAGAACAAGTTCAACCTTCAATGGACTGTTCAAATCACCATTTTATGTGTTTGTGTACTGATTTTGCCAAACTTTCAGTCCAGAAAACAACATTGAAATGAGGGCAAAATATATTAAAGTACCCAGTTATTTTAATGTCTGTGTTTTGTCATGATTTTGACGTTGATTTGACTTTCAAATCTAACTAATTTTACACAATGTTTTTACGTTTTATATTGACATCAATGTGAGATTATGATTTTGTTGTCGATTTGACTTTCAAATTCAACTACTTTTACACGTTTTTACGTTTTATTTTTGCATCAATGTGATGTCTGGATTTTGACGCCAATTTGATTTTCAAATCCAATTACTTTACACGTTATTTTAACATAACATTTTGATATTGCTTTGACATAAATTTGACGTACTGATGCCCGCTGTGTTTGGTCTGTACCGCAGCCTAGATATTTCTAGACCAGGCATGGGCAAACTAATTCTAGACCAGGCATGTGGCCGGCCACATGCGGCTCGCTAAATGTTTTAATCTGGCCCGCCGAACTAGACAAAATAAAATAAAAAAAAAAAAAACATGATTTGATTTTCCCTGATTTGTTTTTAACGTTCGTCACTAGATGGCGCTAAAAATACAACAACACTGCTCCTATTAAAATGTGTATGTCTCTGTGATGCGCACACTTTCAAAATAACCAGTGTGTACAGATAAGGAAAGCCAACGGACCCAATACAAGCACGTAAAACAAGCATGCTAGCTGTTAAAACAAGCAAAATGTTACATCAAGCGCTTAGAGTTCAAACCCAGCGCCGCTAAATGCATGTTTTTAAGCGCTATCACACTAGATTTCAGACCTAGCGCCACAAAATTGAAATTTAACGCGCTTGATGTACCATTAACACGCTTGTTTAAAATTTAGCGCGCCATTCTATTGATCTAATCTAGCGGTTACCAAAGCATGCCATCTATCTGCTCCTGTTCCCAGGAGCGAATACAGGATTTTCTAAAGGAGGGAAAAAGGGGGGGCACAAAACCAGCAACTATGGTGCTCGCCAATATAGAGGGGTGCCCCCTGTTTTTTTTTTGTTTTTTTTTACCACCAGCCGTGTAACCATTCACTTGATTGTCAAGGGAATGTTTTGGTTTTTTTTTTTTTTTTTTTTTTGGTTTTCTTGTTCTTTCTTCTGATTGATCCAAACTGGACAACCCAAATTTGGTGAATTGACAATCTTCTGACTTCTTCTATTTTCACTAAAATCGTTCTTTAGTAGTAGTGGTAGTGGTGTCAACATCCATTGATACGACTACCCCAACCTCTTGCACTTGAACCCTGCTCTACCCCCTGTTAGTAATGTTGCCAATGATATGTTGGTTGCACAACCAAAACTGCTTGAAAATATTCCACAACACCAGCAGGATCACCAAAGCTATGAAGGTGATTATGAAATAGTGAATGAGGAAGTTTACGTGAATATCACCCGTGACAGAGAAAGCTACTTCAGTTGGAACAGTGACATTAGGTTGAGAGGTGAGTGCTGATGGATCTCGTACAGAAACTCCCTTTGTCCTAATTTTTGGGGCAGTGGGGTCAACATGAGCCTGAATCAAGGCATTTTGGCTGGTATCTGATGTATAATCATGACCTACGCTGTTCTTAATTGTTTCCATGGTAACTGTGGTAGTGTAGGTGCAGTTAATACTAGCATCTGCAGCAGTGACTCTTAGGACAGCAGCAGCAGAGGTATCACCAGCACCATTAGTGACCAAGCAGGTGTACTTGCCTGCATCTTGCAGGGTAACATTGGTGATGTGGAGTGTTCCATTATGCTGAACAGAAATCCTAACCTGGTTGGTGCTAATGTTGATGACTATTCCATCCGGGGTTATCCAATTTACAGAAGTTCTGTACATGTTTGTGCGACATGTCAGTTCAACAGTCATTCCTTCAGTGACATTGAGGTCAGTTGGTGACTCCACTATGATAGGTGGGTAGCAGGTGAAGTGACTCTGGTCAAGTTCTCCAATGTACTTGCCTTTCAAACCGGGGGGAGCTTGACAGCGTGCAAAACAGGTGGTGTTGTTAGTCCCTTGTAACCACCAGCTGAGCCAAAGAATATCACAGTCGCAGACCAAGGGGTTGTGGTGAAGATGGACCTGCACAAGTCGGTGAAGAGGCGTGAAGAGATTATGGGGCAGAGAATTTAGAAAATTGTGGGACAAGTGGAGTTCTTCAAGGTTCTTCAAGTCATCAAAAGCTTTAGGTTCAATGAATGACACTTGTGAGTGCATCAACCACAACTTGAGAAGAGAGGACAGTCCCTGAAAGGAATCAGCATAGATTATCCCCAACCGATTTCCTGATAGATTTAGTTCTTCCAAACGTACAAGTGCGGTCATTTTAGGAATGCTTCTCAGTCCACACATGCCCAGGTTGAGGTAACGTAAGTTAATCAGGCCCACAAAGGCTTCATCGGAGATAAAATACAAGTTTTTCAGCTCCCCCAGATCCAGTCGGCGTAGCAAGGGCATCTGCTGAAAAGCGTAGTCAGGCAGTACCTCAATGGGGTTTTTTTTCAACCACAATTCTTGTAGGTTTCTAAGTTCCTCAAAGACATGTAATGGTACCTCTGTTAGATTGTTGTCAACAAGTTCCAATGTGTTGAGGTTTTGAAGGCCATTGAATGCTCCGACTTCTATGTGGCATATCTGATTCTTAGATAGTTGAAGAATTTGGAGGAGCTGCAAATTCTTGAAGGTGTCTGACTTGATAACCTACAAGACAAAGAGAAACAGTTCATTATCATTAGGAATTACATTGTTTTGAAACATTGTTGTCTCTTTTTTGTACAATTTTACAATGAAGAAGCAATTTCATGGAGGTAAAAAGGTATTTTATAGCCAACTTCATAAGTTTTGATTGACTTATATTGTTTTTCTCTCTCAAATATAAGACAATAATTCATTTGTAACGTGAGAGCTGTGTTTCTCAACAAGAAAAATGATATTGTGTTTTTATACCAGTAAATTTAAGCAAATAAATTTTGTTTACATAGCACTTTTCACAGATCAAATCACAAAGCGCTGAACAATAAAACATAAAATAAAACATAAAATAGAAAAATGAGAAAAAGTTCAACCTTCAATGGACTGTTCAAATCATGTGTTTGTGTGCTGACTTTGCCTAACTTTTAGTCCAGAAAACAACGTTGAAATGAGGACAAAATAATATGAAAGAACCCTTTTATTTTAATGTCAGTGTTTTGTTGTGATTTTAAAGTCAATTTGACTTTTAAATTCAAAAACTTTTACACGTTGTTTTGACGTTTTATATTTACATCAATGTGACGTCGAGGTTTTGACGCCGATTTGATTTTCAAATCCAACTACTTTTACAGGTTGTTTTAGCGTAACATTTTGATGTTGCTTTGACGTGAATTTGACATTCTGATGCCCGCTTGGATGTATCCTGTTTAGGCGGAATGAAGGGCTTGATGACATCACTGTCAAAAACATGTTCGAAAAAGAAAAAACTGTAGTAACAAAATTTTCTTTACGGCACAAAACAGCACAAACGAAGCACAAACAATTGGCATCATTTTTGGGAGTTTTCAAGCATTTTTAAGCAGAATGAGGGGCTGGATAACCTCAGATTGACCTACAAAAGAATCGTAAATATCTAAAAACTAAAATAGCACAAACAAACTTTTTTTTTTTCAAGCACAAACAAACAACGTATTTTTTGTCTATTTTTGTTTATGTTTTTGCTTGTGGAGGGGCCATCTTCATGGGGGTCTGTGGGGCTCTTCTCATGTTGTGTTTCTCGTCACTGCCCTGCTGTGTCTACTGAGGAAGCCCCAGCCTTGTCATGTCCTGTAACTTTGACATCGTCACCTCTGATCTCTAGCTGCCATCATTATCATCGCCACGGTTCCCAGCTTTGAAATCAGGTCTGATCTCACTCCACAACCTCCCATCTAACAATCAACCTGTAACCTACCTCAAACTTTGAGCTTGGATGTTTGTACAATTGGGTCGTCCTTCAGATCTACAGTACACCTTGATGACTTTATGTTTTCATACATAAATCAATGGTGAAATAATTTCTTGTGGCCAATATCTACCTGAATGCAGTTTTTCTGTACGTTGAGGTAGCTCGTATTGACTGGTATGTTCTTTGGTACGTCCTCCAGATTTTGTCTGTAGCAGATGTTTGTTTGCACACTTTTATTTAATGCAAATATGATGTCACTGGCTGATACCTACTTGGATGGAGTTCTCCTGCAGGTCGAGGTATCTCGTATTGACTGGTATGTTCTTTGGTACGTCCTCCAGGTTCTGTCTGTAGCAGATGACTTGGCTGGCCTGGTTGGAGCAGGTACAAAGACACGGACAAGAGGAGGCAGCTGCTGCAAACGCCAGCCTGGAGAGGAGGAGCCACAGCAGCATCTGGGCCAATAGAATGAGGAGGGGGAAGGGGCCAGTAGAGGGAATCAGCGTAGAGATGTGCATGGCAGTGTACACCCTACAGTCTAAAGTTATAGGTGAGGGATTTGTGAGGAAAAAATAATTTTCTCTTGGGTCATTGAGTGAAAGATTGCTCTCATTCAATCATTTATCTTCTGAACCGCTTATTCCTGTCAGGGGTGGGGCTGACAGAGCCTAGCCAGGGCGATTACAGGCAAATGGCGGGGTACACCCTGAGCAAGTCACCAGTCTGTTGTGGTGATGATTGTTCTCTTTTATTCCAAATCATCTGAGATAAGTTTGTCTTTTGTTTGTCACTGGGTTTTCTTTTTAGTAAGAAATATCCAAGCACACTTTCTTTTTTGTCTTTTTGATTTGTTTTTGTTTTTATTTGAGTTTGGCTTGATGAAGATACTGTGCTGAAGAGAAAAGAGAAGCAGAGAGAAAACTTTAGTTAGAACACAGGAACAGTAATTTCTTGTAAACATGTTGAAATCACACCAATCATTTTGAACTTCTGACACAAGACATGCCACTGCAGAGCCACAGCTTATAGCTACTGTACATCAAGAGAGTATATTATGTTTCATCTTCTGAACTGCTTATCCTTAATAAGGTCATGGGGAGTGCTGGAAACTATCCCGGCTAATTTCAGGAAGGGGCAGGATCCACCCCAAACAGGTTGGATATCTGTTGCAGGGCCACACGCATAGACAACCATACACACAAACACATTTATTCCTAAGGGTGATTTTATAGCAGGCAATTAACCTAACATGTATGTTTTTGGAGAGGAAGCCCAAGAAAACCCATGCATACACAGGGAGGACATGCAAACTCTACACAGAAAGACCAGTAATTCAAGCCTGGTCCTCTCTCCAGGACATGATCCCCTGACCTTCTTGCTGTGAGGCCACCTTGCTAACACACTGCACCATATGGTCACTCTGGTCAGGTTTGACTGATAAGTACAATTGTGTATCATCTGCGTAACAGTGAAAATTAATACTGTGTTTTCTGATTATGTTTCCCAGAGGCAGCATGTCGAGCATGAACAGAATAGGTCCAAGAACTGAGCCCTGAGGGACACCAAAATTAACTTTGGTAGGAGTAGAGGACTGATTATTTACATGAACAAACTGGTATCTATCAGATAAATAAGATTTAAACCATTGAAGAGCTGCTCCTCTGATCCCTAAGTCATATTCTAATCTTTGAAGTAAAATGCTGCGGTCAATTGTGTCAAAGGCTGCACTAAGGTCTAAGAGAACTACGATTGAAATTAGTCCCTTTTCTTTGGCATTGTAATAAAAGGTCGTTTGTCACTCTAACTAGCGCAGTTTCTGTGCTGTGGTGTGATCTAAACCCTGATTGAAATTCTTCAAAAAGACTATTTTCCTGCAGGTGACGGTTCAGCTGCTTAACTACAACTCTTTCTAGAATTTTAGACATAAAAGGTAAATTTGATATTGGTCTATAGTTGGCCAGAATGCTGGGATCTGGGAATGCTGGGATTGATAAAGGCATTTCTATTTCAATTCTGAGCATTAAAGCTGTCCCCGTTCTCATTTGGTATTAAAGAAAGTTTCCCGCTTCAACTTCAGACTCATAAAAAATACTCTCTGGATTTCAGGAGTCTGACTTTTTCATGAGTAATTAGATCCAGCTCTGTAACTAACGAGGTGGATGAAAGTATCAGTATTTCCTCATTAGTAAGATGAAGAAAACTTCTTTTTTTTTTTTTTATTTGAGCAGCATTTAAAATAAAACATAAAATAAGAGAACAACTAATGCATAAAAGAAAATAAAAACACATGTCTCCTCAAAAGGAGTAGGAAGAAATTCATAGAACTTATTGGGGCCGGGCCCTCTTGCACAGTACTTATAAAAAATAAATAAATAAAAACCTTTTTTTCCAAAAACAGTTTTATTCACATGTACATAAGCATATACAAAAATCTGTATACACACATGCCTATAAGTATGTTCACACACAGACACACATTTGCATGTACATGCATGCATACACAAATACAAAGTAAAACAACTTTAAGTTACATCACTTTTTCGTTAATGTCCGAACTAAACTAAAGTAATTACTATGTAACAACTATTATCAGAGTACAAATTTGTATCGTCTTTGACACAATGGCTTTGTATCTTTTAAGAAAAGATCATTTTACACTCTGTAAAACAATGTATGGATTTTGAGGTTTTAATTTTGTTTTGATTTAGTTCTAAGATCCGGTTTACTGAAAAGTTCAGTTCCCCTTAAATTACATTTACCGTATTTTCACGGCCATAAAGCGCGTATAAAAGTCTTACATTTTCTTCAAAATGAGCGGCGCGCCTTATCGTGTAGTGCGCCCTATGTGTGCTTTTAAGTTTTTGAGTCTATGCCCATTTCACCGTCGACATGAAAAAAACAAGTGAAGCAGATGAAAACTACGCTTGCTGTGATTCTGGGAGGTCTGACAAAGGAACTCCAATCGCTGGACATCGGCGTGAACTGGCCGTTCAAAGTAAGACTGCGAGCAGCATGGGACCGATGGATGTCCAGAGGAATCCACAGCTTCACGAAGGGTGGAAGGCTGCGCTGGGCCAGTTACGCCACAGTACGCCAGTGGATTGTAGATGCTTGGGCTAACGTGTCTGCTGGCACTGTTGTCCGAGCTTTCACAAAAAGCAGGCATCATTTCCGATGAGCCGCACGGTACAGAAAGTGACTCTGACAGCGAGGAAAGTGAACCTGCTATGTTGAATATAGCACATTATTAGATTCAGAAACAGAGGATGAGGACTTGGATGGATTTGATAAATGACTTTATGACGACTGTAAATAATATTTAAATAAAGCCAACCAAACTCAGTTTTACTCCTGATCTATTTTTAACACTACATTTTTATTTATTAACCTGTCTCTATTATTTTTGTATAAAAACTTGCCTTTCAGTGGCTTGACTCAGGGGCAAATCCAGGATTTTCTAAACTGGTTAGGATTTTTTAAATGGGTGTGTGTGTGGGGGATGGGGGCATGAAGAGGCATTCTCACCCCAGAATATTTTGAAAAAATAAGTATTTTGCCCAAAGTTTATGATAATTAAAGTAGTAAGAACACTTTTCTTTGTGGACCAAAAGGGGTGTGGGGGGGGGGGGGGGATGCGGAACGTGCGCCCCACGACCCCCCTGGATCCGCCCCGGCGACTGTCTCATCCTCCTGAGTCTTGTCTATGTCTGTTGTGTTGGACCACTGCTGCCTTGTTAATTTGCCAGGGCAGGCGATGTAGGACGGCCCTTCAATAGGCCAAAATTCAAATGCGCAAGCATTGGCTCACCACTGTTAATACGTCATAATTAATTGTGTTAATTTTTTTAACGTGTTAAAATGCGGCGTAATTTATTAATCAAATTAACACGTTAAAATGACAGCACTAATATTAATATTTCAAATTAAGAAAACACACCAACATTTCAGACTTAAAACCTGAACTTTTCTTATTTTATTTTTCTATTATGTAATGTTGTTTGCTTGAGGTCATGTGACAACAAAGTTTTTCCTAAAGTAGGACCCTAACAAATTTTGTCTTATTGACAACCTTGTAGAACACCAACTGATTATCTTGCCCATCTTGCTGTTTTTTTTTTTTTTATTATTACTTTCCTGATTTCCCACCTGCCCTGGATCCTTTCACTTTCTGAGTGACAGCTTTCTCTACATTGTCTGGGACAAAGTTTCTTTTTTTCCTTACAATTCATTTACCTCATTCACCCTCTCCATCTGCTCTGTGGTCCACACAATCAATTACTAACCGCCTATGGTTTCTTTATGAAGAGCGTATTCATTTAGGAAACTTTACATCTCTACAAGCTATCCCTACAAGTGGAGGTACTTTTCCATTTTCATCTTCTACCCCCGTACCCCCTGAATCTTTGAAAGCTTGTGCGCGTCCACGCTCTAGCTTGTGCGCGTCTGTGTTGCTGCGCTCTGACATAGGCGCTTGATCCAACATGTCAGCGCGACACCTCCCACTTGATATTTTCATGATAACAGACGGGAAGGTTATCCAAACCTTTTATCCCTACTGTTCTTAAATTGGTACAAGAACCACAAGTCGCCTTACATCTCTATGCTACCAACGTGGTCTCAACGGAAAATATTGTTTCAATTAGTACAAACCTGACTGCCTGCTGTTCTCTGAGTTTGGAAACATTTGATCCATACGAGGTCCTCCTGCCAGACACCACAAAGCACATTCACAGTCTTTATATCCACTGAACTCTTCCTCTATCTACTGAGGGTCTACAGAGGGTATACAGAGCTCTGAGACCCCAACCCTACACACACACTGACTTCACAGGTAGCCATACAAGAAGTATCCTGGACAAAACTCCACTATAGTCTGTGGTAATGCTAACAACTACTACTTACTAAGTAATAAGACCAAATACAGTTTGAACCTGTAATGAAGCAGCATTCGGCAAAAAAAAAAAAAAAGAAGCTAAACTGTGCTGTGTAACCCTGACATTTTTATCAAATGAACTTATTAATGTTTTTACATTGCTTCTTTTTATTTGTCGGAGTAAATGATGCTCATAACCCTTTAGCGATCTTCCATGATGCCTTTTAAAAACAGAAACTTTGGTGGACTCTAAGAAGACATGCATCTGATGATTCTAATAAACTCAGCCACTTTCTCTTGAAATAAACACACCAATGTAGCATCATATTTTTATATTTAAAAAACCTGACCATCCTGGATAAGAGCAAGGAAGATTTGACCTGATACCACCTGCCAATCAAACTTTATCTTTAAGCTAATCAAAGATAATATTAAACATGAACATTCAGAACGTTTCTGTTACTGGAGCTCACTACCATTTCTTTTCAACAAGTCTGTGACCAAATTTATTATAAAAACAAACTTGAAGCTGCTCAGACAAATCCTTTAAAAGTTTCAAATAGTTTTTTGTAAAATAATAACAGTTGCTATCTGGAGTGGTCAGCTAGCGGCGTAGCATCGTCAGGATGCTTTGAACATGATTTAGTTTATTTTAACTTTCATAGACCAATACAGTAAATCCTGATCAGAGATGTCGTCAACGGCAAACAGCATAAAATATATGATTGTTAATGATAACAATTCTTAAAAGTATGTAATAAATATCTGAAATAGCAAATGGTTGTGAGTTCAACTATTTCTGGAGACGTGTTGTTATTCAGGTTTTTATTGGTAAAATACTGATGTGGAGAGGTCAACAAGAAAGAAAAAGAAAACTTTCCCAAATAATGAACTAATAAAATACAGTTCTTTTAAAATCAGCATTGATGTTACAGCTTAGAGTTTCAAAGTTTAAAAAAATACTTGCTGGAAAAACTACAGCAAGCAGTTTGCTTTTGTTCCTAATATGTTAGATTGTTTTTAGACAAGAAAACTTTAGAGGTAAAAAGATTGAAAAGTCTTCTATTTCGCTAGTTTTGAACTAAGCAGAAACATTCGCTTGAAAAGTAACTCTGAGTTTTTTTAATTTTTTTTATATGTAAATAATTTCTTTTTCAGCTGTTAAAGAGTTAAATTTCTCCAGAGGACGTCCAGCCAGATCCAATCAGAAAATGTTGTGCACACCTCTTTCCTGCCCAATTATTAACATTGAGCAGCACTGGTGTGACAAGTAGCAGTTCAAGCACTTACTAACAAACTAGTGAACATTGATGATGACTTTATAAGCCATAGTTTCACTAGTTCACCAGTAAATATGTTGAACCATTCAAGTTAGTTTTAGATAGTGATGTTGTTTTTTTCTTTGTCCATCAAGTACACGATGTACATTTCACCTTCTAATAAAACAAAATCAATGTTATCATGTAAACTAGTTTGCCGTTTGACAGCTCCTAGTTGGAAAGTAAGCTACGATGTCTTTATTAGTATACTAGTGAGGAGTTTTAATACTCACTAGTGAAACAAATTACAGGAACTGATCAATTACTAGTTAATAAGTAAACTAAATTTGGCTTGACTAGTTAACAAGTTGCAGTTTTTTGTTAGAAACTAGTTATAATCTTTCCATTCCTCTCTCCCTCTTCTGTCAGGTCCTTTACAGGTCCAGCAAACAAACAACAAAAAACACAGATATTTAGAAATGTTATTAAATTACAAAGAACATATTAACACATGAAAATCTGACCTGATCATATTCTGCTTGACTTAAAACTGGACATGAAAGGGTAAAAATAACAAGAAAAAGACAGAAAAAAATACATTTAGTGAAATTTAAAAAAAGGATAGGATAAAGATGGAACAATAATGACGTCAGATTGCTGTGTGTACGTCAGATTCGCATGTTCGACTGTACGGGAAATACGAACATCTTGTACCTAGACAAACAAACATATTTACAAGCAATCATGCTTCAAAAATCTAAAAACAAATTGCTATTGTTTCTTATTTTAATTTAAATTTTAAATCGTTGACTACATTTGAGGGTCTGGAAACTCTGGTAAAAAACTCATTTTTGTTTTGTAAATTCATGTTTAAATTTTATTTCACATATCTTTCATAATGTTTTATTGCTGTTTTGATCAGAAATTAACTGGCATTTGATGATCTAACTTTTTGCTTATACACTTTGTTCAAAATTTTATTTTGCACTTCTATAACAACACAAATTAGAATTATTTAGGACTTTTTTAAAAATTATAATGATATATTCACACTGCAAATATTATGATGTATATTAATAATAATATATACATTTTAAAAACCTATTTTGTTTAAAAATTTTAGTTTAGATGCATTTTTTTGCATAATTTTGTTTTTTACATTAATCACAATGAAAAAAAAAAACCCAATATAAAACACACCTCAACGGTCTGTTAAAAAAAAAGCAACGCTTACCTTTTCTCTCTGATATCTAAACGGAGCCTTTAATTTACTCCAAATTGCAGCTCTTTCCTCCTGATGTCAAAAGAAACTGTGCATTCTTCTTAATCAATCCGAGAGAGAAAAAATGGAAAAGAATATGAGAATTCATGTATTTGACACAAACACCTGCTCCTCTCTTTGTCTCTGTCAGAGGAGCGTAGCGTTCATATAAGGGGTCTTGTGGCTCTAAGAAGACTGGACATTTCACTCTCTCTCTCTTTGTTCCCTGTGAGATGTAGCGCGAAAGTGAAAGCACACGGTTAGAGATTTTATTGACACTGTTTTATTCCCCCTGTATTTTTCTAAATGGGAAAAGTTTAGAAACTGTGAGTCCAGATGGTTGACTTTCATTGATAACGTTATTCTTTTTGTGAATCTAAAAGTGGGCAAACCTTGCAGAATAACATAGAATATCCTCTAAGTTCTGAGGCATCTGATTCCTGAATCAGATTTCTGAGAGTCTCAATCCTCAGGTGAAAGAATTTGAGTGGGAAAAACACCAACCGCGAACATCCTGTTATCCTGGTAGGATGTACTGTACGTTTAAAATGTGTAATGGTTCACAGAGGCTTGTTTGGCATTTAATTCTACATCAAACTGCGAGTCTATCAGTTCAAGTTGCATGTCATGGTGCAAATCAGAAGTTCTAACTGTGAATGATGAGTCAATACCTTCAATTTGCTAAAAACCTGAAATTGATTCTCAAACTCCCTTCAAAATCTTGAAATCATGTCTTGTCTCAGATTTAACAAAACTACACCTTTTTTTGGCCTGAATGAGAGCTCCCGTGGAGACAGACCAGAACTTGCACAATGAAATGACTTACAGATGCATTCTTTGAATACTTGGGAGAAGAGTTGGGCAGAGTCCGATTACCACTGGGTGGTGAATTGATCCTAATGGTAGGGTTGATAACAGTTAGACCTGACTAAACAAAGTTTGTCGGGAGTGTTAGAAATGTATCTCAAAAAAGAATAAACTCTGACCTTCTGGCTGAATTTTGACTGAACGTCAGAGGTAGTACGAACCAATAAGTTTAACTGAACGGTGCTTCTATTGTTGAGGCTGTAAGTGGTCACACATTTACAGGGGACCCATAAATTTCTTAATGAACATCTGTAGTGAGTCACACATTCAGATTAAAAAAGGTATTCTCTCTAACTTTCTCGGCCTGTGGTTCCGAGCAGCCGGCCCGGATGGCATCAGCCCCCGTACCCTGAGGACCTGCGCTCCAGCTGTGTGGGGTTCTCCAGCACCTGTTCAACCTGAGCCTCAGGCTGGAGAGGGTTCCGCTTCTCTGGAAGACATCGTGCCTGGTTCCTGTACCCAAGAAACCATCTTCATCTCACCTCAAGGATTTCCGTCCAGTTGCCCTCACATCTCATGTGATGAAAGTGCTGGAGAGGCTGGTGTTAGCCCACATGAGACCGCTGGTGAATTCCTCTCTGGACCCCCTGCAGTTTGCCTACCGGCCACGCCTGGGTGTTGACGACGCTGTTATCCATCTGCTGCAGCGAGCTCATTCACATCTGGATGGCAGTGGAGGAATGGTGAGAATCACCTTCTTTGATTTCTCTAGTGCCTTTAACACCATCCAGCCCTCATTACTGGGTGATAAGCTGCGGCTGATGGGTGCTGATACGTCCGCTGTCTCCTGGATCACTGATTACCTAACGGACAGGCCACAGTTCGTCCGGCTGGGCAAAGTCCGGTCTGATGTGGTTCTAAGTGGTGTGGGAGCCCCACAGGGCACTGTGCTCTCTCCATCCCTCTTCACATTGTACACTTCAGACTTCCAGCACAACTCCGATTCATGCCACCTACAGAAATTCTCTGATGACTCAGCAGTTGTAGGGTGTATAAGTGGTGGACAGGAGGAGGAGTTCAGGAGGGTGGTGGATGGATTTGTGGTGTGGGCAGGAGAGAATCACTTGCTCCTCAATGTAGACAAGACCAGGGAGATGGTGATTGACTTCCGGAAGAGGAGGACTGCTTTGCAGCCGCTCTGCATTCTGGGTAGAGATGTGGAGGTGGTGGAGGAGTACAAATACCTTGGAGTGACCATCGACAGTAGACTGAGCTGGAGGAGCAACAGTACTGCTGTGTACAAGAAGACTTGCAGCCGACTTTACTTTCTAAGGAAGCTGAGGTCCTTCAATGTGTGCGGCAAGATCCTGGAGACCTTCTATCAGTCTGTGGTGGCCAGCACCTTGTTCTTCTCTGTCATCTGCTGGGGGAGCAGCATCGCAGCCTGTGACCCCAACAGACTGAATAAACTAATCAGACTGGCTGGCTCTGTCATTGGCAGCAAACAGGACTCACTTGAGGCAGTGGTAGAGAGGTGGTCACTGAACAAACTTTTATCCATCATGGAAAACCATGACCATCCTCTCTACCCACTCCTGGACGAACAACGGAGCTCCTTCTCCAAGAGGCTCAGACAGCTCCGCTCGAGAACATCTCGATACCGGAGGTCTTTCTTTTCGTACGTGATCGGACTCTACAACGACTGACTTAGCAGATAGGAAGTTGTTGCTGTGACACACAAAATTCCCCTGTGTGGGATCATTAAAGTATATTCTGATTCTGATTCTCCAGAAGCAACTGAGGAATTTCACCAGCTAAATAGAGCAGATTTTTTTCTTTAATATACTTTATTAATCCCTCACCGGGAAATTTATGTGGTGCATTTCCCCTCTGCTGGCTGCCACCCATGACGACACCAATGGTGGGAGAAACAGGAGGTTAGGCGTCTTCTTCAAGGATCGTAGACGTGAACTCAGTGGATTAGAACCTGGAAACTTACGGTTAACTTCCAGTCCGCAGGTGAACGTTCTAACCACTGAGCAACCGTCTCCTCCCAAAAAAGTACACTGTATTGGCCGGAAATCGAACCCAGGTCTCCCACGTGGCAGATGAGAATTCTACCACTGAACCATCAATGCTTTTTGTTCACGAAGGTTAGAAAAAGATCTAAAAAAAGCCCAAAACTCCCTCCCTGGCTTTAGCAGAATTTACAGTTCTACGCTGTGCTTAACCGACCAGACCATCACATCATTACTACTCCTGATTATTTAGAAGTGCACACTTCTAATGTTGT
Source organism: Neostethus bicornis (assembly GCA_902685375.1). Taxonomy (NCBI): domain Eukaryota; kingdom Metazoa; phylum Chordata; class Actinopteri; order Atheriniformes; family Phallostethidae; genus Neostethus; species Neostethus bicornis. The sequence goes on from LR738556.1 coordinate 4,509,960, forward strand.
GCATTTCTAACTTTAATTTTTTTAACCCCAAAATAAACCTCAGATGCAACTCTATAGAAACAAATTCAATTTTCAGCAATTGAATTGTTAATAAAACAATTCCTTTCAGTGAACTTTTTTTGTGCAATAAAGTGAGCATCAATAGTCTGAACTCAAACTTTTACTTGCTAAAAAAAAAACATGTTGAATCATTCCCACCATGACCACTTATTGAGACCGTCATTGCATTTTTTAAAACGTTACTAACGCATGTATTGACCTACAAATATGGAAATAAATATCTGCTTCTTTATTCAAGAAATCCTAAATGTGTTCTATACAAATAACTAAACAAACGAAAACTGAAATTTAACCTGCACACAAAATTAAAATCTACACTTAGTAAAGTTTATTAAACTTAATTTATTTATCTAAGGAGATTTTATATAAAATAAAATATACAGTATATAAACAGCAGAAAAGACATTCTAAAGGATAATTTATTTTACTACAGAAATTAAAACTTGTATTTAAATTATGTGAGTGAATGATATTAAATATTTTTATTCTAGATACTTTATTAAAGTGAAATTAAATCAATTTACTAAAGTAAAAGGAGTCATTTTCATTCAGCTTGATAAAAGTCCTGTCTGCTTTACATACATAATTTAGACATTTAAAATAACAAGCATTGATTTATCTTTTCAGTTCTCTTTTTTTCTTCCACACCTGATTTCTGTTCAGATTAAATGTTTTAGGACGCTATGCTAAACGCAACATGTACGTGTTGCACTTTGTTGTTTGTCTTTTTGAATGTAAAATAGTAAAAAGATTCTGTTATTTTCTTCATTCACAGTGTTTTGTTTAACTTTTTGTTTGTTTTTTGTTGCTTGAACCACCTTCCGACACTTTTGTCTTAACTTCTGCAGCTAATTTAGAATCCTGATTACAGAGGTGGGTTATTTAGAGGGGAACATGCTCTCTGTGCCAAAAATTCTATTCCTGCTTTGCAAAGAGAACATCGAATGTAAACAAAACAAGTTTTGAGGCACATAAAATCAATCAAGAAGTCTTTAAAATATAACAAAACAATATAGTAAAGGGATAGTTTTAGCCCTACAAGGCTTGAGAGATCATGAAGAATGGCTTAAAGAAGAGAAACTGCTGGAGAGCTGCTTCCAAATTCAAGGTGAGGAGTGAGAAGCAATGGAGGTATGAATAAATGAATGGAAACAGATGGACAGGCTGGACTTCTTTTGACGTAGAAGTCCTCTAAAGGTTCCACTGTGTTTGCTACAGGGATCCGTTTGATGGCTCATTTGTTAGAAAGCTGTTTTAATGAAAAGCACTCTGTGCTCTTCTCAACATATAAGATTCTATATGAGGAAGTTTTATTTGATTTGTTCTCTTTCAGTAAATGCACTTACTAAAATCTTTCAGCTCCCGGGTCATAATGAGTCAGTTTTATACCACATTTTGAAAACACTTCTGATGACAAAGTGGGGGGGAAATCATTTAAATTGAAATGATGGAGTTTAATCTAGTGTTAACAAAGGGCTGTGGGGTCTAACACAGCAAGTAAGCATTAGAGGCTGGGGTACACCCTGCATAGGTCTTAGTCTGTTGCAGGGGCACATTAATACAGTCAGTAGAAATTTACTCTGACTAAAAGAGACTAAAAAGGACATAAAAGTCTGTAATGTTTGGAGGACACCATAGAATCCAGAGAGAATTTACAAGTAGACATAAAAACCATTAAACTCCACACAGAAAGACCAGTGATTCAAACATCCTTCTAGCCAGGAATCAAACTTCTCACAGTGAGGATGTGATGTTTACCACCACACCACCATGCAGTGTGTGTGTGTGTGTGTGTGTGTGTGTGTGTGTGTGTGCCATCAGCTGGGTCTTCAGGAGGTCACTCCTTTTATTTTTCTTTCTTCAAATAGGTTTTCTTTTGTTTTTGTTTTTAGTCTAATTAGTTTAGCACTTTTATGGCTGTTTTTTTTTATGATTTTCTTTTCATAAAAGTTTCTAAATTCACAGTTTTCTTTGTGTGGTGCCTTTTAGCAAATCAAAGCCACCATGTTCCAGTTTCTCGTTCGGGACATTACTGACTAGCTGTAGCTAAACTAAACATCTTGATACACAAATGCAGATCTTCTCTGCTTCCTACATCTTTTTGTATGCCCTCTGAAAAACATACTGGCACTAATGGACCAAGGATCAAGACAGATCTATTTGTCTGTTTAGAAGCCCCTGGTTGGAGGGTATCCATGACAACAACAGAATGCAGTATTATATTAATCCTGGAAAGAGTCCTATACATTTACCATTAGCAGTGAAAAAGCATCTTCATGTGTATTAACTTAGACATTTTTACATGTTTGAAGTGGTTTTCAGACCTGAGAGGACACTTCCGTCTCTTCTTATTCTTCTTATTTCTTTTTTTAAATCAAGACACAAGCAGATTCTGACAGTTCTGTTCTGTGAAATAAAAGAAAAAAATCAATCAGATGCTGTAAAAGTTTTCATTATATTTTGATCCATTTTCACATTTTAAATGCACTTTTTAAAAGAATAATCAAAAATAATCCTTATTATCAAATGAAAGCTTATTAAGATTTTTAAGAAGTTTTTCCCCCAGATGTCTAATAATATTAATTGAGAAACATGTTTGTTTATATTTAAATAATGACAGAAGCTCTAAAAACCTTTTTGAAATGACACAGATTTCTTTTTAAATTCCAAGTTTTACGTTTTATTTCCAAGCTGCTTTTTTAACAGAATCCTGTGCTGTTCGTTTTACAAAGGACCCTGAATAAAATACTTTACTTTCTTTTTCTACCTCGTACAATTCATGCTGCAATTTTCCATTCAATAGATGATAATTGGCCAATTTTAAAGCTTGTTACACGTTTCCTGTGCGGACATGTTTTTTATATTTTTCTACATGTGCAAGAAATAAGTCATCTGTACATCAGATTATATTTAAAATCAGCCTAACCTCATAGAGGATGGAGAAACAACCCATAATCATTTGTGTGTATCCTTGATGATTAAATAAGGTTTGAGAGGATCCACGAGGAAAATGGAAAATACCACTAACGACGATATTATTAATGTCCTCCCTTCACAACAGGCTTGTTTCACACTGGGAAAATAGACCTGGGACTGATTGTTAATCAATAGGGAGAAAATCTTCAATCAAGAACTGAGCAAGAATATTTAGAAAAGTTGAATTTACTTCAGTTTAATTATTGCAAGTAAAAACAAAACATTCCAACAGTCAAGAACGGCCATGATGCTTTTTCTCTAAGCATGGTGCAGTTTGTTAGCACTGTGGTCTCACAGCAAGTAGATCAGGGTATCAAGTAAAAACAACATTAAATCCATACAAATTTAAACAATACATTGATTGAGAATCTTTTGAGAATCTCATTCAAGACTTAAGAAGAAAATTTTATTTCAATATAAAAAAACCAACTTATTTTCATCATAGGTACTTTTTCAGTCTGTTGTTGTTCTCCAGAAAGGAGCCACACGTACTTAGAGAGAAGATTAGAACTCCATTATGAGAGAGTGTGAAGCAGCCGGGATGGGAATCAGCGCCTCCAAATCTTAGACCATGGTCCTCGCCCAGAAAATAGTGGAATACCCCCTGCAGGTCAGGGACAGGGTCCAGCCCCAAGTGGAGGAGTTTAAGAATCTCGGGGTCTTGTTCACGAGTGGGGGAAGTATGGAGTTGGAGATCGACAGGCAGATTGGTGCGGCGTCAGCAATAACTAGGACGCTGCATCCGTCTGTCGTGGTAAAGAGAGAGCTGAGCCGAAAAGCAAAGCTCTCGATTCACCTATGGTCACCAGCTGTGGGTGGTGACTGAAAGAATGAGATCGCGGATACAAGTGGCCGAAAAGAGATTCCTCCACAGGGTGGCTGCGCTCTCACTCAGAGATCGGGTATGGAGCTCTGCCATCCAGCAGGAGCTCAGTGTCAAGCCGCACGTCCTCCAGGTTGAGAGGAGCCAGATGGGGTTGTTTGGGCATCTGGTCAGGATGCCCCCCGAGCGCCTCGATGGTGAGGTGTTTCGGGCACTTCCCACCAGGAGGAGACCAAGAGGCAGACCCTGGACTCACTGGTGGGACTATGTTACACAGCTCGCCAGGGAATGACTCAGGATCCTTCGTGGTCAGCTGGAGGATGCAGCCGGGATGAGAGAAGCCTGGGCTTTTTGTCTGAGGCTGTTGCCCCGCGACCTGGCCCTGGTTGAGCGGAAGACAAAGAAAGGAAGATGAACGGAACGGAGTTCAATTTGCTGAAATAAAAAGAGATGTTTTTCAACCCTTTAAATAAATATAATTTACTAAACTTAATCAGATCTGATGAAGTTCTAAGACAGTCTGAATTTTTTAAATTTCAAACCTCTAACTTGTATTTAAAATGTCAAAGCTGCTTTTCAGCTTTTGGATTCTGAAAGGTCAAAGTTTGAAGTGATGACTGGTTTTGAGTGTAAATCTATGGTCTGCATGCCAGCAGGATTTCTCAGCCAAGAAAAACCACTGTGAAAAAATATTCACACCCTTCACATTTACCATTGCACTGTGATTTGATCCTGTTTTTTACTGCTGAGTTTTATTGCACTCAAATGATAATTATTTTCTCTCACATTTTTTCCTTTTTAACAAAGTTTCAATCAATTGTCCACGGGTGGTAGACCTGAACTTTAAACCAGCAGTTTGATAATCATACCTGCTGTTAAATTAACAACTGTGGCTGGCTTGTGGTGTGTGTGTGTATTTGTGCGTGTGTTTGGGGTGTGTGTATGTGTGTGTTTGTGCGTGTGTTAGTTGGTAAATTAATTATGTTCAATCAGTAAAGTTTGAAGTTGTACATACTCTAAAAACTATGTACATCCTACAAACTTTTGTAATTTAAGTTAAATCAACAAGTTAGAGTTGAGGAGCGGAGACAAACAGGAAGGAAGTCTTATCACAAAGACATCTGTTTGTCTTTAGACTCGTTAACCAAATGTTAAAATCTTCATTTTAAGTAACTTCACGTGATATTAAATTGTTGATTTTTTCTTCTAAACCAGTATTTTGTGTATTTTGTTATAGATATGTTGCATTTCTTTGACTTGTCATTTTTCTTTTGATTGCAGGTTTGTGTTTGACCAGCAGTTTCATGTTGAAGAGAAAATGTCCTTTATTTTTACTTTCTAATTTTCTATATGTTTTGTTTACCATCTTCCGTGTTGTTTTACTAAAACCTATTTCCCTTCACTAATTAATTGACTTCTTCATGTAATGATTCAATCATAGGGAGACGTGCTTCCTGTGGATTTTCATTTTCTGTTCACGCCAACATCGTATTACCATGTGCTTCAGATTTAGCATACTGTATTCTAGAAGTCCTCCATCTTCAAAGGTTGCCTTTTTCTAATATTTGGACCCCTCTTCAGATGAAGAGCAGATGTGAAAGTAGAGCTAAGTGCACCAGCCATTTTCTGTTTTTTTTTTTCATTAGTCTTTTGACAATGAAAAAGTAGCGTCTTTTTTTTTTTTTCCTGTCATAGATTCACAGGAAGACTTTTAGCTGCTGCTTGTGCAACTTGTCTCTTCACTGGGAAATGCCGAAAATAAACCAGAGGAAAATCAGTTCTTTTGACATTAAAATTTCTCCAAAATAATGAAATTGGCTGAAATAATGTCAAATCTTACCACCTGCGTCGGCACTCAAAGCTCTTTACAATGTAATTCATTTTGACCCGTTCCTGATGGTGAAAGCTCTCCTTAGTTCAAACAAATGAAACTAAATCAAATACAAACATGAATTAAAAGTTTTTAATAATAATTTTTATGTTCAGCACACTAAACTCAACATGCATTTCTCCAGAAGATAGAAACTGGTAAAGAGCACACGCTGAGAGAGATGAAGGAAAAAATAGGACAAGAAAAGTGGAAAAAAATGTGAGTGGGGAATGGTGGGAGGGAGGCGGGGAGACACTGATTTGAAGAAGTTCATGTTCATTTAAAATCCTGACAGAAGCAGACAACAGAGCAACTGAAAGGTGTGTTTGGATGTGAATGTAGGATCACACACAAAAAAGGGTAAGCTGAACTCTGATGAATTATAAGACTGGACATGGTGTTTATGCTCTGATTCTATGTGTGTGTGTGTGTGTGTGTGTGTGTGTGTGTGTGTGTGTGTGTGTGTGTGTGTGTGTGTGTGTGTGTGTGTAAGTTAGTCTTACAGGAAGTTATTGGTAACAAACCAGGTAACCTGGTAGTTTAATTTTCATCCAATATTTTTATTTTAATGACGAATATATATTTTATTTTTTTATTATATTTTATTTTAAAATGGAAAATGTTTTCAAATATGATATTGATAGATGGATGAAATACAGTCACATGATCATGGGTTAATGAACTGTTATTTTTTGGTCCAACACCTGTCCTACCATACCGTACACACACAGTGCAGATGGAGTATGAAGAGTATGTGGGAGTAATGTTAGATCATCTACCTGAGGAAAGGGAAATGTTTGATGGAGAGAAAACAAGTAGAAACACTAAGTCTTGCAGAGCTCAGAAAGATTTGTTCTATTTCAGTTTGTTTCAGACATGTTTAGACTTTTTATCTGATTTAGTTTTCTTTTTTTTTTTGCTGTTGAAGAAAGAAAAACCTAATCAGAGGAATCCGAGTACATTCATATAATTATTTATGTATTAATTATGTTGATTTAATTCATTCTAACATTGTTTTTGGTCACACCAGAGGTAAGATCTTAAGCCCTAAAAATGTCTAAAAATGTCAATCATTACTTCGGGTCGGGTCGGGTTCGGGCTTCTCTCTCGCTGACATTTTTTTTAATCCATGTTTATAAAATGTAAACTAAAACGAGGTGTGTGTACTAAACTAATAAATACTTGTTATAAAATTATTTAATTTGGAAAAAACAGAGAAGTAATGTTTAACTACTAAACAGGATGCGCAGAGCCAGCGCATGCTCTGCGCATGTGAACGCCTCCTCTTAATTTGGTAATCCTCCCCTGCGCACGTCTTTATTTATTTTGAACTGGTATCCCCGATATGAAGGAGTAAGAAGTTAAGGATAAACTAAAGGCAGGAGAACTGAAAAGACAAACACACCGATAAGAGTGAGGTGTGGAAAAGATTGAAATTTATTGTTCAAAATGCTACAGAGACTTGCGTTGGCTTCGCTGGATGTAGTCAATGTGGCGCTTTGCTTTCATATGAGAGCAAAAAAGACTGGCACCTCGACGCTGAGCAGGCATTTAAACAGCTGGACTGGCAAAAGTGACGATCGTCAAAGATCTATTTTATCATTTGTTTCAAAGACCGTCCCTCCTCTTTGCGCTAAGCAGGCCGTCACAGACAAGTGCGTTAGGGTCCGATAGTGTGATTTTTTTTTTTCATTAAAAATAGTGTTCTTGAAAATAAATAAATAAATGAAAATAAATTAATGAATGACAATTTTCAAATTTATAAATAACTCTACTCCTCCCGAGTCCTCACAAAAAAAAAATGACATTTCGGGCTTGTTTCGGGCTCGGGCCCGCAAATCAAGTTGATTGGTCGGGCTCGGGCCGGGTCGGATTTTAATATTCACGGGCTCGGGTTGGGCTGGATTTTTTAGCCCCGATCTCACCTCTGGGTCACACTCGTCCCTATTGAAAAACCGCTGTGTGCAGCTAGCAGTGTAAAATCTAAACATGACAAATCCAGCTGGTCAGAAAGGTTTAAAGAAGGAATCTCCAGACTGAATAAAAACCTTGGATCGTGGAAGCCCAAAGAGAGAAGTGTGTGCGTTCTACACGAAGTCTCTGCTCGAGTGTTTCACAAAAGAAAGAAAGCAGACAGAGAGAGACCCCGATATAGAGGGAGAGAGACCCCGACATAGAGGGAGAGAGACAGAGAGGAAAAGAAAGGGAGAGAGGGAGTGAGGGGGGCGGGGGGCACGGAGAAAAAGAAAGGGAGGGAGGGAGGTAGGGAGGGAGAGACCCCGAGATAGAGGGAGAGAGACAGAGAGAAAAAGAAAGGGAGGGAGAGACCCCGAGATAGAGGGAGAGGACAGAGAGAAAAAGAAAGGGAGGGAGGGAGCGAGGATAGGAGGGGGGCAGGGGGATAGGGACGGAGAAAAAGAAAGGGAGGGAGGGAGAGACCCCGAGATAGAGGGAGAGAGACAGAGAGAAAAAGAAAGAGAGGGAGGGAGGGAGCAAGCAAGGGAGGGAGAAAGGAAGGGCGGGAGCAAGGAAGGGAAAGCGAGACGGAGAGAGAGATTGACTGATTTTTAACAGACCTTTTTGTTTTTTTTTATTTGACACCACGTGGTGCACACATTATTTACACATCTACACAAAAAACAAACCAATCGTTATTGTCACTAATAACACCATTCATACTATTTACACTAAAAATCCACACAATATTTACACTATGAAATGTAATGTAAATGACATACTTTCAAAGCACCCTCCTCTCCCTAAAGTAGATCACAGAGCCAAAACTCCCCCTATCACAGTAGCTAGAAACCCTTCATACCCCCCCAGCTCCTCAAAACCCTCTGAGAACACACTCCAAACTCCAACCTGAGCCTCGCCTCCAACATCCTTCCAAACACCTCCCTCACACACAAACTCCTCCCACTCTGCACCATCCACCTCCTGCTCACATACACTGCCATTTTAGCCTGACACGAGAGAAAATTCAGGACAAACCCCTCTTCCCGCTGCGACAAGAGAACCTGACCCCTCCCACAAACACTTCTGCACTAAAAACCCGCCCCCAGAGCCCTGAACACCCCCTTAACAGACCGAACAGCTGTGTGAGCTGACCGCACGCCCCAAAAAAGTGAATAACAGTCTCCCTCTCCTCACAAAACAGACATCCCTCACCCACAGACCTATTGACGTCATATACATATGAGTTCACAGGACAGGACCCAGACCCAGAGGATCCCACCACATGGTGTCCGTGTTGCCGCTCAGGCTCTGGTGGACTATTAGTCTGTAGAAAGTTTTCCCCGTGGCCAAGTCCGGAGAAGCAGAAAAAAGAATGGTCAACACGGCCAGAGCACTCTTGGAGGTTAGGTCAGTAGTTAGCACTACGATGGGGAAGGGGTCAGTGGGGCCAGGGAGGAGAGTCCTGTAACAGACTTCACTCCTGCTGAGTGAGACACTCTTCCAGTGCGTGAGGAGCCACTCCAGAGTACGAGCTGGCCCTATATTCAGATGAATGACCAGAGCGCCTGTGCGGGTCAGGGTAGAGTCGGCCCACTCTTTTAGTATGCAGATAGTTGTGAGGCCCCTGCCAAAACAGTGCTCCTGTAAAGCTGGCCCTGTCCACTCAGGATAGGACAGGGGTTCCTTCAGTAGCTAGTACAGTGATGGGTCTGTGAGGAAGAGAGAGAGGCCCCAACCTCTCACTCTTTCCAGTGTGAACAACATCTTCAAGACCCAATACCAAAGATAAATAGATAGTTAGCTAGCTGATAGATAGATAGTTCATTGATTCCGAGGAAAATGATCGTCATCTGTTGCTCCCATTCACACATCAGGATACACAGTTAAGAACAGTTCAAAGACAAGTAAATAAAAAGGCTACAAAGAGTAGAGTGCATGTAATCAAATTTAAAAGTCTAATAAGTTACCTGACCTCAATTACCTATAAAGAGAGGTTACCTGACCTCTTTTTAAAAGGTCAGGTAACAGAAAACAGGTAGGGACAATCAAGATTGAGCATGAATAGAGAGGAAAAGGGTGCCGGGGCTGAGGAGGATCCTAACAGATGGCAGATGATCAGCAGGCAAATAATAATGAATCACCAAGGATATGTGGTTGCTCATGTGAGCAATTATTCTCAGGAGAAGAAAGGTTAACAAAAATGCAGCATGTAAAATGAACAGAAAATACTCCAAACAGAAAGGAAGAAGGATGTGTGATTGAGCAGCTGTATACAAACTAAAGTTGTCTCTCTTTCCCTTTTTTTTTGTTTTGTTCTACAGAACCTTCCTGCATACGGATTCCTGATAATCCAAGACAAACAGAAGAATCTGTGTTTTTTACATATTCTTATTTGAGAAAATAAAACACAGATATCAACAAAGGACAAAAACATCTCAGAAGTTTTGGACGTAGAGAGAACATTCTGTCACTGTGTTTGGTAGGAAAGGTGACGTGGTGTGTTTTGTGTGGTCGTTACATCGTAACACTCCTCATTTATCAGCCACTTCACAATTCTTGATTCCATTGAACTTTTTTTGTTTGTAACGTTTCTAGAAATTTTTGGAAGGATTTCAGAAAAACTTAGAGCAGCTGTTTGGATGAAACTACCTTTGATCCTCACAAATACTTTGTTTTAAAACGCTCCAGATTCTCAATAAGAATAATTTTAGGTGTAAATGGGAGCATCATGAAGCGTCTACAGGAAGTGGTGCAGTAGCCATATTTCTTCAGAGTCACCGGACTCTCATTAACTGTCAGTACAGACACATTCATCTTGTTTCTTGTAAATTAGTCATGAGTCAATTAAACAAAGGAGATTAAGTTTTACTGCAACTCAAACCTAAACAAAATAAATTCACTAAAATAAAATGCAAAAAAATGCAGTGAGATGAAAAGAGACAGTGCTGAATAACAATGTCCGAATGGTTTTTTGTTGTTGTTTTAGTGAGATTTTGTGTAGCGTGACAAATTGCCAAAGGAATGCTGTATAAATAACTGCCCTCTGGAACTAATATAGTTTTCCAATCTGATTATTGATTTGATTAATTTTCTTGATGTGGCCCAAATTTTCAATACAATTGTCTCCTTGTGTTTTCAATCATAAATTGAACAAAACAGAAAAACAAAAATCTTGTAGATTAAAAATAGCTAATTAATAACAATGGCAAATTCTTGAACTAATGAAACAACTCAGAGCATTCTACTCTTACACCATCCTTCTTAGTGAGGATATCCCTCCTGAAAAACCTGACAGTGGAAAAAAAAAACATAAAGGATATTAAGATAAAGGGGAGACAACTCCCAGGATGGGCAGGCAATGCAACCAGGACTGTTTGTAAAATATTAGCTGATACAGCTCTTTGTGGGGACGTCAGCCCCCTCTCCCCCTCCGTCTAGGTCTACAAAAAAATTGTTCTTACTACTTTAATAATTGTAAACTATGGTTAAAATATGCACCAAAATGCAGAAAAAATACTTATTTTTGAAAAAGTTTCTGGGGGAGGAGGGATGCCCCCAGACCCCTCTATACTGGCGAGCACCATAGGTGGTCGTTTTGTGACACCCGCCCTTTAGAAAATCCTGTATCACCCCAGGGAACAGGAGCTGATGGATGGCATGTTTTGGTTAAATTAAACCGATAGAATGGTGCATTAGATTTTAAACAAGCGTGTTAAATGTTACATCAAGAGCGTTAAATTTCAAATCTAGCAGCGCTAGGTCTGAAATCTAGTGCGATAGTGCTTAAAAACGTGCATTTAGCGGCGCTAGGTTTTTTTTTTTTTTTTTTTTTTTGAATTTCTCTATTCATCCCTCACCGGGGAAATTTGTTTGCTGCACTCCTTACACCGCAGCAGGCTGCCCTTCAACGGCGCCAATGGTGGGAGAAGCGGGGGCTAGGTGTCTTCTCCAAGGACCCTAGACGTGCTCTCCGTGGGACGCGAACCCGCGACCTTCCGGTCCGCGGGCGAACGCGCTAACCACGCGGCCACCGTCTCCACCCTAACACACTTGATGTAACATTTAGCTTGTTTTAACATCTAACACGCTTGTTTTACATGTGTGTATTGGGCCTGATGGCTTTCCATATCTGTGCACACTGGGTGTTTTTGAAAGTGTCCGCGTCACGGAGACACACACATTTTAATGGGAGCAGTGTTGTTGTATTTTTGGCGCCATCTAGTGACGAACATAAAAAAATGAGGAAAATCAAGAGAAATCAAACTAACATGTTTTTTTTTTTTTTTTTTTTTTTGATCTAGTTCGGCGGGCCGGATTAAAACGTTTAACTACAGACCCTTTTGGCCCGCGGGCTGTAGTTTGCCCATGCCTGGGCTAAATGAAGCGACTCATCAATGTCACAATAACTACTTGAAATCCAGGATCTCAGGAGAAGAAAGTGGTCAAATAGTCACATCACTGTCTAACTTATGTCTTAGCCATAAATTCAAACACACATCAATTCATTCAAAGTATCATGACGTTGACGATGAATCATGACGATGAATCATCAAAACTAGAAAAAAAACAAAAAGCAGTTTTATTCATAATTAACTACCAACCTCCAGGCCCTTATTCAGAAGTTTTAACTGCATTTCCTGATTTTCTGTCCAGTAAAGCTATAGACTTGAAAAAAAATTATAATAGGAGATTTTCACATTATAAACACACTGTTTAGGAAATACATTTGCAGCTGCGTTAGATAATGTTGGTTTTACCCAAAATACAAATGATCCTACTCACGATCACAAGGTCCTTGTTTTAACTTATGGTAGAGAGATTTTTAGCTTAGCATCATTCATCATAGCTTCATACTCCTAGATCACTTTCTAATAAGCTTTCAGTTTATATTAGAAAACAGAACCTTTTCAAATCAACAAACATTGTAGAACAAATCATAATTTAAGAAACAGTCAGTTTGCAGTTAAAACTGGACAAATGACCAAGTAAACTGATATTCCTAAACAAACTTTCATGGCTGGATTTCTATACACCTCTTTTCTACTTCTGATCAAAAATTTTGATTTGATCTGTTTATCAAAGACAGTCTTTTCTTTGAATGAGTGTGTATTTGTTTGGTGACATAATATCATGTGTGGGTGTAAATATAAGCTGTGGATCTGCAGTGGCATGCTTCATGTCAGAAGTTCAGTGTGATTGCTGTATGTTCAACATGCTTACAAGAAAAAAAACTGTTCATGTGTTTCAACTGCTATGTTCCAAATAAGTTTTCTCTCTCTGCTTTCTGTTCATCACAGACCTTCAGTAATCCACACTCAAATTCCTCAACAAACCAAAAAAAAAAAAAGGGAAAAAGAAAGAAAACTATTGTTTTTCACAAATCCATCAGTGAGAAGCCCCCTCACCTGTAACTGCATATTGTAGTGTGTACAGTGCCATGTACATCTTTACCCTGGCTTGCTTTACTGGCTTCTGCCCCCTCCTCTTTTTATTGGCCCAGATGCTCTTGTGGCTCCTCTTCTCCAAGCTGGAGTTAGCAGCAGCTGCCTCCTCCTGTCCGTCTCTTTGTACCTGCTCAAACCAGGTCGGACAAGTCACCTGCACCGGACAGAACTTGGAGGAAGTGCTGGAAAACATACCAGTCAATACAAGAAACCTAAACTTGCAGGACAACTCCATCCAGGTAAAAATAATTTTAAAGAACTTATGTCAGAATTTATTAAAAATGTGAAAACATATACATGCAAATATATGTATAAACATATATATATATATATATATATATATATAAAAAACACTATAAAAACAAACAAAAACCCAAATATGGGTATTTGTAAACCATCTTCATACAAATGCAATTTATACTATCTATTTATACTGCAATTAAAACTGGAAACTTGCATTGGAAGTTGTTGCTATGACAACAAACACATTACTACGACCACACATAAGTGTGTGTGTGTTCACGTTTGTGGACCGAGACAAGGAGGACTCTGACGCCATTAAAGAAACTCCATTACAGAAACTCCAGTGGTCACTCCAGCGGGTCCGGGGTCGGCCCCTTGGTCTCCTCTCGGTGGGACGTGCCCAAAACACCTCGCCCGCAAGGCGCTCAGGGGGCATCCTGACCAGATGCCCGAACCACTCCATCTGGCTTCTCTCGACCTGGAGGACACCGAGCTCCTCCCGGATGGCAGAGCTCCTCACCCGATCTCTGAGTGAGAGCCCAGCCACCCTGCGGAGGAAACTCATTTCGGTCGCTTGTATCCGCGATCTCATTCTTTCGGTCACCACCCACAGCTGGTGACCATAGGTGAGGGTTGGAATGTAGATCGACTTGTAAATCGAGAGCTTTGTTTTTCAGCTCAGCTCTCTCTTTACCATGACCGTCCTACTTATTGCTGACACTGCACCGATCCGCCTGTCGATCTCCCGCTCCATCCTTCCCCCACACGTGAAAAAGGCCGCGAGATACTTAAACTCCTCCACTTGGGGCAGGACCCTGTCCATGACTTGCGGGGCATTCCACTCTTTTTTGTGCAAGGACCATGGTCTCGGATTTGGAGGCGCTAATTCCCATCCCGGCCGCTTCACACTTAGCAGCAAATCGATCCAATCAGAGCTAGAGATTACGGTCTGATAAAGCCAAGAGGACCACATCATCCGCAAAAAGCAGAGATCCGATCCTGAGGTCACCAAACTGGATCCCTCCAACACCTCGGTTGCATCTAGATATTCTGTCCATAAGTGATGAACAGAATCGGTGACAAAGGGCAGCCTTGGCGGAGTCCAACTCTCACTGGAAATGGAATCGGCATACTGAACAAATTTGTTACTGTGTACATGCTTGTGTTGGTTAGTGAGTTGTGTGTTTGTGTAAGTGTGTGTAAATGTTTGTGTTGGTTTGTGAGTGCAAATGAAAGAGGAATGCTGATGGGTTATGAAGCATTAGTAGTAGTTGGATGCTGTTACATAAATGCTGAAGTAAAATGCATTTTTCAGTTTCATACAATTGTAAATCTGACTCTTTGGGAGTCAGTGCCTCCACAGACATCGACCTCAAGGCACGTTGCTGATGTACATGTACCAGAGCCAGGTTTTGAGCCCGTTTTAACATATTAAAACCTGTTATATACAGGGGAAAAGATGAGAGAGGCAAACATGGTGTTTGCCATGAACTTAGTGGGAATCGAACTTGTGAACTTCCGGTCATCTTCTGGTTAACTTCCGGTCCGCGGACGAACGCTCTACCACTGAGCCCCCGTCTACCCCTTTTGGCCCACTTTCGCCATGTTGGAAGAGGAGCGCCTCTGGCTTCCCTTTAACGTTGTCTCATAGATATAGGCACCACTTACTGGCATGGTGGTCTAACTACACCCATAAGACAAAAGTGATTTTTCAAAACTTGCCAGTGCAAACAAAACAAAACATAGTGTGAAAACACATTTTTTGTGTGTTGCTTCCAGTAAAATATTTTGTTGTCTTTTGTAGTTCGTAACTTTTTTATTCGAGCTTTTTGCTACAGATTAGTAATTCTATATGAAGTAACTTTTTTTCTACTCTTATTTTTTTCCTGCAGGTTATCAAGTCAGACACTTTCAAGCATTTACACCACCTCAAAATTCTTCAACTTTCAAATAATCACATACGTGAGGTAGAAGAAGGAGCATTCAATGGTCTTCAAAACCTTAAAAAATTAGATCTTTCTGGCAACAACTTAAAACAAGTTCCAGTACATATTTTTGAGTACCTCAGTAAACTGGAAGAGTTGCATTTATGCAAAAACCCCATTGAGACTCTGCCGGACTATTCCTTCCACAAGATACCCTCGCTACGCCGACTGGATCTGGGGGAGCTCAAGCAGTTGCATTTTATCTCTGAAGAAACCTTCGTTGGCCTAGTTAACTTGCAATATCTAAACCTGAGCATGTGTGGACTACAGAACATTCCTAAAATGACTGAACTTAAACGTTTGGAAGAACTGGATTTATCGAGAAATTGGTTGGAGATAGTTCACACTGATTCCTTTCAAGGACTTGTTTCTCTCCGTAAGCTTTGGCTGATGCAGTCACAAGTGTTGAATGTGGAACAATATGCTTTTGGTCATTTTAAGAACTTGAAGGAGCTCAATTTGTCTAACAATTTCCTGTCCTCTTTGCCCCATGATGTTTTTACAGCTCTTCACCAACTCAAGTCAGCTCATCTTAACCACAACCCCTGGGTCTGCAACTGTGATGTTATCTGGCTCAGCAGGTGGTTGAAAGATGTCATGCCAAACAACACCGCACGTTCGGCACGCTGTGTTGCCCCCCTCAATTTAAATGGCAAGTACATTGAA
Organism: Neostethus bicornis; assembly: GCA_902685375.1. NCBI lineage: Eukaryota > Metazoa > Chordata > Actinopteri > Atheriniformes > Phallostethidae > Neostethus > Neostethus bicornis. The sequence goes on from LR738556.1 coordinate 4,525,986, forward strand.
GAGCTTGACGAAAGTCACTTCATCTGCAATGCACCCATCATTATAGGACCACCGACCACCGTTAATATTAATGTAGGAATGGCTGCTGAACTCAAGTGTCGCGCAAGCACATCCACAATTATCAGTTGGATAACCCCAAATGGCAAACTGATTACTCATGGCTCTCTCCGGGTACGGATTTCTGTTCAGCATGATGGAACACTGTGTATCTCCAATGTTACACTGCGAGATGCTGGAAAGTACACCTGCATGGTCACCAATGCTGCTGGTAATACCAATGCTACCGCTGTCCTCAATGTCACTGCTGCAGACGCAAGCATTGACTACACCAAACATACTCCTCCTGCCATTGAAACATTGGGGGCAAATCTAGATCACAGTCAGGAATCAAATATCAACTATAAGACGTTGATTCAGGATAACCCCCGTAGTAAAAGTCCAGGCAAAGATTTCGGGTTGTCAAATACATCGATCTTTATCTTCTGCATAATGTTTACTACTCTTATAATATGGATGATAGTGGTGTCACTGTGCAAGCTTATGTGTATGGAAACAATTTGGAAATATCAGAGCTCTATTCATAGCAGGAATACTATCAATTTGGAGGATGAGCTAGATCCCAGTGCCAGTGGTCAGGGAAGTGAAGTCTCAGAAATCTCCATTGTGACAGAGAGAGGAGCTAGTGGAACAGGAGAAGACCAGAACCTTGGGCTGCACCAACTCAAGTATATCAACTTACCCAGTTTGGTTGATTCAGAACACGTCAACAAAATGAAAAACAAGTACTAATTTGACAACCAAGAGATGGGCACAAGGTTGCAATTGGGCTTTAAAAACAACAGCCCTCTGTATATACTAAATCACAGAGTATTCCCTGCTCCCAAGGTTCAGCTGCCAATGTTGGAGCAACAATCACAGAGTATAACCTATACTATCTGTTACCTTTCCCTGGTGTGGCCTACACTGCTCTGTGAGGGGCAGAAGAATGCAAAAACTCAATGGAATCCATCAATTGAATCATCAATAGAATGAAAATGGCCAGACACTCCATTTTTTAGTGAAAGGGCCATTTTTTTTCCAAAAATTAAATTCAAACACTATGATTATAAGAATTAAAAAAAAAAAAAAAAGACTATTAGATCTCCCACGCTAGACAAACTGAAGGATAGCTTTGTAAAAATGCCGGCATGCATGGAAGGTTTTTTCAAACTCGCTAACAAGTTAACGATTCATGTTATCAGCTATATGTATGCTGTTTTCACCTCCAGATTTTAAAGTATGAGAGAAATAAGACATAACTACTTTGAAAATCAGATTTTAAATTAGGTCTTCGTGGGGAAATTCTTTTTGAAGAGATTGGTTTGCTGTCTGATACTATGATCAACTAAGTCTGATTCATCACTATTTTGTAGAATTTTTTAGTCTCAGATGCAATAAAACACCTTCTAGAAGTAATTTTAAATGACTTCGCCTTTAGCTGATGATTACTAGCAGTTACTAGGCAACATTTGACCAAGACTGGAAACTGCAAGGACATTTTACAATGTATTTTATACAGCTGATCAAGTCGTCATTTGTCTGTGTGGAGAGAATTGCACAAAACTGATTGTTTTGTGTTTAATTTTAGTTTTATTACACATTGAAACAGTCAAAACAATAATACAAGAAAAGTCAATGAAACCAATACAGTAAATGTCAATGATCAATAATTTAAAAGTTTGTAGATATTAGTCATGAGAAAAGACAAATTAATGGCTTTGGGAGTTGTAGTCATAAAAAAAGTTTCAGATGAAAGAGACACAAATGGTTTGATAAATTTATTTTTGGTAAATATAAGATGTTTTTTAATGTTCTGGATATAGTCATGATTCGAGAATTCAGATTTGGAAGTAGAAATACTTTCACCTGTGGACAACATGGTGGCGTAATTCATCCCACGAATGCTGGGATGAATTAATGCCTCACAGAAAAAATATTTCTTACACAGGTGATCTCTGACGCAACTGTTAAAAAAAAAAAAAACCTCGGGAAAAAGCTAGTGCACAATCAGATACAATGAGCAGTGTTGTGTGGTGAGGTTCGTGGCTAGTAAGGAATTGACTCCTCAAGAGTCAGATTCACAATTATATGAACTCAAAAATGCATCTTATTCCAGCATTCATCCAACAGCATACAACTACTGCTAATGCTTCATATCCCATTAGCATTTATCTTTCAAGTACACTCACAAACCCACACAAACATGAAGAGTGTCACACATACAGTATGTACATATACTTACACACGTACAAACCAAGATAAACATTCACACAGGAACAGATTTGTCCAACAAAGAACATTCTTTTATAGTTATGGATAGAGTTTTAAGAAATCCATATAAACTCTAAACAAATTAAAGTACAGATATTTAATTTTGAGTTTAAAAAAAACAAAAAAAAAAAAACATCGATGTTATTTTTCAAACTTTAAATTCTGGTACTTTTTACCAAATTCTGGTACCAATTTTAACATTGTTTGCCTTTTAAAATAATCAGAAAAAAAGAGAAAAAATCTTTAAGGACAAATATGCATGAAACTATTTTTTCCCATCTTAATTTAAAAACAAACACATAAAACTAGTTGTGGCCTTACCTTCACTTACAAAAAGTCCAGCCGCTGGTGCTTCTTCACAAAAAGTTCAATGACTAAGCTGTAGAAATTGTTTTTATTTCCTCTTAGTTTTAAGTGTTTCTCTGTCTTTATAGAAAGTTGACACCTACAGGAAATGACAGTTCTTCTTACTGAAAGAAAGAAAAAAATCTGCCTCCCGTGACTGCATGTCATTGACTCTAAGATAAGACTTAGTTTTGAGATGGAGTTCGGCTGGTGAAAAAGTGGACATATGTGGAGTTTGCTATTTAAAACTTCGATTCAAAACAAGACCATGGTGTACTTTAAATCCATTACACCACACTTGAATTTTATAAAATTCTATTTATTAACTGCCAAGCTTATTGAACTTAGTGAACAAAAACAACTAAAAAAAAAAAAAAAAGCGACTGGGATGTGTAAAACTGCAGCATTGAGAGCTATAAACTGTATTTAATATACATAAGTTTTAAGAAGATGAATGTGCATGTGTTTCAGGTGACTTCTTTCATTCAAATATATCTATCTACATTAAAATTCAGACATGAAAAAAGAGTTAATGGTTTGTTTGAAGCTGTACTAGTCAAGTAGGAAAGTAATATTAAATAGCCTGACGTTTTCTTATTAGTGTGGTTTGTGTTTTTGTTTGTTCTTCAAATGAAAATTGAGATAAATGACAAAACTACAAAATCATTACCAAAATTACGGACTGTGTACAAATTCTCATCTTTTGAAAGACGATACCACCCATGATTAGGCTCAGAATGGTCATAGTAATCATCTGTAAATGATTTAATTCTGCAAGCTAATTTAATCAAAACTCTAAAAACTAAACTTGACAGACCTTTTCACCACATGTCCCCATGACCCAGTGATGCATGAGGAGTTTGAAAGATTGGTTGAAAAATCAATAAATAATATTTAAGAACATCATGACACTAATGACATATGGTTGTTATTATGTTATTGTTGTACTCATTTTTAGAAATCTATACAATTTGTAAATTGCTCATAAGCAATTCCATCCTTGTTGACCTCTCACCCACCCCTAACCCTAAACCCCTAACCGTAACCCTTCTTGCTTATCGTTGAATCGTTGCCGTGTTTCACCACGTACTTTACATCATCCACACAATTTCCAAATTGCACAAATAATTTGCAAACTTTGTAGATTTCTAAAATGAGTACAAAACTATCATCATTCATTGTCACTAGTATTGTTACTGGTTCCGACAGATAATGATGTCAAATTATTCACCTCAATGTGTCTAATCTTTGCTATTAGCTGGATTTAACATACCAAAAAAAGATCTACAACCACCAGAAGCAAAAAAAAAAAAAACAAATAAACTTGGAGTTAAAGTGTCTACCTCAAGTCTAACACTTTTAATGTTTCAAGTTTTCAGGAACACTCGTGTTATAAGCAATTATAAACAGGACTTGAAATTGCAACAACAGACTGTTTCTTTGTACGGGATTTTTTTACATCTGTATCTCAGTGATAGTTTGTAAAATTTGATAGAAATGATGGTGTTCTACTCAACTTTAACTGTTTAACCTTGCTTAAATATGGCCTTCGTTCTTCTAACAGTATAAAACTAATGTGTTAATTAATATCAGGTGAACATGTCGTTGAGGTGAGTCTCTCTCTGTGTTGGCTCGTGTTTTGCTTAAAAGTTCTGTACCAAATGTTTTTCAGAAACTTTAATGTCTGTAATCTGAGAAATTTATAAAATGAATGTATTTTAAATGTATGTACTACAATATAAAATAAAATATGTAATAATGTACTTTGTAATATGTAATAAACAACTCCAACCGATCTTGAGCCTGTTCTAAGACAAATGTTTAAAAATCATAGAGTTTAAAACTGAAATCTGAGTTGATTTACTCAGAGATGCTGAATTCTGCCAGGGGGGTGGGGGGGTGCGTGTGACCCTGTGGAACATGTTTGTTTTTTTTTTGCTGTACTAGAATAAAGTATAATTGCACATTCACAACAGTAGTTGGCGCTCTCATTGTCAGAGTGTGTGCAGGGAGTATTAACTCTATAGTGTAGAGCAGGGGTCCCCAACCTTTACTGCGCCACGGACTGGTTTAGTGTCTGACAATATTTTAATAGACCGGTCTGGTGATGAGACCAGCCTGAAAAACTGGCTTTTTAAAATTAATATTGATAAACTTTAATCCACTTTAATCTACAAAACAATTAGTCTTTATTAGTCTTTATAACGTGGAAATATTCTTTCTGCTCGAACGTAATCTTGTTGCCATGGTAACGGTAAACATATACCTTCAAAATAAAAGACATGACAAAAACAATGTGAATTAAATAACAGTTCTGTGAGGCCCGGTAACACATGACCCGCGGCCCGGTACCAGTCCGCGGCCCGGTGGTTGGGGACCACTGGTGCAAAGTTTTTTTGCACCAAACATTCTCGAACACAGCACAGAGCGAGATAAAGGCTTCGAAAAGTTGTGCACTGCAAAACGTATTCATTGTAGCCACTAATTCTGACTACCTTATTTTTATAAAAAAAAACAGCACATTTTTTTTTCATTCTATTTGTTTTGTAGATTAAAGTGTTTTATATTATGTGCTCCTGAGGTAATGTTACTGATCAATTTAAATTTATTGATTTTATTTATTTTTCAGTATCAAATGATTAAAAAATGTTTATGGTTTAAACAAGAATTATTATTTTTTTTATTTCAAGTTAAATCTTTTCTGTTACAGACTAAAAAACTATTCTACAATGTAATGCAGAAGTGTACTTAGAACAATTTCATAGACAAATGATACTAATTATGGTTACGTGGGAGAGTGTGTGGGGGGGGGGGGGGGGGCGCAAGCGGAAATAATTGAGAAGCACTGTCCCAATCTCAGATTTAAAACTTCAGTGAAAGCTTCAGATGGAGCAAATTAAGACTTTTATTAAATCATCAGAGTTCGTTAGAACATTTTTTATTCGTCATTGTACAAACAAAATTTCTTTAATTCTGGTCATTAGCTACATCTTTTTTCTCTTTTTTTTTTTTAAAACCCTGTCCTGTTCGGTGTTGTGACAAGCAGAATATTTAACTGTATGTCAAGTATTGCTGGACAGTTTTGCTGTGCCGGGGTGTTACATGCCGTATGGTATAGGGCAGGGGTGGGCAAACCTTTTGATTCGCGGGCTACATCGAGTTCTAACATTTGACAAAAGGGCCGGAACAGGAGCAGATGAGTGGCACGCTTTGGTCAAAATCTCATATTTTGCAATAAGTCTTTAAACAGTGCTAATTAAATGAGTAACTATTTTATTTTAAAGCACTGAAAGTTCTATAATACTTAACAAAACTACTATCACTGTCCCCCTAACTTGTTTTTTTTTTTCAAATCATCAAGTGTGTTAAATTTCAAATCTAGCGCGCTTGCTCTTAAAAAACGTGCTCTTAAAAAACATACATTTTTAAGAGCAGCATTTTTAACAGAAGCGTGCGAGATTTAACAGTTAGTGCCAGATTACATACGTGTAGTGACCCCGACGGCTTTCCATACGAGCGTACAAGGTTTGAAATCGAATGTGCTTGTTTACGTGTGTGTAGTGACTCCGATGACTTTCCATATCTGTGCACATTGTTTTATTTTTTTTTGACAACGTGCACATCACGAACACACACATTTGAACAGGAGCAGTTTTGTTGGTTTCTAAATAAAGCCAGCATATTTAGATTGGAGTGTGTAAACATCAGAATTGCAGGGAAAATAAAACATTAACATGTTTTTTTACTTAATTTTTTTTCAAGTTCAGTTGGTCGGAATAAAAATTTTAACTGGCCGTAGTTTGCCCATGCTTGGTCTACCAGCTCAGTTTAAAATTTAACGCATTTCTTTGATTGTTTTACCAACTTAAAGTTAAGTTCCAAATAACTCATGCAGCTTTATAAACACAAAGCCATCTCAATAGATGTGATTTGTCAGGGTTCTTTATTCAGCTGAAAAGAAACAACACAATATATATTTGACATTTAAAATAGGGTTAAATTTATTTTACAAAGTTCTCACTCTGACACATTTACTGAAATGAAAGGTTCTGAAAAAAAATAGTTCAGAACTTTGAGATGGAACACGCCACAGCGATACAATCAAACACTGTTGGCACACCATTTCTTAAACACAATCTGGAGAACAAATCACAAAACCCTGAACAGTCAATATTGCAGAAATACAATACTAAGAGCCAAAAGAACAAAGAAGCAGATGGACGCCATGTTTAAACCGAGCTACACCTGTTGCAGTTGAACATTACAGCATTATTATTATTTCCATCAAATTTCACAAACTGCAGTATCACTGAGATAGAAATGAATAATAATTCTCTCCTGTTCAGTTAGTTTTCTGCATTAAACCCATTCAGCAAGAATGTGACTAGTGGGAGTTCTGGTACCACTGGAGGCTTACACTGTGACAACGCCACTTTGTGAGATTCACCCAAATAAGAAAGTTTATGCTGTTTTTGTTTTAAATAACAGAGTATGAACAACAAATAAAATCTTTATTACAACTAAAGAACCGAGCTAAAGACATTAAAATTATAAATGTGACATGTCTCAAAATGGAGATAGAAACGACTACTCATACACGCCTATGCCACATGCCCCCTTCCCCATACACAAACACATAAACATTAGCCTTCCACCTCTACACACAACACAAAATTTGATGATTTTCTTTGTATACACTGTTATCACAACACAATTGTCTTTAGAATAAACAAGAAACAATTAAACAAAATATAGAACAGAAAACAAACATAATTTACACAACAAACATAGTAGAAATTCAATTATATTTGTTTTAGCACAAAACCACAAAACAATTGGCTCCATGGGCTTAACATTGCAGATTGAACAAAGTACATAACCACACAAGGAACAAAAATAAAGTAGATAAACAAATACACAATTAAAAGCTAACTAACAAAAGCTAGCTTAAGAATTTCAGCGCAATCTTGCCCTTCGACCCTCCTTCACAGTGGGGAAAAACTCCAAATACCATTGTCCTTATTTTTGGTGGTGGAAAAACCCACATATGTACAAAAAGAAAATAAAAGTGCTCTTTTTAAATTTTAGTTCATCTTTGTTGCATGTATAGATAAATCAAATTGAAAAATAAATCCACACCTCATTTATTATCAACTAAAAAACCTAAACTGAAAGGTTGCATCACCATTTGTACAATTCAACAATGAACAACAACTTAATCTTATACATACGAGTTTATAGAACTACTGTGTGTACAAGTTGTTGTGATTCCCTTGCCTGCCGCCAGTGGGAGCCCTGGATGTTCCTCATCACCCTGATCAGAGACACCTGAGTTTGATTCCTGATGCTACACATCTGTGGACCCTGCCATCTATTTAAGGGCGATCATCCCAGACTTTCATGTTGGTAATACTATCCCTGAGTTAATCCTGTGCCCTTTGCTTTACAGACTTACCCGAAGGTTAATAAACCTTGTTTTGATGTCTTGCATTTGGGTCCTTCTCATTCCACATCACAACAGAATGACCCGACCATAATGCACACAGCGGACCAAGAGAAAATTTGAATCCTGTGTATCCTGAGAAAGTTTGAATCCGCTGCAGAAACCCCTGCCCAGGAGGCCTCGCTGCAGAAACCCCAGCCCAGGAAGGCCTCGCTGCAGAAACCCCTGCCCAGGAGGCCTCGCTGCAGAAATCCCAGCCCAGGAAGGCATAGCTGGAAACCCCAGCCCAGGAGGCATCGCTGGAAGGCCCACTGCCCTGAATCAAGTCTCATGCCTGCCCACGGATCCTTGTCCACCAAAAGGTGGTTGTTGAGGAGGTGTTACTGTTGTAAACCCTTCGCCTGCCGCCAGAGGGAGCCCTGGATGTTCCTCATCACCCTGATTAGGGTCACCTGAGATTGAGTCCTGATGCCACACATCTGTGGACCCTGCCATCTATTTAAGGGCAATCACCCCGGACTTCCATTCTTAAATGTTTAGACTTTTAACAGAACATTTGAAAATCTCCTGCACCCAAACGATGACCTGGAACAGCCCCAAAATGTAATTACTTCTCCATCATCCCTTTGTGAATGTATCCTAAAAATTTCATAAAAATTCACTCACAACTTTTTGAGTTATCTCATTCACACACACACACACACACACACACACACACACACACACACACACACACACACACACACACACACACACACACACACACACACACACACACACACACACTTCCTTGGCAGAGAGGATTTTTGCTGTCAAAGGTGCATAGCTACCATGGCTACCCAGTTTTTATTGTGTCACACTTCCGTCAAATTAACAGGAATGAGCAGGGACCAAAAGTAGGCTCACTTACCCTGCACGTGTGCTTAACCCTTTTAGCATCATAATTTTAGCTGCTAGTTTTGTATACTTTGTATTTTTGTTAATAATTGTGTCCTAAAATGCCTTCTATGTAATTTTTTTTTTTTTTAGGAGAGGAAGAATTTTCAAAACCTGTCAAGTATTTACCATTCTTATGTCATTAAATAAATAAAACTCTGTTTTAGAAGAAGAAATGGACAAAACCAGATTTGAATTGTCTTCAGAAAGTCCCATTTCACAACTTTTAGGAGTAGTTTGAATGATTAACATCGGCCAAAGTAGCAAGAAGTTACAGTATTTTGAAGTAGACTAGCGCTGCGGTAACATCAATGATGCCATGGTTTTAAAAAGGGTTTTTAAATGGGCTCAGCAGCTTCTCTGATCGGCCAGCTGTCAATTGTTGCATTTGGGAGAGTATTTGCAGCCTGAGAAAATGATACCTCTTCCTACGTATATATTTGTATATAAAGCCATGTATGCACAGTTGTTCTTAATTCATAGCCTTGAAAAACTGTGTCTCAAAATAATTTGAAGTCATTTTTTTCTCCAAACAGAATTTTGTTTTTAACTGAAAACAACAACTTTTGGGAGGGAGAGCTTATATGTATTTTTTTGGAAATCAAAGGTAAAATTAGTCAGAATTGAGCCAGAAGAAATTTTGAGGAGCACTGTTTATGTATGTATGTTTTTAAGTACAAATACATTTTCAGATGATATGTCACATACTTAAGTGTTTTCTATCACACTGCTGTGTTTTACACACTTACATTTTACTTGTTCAAACCTGCCCAAATTCTGTATGGCTCAAGCTTGAATGGCTCTATGAGTTTGGAGGCCAATTAACGTCAATAACGAGGTGTTTGAAACAACTGTTTTCCTCGCAGTCCCTAATTGTAGTTTTAAAGTTTTAAAGAGTGTTATCAATTTTTTTTCTACAAAATATATTTTGTAGAAACACCCTTGATCTAAGTCATTGTAGTTTTTTGCATTATAGAAAAATATATGTATTCTATGTAGTTTTTTTCAGGGTTGTGTAAATTGCTTTCTTTTTAAATTAAAAGAAACTACTCATTTTAGGGTGTAAACACAGAAACTCAATAATTATAAATCAATTAAAACTCAATTAAAAGCGCTCTATAAAATAGAAATCTGGCATTTGAGGACCTAAATCACCCATTTGAGTAATTTGATAGGTTAATAGATATGTTGAAATAACACTTACAACCCCACATCCACTCTATCGGTGAATGTGGTTTTGTTAAATTTTCAGTTCTAATTTTGAAATTTCTCAATCATAAATAGTTTCTCAGCTTAAAAACAAGTAGATTATTTTTAAAAAAAAAACTTTTTAGTTAAAATCACACATAAAAGAATATAGACTACTACAAAGCAGATAATTAAGAGCTCTATAATCCACTCAGACGGTGTAGTTGATACTTTGATGACGGGCTGAGTGGAGTGAGAAGATACTTTCGTTGACACTGGGATGATGGGTTGAGAGGGGTGAGGAGATGAAGACCAGCTTTTTGGTGGAGATGAAGCAGGGGTAGGAGCTTCATTTGGTGCATGGCAGGTAAGGTGACTCTTGTCGAGTTCTTTAATGTACTTGCCTTTCAAGTGCAAGGGATTCTGACAGCAGGCGGTGCTGTTGGGCATGGTCTTTTTCAACCACGAGCTGAGCCAAAGAATATCACAGTTGCAGACCCAGGGGTTGTAATCAAGATCGACCTGCTCAAGTTGGTGAAGAGGTGAGAAGAGATCATGGGGCAGAGAGTCCAGGGAATTGTGGGATATGCTGAGTCTTTCCAAATTCTTTAAGTCATCAAAAGCATTTTGCTGAATGACTGACACCTGTGAGTCCATCAACCACAGCTTACGAAGATTGGACAGTCCTTGAAAGGAACCATGATGAATGATCTTCAAACGATTTTTTGATAGATCTAGTTCCTCCAAATGCACAAGGGCACTTAATTTAGGCATTTCTCCCAGCTCACATGAGCCCAGGTGCAGACCCTGTAAGTTAATTAGGCCCAGGAATGCTTCATCAGAAAAAAAATCCAACTTCTTGAGGTCTCTCAGATACAGTTGACGTAGTGAGGGCAACTGATGAAAAGCGTTGCCTGTCAGACTCTGAATGGGGTTGTTGCTCAACCACAACTCATGCAGCTTGCTGAGGTACACAAAAGCCTGTGATGGAACCTCCGTGAGGTGGTTGTCAATCAGTATCAATATGGTAAGGTTTGAGAGACCATTGAATGCTTCATCTTCTATCTGATGAATCCGATTGTTGGAGAGTTTCAGAATTGTAAGTTGCCCCAAATGCTTGAAAATATTTGGTTTGATCACCTACAAGAAAAAAATGTATATTTAGGACACATAATTCCTCATGTACTATTTCCAATACTATTTAACAGTGTAATGATTGTGATGGAAGGATGGATGGATAACGTGGAAAACCTCATGTTATACACAATATTTACACAGTGAGAAAATATTTACATGACATACACTTTGGGGAGACGGAGGCTCAGTGGTTAGAGTGTTCGCTCGCTGACTGGAAGTCAACCGGAAGTTTGCAGGTTCGTATCCCACTGAGTATACGTCTAGGGTGCTTGGAGAAGACACCTAACCCCCCGTTTCTTGTGCCGTTCGGGCAGCCCGCTGCGGTGTAAGAGTGCAGCACACAAATTTTCCCGGTGAGGGATAAATAGAGTGAGTAAAAAAAACCCAAAAAAACATTGACGCTATTTATGGTACATGTCATGCATTCAATACACCCATTCTCCCACTACCCCCTCAATCACAGTGGCTAAAACCCCTCTATTATCCCACAGCTCCTAAAAACCACCAAGACACGCCCCTCCTCCCGCTGTGGCGAGTGTTCCTGATCCCTCCCACACTTTAAAATGACCCAAAAGCCCTGAACACTCCCTCAATAGGTCAAACAGCTGTCAGTTGAACACGACCTCAAAAACAGTGAAAAATAGTTTCCCTCTCCCCACAAAAGGGACACCCCGCACCCATGGAACTATTTATATGATGTTCATGGCCACTGCCCTGTCCCCCTGTCTCCTACTGAGGAGAGGCTTGTATAGAAAGGACCAGGCCAGTCTCTGGTCCGGATCCAGGCCCCGATAATCCCTCCATCTGGCCTGGTGACTGTGGTGACTGCGGCCTCCATGGTGACTGTGCGGCCGCTCAGACTCTGGCGGTTCAGAGCTTGGACCATTAGTCTATAGAGAGTTTTCCCAGAGACTAAGTCTAGAAAGGTATAAACTGGGTTGGATAGCAGGGAGCCAGAGGAGTCTGTGTGGTCAGGACTGAGGACAAAGGTAGGGACGGGGTCATTGGGGTCAGGGAGGAGAGAGCCGGAGCTATAATCCCAAAATAGACCCCACTCCTGCTGAAAGAGATGTCCCTTCCAGTGGGCAAAGAGCCTCTACAGAGTCCGAACCGACTTTATACCCAGATAAGTGACCAGACCAGAAATGAACAGTATACTGACAGTTATGAGCCCCTTGTCGAGACAGCTCTCCTTTGAAAGCAGGCCCCATCCACTCAGGATAGACCAGGGGTTCTTTCAGTAACCAGTGCAATGATGGTTTTGCCTGTCTCTGCCTTCTGAGCCTTCTCCAGACTGACAGGAGGGTCCAATAGAACCGAGGGAGAGAGTCCGAGCGACAGTCTGTGAGAAAGAGAGAGAGGCTCTACCCTCTCATTCTTTTCAGTATGGACACCGCAAATGGTCTCCAGAGCAGATCTGCAGGACCCAATATTAGTCTTTGAATAAATTGAAGCATAAAGGCAGCGCCGCAACTGGCCAAGTACCTGTGTTGTACCTTTACTTTGGGAGGTACAACACAGACCCAGTGGAAATCCACAATGATTCTTTGGACAGTGGACAGAAGGGAAGGAGCTGGGTCAACACACATTAACTTGTGCCATATCTGGGAAAAGATAGAGTTGTTAATGACCAGTACCCTCTCCCGATATTACATTTTAGAAAGAATCCATTTTCACGTCCGTAACCGGCTTTGCACTTTCTCCACTGCTTGGTCCCAGTTTTTCTGGAGGCTGTCTGTGCCCAGAAAATCACCCACATACTTACAGGGGGACGACCCCAAAGAAGAGGAACTGCAACAATACATCAGCTGGACAGCAGTGGACGAGTGCATAGGGCACAACTATGAGATGCTCTATATATGACTTCCCATCCCCATGACATTTTTTGGTGGTATGAACAACTGACAGAGAAGCCATCGGGGTTTTCAAAAGAAAAGAGAGTCATATGATTACAAAAGATGGTAATACATTTGACGTACATGAATATGAAAGACTGTATTACTTACCTGCTGTTGGTGCTAAAGCAGACCAATTTAAAGTGTGTCATGATATCGATATGTAGCATGAGATTTTAGGAGCCTGTAACTTTGAGAATGTAATCAAACTAAAAGATGTTGTAAAAGGTATGAAATTTAGGAAAGTGCAGCTAAGCCAGATCAGATGTTTGAAATTTGTACAAAAGACAAGTTTATCCAAATGAGAAAAAGGGAAGCAGACACCAAGGCAAAGAAACACTTGAGTTGATTCATACAAATTTGGCAGGTCCGATGAAAACAGCAAACTCAGACAAATATGCCCAGTGTTTTACTTGTGACTACTCAGGTGCTAAACTAGCATATTTCCTTAAGTCTAAAAGTGATGCAGTCATAGCAACTGAAATTTTTTAGCCGATTTTACACCCTATAACTCAAGTGTATACGTTCAGACAACGGCACAGAGTTTATGACCAGAGATTTTTAAACATTACTTGTGAATAACAAAATCAGACATGAAATATCTGCACCTTACTCACCACATCAAAATGGCACAGCTGAAATAAATAAATAAATGAATTACTCTATTCATCCCTCACCGGGGAAATTTGTGTGCTGCACTCCTTACACCGCAGCAGGCTGCCCTTCGACTGCGCCAATTGGGGGAGAAGCGGGGGTTAGGTGTCTTCTCCAAGGACCCTAGACGTGCTCTCTGTGAGACGCGAACCCACGAACTTCCGGTCCGCGCGCGAACGCTCTAACCAAGCTGGGGGACACTTTTTGAAATGGCTAGGTGTTCACTGAACGAAAGCAAACTACCAGACAGTTTGTGGAATTATGCAATCCAGACAGCAGCTCATGTGAGAACCAGGTGTTAACACAGACAAACAAAGAAAACAGCATATGAGTTAATGACAGGGAAGTTACCAGATGCGTTACAAAAGCAAAAGTTTGGATCTACATGTTTCAGCTACAAACAAGAAAAGGATAAACTAGAATTGAAATGTGAGCAGGGCATTGTTGTTGGCTTAGAATAGCAAGAAACGCAATCTGTAAATGGTTGTTTGGGATGAATATGCTGGAATGGCTTGATTAAAAAAGTCATGTCCATTTTTCATCACAAACCAAAAAGGAGGTATTTTTGCCACAACACTTTAACAATTGTGATAGAAGTTGTTATTGCACAATCGGAGGAGGAAATTTCCAAACTCAATAACCTGCTCAGAAATAATATGATTGTTTTTTTGTTTTTTGTTTTTTTTTAAATAACTTTGCTAACATGAGCAAATAGGTTGTATTTATTTCTTATATTAAATTTTGTGTCCATTTTGCACATGATTGTTCACAAACTTTTGCTGACAGGATTTTCTGCTGGCTGATACCTGGATGTTGTTTTTCTTTAGGTTCAGGTGTCTTGTATTGACTGGTATGTTCTTTGGGACTTCCTCCAGGTTCTGTCCAATGCAAGAGATATTTCTGACCCGATTGAAGCAGTTACAGAAAGATGGGCAGGAGGATGGGGAAGCAGCTCCTAATAACTCCAGCCTGGAGAGGAGGAGCCACAAAAGCATCTGAACCAACAGAAAGCGGAGGGGGCAGGGCGGAGTCAAGAGGGGCCAGGCCAGCGTGGAGATGTGCATGGCGGTGTACACACGATAATGAAAAGTTAAAGATTTGTCACTGGTTGATTTGTGAGAAAGATGAAAATGCAGATTTTCAGAAATTCCTTTTTATCTTAGCTTGGGACTTGAGTGAAGCTGGATGAAAGTTCTGCCCACTAAAAGAAAGAGAGAGACAAAGAAAAAAACTTGAGTGTTTGAACACAACAGCTGAAAACTTAGAAAGACATCCTGCTTCTTCTCTGTTTGATTTGCTGCCATCTGGCTGGAGCTACAGGTTCATTGGGATCAACTAGCTGTAATTTTTTTCCCCCTGAATACTTGTTGAATAAACACCAATCATACTTCATTTCTGATTCAAGGAATGTAATTCTCAGGTTCATAACTCAAAGCATATAGTATTTAGTAACAAACCAATTACACACTATATGAAAGAAAATTATTTCACTCATAAAAAAGTCAAAACAAAATGTTAAATATTTGACATTATAAAGAAGAGAGCTGTGCAGCAATCAGACATTCTGCATCATGCAATTTATTTTTATTAAACAAGCTTGCTTTATTTTAAAGCTTGTTAATTTAGACAAAGTATTTTCTTTTTTTCAGATCTAATGTGTCACATTTTCTTATGTGACATGTATACATTCATATACACACACACACACACACACACACACACACATATACGTATATATATATATATACATATATATATACATGTATGTATATATATTTATATAAATGTATGCGAATGAATAAATTATTCATGTAGATTAATTATTTTGTTATTCATCTACATCCTCCAGTTATTTTATTTTATACATCTAGTAATTTTACTTTGGATTTTAGCTGCCATCAAACTGATTAATTTTCTTTGGTTAATCAACTCATGACTCGTTGACACGGGACGAGACGAAGGTTTGTGTGTGACAAATAAATGAGACAGCAGTGACTGAAAGGAGAGGGTTACTGCATCACTTCTGCACAGCTCTTTGACTTCTCCTTGACCTTCAGCACCATCCAGCCAAGACTGGTGAGGAAAAAGTTAGAGAAGATGGAGGCTCTCATGCCTCATGGACCGAGAACTACCTGACTGGTCAACCACAGTTCTTCAGACGAGAGAACAGTGTGTCTGACATCCAGACCAGCACCACGGAACATAGTGTATGTGTGTATGCCCACACGCATAAATAACATTGGAGTAAGAAAAAAAAATCTACTGATCACAAATACGATAGTTGTGCTAGTGATTACACTGCTTTTGAAAATTATGTTAATAAAAGCAAATGAACAAGTATTGACTAATACATAAGCTAGTCGAGTGAGGTAAACGAGGAATCCTTTTCTGTTTTCTTCTGTCTTTTTCTTTCTTTCTCCATCACTCTTTCTCAGTTTGTGTTTCTTATTTCTTTCGTTTCACACACTCTTCACGAGGAACATGCACCTCCAAAACTCTTTTCAAGCACATATTTTGCACAATGCCCGATGTATACACTCCCTGTTCCACATTGAGATGCTTGCTCACAATGTTGCTCTGGTGGTCCTGCATTTATAACCTCTTTACATTTTTAGTACATGTGTGTTATGAGTCAGTGCATTCTGGATAAAGAGTGCAGTTAGGTTACTTTACAAATGTGAATAAAAAAAAGTTTACCACTGATTAGTTTCTTAAAATAAAAAAATGTTAAAAAAAATACTGTCTCCACAAAGATAAGTCTGAGTAAAAAAAGAAAAAGAAAAAAAACAACCCAGTCTTCAAATACTGTGCAATTTAATATGAAAATATAGCAAAAAATGCAAACCATAATAAATGTAACAAGTGCACAATTTTGGCTTGAAATTGTGTACTTTTGACATTATTAGTCATTTATTTAGTGTTTGCTAGAGGTCACACAGCCACTGAGTTTTACCACAATAGTTCATTTAGGTCTAAACCCACAAGATGTACGTTTCTGCATTGTTTGTTAAATTTAATTAGTAAGAATTTTGGTGAACAGAATCAGAATATACTTTAATGATCCCACACATGGGAAATTTGTGTGTCACAGCAACAACTTCCTATCTACTAAGTGAGTCGTTGTAGAGCCCGATCACGTACGGAAAGAAAGACCTCCGGTAACGTGATGTGTTACTTCAGAAAAAAAATATTGTCTTTAAACCAATTTAATTTATTTTTTATATTACTTTACGAGTGTTATAAAACAAACAATAAAATCCTGATAAAAATAAGCAACATGGAAGTTATTCCAAAAACAAAGTGGACACAAACTACTGTAAGAATTTAGAAAAATCCGTCAGCAAAAATGACTCCGCTCCACTGGTGATGACAAAATTTCAGACCATTTATATCAAATTTAACACAAAAAAAATCTATCTGTCTTGAGAAAACCATTCAGTATTTTTTTTAACAATACTGTTTAAAATGTATATGTTTTTTTATCTTTTTAATTATACTATTTGACATTGTTATTTTGAATGTATGTGAAAGTGTGAAGAGAACAAAGTTAAGTTTTAATGTCTGCTTCTTTTTTTTCTAATTCAGACGGTTAGATTTATTTTCAAACATTACATATATTTTTACACATTAGATCTGTTTTTACACATTAGATCTGTTTTTATAGCATTAAAATTTTTATAATTGAATCGGGGAAAAAATAAAATGACTGAATGAATCCTGCTCTTAAAATACAAAAAAGTCTTACGTTTTTTGTTGAATCCTCATCAAAGCAGGAAAAAAACCCTTCTGTCTTCTATCCGTAAATCACTCTGTTCTGACTGCTTTTGTCACGGTGTTAAATGACTTGATGCCTTCCTCCTATTTTCTACCCATACTGCGCACTGCTCTCTCTCTTTCTCAAATTCCTCCTGGTTTTCACCGCCCCTTCCCTCTCATTGTTCTGCTTCTTAATATTAACAAACCAATATATTATATTATATTATATAATAAAACAGATACAATCTGTTTAAAAAAAAAGTCACCCACCAAGCAAATGTTTACTTTATGTGAACAAAGTTTTTTTGTTCACATAAGAGGCAGACACACACACACACAACACACACACATACACATTTGAATGAAATAACGTTGAATACCACTACTTTCCCTTTCCAATTGTCTTGCACTCTACATAATAACCTGATTGATGGTGGGCAAAGAGTTCTCTAAAAGCCTGGAGCGATGAACAGAGAGGTCACGCAAGAAAGGTCTTTGTTCTGAAGAAAAAATGACGGACTTCAGTGTAATAATACATTTACATTTTATTTCTAAGACACCTTTCTTGACACACAAGGTTGCCGTGTAACATATAATAGTAATAAACAACAGGTGTAAGATAGACACAGGGCGAACCTTTTTTCTCAGAATTCTGTTAAAGTTGTCTCTGTGACACACTCCAAATTTGCATACCTGAGCTTTGAAAATTGGTTGTTGCCTGTCCACTATGTGCTCAGTACATCAACATATGTCAACATGTGAATTTAATGCTTCATTAGCAGCTCCTACCAAATTAGAAAAAGTCATAAAATGAAAAAGAAAGTGGATTATTAAAAATTATCATTTTTTTTAACAAATAAAACACTCATTGTCAAACAGTTCAGAAAAATGTAAGAAACTTTATACATTTCTAAAGAAACGTAATCTAAAAAAAAAGGGATGTGTGGCACAAAGTCAAACCCTGTGATGCAGAAACTGGCGTGACGTAAAATAAAACACCCTAATGTGTAGAAGCGTTCCCTGTTCTGTAATGATTTCTCACTGCGTTCTTCACGCAAAACACAAGCTGATTGGTCACTAGTAAAGTGGACCTCGGGGTTGAGAATGTGTGGTCAGAGAAACATGTTGAGGGTGTGTGCGCTGCAGTCTGTGTTTGTCCCTGGCTGTGGCTCCAGCGTACCACATGGTGATGGAGGAGGTGAGGATGGACTCGATGATGGCCGTGTAAAACTGCACCATCATCTCTGCTGGTAGCTTGCCTTTCTTCAGCTGCCGCAGAAAGTACATAGAAAACACTTGTGAAAAGTTTGTGTTTATATGTCACACCAGTGGGAATGCATGTAAAAGTGTTTCACCCGCAGGGTAATTGCTTTCGAGTCGTACAGAAAGTGATCATCTTGAAACATAATTTCACCAGTTCACTGCTTTCCACAACTTTATACAAGAAGGAAGCAATTTCAATCCAATTATCAATTTATCTCTTCAGGTGTTTTAAAATTGGGTTATTTAGAGTCCCCAAGAGGACAACGAAATGCATCTTAAATCATGCCTTTAATGAAGTCAAGGTGTGTCATCTGAGGCATTCATTTGTCTAAAACCACTTTTCTAATGCACAGTGGCAGCTTGTTATAAAAAAAAAAGAACTGGGGGAGGGGGCGCACATTTTAAAAAAATATATATACTCTGTATAAAAGATGTCACATGCCAGTACATAAATATTTATAAGTTTTATTTTCACAGATATATGATCCACCCCACTTGAACAGAAAACTTAACACAGTCAATTATTTGTGACAGCATTTTCATTGTGTTTCCTTATGCCAGTTTGGTAGCTTCATCTAATTGTGCCAGGATGTTACTATGGCCAAAAATGCCTAGCTTATAGCAACTATGTAGGTGAGTGCAGCACGTTTCATGACGTTTGCACTTTTCAGACAAATGCCTCAGGTCACTCACTCCACTGCACTTTATTAGTTGCCTAAACAAAAGGCAGAGAAAACAAAAAAAAAGTGTTTCTCACGTTGCATCCCGTTAGGCACTGCGCTTTTTATAGACAACACGGGAAAATGCTCTCACATCAGAGCGTCCGCAATCTTGTGTCTGGTCCAAGCTCCTTCACTCTCGTTTTTTCTTCAACAGAATACTTAGAAAACGGATTCTGAGGAAGCGACGACATCAAATTCTATTTTAAAAAGGTACTTGTGTTAGGAATTAAATTAGCTTCCGAAGAAATGAGGACGACAATTTTCAAGATTCAGCACTGAAAACAGTTGCAGAGTTATGGGCCAACTGTGACTCTCTGTGACATGGGCAGGATTAAAGGTCAGCTCATGGCTAATTGATTGGTTCACTTAACAGATTGACAGAGAAGAGAACCTATCGCTGTGATTTCATTGTGCCCCATCGGTGTGTTAATGATTTGCAATACAAATGAATGGAGAAAAACACTCATATTTTTTTCAGAAAATACCGGAAACCATATGCACACACATCGGTGCACACTCAAATGAGTATATAGTGAAAAGAAACACACATACACACTCGACAGTTTTGCAAACTTACAAACATATACGTTTTTATATTTTTATTTATTTATTTTTGGTAATCAGGTCAGGGAGTGCGGCACACCTGTGCTCCATGTCACCAGCCACCACTGCTAATGCAGGGTCAGAGGAGCTGCTGAAACCCAGCAAACTGCAGGGCAGGGTACATACTGGACATTTCCTCAGTCTGTCGCAGAGCCACAGAGGAACAAACAACCACACACTATCACTCTTCTAAGCATTTAGAAAGGATCAATTTTTCTAACATAGATGGGTTTTTTTCAGAGGGTCAGAGGATTCCAATATTTAACATATTGTATCGAGATTTGGGGAAATACGTACAAAACTAACACAAAACCAATTTATATTTTACAAAAAATAGCAATACGAGCAATAACATTTTCATCTTATAATCAACCAACCAATAATCTATTTATAAATTTAAAAACATTAAAGTTCTATGATTTAGTGGAATTACACACTTTAAAATTTATGTTTAAGATTAAAAATAATGCGATGTCAAACTCTCTACAAATTATGTATAACATTAGGGAAAGTCCATACGAACTAAGAGGAAATGTTGTGTTCATTAAAAAAAAATTCAGAACAAATGTTAAAAAATTCTGTATTTCTATTAAAGGTGTGGATCTTTGGAATAATTGTGATGATGAACTTAAATTATGTTTAAATCTATTCTGTTTAAAGAAGAAATTTAAGTTATTATTGCTTAAAAAATGTGCAAGTCTTGATGGTTAAATTCAAGCTTATATATAATGAATTTAAAGTAACAATTGTATTACTTTTTCATTTGATGTAATATTTCTGTATATATACTTATAGATTTTTGCTTTCATAGTGATTTGAAAAAAGGGTCGGTGTAATGAGCGTTTGCTTCAGCCGATACCTTTTCGGTCCTTTGTCAGTCAGTCAGTCATCTTCTTATCCGTCTGTCCCTTTCGGGGTCGCGGGGGGTGCGGGAGCCCATCCCAGCTAATTTAAGGCGAAGGGCATATAATTTCATAAAAAAAATGTAACTTTCTTTAATGTGAATTTTTTTGTTCACATAAGAGGCAGACACACACACACACACACACACACACACACACACACACACACACACACACACATTTAAATGAAATAATGTTGATTTCCCAATGTTAACGTCCCAACAAGGACTTGGGATCCTTCCGGGTGAGCTGGAGAATGCAGACGGAGGGAGAGAGGCCTGGGCTACCCGTTTGAGGCTGTTGCCCCCGCGACCGACCTCGGAACAAGCGGAAGATGACGGAACGGAATGTTGATTACCACTACTTTCCCTTTCCAATTGTCTTGCACTCTACATAATAACCTGATTGATCGTGGGCAACGAGTTCTCTAAAAGCCTGGAGCGATGAACAGAGAGGTCACGCAAGAAACGTCTTTGTTCTGAAGAAAGAATGAACGGACTCAAATGAGTAAATAGTGAAAAGAAATGGTGTAAAACGTTATTAAAATGCATATTATCTTCACACAGGACAGTTTTACATACACCCTCGACAGTTTTGCAAACTTACAAACACATACGTTTTTATAATTTTATTTATTTATTTTTGGTAATCAGGGCAGGGAGTGCGGCACATCTGTGCCCCATGTCACCAGCCGCCACTGCTAATGCAGGGTCAAAGGAGCTGCTGAAACCCAGCTAATTGCAATGCAGGGTAGGGTACATAATGGACATTTCTTCAGTCTGTCGCAGAGCCACAGAGGAACAAACAACCACACACTATCACTCTTCTAAGCAGTTAGAAAGGATCGATTTCTCTAACATAGATGGGTTTTTTTCAGAGGGTCAGAGGAATCCTGCGTACTGGGGAAAATACACATTCAGAAGGACACCGTCAAAACTTCACTCAGACAGGCCAGCATTTTCAGCCTCATCCTGTCTGATGCTCAAACGACCAACCTGTTTGCTTTGGCCTCTACAATGAAGGCTTCCACCATGCAGCTCTGTGTGTGTATCATTGAAAAAAAAGGAACACTTTCCTGTGTAGATGATGTCTCTGTATTCAAGCAGTAGTGGCTGGTTAATGTGAGGCGCAAGGGCGCCGCTCTCACTCTAGAAAAGTAACGTTAGTTACTTCATGTCAAACTGACAAAAAAACCTTTTGACTATATATATATATATATATATATATATATATATATATATATAAATATATATATATATTTATATATACATATATATTACATTTTTGTTGTTTTCAACCCCTTTAATGTGAACTAATGAGAATATTTTCAAGTTAAAAAGCATCTCTGCTTTATATTGTCTATCTCTCACAAGTCTCTCTTTTCCTTTTTGTGGGGCGCCAGACTGATGGGTGTCAATGGGAGCAGCTAAACTTTCGGATTTCACGTGTTCTGAGGCTTGTTTCTAAGTGGCTACCTTTGTTCCGTCCTGGGGCGCAGAGCTGTGTGCCCCATGACCAATCAGAAATTTCGATTTGATTATGATGTCATTTTATGTTTCATTTATTGGTTCTGTTTTTCTGTCACTCACCCAACATCCCGTCCATAAATCACACGCCTTGGCTGGGCATCAGAGAGCAAAAATGGCGACTTTGAAGTTGGTCAAATCGAATTCAGTGGCAAAAGAAACCACGGTTGTGTCTCTAAGATAAACACCCTTTTCAAGACGTTCCTTGGAAGAGAAAAAAAAAGTGAAGGAAGTTGGGCTAGACCAGCCAAATTTATAGGTTGAACGGTATGGGGGAGACCACGGACGTGATTACATTCGAGCGTTTTTCAGGTCAGTTTATGAAAAGTGGAGCTGGCTAACTGGCTGTGATGTTAGCAACACATTCTTCTGCTTTTCTTGTCTGTTGTTTCAATGCCATGGAACAGAAACATTGTGGACTGCCAAAGGGGTAAGGGACCTGAAACATTGGTGGTAAAAGTGCAAATGAAATGAAAACGTGAGAAGACACTTAAACAACAACACGAAGCAAAGGCTATTTGGCAGAGCTAGCATAGCCGAGCGGCTAGATGAAAAGTTGTTGGTGAAAATATCATAAAATTTTCAGGATATGTTCCAGATGAAAAAATGAAGAAGCAATAAAATTCTGATTAATTTGACAGGTTCAACAGTGTAAATTAAATTGAGCTGGCAGTGCAGTAGCTCAGCTAAAGTTTGGGTGACGTGTTGGAGGACATTTGGTGGTCCAAATTCAGTATTTGTTGGGTTTCTGTAACTTTTCTATCTCGTTAGGAAATGCAGCATGTAGTATGATTTAACAACAAAAAAAATTTTTCCTTGGCTTACAAAATTAAAAGCTCAATTTGGAGCGATTATGAATTTGCCCATGTGTAGTGTCACACATGTGGCCTTGTTTGGGGGAAAAAAAAACGTAACATTTCTCCCTTAAAAACTGGATTTTTAACAAAGATTAAAAAACTGGTCTTTTGAGTTAAAGCTATCAAAGCTGGATTTAAACACCAAATATTGTGATTGTAATCTCTCAAGTTTACTTGAAAATACACACAGCCATGGGTAGATGGCAAAGAAGAGGGATTTGGATGAGGGGAAGGAGTCTGACAATTTTGATCTTGCAGAATGGGAAAAGGCCTCTAAATTCAGGTTTTGAGTATATATTATTTACTTCAGTTGTGTGTGTGTGTGTGTGTTTTTTTTTTAGCATATTTCTGTGTCAGCAAAAGCTGCTGGTTTATGCTCATTTCCAGTTAGAAAAATGTGTAGCTTGTGTTGTTTGATGATTGGCATTGACCTGTCATCCCTAACATAGATTGAATTTGGGGACCTTGTAATAGTTCCTTTTAAATAAATAGGCATTTACAGTACAGTACATACTGCATGTGTGTATATGTATATGTGTGTGTGTGTGTGTGTGTGTGTGTGTGTGTAGGAACCATGCTCTCTGATGCTAATCATTGTCATTCCCCCCTTTTTCCTCTGTGTTATTTCTCTTGCTTTATTTGTCATATTTGTTATTTTTCTTTTCCATTTTTGTTTCAAACAGAACTTTGCTGTGAACACGAAGGCAGCACTCCCAGAGTGAGGCTTGGCCACTGCACTCAGGCCGTTCTGACCTTTGTGAATTCTCCAAATGTGGGAATCTCGACTGCATAGGTTTATTTGGTAACGTCTACATAGATATTAATTAGGTTAGGCATATTGACTCCAGCCTAATTCCATTCAGTCTTGGTATTTGTCATTGATCAAAGCATAGAACCATCTTTTTTATTTGTTTTTGCTTTTAACACTGACTGAACTAGTCAGTCAGTCACCTTCTTAACCGTCTATCTCTTACAGAGTTGCAGGAGGGCAAGAGCCCATCCCGGCTGATTCAAGGTGAGGGGCAGGGTACGCTGCACACAGGTCACCAGTCTGTTGAGGGGCCACACACATACAACCACAGACACACACTCATTTCTATGAGTCATGTAATGGCCAATCAACCTAACATGCATGTTTTTGGAGGGTGGGAGGAAACTGGGAGAACATGCAAACTCGACACATAAAGGACAGTGTTCCAAGCCTCGTCCCCACCCGGAACTCAAACGCTCAACCTTTTTGCTGTGAGGCCACTGTGCTACACCACATTCAAGGTTTTTTTTTTTGTTTCTTTTTGACAAATCCATGCCACATTTCCCAGCTGTAGAATGGACCACTGTGCCACATCTTTCTGTGAAATTGCCTTAAATACATACTCGAAGGCTAGAGAAAAGGTCACAAGACCATTTCAAAATGCATTTGTCTCTTTTTTGAAGTCCTTCCCAACAATCTTCAAAAGGTTGAAGCCTTCATAACAACCAGACCAAGCATTAAGATCATTTCTAGTTTTGTACAGAATTAATGAGATCTGTGCCATTTAAAATAAAAAAGGCTCTTTATGTCTATTAGCTTAGCCGTTCTCTGCAGCTTAACCGAAATTGAAGCTGTCTGGGTTACTTTGATAGAACAAGTGGATGTGACATTAAATTGGTTGAACGTACAAGACTAATTAATGTAAATCTCTTCTCCTACTTCCATAATGCTTTAAAAAAAATAATGTTGCATCTTTTGCTAAAAAACTACTGTGGGTTTTGTCACCAACGTACAACTCAACAAATCAGCTCTGGTGATATAATTGTTACTTTCTCAAAATCCAATTGTAGTAAACGTATTATGTTGTTGAGATTCTCTACTGCATGAATCCAATTGTGAGGAGGATAAAGCAAATAAATAAAAAAAAAAAAATAAAAACTTTAAATTTAAGCTTAAATGCAAAAATTTGCATTTGCATCCGCTCCTGGGCATCCTTGGAGAAGCCAGTTCGATTCTCTTTGAACCCCCTAGGTGTCTCGTCCAGAGACACTTGACCCTGTAGTTGCTCCCACTAATGGCAATGCCATGGCTGCCTGCTGTGGTGCAATAAAGCAAAGTAATTTCCCATTGAGGGATAATATAGTACAGTTAAAAAAAACATTCAGGTTGGAGAAATGGATTCTTTCTAATTACTACTTTTAGGGATAATAGTGAGTGGTTGTCTTCCCCATGTGGCTCTGAGACATGTCTTGGTTGCTACTTGCTGCGCTTTGGAAGCCCCTCTGACCCTACATTAGAAAAGTGGTGCTGCCTGGAGAGGGGCTGGGCTTGCAGGATGTGAAGGCCAGTCACTTCTCAATTGCCTGCTGCTGGGGGGTGGGAGGCACCCAGAGATGCGGCGGTGTATTTTTTTTGGGAGATGGGCCTGACGGCGATCTTGCTTGAGTCCACTGGGGCTCCTCGCATGGGGGTGAGTAATATGGGAGAGTTTGCAGGACTACAGGTGAGGGACTTGGGGAGTGAAAAGGGATATTAGGTGTGCAGAGATTGTCTTGGGGTTGCCTGGGTTGGGCACCTGGCCGTGTTTTGGGCTGTGTTTGATGGTATATGGGGTGGCCCGGCCCTGCTGGACCTCTGGCTGAGCCCCTGGGCCCTTGGGGTGAGAGCTCCCCTCTCGGTATGGGCCTTGTCTTCCGACACCCCTTGGGCTCGCCTGTGGCCGTAGGATATGGTTGACACGTTTGCTGTAACCTGGGGGTCCTGGCATCAGTGATGCTCGTACCACTTGGTGCTCGAGGGACCCCAGCAGGGGTATCTTTTGTGCACCTGGCTGGGCGGGTGGGTGGCCCACTTGGCTCGGCCTTGGGGTCCTGGGATCAGGATGAGAGTGAGCCTGGGTTGTGTGCGTTTCTGCCTCCCTTGTTCCAGTCTTTTGGGGCTGGTGAGGATCTGTTAGCCCTAATAAACACATGGTTCACATCGGCAGCATGCACGTACTTTCACTCACACTCACACACTGTGTCACACTGTATGACTTTTTACTGTCAGCTAAGTTCCTTGCTCCTAACCAATATTATTATAGCTCTAGTAACATGTGTTTGTGTTGTACATCATGTGTTTGTGTTCTACATCATTTGTTATAGAATGTTTTGTTGTGTGTGTGTCAGCTTTATCACTGGTTTAATCTCTTGGGTGTTTTTCTTCTTTTTTTTTTTTTTTTTTTAGATAATCCAGCAGGTTGGCCGTGATGCTGAATACTGTAACTACTGATTATCTCTTCACTTTGTCTCCTTCTTTTCTTCTTCTGTACCCTATTCCTCTTCTTTTTCACTCCCCCTCAACCTCCTTCCCACGTCGGTCCCCTGTGTCCCCCAAGCCCCCCGTGCACCTTGTCCCCTCAGTATTTCTGGTCAGGACCAGCAAAACCAGCAAAAAGAAGCACAGAAAGTACAGACATTTTGAATGTACACCATTTAAAATGAACAAATAGAGCAGAACAAAACTGTCCAGCAATACTTGACATAGAGATTAACATTATGCTTGTCACAAAGCCGGACAGGACACGGTACAAAAAAAAAAAAAGAAAAGTGGTTTAAAAGTCAAATATACAATAAACCTCCCTGGATGTCATTAAAGGCATAATTAGAGATGTATTTTATATCCTCACAGAAACTCTCAAACCCCAATTTTGCTCTTTCTGAAGCACACACATGCATTAGAAGAAACACTTCTCCTTTTTCCTCCAACCGTTGAGTGTACTTTAGAAAATTATAGGAAGTCTCCAAATGGTAGAATACAGTGCACTAGAGCAATTATGTGTTAAGATTATTATTTTCTGTATGACTAGAAAACAAGGACCTTGGGAGGAGTGTGTGTGTGGATTTTTACATTGATTTGCTAAAAGGTTACACAAACACAGGCATTTTGGTTGGATGCCTCTTATAACATAAGCACTTTGTTACTGCACAAACAACAAAATAAAAAAATAAAACTTTGAAATAAAAAAAAGGGACATTCACAGATTCAAAATGTCTTCCAGAAGTCTATGTTACATACCATAGCAACCCAATTTATTTTTAGTTTATGATAGATATATTTGAAATATATGGAATAGATAGTTAAAACCAAGTGCAATAAATGCTTAATTTATCAGAGAGAAATACATAAGACTGCATTAACACTAGAACCGCCGCAACCGTCCATTCGACTGCAAGTCACTTTGATATGCTAATTAGAATAAATAAAACACAGCCCTGGAGGCTGACCTTTTATGACTTTTAATATAAACATGTTTTCTATTTTACCATGTTTTTTATGTGTTCTAAAAATGAACATTTCAAAATTTATAAGTATTTTATCTCCTCTAACCAGGGCACAGCAGCTGGGAGAAAGCGCGCATTGCCATAGCAATGGGGTGGAGAACTTGCCAGAGACCAAGAGCCACATTTTTTTTCTGTGATACTGCAAAGAGCTGCATCATACTGATGGGCACATATGAACATCATCCCATCCCTTAATCATATATGCACGCACTATTGGGGAAATGTTAATGTTTGTAGTTCTTCACATTAGGTGCATCTGGAGGACAACAGTTGTGTAAATTGTTTTTTTATTTAAGTCATTAAGGCCAGAGTAGTATAGTATTAACCCTAACAGATAAAACGTTATCTTTTTTAAGTCCTGGGGGCCAGGTGTGTAAACTCTAGAAGGTCACATGTCTGTCAGAACAATTTGATGCCTGTGGTTCGAGAAGGTAAGATTAGATTTGGGGGGTAGAGAGATTCAGAAGGGTAGGAGGGACTTTAGGTATAACAATGCATGATCTTACTCTAGTGTTAGACTTTCTATATTTGTGATCGACAGAGGTAGAAACTCTCGCTGCAGCTAAATAAAATTGTTTGATTACTTCTCACCAAGTTTGGGCAATCTATTTCTTCCTCAACAGCACGCACATACAGACCACTGCTTAGCCCGATTTAATGAAAATAACCCCACCAACATAATAATATCAGTTAATTTCAACAGTTAACATTGTATGCACTGTCTCACACACACATGCAAGCATTACAATCTCTGAGTGAGACAAAACTAACCTTCACTAAATCTTTTCAGAACCCTCAGACAACATTACCAGAGCGTTCTCCTAACTTAACATCTGTAACCTTGAGGTAACCCTTAACTAACCTTTACAGAACCCTCAGATAACCTTCTCCTAATGGTTTCCTAACTTAACATCTGTAACCTTGAGGTAACCCTTACACAACCCTCAGACAATCTCATGCTCGACCTAAACTTGCATGAACTTAAAAAAAAAAAGAAACAGAAAAAAAGCAGTTTTATCAAAGTTATTTATTTTGTTTTACAAAAAAAAAAAAAAAACAAGATCATCAGCCAAGGTAGCTCAGGCATCCCATTGTTATAGGTCCAATCTGAAAAGAAACACAAAGTTAGCAAAAATAAAGAAAAGGTTCCAAATCAAGTGATCAGCAGTGTAGAGGTGGTATTTGATCAGAGTTGAAAGTCACTACAAAAACGTCAATATCTTGTTTATACCTAGAGATGGGAAAATGAAGTTTTGTGAAGGCTTGACACATTTGAAGTAAATTTGTATCAAATGGGTTGAAGTCTCTGAGGCCTCGGAAAAACACTGACATCTAGAAGACAGATTAAATCCCTGCAAACCAAAACGCAACTCATAATTTTGGAACCCCAAACTATTTTCTAGTCATAAATAGAAATGACAGGTGTTATCTTTGGTTTACAAAAACATAAAGAAAATGTCTGCAGTTTTTCCATAATTTTTCATTCTAAAACCTTCACATGAAGTTAAATTTGGGTGTAATATTGGACCCAACTTTGATAGTCACAACAATTCTTGTTGTGTAACAGACTTTTTTTACTGGCCTTTCAAAATACAATTCAAACAATTTATTATATACATTTTCCATTGCCTAGTGGTGAGATTTAAGCATAACTTATTCAAAATACTGATGGTCAGCTTCTAATTGTCAGTAAATATTCACACATTAGTGCTGTCCTCAGGTCTTTGCACTAACTTCCTATTTTCAAGACTAGAAATAGATTTCAACGCAGCTTTTTTTTGTGTACAATTTGTGTGTCAGTTTTATGCAGACAGGGTCAATGTAGGCATCGACAGTACATTAACAAGGTTCAAATCAAGCATAAAAAACTTTTCTATGTGCTGATAAGTAGACTTTCATACAAAACGCTTCCTTTCTAAACTACTGTAAGTGTTCTGTTTTTGACCATGCCATTTTTGTTTTTATTGTGGTTTCATGGTTTAATGTTATATTTAATTAATGTGAAGCCCACAGGTATGATTATTGCTATTATGACAGCATGAAAATACATGAAAGATGTAATTTGGGGTTGCAAATGCTTGCATTCCTTTGGATTCCTCTTCTTTTTAAAGGTGGCCAATCTTTGCATAGAGCATATGGTGACCTAGGCGAGAAATCCGGGTTCTGACTTTGAAAACTATGCAAATCCATACGGTATCTGTTCTCGCTTTCTGGGGCAGTCCATTACTTTACACCCTAAACAACATATTTTTGGTCAAAAGAATAGGTGTTGTGTCTCTTTTTATAACAACAGGAGGATGTCCACTACCATGAAAGACGTAGTCATGTCATGTGTTTGTAAAAGTCATTAAATTAGAACATTATGAAGTTTGAGGGGGAAAAAAGTTTTAACTAACGAGCCAAAAGTCTCACATATGGTGACACAGTTTAGGAAAAATTGTTTTCCCCAAGTTTTCCCCAGATCAGGAAAGTAAAAAGATGCTTTTGATTATAATTCAGTTTCAGTTCGTGAGTCTATATTTTTCTCTCATCCGCCTGCGGATAACCAGTCCCTCTCCTCAATTTTTACCCGAGCCTGCCACAGTCAGCCTTTCCTCCCAGCGAGGAGGAAACTCTCCGTGTGGTTTGGCTAAATGCCAAGCAGTTGTTAATCTGAGATCCTAGGCTGACTCGCCAAATGTTGTATCTGTCATGTGTCCTCGGCCATCTGTCCAATCCATGATGGTGTGTGGGTCCAGTAATGGCTCAAGGTCATTGACTGGTTTTCCAGAGCAGACTTTATTGTTACAAGGTTGCACACACACACAGACACACTGGGGCACGGACCAAACAGGAGTGCCTGTTACTCATAATCTTCTTCCTTATATTATATAAGTCAGTGAAAGTCAGGGAGACTGGAGACCACCCTTAATTCTTTCAAGTATGGACATCAAGAAGTTTCTCTCCTGCTAGAACTAGGGCAGCCTGTTGCATCCTTTCTCACTTATCAGTCATCCTAAAATAGATTCATTAAACCATTGCTCTCTTGATATCAGTGGCTCTCAGTCCCCTAATTGTTGCCTGGAGCACTCCACTTGTTCACATAACTTCCTAATTACAGCAGATAACCACCTGTTGTTTTCCAGGCGGAATAGTCTGGAACATTTACCTAATATTGAAGCAATATACCACATTCTCCCTTTGTGGCTTTCTTAGCCACACCAAGCAATATACTACACAATGCAGCAAGCACTTGTTATCACATAGGAGGGGGACAAAGTTGCTATTACATATATATATATATATATATATATATAAAAAAAACCCTCTCCCCTCAAAAACACAAAATCCACAAGTCACTAGACTCACATTTGATCAAATCAGCCCTGGTGTTTGGCTCAGGGATTTTTGGGTCGTACAGTGGTAGTTTTTCTAAGAATGAATGATAAAAAAATGCATGAAACTTTATTAAAAATACATTATCAGTAAAAAAAAAATATCCAAGTCTAAATATTTGTGCCTCAAGGCAGCTGCCTAGGGCCACTTTTGTACACAATATTTACTAACGATTTACCATCAGTGTTAGACAAAGCACATGTTTCAATGTTTGCTGACGATACAACAATTTACCTGTCAGGTAAATTGATCAGTGAAGTAAGGGCAAATCTAGAGGTGGAACTTCAAAAAATAGTAAGCTGGGTTGAAGATAATAAACTAATTTTGAATGTTGAGAAAACAACAAGTATAGTTATTGGTACCAAGCATTCTCTAAAACTTAAACCTCAACTAAACCTCTCCATAAAGAAAACAACAGTGAAGCAAATGGATGAGGTAGAGCTCTCAGGAGTCTGGATAGATTCTACTCTGTCCTGGGATCGTCAGGTAAACAGTGTGGTCTCTAAAATGGGACGTAGTCTAGCAGTTATAAAACGATGTTCAAAATACTTGACAAAGCAAATTACTCCAGGTATAATTCAAAGTCTAGTATTGTCTCATTTGGATTATTGTGCAGTTGTGTGGTCAAACACCTCGTTGAATAATATCAAGAAATTACAGCTGGTGCAAAACAAAGCAGCTCGTGTGGCTCTAAAGTGTGTTTTGAGAACAAGTGTGGCCAAAATGCATTCACAACTCTCATGGCTGTTTGTAAAGGATCGATGGTTATATACCAAAGTTAACTTTTTAAGAAATATTATTACAACTCAAACACCATTGATCTTCTACCAGAAACTGCCTTTCAGTAAAAACACACATTTTTATTCCACATGACATTTCAGAAGGGCAGTGCTTCACTTTACCAAAGTGTAAAGCTACACAGAGCCAACGCACAGTCATGTTTAGAGCTATGCAGGAGTGGAATCATTTACCACAGAATATAAGAGAACTAAGCAGTGCTTGTAGCTTCAAAAAACAACTTAAAAGGTACTATCATCAACCAAACTATGATCTCATGTGATATTGCTGTCTTGCTGTTGTTGTAAAGTGTTATGTTTCTTTTTTGGATACTTGTGTTTTTATAAGAAATGTAAACTGGTTTGAAGTAGGTTCATTGTACTACATGAATGTGATTTAATTTGTTAATTGTAATATTTGAAATTTAATTTGACCCAGGAAGAGTAGCTGACGCAGTTCGCTGCTGATGCTAATGGGGATCTAACAAATAAACAAATAAACAAATAAACAAATATTGCTCCTTGAAAATTTCCCCAGCTTTTCTCTATGATGGAGTTAATCTTCTTGGGATTTTTCCTTTCTTCCTGGAATAGACAAAAAAAATTACTGTCATTTTCTTCTGACATGGGGCACAGATTCACATCCTTTCCTCAGGTTTTTCTTACATCAGCTTGTATAAGAGTAAAAACTAGAATTAATAGCACTCAGGAAGACACCATGGTTACTTTTTGTCTTCTCTGTAGGTGACCAAAACGTAATTGTAGATCACAGACAGTGTGTGTGTATGTGTGTGTGTGTGTGTTTGTGTGTGTATATATGTGTGTGTGTGCGCGCGCGCATGTGTGCGCGCGTGTGTGATTGGTGCGTGTGGGGGTGTGTCGGCTGAGGCCGTATTCAATGGGCACCCTCCATGCTTCGTGTTTCAGCAGAACAAATCCGGGGGCCAAAGCGTACATTTGTTAAAAGCATTCACCATGGTTCTGACAGCATGGTCTCATTCCACAAACACACTTCTTATATTGCTTCTATACGAATACAGCTTGTCCAAGATGGGGATTAATGTGTGTGTGATCTGTTCATTTGTTCCTGCTTTGGTGTTACTCACAATTCAATTTTTCAGTTCAATTTAATTTATTCAGACCTCTATGAACAAAAATCTGATATGGTACTTGTTATTGCGAGCAAAAAGACTGGCACCTCTACGCTGAGCGGGCATTTAAACAGTTGGACTGGCAAAAGTGATGATCGTCAGAGATCTATTTTATCATTTGTTTCAAAGACCGTCCCTCCTCTTCGCGCTAGGCAGGCCATCACAGACAAGAGCGTAAGGGGTCCTATAGTGTGATTTTTTTTTTTTTTTTTCATTAAAAAACATCTTCTTGAAAATGTTCAAATTTATAAATTACCCTCCTCCTCCTGAGTCCTCACAAATAAAATATGACATTTTGGGCTTGTTTCGGGCTCGAGCTCGAGTCACGTTTTAGTTTTAGTTGAACAAGGTCGACTAAAACGAAAATCTAAAGAGATGACAAAAATCTGACTAAAACTTAAAGTAACTTTTGTTCCAAAGACTAAGACTAAAACAAAAACTCAGATGGCTGCCAAAAACAACATTGGTGTGTGTCTCAGAGGTTAAATAAAGAAGAGGAGGCTTAGAAACTGTACTTTATCAGTTCAGCTCTCTGCTGCCCCCTGGGGGCTGTGCTGAGTTGGTGATCATGAGAAAGATTCCCCCTCCCAGAATGAAATACCACTGGAACACAGTACAGCAACAAGTCAACACAGTGGAACAACAGAAGGAGCTCCGCAGCATGTTTGACACGTCTAAAAACACCAATCCAACTTAAATTCACGTGACAGACAAAAAAGAAACAGAAGAATGTTTTAGTTTGTTATTTAAGGCTAAAGGTGAAGAACTATCCAGCATACCAGAACGTGGAGCTAAAACATATTTTACATGGAATAGATTTGACAGATTTTCACCTGTAATGAGCAAATAGTTTTTTTTTTTCTTTATCTCTCTTAAACTCAATCTCTCAGTGTTTTTTAAATTTTTTTATGTCAAGATATATTTTTCCATCAAAAAAAAAAAATCTTGAGGAACCACCAAACAAAAATATTAAAAAAAGATTCTCTATGGCCGCCTGTATCAATAATATACTATTATATATATATATATATATATAAATATAGTTTCAGACAACGAACCTTTCAGAGGATTTACCCAGAATTTAAAGAAACTGTTTAATGTCTTACAGAAAATGTGATACTTCATTAGAAAATGCAATTTTTCTGCTAAATTTTCTCATAAGGTCTCTAAAACATATAAAAAGTACAATCGACTTGGTGGGGTGGGGTTTTTAGGAGGGATGGACAGCAGCATGCAACAAAAAAACAGAGAAGAGTGGGTTGCTATGGTTGCAAGACAGCCTTGACTGTCTCTAAATTAAATGATAAGATTTCATACTCATAAACATAAAAAATAGGCTTTTATCATGAGATAAACTAAAACAATCTATGGGAGCTACAAGTAGATCCCAATCACTGTATGCAGTGAAATAGGGTCCTAAGACACCTGACGATCTCTCACGGCACACACTGGTTAAAAAAACGCTGCTTTATGTAACTGAGCAGCAAACTTTTTAATCAGGTTGTACTCAGTTGGCCAATCGGCTTGGCTGGTGGCTGGACCAAGAAGATCATCTGTAAACATTGTCATGTGCTTTTAAAATGAGAAGAAAAAAAAAGTTAGAAAAAGGCCAAAAGAACAAATCTCCCTGATGAAGAGAGGTTTTAGGGGTCTAAACACAATGGAAGCTCAGCTATGTGGAAATTATCCACTCAACATAAGAACACGTTGGCTGGAAGAACACTGCATGGAACTTTTCATCACACAGTTGCTAAGTTACAGAAGCTTTTTTTTTGTTTGAAAAGAATCATTTGATGCCTTGCTTTAAACTTCTCAAATACCACTGACCACAGGAGCATGTCACCTCGGTAATTAAGTAATAAAAATGAATTGGAAGTGATGAATTGTTAAATTCATGGTTATTAAAGTCAACGGAAGAATGAATAAAATAAATAATACGAATCTATTCTGGTATCGGCTGCTAAAATGCGAGTATGATTACAGGTACAATCCGTTGGGAACAGCTTGATATGAAACACTGCCTTCAGTATCAATGCATCCTTCAGTTTGTGATAAAAAGGGGAACGAAGTAAAACAGAAAATGAATTTCTTCAATGTGAAACAAAGATTAAATATACAAACAAAGCAAAGTGGATCAAGCTTTTTTTCCTCCACAATCTATTTATCTTCTCTGGATTCATTCATTCAGATTTTGTTTCTGACTGAAAGATTCATTTACATACAATGTTTTTATTTATAAATTTAGATCAGCTAATCGCAGACGAGATGAAAAACGCCTGATTGTTTGAAAGAATTGTGTTTGACACGGTCGAGGAAAAAAAACAACAACAAAAAAAAGAAAAGTAAAAACAACAATAATAAAAAAAAGAGAAAAAAAAGACGAAAGAGCCAGATGTCAGAAAAAATGGGTCACAACTGGATCAAACATATGGCGTGAGTTTTGTTGGTAAAACATGAAGTTTTTTATTACACCATCTCAGAAATATTTTTTAGGAACAGGTGCTAAATGTTGGAGATGTGGTAGCAAGCACTGGGGCCAACCACTTCCATATATTCTGGGACTGTGAGGTGGTTAAGAAATACTGGTCTGAAATTTATGAACATTACAAAATGTATTTTCTTTTGCTCTCCCCGTGTCATTTGAAACTCTATTTCTGGGTAAAATACTGCTACATGGTTTGGAAAACAAGAACACAAAATTATTCCATATTTTACTCGCGGCCAGTAAGAAAACAACAACCAGAAAATGGCTGAATCCTGTGCTACCAAAAGTAGAGGAATGGCTGGAAGTCGTACAAGGAATCTATACAATGACCTAATGATCTCATTCATTACAAACACGACTGGATATGTTCTACCGGACCTGGTCTGCATGGACAGAATGTATAATGCCTATAAGATCAGACTCTGTGTGAAGCTGTTTCTATAAGCTCTGTGAAGTTGGCCCCTCATAAAAAAAATATATAAACAAAAATATATGTCAATCGTTTGTGCTGCGTTTGTGCTGTAAATTTTTTTGTTTGTGCTGCTTTACTTTTCTTTAATTTAAAGAAAAAAAAATTGGACGATGACGTCATCCAGCCCCCCCTTCCGCCTAAAAATGCGATAAAAAACTCAAAAACGGTGTCAATCATTTGTGCTACGTTTGTGCTGTTATGTGCTGTAAAAATTTTTGTTTGTGCCATTATAGTTTATTTAAATTTTAAGAAAAACGATTTGGATGATGACGTCATCCAGACCTTTATTTACTTCTGGACATGGCCATCTTTGATTACATCATCCTCCACATTGTTTTCCTACAATTTAAATAAACTAAATTGGAACTAAAATGGCACAAACGAAAAGTTTTACAGCACATAACAGCATAAATGATTCCCACCATTTTTATAATTTTTCTAGCATTTTTAGGCAGAAGGGGGGATTGATGACGTCATCGTTCAAATTTTATTTCTTTAAATTAAAGAAAGGTAAAGCAGCACAAACAAAATTTTTTACAGCACAAAACAGCACAAAAGTAGCACAAACGATTGACACCATTTTTAAGAGTTTTCTCGCATTTTTAAGCAAAATGTGCTTTTAAAATGAGAAGGAAAAAAAAAAGTTAGAAAAAGGCCAAAAGAACAGAGTGTAAGCTCAGCTACGTGGAAATTATCCACTCAACATAATAACAATAATAATAATAATGAATTACTCTATTCATCCGTCACTGGGGAAATTTGTGTGCTGCACTCCTTACACCACAGCAGGCTGCCCTTCGACGGCACCAATGATGGGAGAAACAGGGGTTAGGTGTCTTCTCCAAGGACCCTATACGTGCTCTCTATAGAACAGGAATCCACGACCTTCTGGTCCGCACGCGAACGCTCTAACAACTGAGCGGCCGTCTCCACGAACACGTTGGCTGGAAGAACACTGCATGGAACTTTTCATCACACAGTTGCTAAGTTACAGAAGCTTTTATTTCCTTTGACAAGAATCATTTGATGCCTTGATTTAAACTTCTCAAATACCACTGACCACCTCAGCATGTCTCCTCGGTAATTAAATAATAAAAATGAATTGGAAGTGATGAATTGTTAAATTCATGGTTATTAAAGTCAACGGAAGAATGAATAAAAAAAAAAAATGAAATGAATCTATTCTGGTATCGACCGCTAAAATGCAAGTATGATTACAGCAGACAGCCTCAGACAGCTCGATCAGAGCCTAGAATCTGCTGCTTTTTGTTTTTTTTTTTTTTGTTTGTTTTTTCTTACTGGCCGCGACCTTGTTGGAGGTACCTAACCCCACCACTTTCATATGCTCATTCACCGAACCCTTGTTTAGTACAAAATAAAATATGATTTTTTTTTTTTTTTTTACTGGTCCATGAAATGAATTGTGCATTAACATCACCTTGTTCAAATAACAAAACAAACAGTGCATAAACTCAAAACAACTCATCTCAGTGTAACTTTTCGATCAGATAAGCAACTTCATATGATGCTGGGTGGATCGGCTTGTCGATGGGTACAAATCCAAGAGTGGGCAGAGTGGCCTTTTCGTCAAATCTGGCTCTCTTCCCCTTGAATTCAGCAAGCGTTGTGTTCTTGTATTCCCCATCTCCACGCAGCTTCAAGAAGTGTTCCTTCAGTTCTGTAGGTGTGAGACTAGAGTTGCTCAACTTGGCATTGCAAATTATGCAGATGGGACGC
The DNA here is from genome assembly GCA_902685375.1 of Neostethus bicornis. Lineage (NCBI taxonomy): Eukaryota > Metazoa > Chordata > Actinopteri > Atheriniformes > Phallostethidae > Neostethus > Neostethus bicornis. The sequence continues at coordinate 4,563,812 of LR738556.1, forward strand.
TGACTCACATCACGTTCCGTCATATATGTAAATCCATGTTTTACATATTCATCCCACCACTTTCTTTTTTTGCCCAACATACAGTGCCTGACAAAAGTCTTGTCGCTTATTCATTTTGTAGAAACAACAGCTTATAACCTGACTTTTAACTGATCCTATGTTTTTAGAAATGGCTCATATGAAAGCTAAAACCCTCCAAAATTATGTTGAAAATCTACAATAAATTCCATTAACTGAAGAAGGAGTTATCCTTTAATGAACACAGAATGGTCACATTTTGGCATAACAAAATGTTTTGTCTAGTACATAGAATAATGTGAAAACTGAACAAATGATTTACTTCAAATACAAAAAATATTGCACAACATCACGACATCCATCAACCGCAACTTGACCTCTGTCAACATGGCTAAGATTCATCCTTTGTATAACCAAATCTTTGATCATCAAGAGACTGAAGACCAGATCCACTGCTGAGGTGGCTGACACCTTCAATGTGTCTCAGCGACAAGTACAAAGGATAAAAAAAGATTTGAAGAGACGGGAGAAGTTTATGACAGGCCCAGGTCCGGAAGACCCCGCAAGACAACTGCTCGGGAGGACCATTTGTTGGCTTGAAAATCCAAGGCCAGCCCCTTTTCCAATGCAGCAGAGCTCCAACAGGTCTGGTCACCTCAAGTCCCTGTGTCAACCAGAACAGTTTGACGAATTCTGTCTCGAAATGGCCTCCATGGTCGAATCAGTGCTCAGAAAGCAGCACTCAACAAAGCAATTAAAAAAGCGTGTGGCATTTGCCAAGGCCCAAAGCCTGCTCAAAGGATGGACGCTGGAAAAGTGGCAGAAGGTGGATTTCTCTGATGAGTCTTCGGTTGAATTACATCACAGCAGCCACAAGTATTGCGGGAGACCAACTGGAGTTCGCATGGATCCGAAATTCACCCAGAAAACAGTTAAGTTTGGTGGTGGAAAAATCTTCTGGGGTTACATCCAGTATGGAGGTGTGCGAGAGATTTGCAGGGTGCAAGGCCTAAAATATCAAGAAGTATTAGCTACCTCTTACATTCCCTACCATAAAAGGGCTCAAGTTTTGCAGCAGGATGGTGCTCCATCCCATACTTCGAGCTCCACAGCAAAGTTCCTCAAGGCGAAGAAGATCAAGGTGCTCCAGGACTGGCCAGCCCAGTCACCAGAAATGAACGTCATTGAGCATGTCAGGGGTAGAAAGAAAGAGGAAGCATGGAAGATTAAACCAAAGAACCTTGATGGACTCTGGGAAGAATGTAAGACTATTCCTGATGACTTCATCAATACATTGTATGAATCGTTGCCTAACCGCATGGATGCAGTTCTTCAGGCTCATGGAAGTCATACAAGATATTAAATATGGATCTCACAGCACCACTACTTAATTCACTGATGTTGTGCAATATTTTTTTTGTATTTGAAGTAAATCATTTGTTCAGTTTTCACATTATTCTATGTAGGCGACAAAACTTTTGTCTTGCCAAAATGTGACCATTCTGTGTTCATTAAAGGACAACTCCTTCTTCAGTTAATGGAATTTATTGTAGATTTTCAACATACTTTTGGAGGGTTTTAGCTTTCATATGAGCCATTTCTAAAAACATAGGATCAGTTAAAAGTCAGGTTATAAGCTGTTGTTTCTACAAAATGGATAAGCGACAAGACTTTTGTCAGGCACTGTAGCTAGCATGGATTAAAATATTCCATAAAAAATCACACGACACATCGACAGTCACACGTTGTGGCGGTTGGAGGTGGTCGTGGGGTTGGCGTCACTAACGCTAACCCAACGTCACTGACGCACATCGCTGGTCAGACGGAGGGTTTTTAAAGAAGGTGTTGTTAAACAGGAAGTGAAACGCTGGCAGCACGTCCACTCCTGTACAGCCGTTTTATAACGTGTCATCACTGAACGCCTAGGGTTCGATCGAACCCAGGTTGAGAACCAGTGGATTACAGGTACAATCCGTTCGTATCAACTTGATATGAAATACTAGCGTCACTATCACTGCATCCTTGATTTATTGAATTCTTTCTAAGGTTAACAGTCAAAAAAATGCTAAAAAAAAACAAAAACATGTAAAACTAACAAAATCCTACGTGTAATAATGATCAAATATCAAATCAAATATTGTGCAGCCCTAGGAGGGAGCGTGGGGGGCGTGGCCTGTGTGAAGGAGGACAGATAAAAGATCAATGTTTCTGTTGTGAGCTGCTCGTCAGAGTGAAGGTGACGGAGCAGATGAAAAGAACAATCACACCATGTCGTTGAGGAAAATCTCAGAGTGGTTGTGGATTTTTTCCTTGCCTCTCTGTTTCTTGTTCCATTCAAAAGAGCCGTTTCAGGTCTGAAAGAGAAGAAAAAAAACATCATCGGACTCAGTAAAAAAAAAAAAAAAAAAATCTGTTTATAAAATATAATTAAATAAAATTGGTCTTAAATTTGTTCTAAAAGTTCTGCGATCCAATTAAAAGGGAATGTAAAAAAGGTCTTAATTGGTCAGGTAATCTGTGCTTCTGTAACACTGGTGAACTTGACAGTTCCCAAACCTATGAAGGGATTTTAATGAAACTGCCCACAGTTATTCATTCAGTACCAACTACAGACAAACTCAAGGGACCACCTCCAAGAAACCATGTCTTTCTATCAAGTCAACTGCACTCCTTTGAACTGTAATATAAAAATGAACCTGATTTTAGAAACGAGATGATAACAATACCAGAATATCACATTTTAAAAATAAATTTAATCTTTTAATAGATCTTAATTATTCACTATTGTGATAAAAAGTGAACAGAGTAAAACAGAAAACTAATTTATTCAATGTTAAACAAAGATTAAAGATACAAACAAAGCAAAATGGATCAAGTTTTTTTTTTTTGCCAAAAAGCATCATTCTGGCATCGATGGATGCCAGAACCTCCCACCTTAACTGATTTGACCCTGATGGCACGCGAGAGAGTTTTACAGAATGATGAAACTATGGATCCTTCTGAACTTTATTGCACTTAGCCCACCTGTGTGTATTCTCTGATGAGGATTATGCTGACAAATTTTAGGACACACACACGACATGAGCTCTGCTCACTGATCTGTATTGAACTTCCTTATTTGACTCTTTTACAGCTGTAAATCACAGATTATCACACACTGCTCTGTGCTTCTTTGTTCCCAGTTTAGGCTCTGCTTTCCTCCAGTATGTTGATGACCTCACGCTCTGCTTTCCCACACGTGCACAGTGTCTGAAACACACGCTCCCCCTCTCTCTGCCACCTAGCAGGGAAAAAGTCACAAGGTTACCTGCAATAAAATGAAGTTTGTCTGCTCAGAAGTGATCTTCTTAGGCCACATTATCAATGCAAAGGAAAAAAGTCTCTCCTCCAAACATCTCTCTGCCATCCAACAGGTCCTTAAACCTGTCTCAGTGAAACAGCTCCTTTCCTAGTCTTTGTTCTTACAGTGGAACCTTTGTTCCAAATTTTCAACAGTGTCTAGACATCTCAATGCTCTTACTCATTCTAAAGCCATGTCCACTCTTGTCCTGTGGACTCCTGAAGCTGATCTCCCCTTCACCCTGGAGGATGGCGCCCCTCATGACTGTGTTGCTGACCTGTACTCCGCGTCCTGACCTGACAACCCTGACTTTGTTTTCTATGTTGATGTCTCTGTCTCTCGTGACCCACAAACAGGTACCTGCCGCAGTAGTTATACTGATTGATCAGACCATGACACGGTGGAGTCCCCGCCCCTCTGCCGTTTCATTACTCTGCTCAAGCCTCTGAACTTGTAGCTCTCGCTCGTGCGTGAATTATTTTGACTGACAAAATGTTACTATTCAAACGGATGCTTGATTATGGCGAGTGGCATCGTTAATGTGTTTTTTTTCCCCTTAAATCTGATGTTAAATCTGTCCTTCACCACTCTCTTATTGCAGGACTCTGAATGCCATTCTCCTGCTTACTCAGATTGCTGTGTTTAAATGTGCTGTTCACACTAATTCTTCTGATCCCATCTCTGCAGGACACACCTGGGCTGACCTGGCAGCCAAAGCTACTACCGACTCCCCTTTGGTATCCTTTTTTGCAGCATCTCTTAACTTTGGCCTTGGCCCACTGAGGATGCCTCCTCCAGTCACAGCTCTTACAGACAGCAATGTTGTAACTTTTTGTTCTAACCTCTCTGGAATTCTTGCAGATTCATGCAGTTCTTATGTGGTAGCTTCCCTGCCTCAGCCAGCAGAAGAAAAGTTTCACACCCTCAATTGCGGGTTGGTGCTCGGCGGGACGAGCCAGAAGACGAGTTGGTGCTCGGCGGGACGAGCCAGAAGACGAGTTGGTGCTCGGCGGGACGAGCCAGAAGACGGGTTGGTGCTCGGCGGGACGAGCCAGAAGACGGGTTGCTGCTCGGCGGGACGAGCCAGAAGACGGGTTGCTGCTCGGCGGGACGAGCCAGAAGACGGGTTGCTGCTCGGCGGGACGAGCCAGAGGACGGGTTGCTGCTCGGCGGGACGAGCCAGAAGACGGGTTGCTGCTCGGCGGGACGAGCCAGAAGACGGGTTGCTGCTTGGCGGGACGAGCCAGAAGACGGGTTGCTGCTCGGCGGGACGAGCCAGAGGACGGGTTGCTGCTCGGCGGGACGAGCCAGAGGACGGGTTGCTGCTCGGCGGGACGAGCCAGAGGACGGGTTGCTGCTCGGCGGGACGAGCCAGAGGACGGGTTGCTGCTCGGCGGGACGAGCCAGAGGACGGGTTGCTGCTCGGCGGGACGAGCCAGAGGACGAGTTGCTGCTCGGCGGGACGAGCCAGAGGAAGGGTTGCTGCTCGGCGGGACGAGCCAGAGGAAGGGTTGCTGCTCGGCGGGACGAGCCAGAGGAAGGGTTGCTGCTCGGCGGGACGAGCCAGGAAGGGTTGCTGCTCGGCGGGACGAGCCAGGAAGGGTTGCTGCTCGGCGGAACGAGCCAGGGGAAGCCAGGAGCTCGGCGGAACGAGCCAGGGGAAGCCAGGAGCTCGGCGGAACGAGCCAGGGGAAGCCAGGAGCTCGGCGGAACGAGCCAGGGGAAGCCAGGGAGTTCGGCCGAACGAGCCAGGGGAAGCCAGTAGCTCGGCAGAACGAGCCAGGGGAAGCCAGGAGCTTGGCGGAACGAGCCAGGGGAAGCCAGGAGCTCGGCGGAACGAGCCAGGGGAAGCCAGGAGCTCGGCGGAACGAGCCAGAAGACGGGTTGCTGCTCGGCGGGACGAGCCAGAAGACGGGTTGCTGCTCGGCGGGACGAGCCAGAAGACGGGTTGCTGCTCGGCGGGACGAGCCAGAAGACGGGTTGCTGCTCGGCGGGACGAGCCAGAAGACGGGTTGCTGCTCGGCGGGACGAGCCAGAAGACGGGTTGCTGCTCGGCGGGACGAGCCAGAGGAAGGGTTGCTGCTCGGCGGGACGAGCCAGAGGAAGGGTTACTGCTCGGCGGGACAGCCAGGAAGGGTTGCTGCTCGGCGGGACGAGCCAGGACGGGTTGCTGCTCGGCGGGACGAGCCAGGGGAAGCCAGGAGCTCGGCGGAACGAGCCAGGGGAAGCCAGGAGCTCGGCGTCGGACTTGGCGTGGCGTGGCGTGGAGTCGGACTTGGCGTGGCGTGGCGTGGAGTCGGACTTTGCGTGGCGTGGCTTGGAGTCGGACTTTTCGTGGCGTGGCTTGGAGTCGGACTTGGCGTGGCTTGGAGTCGGACTTGGCGTGGCGTGGAGTCGGACTTGGTGTGGCTTGGCTTGGAGTGCACTGGTTGTAAGTCCGCTGGGTCCAGTTGTGGTCAGGTCTTTCTGTTGTAGTAGGGGAAGCGATGGTGGAAAGAGGAGGACCCAAATGCTGGACTTAAACATAGTTTATTAACATAATACGGGAAAGTCTGTAAAGGAAAAAAAAAAGAACAAGATTAACTTAAGGCTTCAGAAGTCCAACTTAAATTAAAAAAATGCAGACATGGTCAGGCAACCAGGGTAACCTGGCTGGGAAAGGTGATTGTAACCTGACAAAGAAAGGCTGATTAGGCTGCCCTTAAATAGGCAGCCGGGAGATTGGCTCCACCTGACCCCACAGGTGTTGATTAGTCAAATTGCCAGAATTGGGGGAAAGGTGAGGTGATACCTGGCTCCCTCTGGTGGTGGCTCGAGGGAACCACGACAATTGGCAATCATTGATTAAACATTCTACCAAATAATGATAATAATTAATTGGTTTTCACAGAGTTTTTAAAGGAAAGAATAAATTATTTTGAAGATTCTGTTCCAAAGCTTAAACATCTTACTCAGAAGAATTGGAAAGGGAAAATAGCACACACTAAATGTTTAACTTGTCACACAATCAGTCTTAATTTTTTAAATAAATATAATATTATGTGGCATAATGTTGAAGTTCCTGACGAGATACCAACCTGCCATCTCCAGCTTTGGTTCTCTGCCTTTTAATGATAATTTCTTGCAACTAAACCATAATATTATACCGTACATTACATTGTTAGAGTGTAGGGTAAGCATGTTAACAAGTAACCCTTCAGATCTGGGATTACGTGTAAGTGAAACGTTTCAGGTGACAATGGTGGAATCCTCAGCACAGGCTGAGACCGTTCCAGCTTTCCCTGCCCTAAAGAAGGCGGGCACCGCTCCCGAGCAAGATCAGTGTGGAGTGAAATAGCGTCCCACTGCTACAGTAGCGTGCCAAACTCCAACAGATCTCCACTACACATTGAGAATGGAACGACCTCTTCCCTGGCATCTTCTCAGACATCTTGGCTAATCTCTACGAGTAACTTTGTGTTGTCTTGTTATTCTAGCTTTACTGATTGTTCTCCCAATCTGCTAACTCAGTAATATTTAGCAAATGTTATTGAACTGAATTGAACATACTTTATTTATCCCTGAAGGATAATTTGAGAGGTTTTTTTTTTTTTTAATTTGTTTTTGATTGACTGGTAAAATTTGGACATTTTAGTTTCTCTTGATGGTGTGACAATGAAACTGTGTTCTGTTGTGTTTCTCTGTTATCTGGAACACCAGGTGTTTTAGGGAGTGTGAAGAAACACACTAGCACTGTCCCCAGTTTCTTATCTGACTCCAATGCTAAGATCATTCTGAACTTCTCTTGAACCGTCTAAGGGCAGGATGCGAGTTGGGTCCGCTAAGTATAGTGAATAGATGTCACAATAGATGCGGTGTGTTTTCTATACGATATATACTGTATATATATACGTATATTGTTTATGAATAATGCAGCATGTTTACTATATAATACGTATATATAATTATGAATAGTGCAGCAATTTATAGTGTGTTTTGTGTGTTATAATTTCTCCATCTCTAGTGTTAATGACCATGTTTATGATAATTAAAAAGGGGGGAGTGTGGTAGAAAACTTTGGATTAAGTAAGGTTAATTATTCACTTTAAAAACATCTTAATGACAATAAGTGTCTTTGATTGGCGTGATGTGATGAGACAGGACATCTGTCTGACATCCATGGTGTGAGAACACTTCCCAGCCTGTTCACACAGACTCCAAGCTGCTCGAGGACAAGCAAAGATACATTTTATAAAGTCTATCCAAATAAGGCAGGTGCACGATAAGGACATGTTTAGTTTGTTCAGCCCAGTAATAAATATTAATAAATTATCAGCTTATCAAACATAATAGTCAGCCCAACCAAAGTTCCATAGCCTATCAGAATGCCTAACAACGAAAAAGCCCACCCTGACAACGGGGATCCTTAAAACATGTGTCTGTGGGGAAGTTCGGGGAACTTCTGCCGATCAATGTTTGATTTGCATGAACTTCCAATGCTGCAGCATTAAATCTTTGGACTTTATTAAATTCTTTATTTTCTCTTCTCATTTGTGTGACATCTGATTAAGAAAATTCCACAACACAAACTCCACAATTTCCCCATATATCAGGTAAACCCTTTTTTTTTAATGTTGTGTGTGCAAACTGATGTTTGAAATCAAATCTTCTTCTGTAATTTTCATTTTCTGAAATAAAAACAAACAGCTTTTGTAAATCTTCTTTTAAAGTTTTGTTTTTAGCTTTTACTAATGTCTGCAATTCAATAATGTATTTCGATGTTAATCATTCTGACTTATTAACAGTGCATTTGTATGGTCTCTATGTTTAGATTTGTGAATTATTTTAATGGTTTTTATCTGTAATAAATTTTCATTTGTTTTAACCCATACTTTAAGACAATGTGTAAAAAAAAGAACATCCATGGTTGAACAGGGTAAAACATATTTAAAATTATATACTATAAAAATGCTCTTTGCTACTTCATTTTGTACACAACTAATATTATATTTCTATGTTAACCTGTCATCCAACATAACCCCCAAAATTTCAATATCAAGTTTTCAATAGATAAAGTGACATCTGACTTTTTTTTTTATTACAAAACATCCTAAAATTTGTCTTTGATATGTTCATGAATAACTTATTGTAATCAAACCACATGTTGAAATTTATCATTTCATTTTCAATACTTTCAGCTAAACTTTTTTAATTTTTAAAAAAAAAAAAAGTTAATATCATCTACAATTAAGTCAAACTACCGTAATTTCCGGCTTATAAAGCGCACCTGATTATAAGCCGCACCCACCACATTTTAAGAGGAAAACCGATTTTGTACATACACAAGCCGCACCTGTATATAAGCCGCATGTGCCCACATTAAAACATGTAACACAAAATTAACCCAAACCCGACGTCAAGTCCCGCGAATGAAACTAAGTGTCCTTCATTAAAGTCCACAGTCCAAAAATCACAGCCGGCAAAATGAACGGAAAATGATACTTAAGGTTTGATGCATGCCTGCAGAGTCCGGGTCCCGTTGAAAGTAATCCAAAGAAAAAAAAGTGTATATTTCCAAAGGTAAGGGAGGGAAAAATATATATTCACTATTGTCCGTTGCGTCCACAAACAGGTGGGTTTTTCTTTAACCAACTTTTTACCCCCTCTTCACCTTTTTTTTTGTCTGTCCCTCACCTTTACCGGTCCCCACTTAAACCCGTCACCCCGCGTTTGTTCCGCCCCTCCTTTTTCATTCACCCGTGCAAAACATATCAGAATAAGTGTCTATATTAAATCCTAATAAATACATTACAAAAATATACAGTTGCAAATACATATTATACAGGGGTTACACATATTTACAAAGAAAGACGGTACACCGAGAGAGTTTTCAAAGTTTTAATAATAATAATATAACTTTCATCCCAAACGGTGCCTGTGACGGGGCAGTTAATGGTAGCAACACGCTAGCAACACGCCAGCAACACGCTAGCAACACGCTAGCAACACGCTCGCAACACGCTCGCAACACACTTGCAACACAGTAAACAGGTCTGGTAAAAGAACATACCATACTTGTAAAAATCACGGTAAGCCGTCCTCATCTACGTGCAGCAGCTCTGTTTCCTTCTTTATCGGACTGCTCGATTGCTTTTAGCTTGAAAGCTGTGTCATATGCCTTTCTTTTTGCATTTTCCATGATGAGGGTATGTTCACGCTAATTTGATTTTTGCACAAGACAAGAAGTTGCAGTCTTCCTCGACGCACATATTCCACCGGTCTAAATCTTACCTTTTCTACTCGAGCGCCGCTGGCAGTCGTTAGAAAAATTACATAAATTGGCCGCATCACTGAATAAGCCGCAGGGTTGAAAGTTTGGCGAAAAAGTAGCGGCTTATAGTCCGGAATTTACGGTATAACAATTTAAAGACATCACAAATATCATTTACTGTATGTGTAAAAGAAACAAAAGTTTTTCATTAAAAACAAAAAGGTTTTTGCTGTTTACAGTTGGACTTTGAATATTTCATTCATCTCAAAAATTGCAATCCACTGAAACACTTTACAGTTAAAATTTATACTACCACAAAAGCAAATTTCTATTGTCACGACCATAAGGTGCATATAAAAGTCTTAGATTTTGATGGATGGAAGACCGAAGGAGACCACAGCTTCATGAAGGGTGAAAGGCAGCACCGGGCAAGTTACGCTACAGTTTGCCAGTGGATTGTAGATAATTGGACTAACGTGTCTCCTGGAACTGTTGTCCGAGCTTTCACAAAAGCTGGCATCATTTTCGAGGAACCGCACGTTACAGAAAGTGACTCTGACAGCGAGGAAAGTGAACCTGCTATGTTGGATTTAGCGCAGTTGTTAGATTCTGAAACAGAGGATAAGGACTTGGATGGATTTGATAAATGACTTTATGACGACTGTAACTAATACTTAAATGAAGCCAACCAAACTCAGTTTTGCTCCCGGTCTATTTTTAAATACGCACACTTGTCTGCTTGTGTGTGTGTTGTTGTGAGGCGGACGTACGTAGGAGAGGATATGTATATAAAACCTATCATCAGGTGCGCCTTATGTGTGTGTTAAATACAAAGCACAAAAAAACTGAGACTGTGCCTTTTAACACAGTGCACCTTTTGGTCGTGAAAATACGGTATTTATCTCGGGCTGCAGGCTGGCGCAGTGTTTGTCACAGTGGCCTCACGGGAAAATCTGGAGTTCTACGTGAGGCAGGGCTTAAATTCCTGGTCTTTCTGTGTGAAGTTTGCATGTTTTACCCATGTATGAATTGGTTTTCACGATGTGCTCCGATTTCCTCCCACTCTCCACAGACACTTGTGTTTTTCTGGCTCTATATGTTGGCTTGCAACAGGTTGGAGTACTGCTAGGGATGTATCTTGTTTCTCGTTACTTGTTTCTTGTTACTGTTGGGGAAAGGTGAGGTAGAATCCAAGCGCAGGACACAGGATGAAAAGGAGAAACATCAAATTTACTACCAATCAGGTAAAAACAGATTTTTCGAAGCAGGCGGGTTCTTCTGAGGCAGGCGGGTTGTCTGAGGCTGGTGGGTATCCAAGGCAGGCAAGTTTCTTAAACAAAGGAAAACAGAATATAAGATCACAGGCAAGAAAATTAGCAAAGATCTACAAAAGGCTTCTTGTTACCGCATGGAACTCAACAATCTGACACAAGCTGGGGGTGGAGGATGGCTTATGAAGATTACTGATTACTAATGATCTGCAGGTGGTGAGCAAGTTGCCACGGAGACAGACACCCTCTTAGAAGCAGGAGCAGGAATCACAACATCCAGCCAGGATAGGCTCTTGCGACCTCATGTGGGATAAACCAATCAGAAGATGAATAAATAAATCAATTTGGTTCCAACATTTACAGTATATTTTTTCTATTTCTGTGTCTTAGTAAAAATATGCACTTTTTCTTCTCATGTAAAATATTGTGAATTTCCTTGTAATTGTCTTGATAATTTTTTTGAAAAAAGTCCTGTTTATTCTCTCACTAACACGCCCGCAGTAACATCATCCTCCATTTCATAAAATATCTCCAAGATAAAAATGTCTTTTTGATATTGTGAAGGAAACATATGAAATCATTACAATGAATAAATAAAAATGCCAGAACTTTTTCTTCTCCTTTCGGCATTTCCCATCAGGGTCGTCACAGCAAGTCAGTTTCTTCCATCTAACCCAATCTGCTGCATCCTTTTCGGACATGTTAACTATCTTCATGTCTTCCTTCACTGTAACCATGGACCTCTTTTTTGGTCTTCATCTAGGCCGCTTTCCTGGTGGTTCCAAACCCAGCATCCTTCTTCCGACGTACTCTCTCTCTCTCCTCTGCACATGTCAAAACCATCTCAGTCTGACCTCTCTGACGTTATCTCCAAAACCTCTGACATGTAATGTTCCTCTGATATACTCATTTCTAATCCTGTCCATCCTGGTCACTCCCAAAGAGATCCTCAGCATTTCATCTCTGAAACCTAGACAAAAGAATTGTCTGTAGACCTCCGAGACAGGATAGTCTCGAGGCCCAAAGCTGGGGATGGATACAGAAAATTTTTTGCTGCTCTGAAAATTCCTGTGAGCACAGTTGTCTCTACTGTGGAAAAAGTTTAGCACCACCAGCACTTTTCCCTTTAGCTGGCCAGTCATCTAAATTGAGTGATTGGGGGAGAAGGGCCTTCTTCCTCCAACTCTGTTTCTTTCATGAAGTGGAGCTGAGGCCAAAAAATGTACGCATGACACAACAGACAGGCACAACTCTCCTGACAGTTTCCTGTCTTTTCCCCAGTGACATTAATAGACCAAACAGCGTGGCTGGTCTCACCACAGTGTTGTACACTTTCCCCTTCATTTTAGCTGAAACAGTCACACATCACACCCGATGCTTTTCTCCACCCATTGCAGCGAGCCTGTACATGCTTCTTCACCTCTTTTTCACACTCTCCATTGCTCTGGACTGTTGATCCTAAGTACTTAAACTTTTCCACCTTCTTTATCTCTTCTCCCTGTAACCTCACTCTTCTCATTCAAACACATACTCTTTTTTACTCTGACTATTCTTCATTCCTCTTCTTTCCAGTGCAAACCTCCACCTCACCAGCTTTTCATCCACTTTTTCCCTCCTCTCACTACAGATTACAATGTCATCTGCAAACATCATTGTCCATGGGGATTCCTGTCTGACCTCGTCTGTCAGCCTGTCCACCACCACAGCAAACAGCAAAGGGCTCAGAGCAGATCCCTGATGCAGTCCCCACCACACACTGAACCCCTGACTCTCAACACAAAGATAAAGGTTATCATGATCCCCTCACTCTGCCACCAGAGGGAGCCCTGGACCTTCCTCCCCCTCATGAATTCTAGTCTAATCCCGAACACCTGGGTGATTAGCCTGATACTGAGCAGGGGTGCATCGTCAGCCTGGTGCCTATTTAAAGGCAATCACCCCAGACTTCCTTGTCGTGTCATACCTTTCATTCTAGCCAGGTCTTCCTGGCTCCCTGACCAAGCTATGCATTGTAAAACAATAACACGAGACATTCCATTGATCCTTGTTTGTTTTCATTTGCAGCTTTACTGGACTGCCTTATCAATAATAAACCATGTTTGATGTCCTGCATTTGGGTTCTCCTCCTTTCACCTGCACCCTCACGTCATGACAAAGGTTATACGAACGTGTGTGCTGAGCACTGTACTGTACAGCAGTGAAGCTTGGACAATATTTACAAGGGATGGGAAATCCGACGCCTCGCGACTCATCGAGCAACTTCGAGCAACTGCAAAAAGTCGACACGAGGAGTCGGCACATCTGCAGGCTGCGCATGCGTAGATGAAAAAAAAACCCCCCAAGAAATAAAGAAAATCTACGCCTTAAATGATGTCTTACTAGAAGATGCAATGTGGGTTATTGTTGGGCAATTACTCTAGTTTTTTTTTTTAATCATGAAATGAGATTATTGCGTTAATCCGTTGCCATATTAACAGTTGCCTAAACAATCAAATTTCACTCTGCTACTGACAATGTAATTACATGTTCAATAAAACACACACACACACACACACACACACACACACACACACACACACACACACACACACTGACCCACTGTTTGTCATTTGAATAACTATAGAGGACCGGCCGATAGAATCTTACGGAAGGGAAAATGAACACACCGATACAATTTAACAGATGTTTTTATACGAGCGCGCAGTGGAAGATTTTATTAAAAAAATAGTCTAGTTTTGGGAGAGTGTGATATTTTCACTTTTGTCCGATTGGATGTTCTCCAAATCAAAGTATAGATAAAGTCTGTTTTGATCTTGTTCTTTTAGTCTAAAGCACTTAGTAATGTTTTGGTAAGAGAAATACTGTATAAATAAATACTGTATGAATCTACAGTCTGACACAAGCAGCAACATTTAGGGAAGACGTAAGAGAGTCTGCGGGTCTAAAACAGCGCAAAAAAAATTTAAACGGGACAATTGTAAATGTTTGTCATAGATTTTTATTTATAAATAAACTCTTTTCCACAGTGCTTGGCTTTAGTCTGCTCCTCTTCAGACTGACCACCTCCCCAGCTTTGGATAAGACCCGCTCACAAGGCACCGAGGTTGCTGTCATGTGGAGATAATGCTTCACCAGTTTGTGCAGGTTTGGGTAAACTGTTGTCCCCGATGCCCAGAATGCGAGCGGGTCTTCTCCCTTGGAGAGGTAGGGCTCCGATAGGTATCTCTAAACCTCCACTGCGGCATTCGCCATCGCGCACCAACTTCTCTGGGTTTCACCAAGAAAATAGAAGTTAGTAAAACCATGTAACATTAGTACAACGTTTATCAGATGAAAATACGTACTAACCCGGCTGTCTAGCAGGTCCCACAAATAGTCATTCTCCACTGAAGATGACGCTCCCGGTTGTGACTATTAAAACAGAATTGGTTCTCTCTCCATTTACAACTTACACACAGAAACACACACTCACCTTTCACTCTCATACTATTCACCCAAAAACTCTTTCAACCTCTCAATTCCAAATACTCTATATTTGTGTTGGTGAATCCTAAAAACTAGACTAATAAATCTGTGTGTGCGTGTGTGACTATGTTGGTTGAATGTGTGTCTGTGTTTTAAGTGACACCTACTAAAAGTTTAAAAGGATCAAAGTGATCGTATTGTGTACAATACCTACTGTGATAAAATCACTGTAGAATCCAAAGCTGGAATGTCGCAAAATCTCTAGAAAATCTCCTCCTCGCAAAAACCCACGTCTCCCTGAATGAATGAAACCCTTTTATATCTTCTGACTGATTGATCGACCCGCCCCTTCAAACTTTCCGAGCGCTTCGACACCATAGTTTTTTGATCATAGTAACAAATCTGGGAAATTCCTGGCAAACCAACTTAAACTAAACAAAGAAAAAACAACTATATCATCAATCACAGACCCATCGGGAAACATAACAAATTATCCAAATGCACTAAACTTTAAATACTTCTACCAGTCAGAAGGGTCATTATCAGACCCTTCTGATAATGACATTAATAACTTTCTAGAAAACATCAACTTACTTACACTACAGGAAGCACAAATAACACCTTTAGAATCTCCCCCACCCCCCGACTGCAGAAGAGTTTCACAAGGCACTAACTAACATGTCCAGTAAAATAGCACCAGGTCCAGACGGCTTTCCAGAAGAGTTTTATTAGAAATTCTGACCAACTTTAGCCCCTACCTTTCTCAGAATGACAACAGAAATCAAAGAGAATAATCCCTTACTACCCAGTATAAACTCTGACGACATAATTTTAATTTTGAAACCTGTTAAGATTCCCACATTACCTTCTAGCTATAGACCCATTCCCAAAACTAATGCAGACCTTAAAATAACTTGCAAAGCCCTTGTAGGAAGGCAGTACCCTACCTTGTACATCCTGACCAAACAGGTTTTATTAAAGGTAGACATTCCTCCACTAATATGCGCAGACTTATTAACCTAATCGATTACTCTGCCATTGATAACCAAGACGCAACAATTATATCACTGGATGCTGAAAAAGCTTTTGATCAAGTTAACGTGAAATTCTTAATAGTGGCCTTAAATAAATTTAGCTTTGGACAATCCTTTACTAACGGATCAAAATATTATAAAGCTCTTCCAATGCACAAGTTAGAACAAATAATCACACGTTTGCAAACTTCAACCTACAAAGACGAACAAGGCTGCCCATTGTCACTCCCATTGTTCGCTCTCTTCATTGAACCTCTAGCTGCTGCTATTCGACAGAGCACAGATATTGAAGGCATTCGGACTAAAAATGTAGAACATAAAATAAGTCTTTATGCAGATGATGTTATTTTATTTGCTTCAAACTCACAATCTTCATTTAGTAAAATAATCTCTCTGATTAATAAATTCTCCTCAGTCTCTGAATACTCCATACAGGACTTGGACTAACAGGACAGTTTGCCAATTAATTGCAATTTTCAAAACCCATCCTAAACTAAATTACAACCAGGCAACATAAAATACCTAGGAATAAATATTTCCCCAAATTTTTTGAACTAGTATTTCAATTAAACTACACCCAACTCTTTAAAACTATTGAGGCAGACTTCATCAGGTGGAAAACTCTTCCCATTTCACTAATGGGGAGAGTGGCCACAATTAAAATTGTACTTC
Organism: Neostethus bicornis; assembly: GCA_902685375.1. NCBI lineage: Eukaryota > Metazoa > Chordata > Actinopteri > Atheriniformes > Phallostethidae > Neostethus > Neostethus bicornis. The sequence continues at coordinate 4,579,862 of LR738556.1, forward strand.
TACCCAAAATGAATTATCTGTTCTCAATTATTCCAACCAAACCTGCGACCACTTGGTCCAAATCACTAGGTTCCTGTCTTGTCTCAATTTCTCTGGAAGAGCAAACCACCCAGGATTAGTCTGAAAACTCTTCAGAAGTCAAAAGACAGAGGCGGTTTGGACCTACCTAATTTTCAGGATTTTTTCTTGGCAAAAAGACTGCATTATATCTTAAAAATTCTGGTCTATTCCATCTGGTCCATTCGGACCAGAACGTCCCGCCACAAAAACAGCTTCTTCCCTTCTGCCGTTGGACTTATGAACTCTTTATAACCTGGATCCCCACATCTCTTAGTCACTTCCCTCTTGTCACTTTACTATCTTTATTATTTTCTATTATTTTCTATGACATTGCACTATCTTTCTTTTTCTTCTGAGCACTCTTAGTTTTGTTAAAATTATTATTATTTTTATTTATTTTATTTTTATTATTTTTATTTTATATGTTTGCACACCTGTATCAAAACAAGTTCCTAGTCTCTGATATTTTTCACTGACATGGCAATAAAAGCATTCTGATTCTGATTAAAATGGCTTAAACCTGGCCCATTGGGTGAGTCTTGGATAAATATAGAGCACACTCACTGCGAGAATCTTGACATCTCTGATCTACCTTTTTTTTTTCAGTTTAGGCAATAAATGCCACAAGTGTTTCAGAAGTTTAAACATCAACTCATCACTAACAGTTTGGTGGGAATTTAAAAAAAAAAAAAAACTATACAATGTTCCCATGTAAACTCACCCTATTTGGAACAATCCTGCTATTTTATTAAATAAAAGCATGGTCTGCTCCAATTCTTGGAAGGATAAAGGAATCCAACAGTTTCAACATATAATTTACAACAAAGGATTCATCTCCCTATCATCTCTGTCATTCAATAATGGGAGAATAGTAAGCATCTAGAATACAGGCAGCTTAAGTCCGTATTATCCGTATTATAAATCCGATTCGGATTCTAATTCTGATTCTATTAACTGCCAAGTACCACCTGAACCAATTGAACCTTGACTTCCGCTCACAGTGACACAACTCATGAATTTAAACAACCCTAAACTCACCTCGAAAGTCTACAAATTAGTATCTAAAATAGATGACACAGTCTATCTTCAGATGTCAAACTGAAAATCTAATATATCACTAAATTCCAGTCTCCAATTCATGATGCAGATCTGTCTGAATATGCCTTTAATATGACCAACAGTCCAAATTTACAACTTATCCAGTACAAGATTCTTCACAGAACTCACTACACAGGACATAGGCTATTTAAAATGGGCCTTATACAGTCTATGGTATGCACACAGTGTACAAGTGGGTGGAGACGGTGGCCGCGTGGTTAGCGCGTTCGCCTGCGGACCGGAAGGTCGCGGGTTCGCGTCCCATGGAGAGCACGTCTAGGGTCCTTGGAGAAGACACCTAGCCCCCACTTCTCCCACCATTGGCGCCGTTGAAGGGCAGCCTGCTGCGGTGTAAGGAGTGCAGCAAACAAATTTCCCCGGTGAGGGATGAATAGAGTAATTCAAAATACAAAATACAAATACAAAATACAGGTAAAAACATTGATGACTATATTCACGCCTTGTGGCTCTGTGCACCCGTGCAAACTTTTTGGCATAAAGTCTGTGAGAACATATCAAAATAAACAAAATTTAAAGTCCCTGCATGCCCCAAGCTTTGTTTATCAGGCGACCTGAGTGAAATGAACATTAAAACTCACAAGGCACGAATGGTTCTCACTGCCTTATGCAACGTAAAGAAAACTATCCTCCTGAACTGGAAATCCAAAACCATTCTTAACATTAACCAATACAAAAACATACTGTCAGACCACATCAGCTTAGTCACATCACTTAGTAGGGGAATGGTGATAATAGGTCCGGATAAAAACTAGTCCCGAGGGTCTGGGGCGGGGAGTTTTGGGGGTCTCTATGCGTCTGGAGGGTCTGGCGTTGTCTTGGTCCTGGGGCTTGTTGGCCGGGGCATGATGCGCCTCGCTTGACCAGCATGAGGGGCGGGATCTCCTGCTGGGTGCGGGACTGGCAGTGGCTGCCGGCCTGAGACAGAGATGGTGGGACCCTGGTTGGGGTTGGGATTGTGGTGGGGGATAGGTTGGGGGCGGGGGCATCCCTGGGGAACTAGGGGCTTGCTTCTGCTGGCTGGGGCTTTAGCCTGTTTTCTGAGGGACCCTAGGCTATCCTGGGGTTGTCACCACGGTCAGACCGCCTGGTGCTTCACCTATGGATCCACGTCTCACCTGCTGCACGGAGGGGTTGCAGGCCGAGGGTGATTAGCGGAGGAACTAGGGTGCGGCAGAAAGATAGGAGAGGTCTGACGAGGCTGTGTTGTGACGGGGTGCCTCGGTGGGTGGGGTGGGTTCAGGTCCTTGGGCCTGTTGGAGGATGTTTCTGACGAATCTGGGACTTCCTGCTCCTCAAGCAAGGCGGAGGACACTGCCTCAGAGACTGTGTCCCACACGGCTGCCTCTTTTCGGAGTGCATTGTTTGCCTTGTCATTGCTTGGCCGAGTCGGAGGGCCTCAGGCACTTACTGCTGGGAAGCCAGTCGACCTAAGACCCGGTCACCCAGGGGATAGTTTCCCGCCCCCCTGTTGTGACCATCCGCCTGCCCTCTCCCGGTTCCACACTGCCACTTAGGGCGCGGGGTCTGGATGGGTGGGGCACGCTGATGAGGCTTGGGGAGGGTGCCCACCCTTCTGAGACCCCATCTGCACCCATCTTCCACTCCACTTTTATCTGCATCTTGATCATTTATATTCGTATAGGGTTTTGAGGAGTATTTCAGAGAGAGAGTGCTGGGTGGGGACACATGGACTCCCCTTCATGCCAATCCCCCTCAATTTTAAATCTCACGTTAGACACTGAACATAGCACAATGGCACCACACACATTCCTAATTAAAATACACACAGAGAGGTCCTTGAGCTGGGGAGCAATGTCACTTGGCAGCGACAGGGCCTGGCATCTGCAAGTGCTCTCTCACCCACTTCATTTGTAGCACATACATACACAGGTGGGGCTGGGGGAGGACAGCCGGTTTTCACCCCTCTGTGTCCCTTCGGAGCAGCCAGGTTCATGGGACTCTGCTGCAGGGAGAGACGTGGGACGTGGAGGCAAGTCACTTCTGTGTTGCCCGCTGCTGGCGGGCAGGAGTCACCCAGAGATACAGTTGTGTGTTTTGTTTGGGAGACAGGCCCGGGGGCGATCTCATTTGAGCCCGCCGGGGACCCTTGTCACTTTTTGGGGTTGAGAGGTGCACGGGGATAAGCAATATAGGAGAGTTGGCAGGGCTACAGGTGAGGTGCTAGGGTAGTGAAGAAGGACGTTAAGGTTGCAGAGGTGGTCTTTGGGCTGCCTGGGTCAGGCACCTGGCTGTGATTTGGGCTGTGGTGACTGCATATGGGGTGTTCTGGCCCTGCTGGGCCTCTGGTTGAGCCCCGGCTTGGGGGAGAGGAGTCCCTGGGTCCTTGGGATGAGTGCTCCCCCCTCGGTCTGGGCCTAGGCTTCCTGGGGGTTCTGGCATTGGGGACGCCTGTACCACTTGATGCTGGGGGCCCTGGATGGGCGGGTGGGCTGCCCCCTTGGCTCAGCCTCGGGGTCCCAGGATCAGGGATGGGATCTATATAGGCAATATATTGCTATTACTTTTGCATCCATGTATTACTGTTACATTTTTTTGCCACATTAGTATCACCATGGCTGTTACAGTATCATCTATTACTATTATAAATGAATGAATTACTGTATTCATCCCTCACCGGGGAAATTTGTGTGCTGCACTCCTTACACCGCAGCAGGCTGCCCTTTGACGGCGCCAATGGTGGGAGAAGTGGGGGTTAGGTGTCTTCTCCAAAGACCCTAGACCTCTCCATGGGACGCAAACCCGCGAACTTCCGGTCCGCGCGCGAACGCTCTGTCCACGTGGCCACCGTCTCCTCTTAATTATTACTATTGCATATTACATTTACATAATCATACAGACGAATCTGGACTTTCTGTCTTGACTGAAATGATCAACACACAATTAGTTTTTTGCAAGCAGCAAGACTACTAGCAGGAACTAATAGAAGAGAGCATATTACTCCCATGCTAGCGTCTCTCCATTGGCTTCCAATTGAGTTTAGAATAAAAATCAAAATCTTCTTACTAACCTACAAGGCCCTAAACGGCATGGCTTCATCCTCCATTTGTGAACTTATGATACCTCATAGACCAAACAGAACCCTCCTCTCACAAAATACAGGGCTATTAGTGGTTCCTCAGATTTCTAAAAGTACAGTTGGAAGCAGAGCCTTTAGCCACCAAGCTCCAATTTTATGGAATAAGTTCCCAACTCAAGTGAGAGAGGCAGACACTGTTCCTACATTTAAAGGTAGGCTTTCTGTTTTAACAAACTTATCACCAGTCCAGCTAGAAACAGAGACATTTAGCTGATATAGTTACTAGTTGGCTGCTAGATACTAGAAGCTGGGGCAAGTATGGTAGATTGGGGTTCTGTCATCTAACTCTATCTACTATTCTCTGCCAGACTGCCTTGGCCGCTTGATGTATCCACATTGCCCTTGGCAGATACCTGGCTTTCTATCTCATTCATTATTCATTTAATTTTAGTATCCCCCTGCACCCCTTACAGAACCAGGGTCTATACCCCTCTCCACCCCGCTCCCCCCGGCATTCTATTGTTTCTCTATTGTCTGTTCATTTAGATTTACACTGCTAGTTGGAGCAATGCAATTCACATGCTGTCCACCTCTCTCTTCCTCCTCTTTGGGAGAGATTTCTGATGGATCCTCTGCGTTCCTGTCCTGGGCATGGCCAGACCGAGGAGACTTCCGCGCTTCATCTTTTATTCCCGCTCCACCAGGATGAAATCCATCTACTCATTTCTGTTCTCAGCATCGCCGGGCTGAATCAGAATCAGAATGCTTTTATTGCCATGTCAATGAGAATATCAGAGACTAGGAACTTGCTTTGATACAGGTGTGCAATAATATAAGATAAAAATAATAAAAAATAAAATAAATAAAAATAATTTTAACAAAACAGAGTGCTCAGAAAGAAAAAGAAAAGTAGTGCAATGTCATAGAAAATAATAAAAATAATAAAGATAGTAAAGTGACAAGAGGGAGGTGACTAAGAGATGTGGGGTTCAGGTTATGAAGTATTAATTAGACTAACGGCAGAAGGGAAGAAGCTGTTTTTGTGGCGGGACGTTCTGGTCCGAATGGACCGGAGCCTCCTGCCCGAGGGGAGTCGCTCAAAAAGTCCATGTCCAGGGTGGGAAGGGTCAGCTGCTATCCGACCTGCACGCCCCCGAGTCCTGGAGACGTACAGGTCTTCGAGAGATGGAAGGCTGCAGCCGGTCACCTTCTCTGCAGAGCGCACAATGCGCTGCAGTCTGTGTTTGTCCCTGGCTGTGGCTCCAGCGTACCACACGGTGATGGAGGAGGTGAGGATGGACTCAATGATGGCTGTGTAAAACTGCACCAACATCTGGGCGGGCAGCTTGGCTTTCTTCAACTGCCGCAGAAAGTACATCCTCTGCTGGGCCTTTTTGATCAGGGAGCTGATGGACGGCTCCCACTTTAGGTCCTGTGTGATGGTAGTGCCGAGGAAGCGGAAAGAGTCTACAGTGGTGATGGGGGAGTCTGTCAGTGCAAGAGGGGTAATGGGTGCTATAGCTTTCCTAAAGTCCACGATCATCTCCACTGTCTTCTGAGCGTTGAGCTCCAGGTTGTTGCTGCTGCACCAGGACACCAGCCGGTCTACCTCCATCCTGTAGGCCGACTCATCACCATCAGAGATGAGCCCGATGAGAGTGGTGTCGTCCGCAAACTTGATCAGTTTGACAGAGTCATGGCTGGAGGTGCAGCAGTTGGTGTACAGGGAGAAGAGCAGGGGAGAGAGGACACAGCCCTGTGGAGATCCTGTGTTGATAGTCCGAGAGGTGGAGACACAAAGAGACCCCTTTGTGTTTCCATCAGGATGAAGAACATCTATTGACTTCTTTAGCTATTTAGCTGTAGAGTAGAATAAGCTAATATTTAAACAATAGTCTTAGACACATTAGATGCTCGTCCCGGGGGAGGGATCTCTCTTTCGTGTGGATCCCCACGAGGTTTCTTATTTTTTTCCCCCTCCACGCACGTTAATCTGATGCCATTATATATAGACACGTATACATATATTTTCACTTAAAGACATCATTTTACTGTGCACAAAGTAAATTTGTAACAAATAAATATCATTGGGTTTTTCAGGAGTTTTCCTCACCGTGAAGGAGAGTCTAAGGGCAGAAAGGTGCTAATATTATCTAGCTGGCATTTGTTAGTTTTCTTGCTGTGTATTTGTGTTTATACATTCCTCTTTTTTTCTTGTTTTTCTTCCTTCTGAATCTGCAATGTGAAGCCCATTGAGACAGAAATTCTGTGATTCTGGGCTGTACAAATAAAATTGAATTGAATTTCAGAATATATTTCTTATTGGTCGATAATGTTAAACCACTACAATAATACTACTATTATAATATATCAGTGGCGGTCCGTGCATTTCACACCTAGGCCTTCGGTGATGTGCTACTTTGTCCGACTTGAATAAATACCCCTCAAATACCATCATTAATGACACCACGGCTGGAGAAATCATACACAAATGCAGACGTAGCCACTACTGGGCATTGCATCACCTTAATTGTTCACAACAGGGGTCCCCAACCTTTTCTGCGCCACAGACCGGTTTGGTGTCTGACAATATTTTCACGGACTGGTCTTAAGGTGATGAGACCAGCCTGAAAAAAATGGCTTTTTAAAATCAATAATGATAAACTTAAATCCACTTTGTCTTCAAGAGAAAATGTATTAGCTGTGTCTTTATAAAGTGGAAACATTCTCCCTTCTCAAACGCAATTTTGTTGCCATGGTAACGGTAAACATATACCTTCAAAATAAAAGACATCACAAAAACAAAGTGAATAAAAATAACAGTTCTGTGCAGCCCGGTACCACATGACCCGCGGCCCTGTGCCAGTCCGCGGCCCGGTGGTTGGGGAGCACTGGTGTACAACACAGGCTATTTTCAAGAGCATTTAAACATCAATAAACCCGCATATAAAACATATAAAAATAAATCAAATGCTTGCACTCACCAAAACGGCTGTCCCCCAAAACACTTATCTCAACACAAAATCCGTTCTCCTTTCTTTCCTCAAGAAGACATCAATCAACTCGGTTGTACAGTTTGTCTGTGCGTTTCAGTTTGAACAAAAAATCCTTTTCTATTGACATGGAGCCCAATGGAAAAGGCTGTTCGTGGAAATTTTCTCCAGTATGTCTGAAAGTGCTGAGCGTCGAGAAGGGAGAGAAACAGTCATTTTTTGTGGTCTTGAAATCGATTGTGCCATTCTGAAACCCTTCTGCCATTGTGGGTTAAAAAAACGAGTAGATATTTCAGATTTTTCTGTTAAAGATTCTGGCTCTGGCTCTGTGTGGCTTTGTTGACATACAAAGGGTTGCTTCCGTTTACGTCAAGTGAGTATCCAATCATGAGACGCGTACATGACACGTTCAGCATGGGCCTTTGTGAAGGCGTAAACGTCAACAACTCGTGATCTGATTGGCTGTCAGAAACTACACGTGCCCATTCACTAGCAGTACGCAGCGTCTGCACTGCAGACTATGAAGGCCTTGGGCAAATTTCAAATAGCCTTGTGACACCAGCTAGCTGAATTCTGATTGGATAAAAATTTAACCTAACTACAACACTGAAAGTGTTGTAGTGTTGTAGTGTATTACAACACTACAACACTTCAAAGTGTTGTAACACTACAACACTTCAAAGTGTTGTATTTGTCCCTATTGTGGGACAAATAAAGGTTTTTCTTACTCTTACTTACTTTTAAAGCAGCAAAACCAAATGGATATAATATGACATGAAGAAAACAGAATATGGAGAATAATTATATATATATATATACGTATACGTATATATATATATATATACGTATATATATACATATATATACATATGTAGCTGAGTTTATAAAAGGAGACATGTTCAAACTGCTACGTGGATGATTGTACAGCTTAAATACCTCTCCATATATAGATTTATAAATGTAGATTTAAACTTCATAAATCTACGTATATATATATATATATATACGTATATATATACGTATATATATATATATATAGAAAAAATACATTTAAAATAAAATTGACTTTTATTATAATTATGATAATGATGTCTGGTTAAATTAGGCCTGCAGAGAAGGCCTTGCTGGCTCTGACAGCCCGCCACTGTAATATATACAAACTATCTTTCACATCAGTTCCCTTTAAATATGAATTTACTCATCTGAACGGATGAACATGAGCTGCTCAAATACTTTGTCTGACAGTCGGCATCTCTCTGGGTGAAAGATCTCCTCCCCCAATACCGAACAGGCGCTCCACTGGAAATATGGCTGGAACTGCCAGGTATTTAGCAGTATAGCCAAGTGGGGGTACTTGGGTCCTAGGTGCTCCAGTAGACCAGAGGATCCTTGGACCTGTAGAAACCTAGATAAACCTAGATAAATAATTAAGAAAAAAATGTGACTAAATTACAACAAAAAAGTGTAAGTTCAAATCCAAACCATCCCAAAGCACTCTTCAGTATCACAATAACCCTCTACCACTAATATCTCCAGAACCACTATTTTAAAAGTGGGCAATATTCAACAATGGTGTATATTTTGGCACATGAAATCAGTTTAAGACATTTGCTAAAATTGGCTTGTACAAACGCAGCTACCAGATCTTCCATGTTTAAAGACTTTCCAATATTTTTTTTCAATAGAAATCAGTGCCGGTTAGGAATGGCTATCGATACCAGTACTCTTAATGATATTGCTCATCAATACTTTTTAGTGTAAACACAAGTAGAGAAAGACAAACAAACTATGTGGATGCAACCAAACCTTCCGTTCCGTTCCGTCATCTTCCGCTTGTTCCGGGGTCGGATCGCGGGGGCAACAGCCTCAAACGGGCAGCCCAGGCCTCTCTCTCCCCGGCTGCATCCTCTAGCTCACCTGGAAGGATCCCAAGTCGTTCCCCGGCCAGCTGTGAGACATAGTCTCTCCAGCGGGCCCGGGATCTGCCCCTTGGTCTCCTCCCGGTGGGACGTGCCCAAAACACCTCGCCTGCGAGGCGCTCGGGGGCATCCTGACCAGATGCCCGAACCACCCCATCTGGCTCCTCTCGACCTGGAGGAGGAGCGGCTCGACACCGAGCTCCTCCCGGATGGCAGAGCTCCTCACCCGATCTCTGAGTGAGAGCCTAGCAACCAAACCTTTTATTTTGAAATCTAAGTCAGAAATAGAAATATTTTAACAGATCTTTATGATACAAGATATCCAAAAAAAGACTTAGAATTTTTGTACAAGCTTGTGTTTTAATTTGTTTTCTATGTATGTCGATCATTTAAAAAAAAATAATGAGAAACTATGAACTTTAATCCTGTTAATATTTAATTATTTTTACTTCCTGATGCCTGTATTTAGTTCATTAAAATTCAATCCAATGTTTTTAGAAAAACAACATTTTTATTAGGTGTGTGCATTCACAATACACACGTGTTGATTCAACGGCGCTGGTCTTATAAACATCGTTAGATCATCCATGAAAGACATCGGAGCCAGGTTTTATAAGCTCTTAATCTAACGCGCTTTTTCCTTTTGTTTTTTTTTTTCTTCTTTTTTTCTTAACGCTCAAAAATTGCTTTTTTTAGTGCTATACTTCAAATTTAACGCGCTTGATTTAGCATCTAGCGCGTTTATCATTTCGGGTGCTTGTTTAAGAGCATTTTTTGGCCCCGATGGCTTTCCATAATCTTTTTACACGACTTCGCTGCTCTGCCATTTGAGCTGTCTGTGTCCTTCCACCACAGGAATCGAGCGCCTGGCTGCTAGGAAGAGGCACGCTCGGGAAAAATACGGTGAGAAGTTTTCATTCTAGTTGGGGTGGAATCACAATCTCTGGTAAGAAGAGTAAAAAGACTGGTACAGCGATATCGTGATTTATTCTCCAGGTGGAAGTGATATTCGGCGATACCGAAATTCACTTTCCAGGTTCACTATCGGCGCATAGAAAAAAAGGATTTTGCATTTTCGCCTTAGTAGGCTTACTCAAAGGAAAAGCCAGCGGGGAGATGTCCTCCTGATGGGTAAAGGCTAGCTAGCATTTCAGAGATTGTGAATTCGCCTAAAATTAAATTCATATGAATTAACGGTATGGACTGGACTCATGTGACCCACCACCAGACTGGACTGAGGACTTGGGTTCACAACAGGGGGTGGCTCATGTACTAGGTAAATGTCATGCACTTTAAAAAAAAATGTTAAGGAAAAGAGCTTTTAAAGACATTTATATTACAGGGGGAAAAAAACTGATTGTTCATGCTTTTATTATTTTTATATGTTTATTACTGCGTATGTTAAGAGATACGTATGTTTTGGTGTATTTTTATTTTAAATCTTTTTCTTTTGAAATATTTTGAGATTTTCTAAAATGAAAGGTGCATTGTTTGTTTAGTGTGATTATTGCAGGAGGAGGTTGTGAAAGTGATGAAAACAAAACAAAAATGAGTAAAACAAAAGATTCTGAAGCATGAGGAAAACACAACAGGTGTTTGAGCAGTTGGTTTGAAAAATAAAAAACCTGCAATGAAAGAAAAGGGGGTACAATTAGAGATGATTAGATATGATTGGTGATATGTAAAAAATGGAAAATGTAACGATTGAGTGGAGACGTCAAAGGCTCCTCTACCATTTGATGTTAATACATGGTTGGATGGTTCACATCTCCCTCCCAATCCGTAGATTTTTTCAAATGGGGTGCAGGCTCTGTGTGTGGCTAGATCTGGATTCCTGTCCTCCTCTGAAAAGGCTGCTGTCTCACCATCAGGCCCATTCGCACACAGCTGGACGCCTCTGCTTCTTCTCTGTTATCCCAGATATCATTTCATGTCCGGGTCAACAGAGGCTTGAGGGTTCCCCTGACGCAAAGCAAGGTTGGAATTTTCCAGAAACCCGTTCACAAATTAAGGGTTCCAATGATGTTTTGATGGCTCCTATGATTGGAGTTGGAGACAGGTGGGCCTCAGCTTGTTTTGAGACCACCGACCCCTGTGGACATTCAGGCTTATACTAAACAACACGGGCAGTGGTTTGGAGAGGAGGTCATGGTTTTGGATTACTGTGTGCTGCCATACTGGATGGACTGAGACCAGAACATTCTGCTCATGTTAGAAAGCTTTATGTGGACATCTTAACAGACATGCCAAGAATGCTCAGGATGTTTTTACTGAGAGCAGAAGAAAATCAGCAGCAAAGAGGGAGTCCGAGCTGCATATAACCAGTGACTTTATTTCAATCACAGGCCCATCAGCAGGCCAGGAAGGACGGGCCGTGGCAGAGGAAAAGGTGGAGGATCTGTTGTTTTGGATGGAGTGTGGCTCCTTTGTGGACAAACAGGACACTGGCAGACTGAGTGTCCTCATATATATGATATGAGATGGAGCGGACATACAAACTCTGGGCAGGATCATCATGAGGCGGAATCACACAAAGGAGAGGAGGACAGGACTCAATGGGAGCTTTTGTTCCACCCACTCTGGAGATTCCATCAGAGCCTGGAAGGGGAGGTGATATCCACCACACACACACAGCACGGACACACACTCATCTTACATTTGATGCATACATGAAACTTTGTTTGTTCACATTAGTTGTGATGGGGTGCCCTATTATTTTATGTTCAATAGCGGGGTTACTTATTCAGTTATAAAACTAAATACCTTTCTACCTTCACTAAGTGCAAGGACTGTGGGGTTTCTATTTCAGCTGCGGGTCACCAGGAGAAAGAAACTTTTACACACCAATTTCTAAATACCAAGGTGTGCCCAGTTAATCTACTGGGATGGGATTTGATGTGTAAACTTGGCCTAATAATTCCCTCTTAGTCTGGGGAATTGCATATTATACGCAAATCTCAGGGTCAGGGGGAAGAACTGATATCCACCATGGCTTATCAGAACGGCCTTACACCTCATTATGTCCTTATTGGCAATATGGGAGTGTCCCTGTTACCAAACATTGGCTTAATGAATGCTCTGACAGGGTGTATCAGAAAGCTGATGCGAGGGGAGAAGGGGATTTAGACTGCACATCATTTATTTCTGCTGGTGGTCCCAACTCCGATTATAAAAAAAAGGTTTTTAGAAGAGAAAGAGGACAGACTGACTTTGAACAACATGTTTTGGGACATGTTTATGTGTGTCTGTGTACCTACATGTTTATGTGTGTCTGTGTACTTACATGTTTATGTGTGTCTGTGTACCTACATGTTTATGTGTGTCTGTGTACATACATGTTCATGTGTGTCTGTGTACCTACATGTTCATGTGTGTCTGAGTACCTACATGTTTATGTGTGTCTGTGTACATACATGTTTATGTGTGTCTGTGTACATACATGTTTATGTGTGTCTGTGTACCTACATGTTTATGTGTGTCTGTGTACCTACATGTTTATGTGTGTCTGTGTACCTACATGTTTATGTGTGTCTGTGTACTTACATGTTTATGTGTGTCTGTGTACCTACATGTTTATGTGTGTCTGTGTACTTACATGTTTATGTGTGTCTGTGTACCTACATGTTTATGTGTGTCTGTGTACCTACATGTTTATGTGTGTCTGTGTACTTACATGTTTATGTGTGTCTGTGTACCTACATGTTTATGTGTGTCTGTGTACCTACATGTTTATGTGTGTCTGTGTACCTACATGTTTATGTGTGTCTGAGTACCTACATGTTTATGTGTGTCTGTGTACCTACATGTTTATGTGTGTCTGCGTACATACATGTTTATGTGTGTCTGCGTACCTACATGTTTATGTGTGTCTGCGTACCTACATGTTTATGTGTGTCTGCGTACCTACATGTTTATGTGTGTCTGCGTACATACATGTTTATGTGTGTCTGTGTACCTACATGTTTATGTGTGTCTGTGTACCTACATGTTTATGTGTGTCTGAGTACCTACATGTTTATGTGTGTCTGTGTACCTACATGTTTATGTGTGTCTGTGTACCTACATGTTTATGTGTGTCTGTGTACCTACATGTTTATGTGTGTCTGTGTACCTACATGTTTATGTGTGTCTGTGTACCTACATGTTTATGTGTGTCTGTGTACCTACATGTTTATGTGTGTCTGTGTACCTACATGTTTATGTGTGTCTGTGTACCTACATGTTCATGTGTGTCTGTGTACCTACATGTTCATGTGTGTACCTACATGTTTATGTGTGTCTGTGTACCTACATGTTTATGTGTGTCTGTGTACCTACATGTTCATGTGTGTCTGAGTACCTACATATTTATGTGTGTCTGTGTACCTACATGTTTATGTGTGTCTGTGTACCTACATGTTTATGTGTGTCTGTGTACCTACATGTTCATGTGTGTCTGAGTACCTACATGTTTATGTGTGTCTGTGTACATACATGTTCATGTGTGTCTGTGTACCTACATGTTTATGTGTGTCTGTGTACCTACATGTTTATGTGTGTCTGTGTACCTACATGTTCATGTGTGTCTGAGTACCTACATGTTTATGTGTGTCTGTGTACATACATGTTCATGTGTGTCTGTGTACCTACATGTTCATGTGTCTGAGTACCTACATGTTTATGTGTGTCTGTGTACCTACATGTTTATGTGTGTCTGAGTACCTACATGTTTATGTGTGTCTGAGTACCTACATATTTATGTGTGTCTGTGTACATACATGTTCATGTGTGTCTGTGTACCTACATGTTTATGTGTGTCTGAGTATTTACATGTTTATGTGTGTCTGTGTACATACATGTTCATGTGTGTCTGCGTAGCTGTCTGTGTTACCACGTGTTTATGTATTGTCTGTATCGCTAACACCCTCACAACATTTTTTTAGGGGTAGTATGCTTTCCATATGCCTTGTCTAAGGCCCCTAGAACAATCCTGGGAGGATATTGAAAAATTTTTAAATGTAATGTGACCTCCAACTCTTAAAGTTTTCAGGCTGAAAAGGCCTTCCATGAATCACTGTCAGAGAAGGACCCATCTGGCAGAGGATGACGAGAACCCTTTAATGTAAATGCCCCCTGAACTGGCTGGTTGTAACTTCCAGATCTTATTTCAGACACTCAGATTGTATAGTTTCATTTGCATAATGGAGGACATAGAACGTCCCTTGAAAAAATAGTCAGATGGACATCATAAGTAGGTATGGCATTTATTACAGGCCTTGTGCGATGCACCTGCCTTGGCTTTCCCTGATCCGTAAATAATTTTTTTTCAGATGGTTGATGAAAAACATAGGTTTATGTTTTCAGTTCTCTTACAGAATCATGGGAATCATCTAGAACCGGTTGTCTTTTGTTCATCTAAGTTGGATGCTGTTGCTATTGGTCTTCCTGGCTGCCTTCGAGCTGTGACAGCATGTGAAAAAGTTGTGTTGGCTTCTGAAGACATTGTGGGGTATTCAATATTAGAGGTTCTAGTTCCTCACAATATATCCATAATTCTTCTTGAACAAATGACTTCACAATGATGTCTGGACATGCCAAATATCACAGTGGATTGATGTACTGTGTACATCAATCAATTAATTAATTAATCAATCCATTAGACGGCAGCTCAGTGGTTAGAGCGTTTGCGCGCGGACTGGAAGTTCATAGGTTCGCGTCCCACAGAGAGCATGTCTAGGGTCCTTGGAGAAGACACCTAAGCCCCGTTTCTCCCACCATTGGCGCTGTCGAAGGGCAGCCTGCTGCGGTGTGAGGAGTGCAGCACACAAATTTCCCCGGTGACGGATGAATAGAGATATTCATTTATATTTATTTATTTAATCTTCTCACTCTTCTTTTAACAGCTAAGGATGGAGAACCGCATTTCTGTAAACAAGCACTGTAAAAATCTGCACACCGAGGCCAGAACTTAAGGACGTTCCTCTTCATGCCGGTGTGATTCTTTTGGTGGATGACTCCCAACAAGGTGGAGTGTACTGTCGGCACTCTTCAAAATGCAGCTGTTCCTGGATCTTTATCAGCGCACTATTCAGGTCAGATGAATTAAGAGCTGCTCTTAGTTCCCGTGTCTTAGAGCGCCACCTCTTTGGTTTCTTCTAAATCTTGTGCTTTATCGTTAATGTTGGTGGACATGCAGACACAGGGTTTACAACGTTCGCTTAAAGGGCTTGTCTCTGTTGTTTGTTCCCAGGGTTAAGTTTGAATTTGTCTTTCCAGTTTTCTGGAATATTTTACAGAAAGATTTATAATTGAGGAAGCTGGTCTTTTTAGAATTATTCAAACAAGTTTCAGAAAACAGTTTTGTTTAATTCCAACAGTGTGAAATTCTTTTCTTAGTTGAAGATTTCTGAAGCAATTTAATTAATCTATAGTAGAAAAAGTTTCAAAAAAGTCTTCTGGACAGTTTAATTCTTCAACGAGACGTTTCGACTTCCATCCGGAAATCATTTTCAATCTGAATGAAATGGATTTAGCATTTTTATAATAGGTTTGTATCTGGTCTGTGGCTACAATAGGAGCCATTCACGGCCATCTTAAGGAACACAGTCTCATTGGTCGAGCCCTTCTTACTATTTTTTTACCTGTTACTCAGGTTAGTATAAATGGATCCAGGTTTCAGTCCATTTCATTCAGATTGAAAATGATTTCCGGATGGAAGTCGAAACGTCTCGTTGAAGAATTAAACTGTCCAGAAGACTTTTTTGAAACTTTTTCTACTATGGATCACTCCTGGATGAATGAGGGACTACACGGATTAATTAATCTATGTTTTAAAAGTTTATGTATTTTTATGCAGAGACTGCTATCATGTAAATAGTGGCCACTTGGCCTAGATACTTTTGAAAAAGAGCTTTTGAAACTTTGATACTCCTCATGATGAGAACAGCTGGCAGAGAGCGGGCTGCAGTCGAATGGGGTGGGGTGCATCTGGTAAGCTCCAGATAAGTGACCCTGTTTGCCTGCACTTTTCTTCTTTTTCTTCTCTCAGTTGTTCGCATGAAGGGACAATGGTATGATAGCATCAGTGACTCTTATGGTAGAGAAATTCTGCTTTAACGGTCTTGTCTGTGCCATTCACAACAGTGCTTCAGAATTTTTTGAACATGTAATGATGGAATTCATTGAGCTCTCACCTTCAAAAGGTAAGAAATACTTTTTGGTGATTGTGAGATGTGGTCCAAAGAGGTTGAAGGTTTTCCTGCTAAACAAGCTACCATCAGTAGCCAAGGCTTTGGTTACTGAAATGACTCCAGGAAGAGGTTTACCAAGGAAAATTCCTTCTGATAATGGCACGCATTTTGTTAACAAGGGTCTGGATGAGGTAAATGAGTTTCTGGGGTTCCAGCTCAGAACACTATGTGGTTATCATCCCTGATCAGGGGGTGATGTTAAATGAGAGAACAACACCACAGTAGAATCTTCTTCTTCTTCTTTCGGCATTTCCCTTCAGGGGTCAAGGTAGCATCTAAGCTAGCAAAATTTTGTGAAGAAACTGGCTTTTCCATGATGAAATCTTTGTCGTTAGTGTTATTGTACAGGAAGAGAGCTAGAACCCCCACATCTCATACGGCACCATCTATGGTGTCGAGTGAAAATGACAAGTTGACTTATTGTTGTTTTTTTCTCTCCAAACATTGTTGCAGGTGAGGACAACGGTGAGAGAGAGAGTCCTGCTGGTTCTGCCAACGAGTCTTTTGGTGTTACGTCACTGAATCCTCATCAAGGAGATCTGGCGGAAACATCGGAAATCCAGACAATGGCAGAGGCCATTTCAAGTTCTGCTGGTCACCCATACGGTGGTGAAAGTTGAAGAAGGAGTCATTTGGATCCATATAAACCTCTGCAGGAAGTTTCATGTAATTCCTTCAGAGGTGGCTGCGACGCCTTCACTAGGATGACAAGGCTTCATAACTATGGTTCTACTAACCTGCTGCAGTGATCCAACGAAACCCGCGTTAGGGGATGGATCAGAAATGCGGGTGGGGTCAGCAGTCACTCCATGGTCTCAAGCAAACAGCTCATAAATGGGGTATCATGATCCCTAAGACAACCATGGGTGGCATTTGGTGGCAAATGGCCAATTTGACTGTTCATTAGCTTGGGAACGGCTGCTGTTTTTTTTGTGGATTTATCCCTCATGCTACCCTGCTGACTTCAACAGCAACGCGTCTTTTTAACACAACCAGCATCTTTACTCCGTTTCCGAGTGAAACAGGGGTTTGGATTTCCCCAGAATATTGTGTGGACTTGTGGGCAACACTCTTGTCTGCATCTGACTTCTAAGTGAACTGGTGTGTGCTTCTTGTCATTTGTCGTACAAGACCTGAATGACCGAAGGAGACCCCAGTTTCACGAATGTACCTATGCATGGTACTGTTATGCTCTCACATCATGTGAATGATCTCGGCTTTTAGCTCGAATAATTTTCTAATTTAGTGGACTCTAGATTCAGTGCCCTGACGGAGGAGCTAAAAGTTTTGTGCACTATGACTTTGCAAAACCGCAAGACTCTGGACTTTCTATTTCTTTCCTGAATGTGGAGGCACATGTGCTCTGATTGGTGATCAGTGTTGTGCATTTATTTCTGACACCTCAGATAACATGACTGACATCCATGTTAAACTTCAGGATGTTATGGAACATCACCAGGGAGAAAACGCAGGCTCCTTTGGCAAG
This sequence comes from Neostethus bicornis, assembly GCA_902685375.1. Lineage (NCBI taxonomy): Eukaryota > Metazoa > Chordata > Actinopteri > Atheriniformes > Phallostethidae > Neostethus > Neostethus bicornis. Next base: position 4,597,705 of record LR738556.1, read on the forward strand.
ATGCGTGGACTATATTGATTTTTAGAGGTGTACTGCAATGGTTAATGAGAAACGAGGAGGTCCTGATGATTTTTTTTTTTCTTAATAGTACTGTGTATTTCTTGTGTATAATCCATTTATTACTTATGGTTTCATTAATGTTAAGTACTTTTATGCATCAATCAAGATGAGCACATGTCTCTATGGAGAACTGAAATGTCACAATTTTTGATGATAGGAATGACAAATAATCTTGTAGTGATTAATGAATGATTATAGATGATTTATTAATCAAAGGGGGGAATGTTGGGGAAATGTTTGTAGTTCTTCACATTAGGTGCATCTAGAGGACAACAGTTGTGTAAATTGTTTTTCCGAAGTCATTGAGGCCAGAGTAGTATTGTATTAATCCTAACAGATAAGATGTTATCTTTCTTAAGTCCTGGGGGGTCAAGTATGCAAACTCAAGAAGGCCACATGTCTGTCAGAACAACAAAATGCCTGTGGTTCGAAAAGAGGGATTCTGGGTATAACAATGCATGATCTTACTCTATTGTTAGACTGTCTGTCAGAACAATGTGATGTCTGTGGTTCGAGAAGATAAGGTTAGATTTGGGGTGTAGAAGGATTTAGAAGGGTTGGAGGGATTTTAGATATAAAAATGCATGATCTTACTCTAGTGTTAGACTTTCTGCATTTGTGACCGACAGAGGTAGAAACTCTCGCTGCAGCTAAATAAAATTGTCTCATTACTTCTCACCAAGTTTGGTCAATCTAAATGATCATCATTTTTTAAATTTTCTTAGCAGGTTTCAACTACCGTAATTTCACGACCATTAGGCGCACCGTACGAAAAGGCGCAGTCTCAGTCACACACTGCCTTACAACAACACACACGCAAGCATGCAAATGTGCGTATTAAAAAATAGATCGGGAGCAAAACTGAGTTTGGTTGTGCTTTATTTAAGTAGTATAAACAAGCATATTACCGGTAATAGTCTTTATTCAAATCCGTCATCCTTTGTTTCGGAATCGAACACCTGCGCAAAATCCAACAGAGCAGGTCCACTTCGCTCCTCGCTGTCAAAGTCACTGTCTGTACTCTGCGGCTCCTCAGAAAGGATTCCAGCTTTTGCGAAAGCTCAGATAACAGTACCAGCAGACACGTTAGTCCAAGCATCTACAATCCATTGGCAAACTGTAGCGTAACTCGCCCGGCGCTGCCTTCCACCCTTCGTGAAACTGTGGTCTCCTTCGGTCATTCATCGCTCCCACGCCGCTCACACTTCACTCTTTAACGTTCTCATGTGTTTTCTTTCAGGTCCGGCTTCAGCCTGTTCTTGATCACCTGTATCATTTGAGTATGAGGATTTGTTTTTGTTAATGTATATAATGTTATAGGAGACTGAGTCCGAAATAAAAAAGTTTCAAGTTTCAAGTTTCAAGTCCAGCTTTTTGTTAAACACACAAAAGCCCGTGTGTACTTCTGCGTGTACTTCAGGTCATTTCTGAAAGCTTGCAGGTTTGTAGAGATGTGGAACACAAAACGGGACGCATTCATGTTTCAAGAGTTTTAACCTCCAAACAGACCACAAATTAACTGGAACGTTGTACAAGGATTTTCTGCTTCATCAAACAAAACAAAAAAGAACAGAAAAACTATTAAAACTTGAAAATGTATAATATATATATGTATAATGTATAATAATGTGGTTCATATTGTCTCTTTAAAAGTGTGTCTTGCGGTCTTGTGATGTTGGTTGAAACAACACAGAATTTAAATTTTTTTCAAATTTTTTTTTTAATTTTATTTTTCTGTCTAACTTGGCTGCTTCCAGAAAAACACTCAGAATCTGTAATAATGGGGGAAAGTAGAATTTTTTTATGACCTTTAAAAATGGGCTACTTTCCACAGATGCTCATTTATTGCTAATGGTACATGCGCTCTCCATATCTCGGAATGAATGGAACAGGCTCTCTTTTAAAGGTTTGCTTGGTCCAATTAATGTCCCCGAACCGCAAAAGCTTTTGTCCAATGTTTTGTTAAATGGAGAAATGCATTTGGAAAAACCCGTTTCCATGATCTTCAAGTATGCTCTTAATGCTATTACAGGAAGGGTGCAGATATGGAGGAAGATGTGAAAACAGACTATTTATGTCACAAAATGCCAACGCTTATACAACCAGTACATATTGGAACAGCACTCTTTGTTTTTAAATAAAGGAAGAAGATAAGAAACAATTTCCAACTTCAAAAATTGAGTTTTTTAAGGTTTAGAAGCTAATTTGTTGCTAATGACCTGCACAAACATTGCATTATGTATAATATATTTACTTACATTCATTCATCCTCTGAACCATTCATCCTTAACGGGGTTGCCGGAGCCTATCATGAGGGGCAGGGTACACCACTAACAGTTGCCAGTCTGTCGTTAAGCAACACCTACACAACCATCCAAACACACACATTCCTAGGAGCAATTTTTTAGCAGCCAATCAGCCTAGCATGCACGTTTTTGGAGAGTGGGAGGAAACCAAAGTACCTGGAGCAAATCCACTATACACAGAGAGAACATGCAAACTCCACACAGAAAGGCCAATGATGCAAGCCTCATCCCACCTGAGACCGGAACCCTCGACCTACTAGCAGTGGGGCCACTGCGCCACCGTGTCACTGTTTACATACAGATAATTAAAAATAATTTATAAATAATCAACAATTCCAGTTCCAGTACACACAGCTACACACAAGTGTCAGACCTCAATATGCTTAAGGACATGAAGACAGTTTGGTGTTCTCATATTTATTTATATTTTTAAAATATACATTTGCAGCTCTATCCCTCTCAATTCTTGTCACTTTTAGACAAAATAAATAAATAAACAAAAATTCAGAAAAACCGAAATTTGCAAAAAGCAGACAATACTTAAATGGATCAAAGTTATTCATCAAAACTAACAGTTTGTTCTTGAAAGATCTTGTGAGAAGTTTAAAGACATAGCAAGTAATTAGCTAAATGTTTGCTGAAGTCGTTTCTAAAATAATCTCACAAATTTATTTAAGGTTGATGGGGTAAAGACCTCCTGCTGATAAATTCAGCCTTAAAAGATACATTACACTGAATCTGATGGAAAAGCAAAAAGAAGAAGGAGGGGTGATTTAAAAGGGAAAAAAAATCTACAGCAAACTACATCCTTATTCAGAGCAGTTTGAACATGAGTAATGAGCGGATGTGTCACTGGTGAGCTCCCATTTGAATGAGGATCCTACAAAGAAAAGGTAAGATTATTAGATTTTTAAAAGAGAAAAAAAAATGTTGTGTTTGTTTAAATAATTTACTTTAATAATAAAACAATTCCATATTAAGAATAAGTGAAGTTTTTAGAATAAAAGGAGACCTTGTGAAGGGAAAACTTCTTATACCTGATACGGTTCAGAGAATTTATTTTTAATTTATTTCCTAAAGTATTTTCTTAATTTTTAAAGGTTTTTTCTTTAAGTTATCAAAAGTACAGTTATTTTTTATAAAAATATTTTTTCTTACTTATTTAATGTGCCAATGAAACCAATAACAGAATAAACAAGTGGTGTCACCTGTAAATCAAATTTATTAATGTTCTGCAGAATCGTTAATGTCATTTGTAAAGAACAAAAATAATTTTGGCCCATAAACTGAATCCTTGAGGTGTTCAACATGTTACTTTAAGCATGATTGAATAGAAATTAGAAAAAGAAAACAATTTCTAGGCAGCAGCTGCAGACTTTCTATATGTATTCTGGCGGGCAAATGTTGTTGTATTTTCATATTAATTTCTTAATTTTATGGAGGATAAGCTTGTTTTGTGTCAATATTATGTGAATATTTATCACCCATCACACTAAATATCACAATTGTATTTATTAATTAATCAGGTAATAAACTAACCACAGGCGTAAAGTTGCTCAGAGCATGAGCCCCATCTTCCAACACACATCTGATTTAAACTGAAAGGGGTTTAATGTTGAAGCATCAGAGAGACATTATGTGTACGTGAGTGTGTGATTCAGAAAGTGTGCACATTAGTGTTTCTGCCTAACACTGTACGTGTGTACACAATCACGGAGATGATAGAAGAGTAAATGGAGATGTGTGAGTATCTGATATATTAATATGTGTGTCTATGTGAGAGAGAAAAAACAAGAAAGCAAGCAGAATGACACGAGTAGAAAGAGATCAGGAAAAAAAGACAGAGTAAAAGCCACAAAGAGAGAGGTGAGGTCTCGAGGTTTGTGAGATCAAGTCAATTTTTTTTACATATAAAATTGACATAGAGGGTAGGAACGTGGATCGACTTGTAAATCGAGAGCTTTGCTTTTCTGCTCAGCTCTCTCTTTACCATGCTGCATCGGTCCGTCGTGGTACCTATGGTCACCAGCTGTGGGTGGTGACCGAAAGAATAAGATTGCAGATACAAGCGGCCAAAATGAGCTTTCTCCGCAGGGTGGCTGGGGTCTCACTCAGAGATCGGGTGAGGAGCTCTGCCATCCGGGAGGAGCTTGGTGTCGAGCCGCTCCTCCTCCAGGTTGAGATGAGCCAGATGGGGGCATTCAGGCATCTGGTCAGGATGCCCCCTGAGCGCCTCGCTGGTGAGGTGTTTTAGGCAAGTCACACCGGGACGAGACAAAGAGGCAGACTCGGACCCACTGGAGAGACTATGTCTCACAGCTGGCCGGGGAACGACTCAGGATTCTTCCGGGTGAGCTGGAGGATGCAGCCGGGGAGATAGAAGCCTGGGCTGCCCGTCTGAGGCTGTTGCCTAGCGACCCGGCCCCGGATGAGCGGAAGATGACGGAACAGAACGGAAATTGACATAGATGAAAATAAACACCAATCAAAACACATAAAATAAAAAATGAAGTTAGTAAAGATTAAACAATTAAAAACAAATGTGGATGAACAAACCCTCTCTCACGCACAAACACTTGTACAACACACTACACGCATGCATCGACACACACATGCACCCCTGCTTATCCATCAAACCATTGTGACTGTCTCTCCCACTGAAATTAATACATATATAAGTTAACAAGCCGTGTAATGCCTCATTCGTCCACCAGGGATCCGTTGTAGAAAAGACTTCAAAGTTGTCTCCTGGACAGTGAATTTATTGATCAAGATGTTTCGACATCCATCCAAAAGTAATTTTTAGTCTCATAGAAGAGAGCTGGTTCAATATGATCAAACCTTTGAATACTCAACAACAGGAGCTAACTCCAGCAAACCTCTTATCAAACAGGTTTTTAAAAAGTTATGTTCGTTATTGTGTGCAATCGGAACGTCCCTACCTTTCGTATAAATAGTAAGTGCTTCGCAAGTCGTACAGCAGTTCACCTCACTTTCTCAGGACTACACACCCAAATAAGATTGTACGGAGAAGGAAATAAGTAAAACACCTCTCAAATAGTGGAACCATGAAGCTGTGGAGCCAGGATTTGGAAGTGGAGCTCAGAGATCAAACATGGTCTAAAGCTTTTACATCTGCCAAGACTGTGTTCACCTGCAACAGACTCAAAGAAAACCAATAAAGAATTCTGCACAGACTGCATTGACTTGACCGCCAGCATTCCCCTCTTTGACGTAAACGTGATACGTGCTTAGGAACCTACTACCACTGTATCCGGGAATGCCCTTTGATAAGGAGATTCTGGAAAAATGCAGCAACAGAACTTAGCTGTACTTTTCACAAGAAAATTTCTGAGGACCCAGCGCTTTTTGTTTTTGGTGTGACTGTGAAGAGGCTGCTGCTGTCCGATCAAAAGAGGGTTTTGTTGCTTAAACTTTCACATCTAGTAAGACGTTGCATTTTGTTGCAGTGGATTCACGGCCAACCTCCCTCAGTCACACAGTGGTACTGTGTGGCTCCTATGGAGCGCCTCAGGGCCTCACTGAAGGGTAATTCCAATGCTTTTTTATAAGGTTTGACAACCTCTGTTTGATCACCTTCCTGGTAATCTTGTAAACACAATTTATGAAGGAGGACCACACATTATTCTTTACATGTATAATCATCTGTTTCCCTTTGGTAATCTATGTAACAACTTGGATTTATGTATGTAACAATAACTGATGTCTTTTCCTCCATGTTCTGGCTCTGAGGTGCTGAAAATTTTGATTTATTTATTTATTTTTTGTGTGTGTAAGTTTCAGCTGCTGTATTCAAACTCTAAAGTTCTTATTTTTTCTCTGCCTTTTTTTTCTGTTCTCTGCAGTTCCTTCATCCCGGCATCATTCAAATTCCCAATGACTAAGGAAAAAAGAAAAATCTAAATCAATATCTCCAGGTAAAAGGAAAGATAGAGGCCAACCATCGCCCCTCAGATACATCTCAGAAGATTTGGAAATAGACAAAGTAATCTGTCTGAGAAAGTACTGAAGAGAAAGTAAACTTTTTCTCACAAATCTGTCAGTGAGAAGTCCCCACATCTGTAACTTTTGATTGCTGTGCGTACACTGCCATGCAGATCTCCACGCTGGCCTGCTTAACTAGCCCATCACGCCGCCTCCTTTTATTGGCCCAGTTGAAACTGTGGCTCCTCCTCTTCAGGCTTGAGTTAACAGGAGCCACCTTCACCTGCGTGTTTCCTTGCATCTGCTCCAACCAGACAAGACAGGTCCTCTGCACCGGACAAAAACTGGAGGAAGTGCCAGAGAATATACAAGGCAATACAAGACACCTAAACCTGCAGGAAAACTCCATCCAGGTAAATATAAGGCAGTGACATGTCATGTTTGCACTGAATTAAAGTACCGTATTTTCACGACCAAAAGGCGCAGTCCCTTTTGTGTGTTCTGTATTTAACACACATAAGGCGCTCCTGATGATAGGGCACGGTTTTTGTAAACATATCCTCCACTATGTACGTCCGCCTTACAACGGCACAAACAAGCAGACAAGTGTGCGTATTTAAAAATAGATCGGGAGCAAAACAGAGTTTGGTTGGCTTTCTTTCAATATTTGTTACAGTCGTCATAAAGTCATTTATCAAATCCATCCAAGTCCTCATCCTCTGTTTCAGAATCTAACAGCTGCGCTAAATCCAACATAGCAGGTTCACTTTCCTCGCTGTCAGAGTGACTTTCTGTACCGTGCGGCTCCTCAGAAATGATGCCTGTTTTGCGAAAGATCGGACAACAGTGCCACCAGACACGTGGGCCCAGGGGTGGGCAAACTTTTTGACTCGCGGCCCACATTGAATTCAAACATTTGACAAGTGGGCCGGACCCAGGCGTGGGGGCGTCGGGGGAGCGGCGTGCCCTCCCCCTCTCTAGGTCGACAAAAAAACAAATATTCTTACTACTTTAGTTATTATAAACTTTTGTTAAAATATGCACCAAAATGCATATTTTAACAAAATAACTTGTTAAATAAGTTATTTAACATATTTTTCAAAAAGGTTTTGGGGGGGTCAGGGGGTATACCCCTAGACCCCTCTATACTAGTGAGCACCATAGGTGCTGGGTTTGTTCACCCCCCCCCCCCCTTTAGAAAATCCTGGATTCACCCCTGGGAACAGGAGCAGATGGATGGCATGCTTTGGTAACTGCTAGATTAGACCGATAGAATGGCACGCTAGATTTTAAACAACCGCGTTAAATGTTACATCAAGAGCGTTAAATTTCAAATCTAGTGGCGTTAGGTCTGATATCTAGTGCGATAGTGCTTAAAAACATTTAGCGGTGCTAGTTTTGAAATTCAAGCGCTGGATGTTACATTTTGCTTGTTTTAACATCTAACACGCTTGTTTACGTGCGTGTATTGGGCCCGATGGCTTTCCATATCTGTGCACACTGTGCACACTTTGAAAGTGTGGGCATCAAGGAGACACACACATTTTAATGGGAGCGGTGTTTTTCTATTTTTGGCGCCATCTCGTGATGAACATTTAAAAAAATCAAGTAAAATAAAACTAACATGGTTTATTTATTTCTATTTTTTCCAGTTAGGCGGGCCGGATTAAAATGTTTAACGGGCAGCATGTGGCCCGCGGGCTGTAGTTTGCCTATGCCTGCGTTAGCCCAAGCATCTACACGTAACTCGCCCGGTGCTACCTTCCACCCTGCGTGAATCTGTGGTCTCCTCTGGTCATCCATCACTCCCACGTCGCTCGCAGCCTTACTTTGAACGACCGATTCACGCCAATGTCCAGCGGTTGGAGTTCCTTTGTCAGACCTCCCGGAATAACAGCAAGCGTAGCGTTCATCTGCTTCACTTGTTTTTTTTCACAACACATATAGGGCGCACTGCACAATAGGGCGTACCACTCATTTTGAAGAAAATCTGAGACTTTTATATGCGTCTTATGGTCGTAAAGATACGGTATGCAAATATATTTGTAAAAATTACACTAAAAAATTTATGACGATTCTGTCAAGTAAGTTCTTTTGTTTTTGCAGCAAAAAATTCAAAATGTAAATCTAGGCTTTCCTTGAACAGGTTTTTGTAAGTGTTTGGAAATTACATCCTTGAAAAGCACAATAATAACTCGAGATCAACGTGTCGCACATGTTACACAAAAATAGCCAATGAACTTGTCATCTGAAACCATTTAGAGGACTTTTTTGGACACACAAAATCACACAAATACAGTAAATGCAGATACCAAGTACCATGCATCACTGCATACAATTTTCAGTAATAAATATTTTTCTACAAAATAATTCATATACAGTATATACGGAGAAAAAAATTGAATTTCCATTATAAAATCAGCCTCCTGGTTCAGTTTCCAAAAAAAGAATATTTATTCAGTCTTGCAGAGGGCAAAATAATCTTTCCAAGTAAAAATGATATTTTTATGACAAAAAATGACAGAGTTATGAATTTATTTCCATTACGTACTGACTACTTATTCCAAACAGCAAAAAGTCAAAAGTCAAGTTTCTTTATTGTCCTTCCAAAGAGCATAATCACATAAAAAAAGTACATAAAAAAAAAAAACAGACAGAACGAATGGACAAACTTTGAGACAAAAAATACATAAATAATTGGGCATACAAAAAAAAAAGCTAAGTGTGATTTAAAATCTTAGTAGATGTATGGATAAAGGTAGTCCCCAACCTATTGCTCTACAAGGTGGAACCATATATTGCCGTCCGGATGGCAAAAGCTGAAACTGTTCCCTGAGAGGACAGGTCAGGGACCCTAAGTTAGCGCCTGCCTTTCTTTGCACTGTTTAGTGTGCAGCTCTTCTACTGGGGCCTGTGTTCCTTTTGAGATCTTACCAGAGGTACAAATAAATATTGATGGTGTAGAAATCGAAAATGTATCTGAGAACAAATTTCTAGGTGTTATTATGGACAAGAAATTAACATGGAAAGCCTACATCTGTCATCTTAAAACTAAAATATCCAAGAACCTCTCAATCATACAATAAAGCCAAACAATATCTAGATCAGTTGCTCTCTGTACATTATACTGCTCTCTGATTCTATTTGCTGTATTGAAATATGGGCAAATACTTATTAATGTTTAACCAAACATTTATTCTTATTGCAAAACCAAGCTGTCAAGATTTGTCACAAGACTTGTTTTCTAGATCATACGCACAATTTTCTCATTCGGTCCAAATTACTCAAATTTTCTGACCTTGTCAAATACTTTACTATATTTATGTCATACAAAGCGTTCAATAAGTTATTACCTGGTAATTTACAGAAATGTTTCACTACTTGGCAAATTGTGTTCAATGTTAGAAGTTATGATCATTTCGTTTTATTAAGGGTTTGTACTGTATGGAGGGGTTTTTGTGTGTCTGTGTGTAGAGTGAAGCTGTGAAATATTTTGGATCTGCAACTCAAACAATGCCATAACATCTATAAATTCAAGTTGTTGTACAATAACACGGTCTGGTCCAGTTATGAAGAGAGACCAGTCTAAACACAATATAACTCGTGTGTAATTGTGTCAGGAGTTGCATACACAGTATGATTGCATAATTGTGATTTGTATATGTAAGTATATAGAAATGTATTAAGTGTTATGTGATAGAATGCTTATATATATATATATATATATAAATATTATAGAATTTTTTTTTTCTTTCTAACCGAGCAGAATAATTAAATTATGCATTTCATTTTTGTTTACTAGAAAGATGGGGTGGGTCCAAACAAATTTTCTTCTCCCCACTCGGTTTTTGAATTTTGTATCTGTACTATTAATGTGGAAATGCCTGATAGTGTATTTGCTCAAAATAAACTTTCAAATTCAAACCAGATTGCCCATTTTATGAAATGGACAATTTCATAAATTGGGTGTAACATACAGTAAATATGTGCAAAACAACTTTTCCAATGTGGATTACCATAAAGTAGAAATTAGGCACCACTAAACATCTTTTATTTTCTTTCTCTCTGGAGGTTATCAAGACAGACACTTTCAAGCATTTGCCAGACCTCCAAATTCTTCAACTCTCCAAGAATGAAATACGTCAGATAGAAGTCGGAGCATTCAACGGCCTCCCAAACCTCACCACACTGGAACTGTTTGACAACCATCTCACACAGGTACCATCACAGGCCTTTAAGTACCTCAGCAAGTTGCGAGAGTTAAGGTTGCACAACAACCCCATTGACTCTCTTCCAGGCTATACCTTCCTTGGTATGCCTTCACTGCGTCGCCTGGATCTAGGAAAACTCAAGAAGTTAAATTTTGTCTCTGATGCAGCATTTGTGGGCCTATTGAACTTACAATTCCTAAACCTCGACATGTGTAAGCTGAACGAAATTCCTAGAATGACCATGCTTGTGCGTTTAGAGGAACTGGATCTATCAGGAAATCAGTTGGGGATAATTCACAATCATTCATTTCAGGGATTGTCCTCTCTTCGTACGTTGTGGTTGATGAGCTCACAAGTTTCGTTCATTGAACAAAATGCTTTTAAGGGTTTGAAGAACCTTAAAGAGCTTAGTCTGTCCCACAATTTTCTGCATTCTCTTCCTCATGATCTTTTCTCACCTCTTCACCGATTTGTACAGGTCCATCTTAAACACAACCCCTGGGTCTGCAACTGTGATATTCTTTGGCTCAGCTGGTGGTTGAAAAAGAACAATGCTGACAACACTACCGGATATATGCGCTGTCAAGCTCCTCCAGGTTTGAAAGGAAAGTACGTGGAAGAACTTGACCAGAGTCACTTTACCTGCTACGCACCTGTCATTGTGGAGCCACCAAATGATCTCAATGTCACCGTAGGAATGGCTGCTGAACTGATATGCCGCACAAGCACATCCAAAACTTCTATCAACTGGAAAACTCCAAATGGAACACTGCTGACTTATGGCTCCAATCGGGTTAGGATTTCGGTTCAATATGATGGAACGCTGTATATCACCAACGTTACCCAGCGAGATGCAGGCCGGTACATCTGCATGGTCACCAATGCAGCTGGTACAATCAATGCAACCGCTGTCCTTAATGTCACTACTACAGAGGCCAGAATTAATTACACCCAAAGCACTCCTGCTACCATGGAAACATTGGGGGCCAAACTAGAGCACGATGATGAATCAAATAACAACCATAAGAGCTTGATTCCGGTTAATCCTCATCGCACAAGCCCAGACTCAAATTTTGAGGAGATAAAGAAAACAATCCAATTTGTCGGCACAGCTGTCAATACTCTCTTATTTTGGATATTACTGGTGTCCCTCTGCAAGCTTATATTTAGCAGGTATCTGAGCCCTACTTATGTCAGGAAGACTATTAATGAGCTAGATCCTGGTACCAGTGATCAGGGAAGTGAAAACTCGGAAATCTCCATTGCGACACAGAACGGAATTAGTGGAATAGGTGAAGACCAGAACCTCAGAGTGCACCAACCCGAGATTGTAAATTTATCCAATTTGGCTAATTCAGAACACGCCAACCAAATGAAAAATAAGCAATACTTTGAAAACCAAGAAACTGGTCTGGTCATAAGCACAAGGTTGTGAATGGGCTCCAAGAATAGCAGCCCATCTGCATGTTCTAAACTACAAAAAAATTCCCTGCTCCCAAGCTCCAGCTGCCAATGTCGGAGTAACAATTAGAGGGGGTACTCCACACTGTCTGGAACCTTTCCCCCAGTATGGCCAACACTGGTCTGTGAAAAACTCTAAGGAAACAGGGCTGAATCCAAAATCTCAATAGGATTCAGAGGAAAAGGGTCACGCACTCAATTTTTAGTGAAAGTTCCTTTAAAAAAAAAAAAAAAAAGTAGCCCACCTAAACCCAGTTTAATAAGATGAGGGACTCTCAGTTCTTTCCTAATTCTGAAACTACATCAAATAAAATGTGTCTAATGTCTGAGTCCTATTTTATATCACATTTGAAATTTAAACAGCAATACCTTTAATCACACCTTGTACAAATTAAACAAATAGGGAAATTTACATCTCGTGTTGAAGGCCTGAGCGACGCTTGGGAGCAGTGTGGCGTACAACCTCTTGGCCGCTTCACTCTACAGGCCCAAAATAAAATAAAATCCAAAGAATATCTACTCTGGGAGTGTAGTCAATATTACTTCTTGATATTGTGAAACCAGTAAAGTATGCGTTTTTCAGAAAATCTATGTAAGTAAGTAAGTAAGGACAAAGTAAGGACAAAAATATGCATTCAAAGTGAGTGAGCTAGCGCACAGTTCTGGTGAGAAATAACAAAAAGAGCACATGGTTAAAATTGCTCATTGTAGAGTCTCACAGCAGAAGGAAGGAAAAACCTCCTGAATCTCTCCTTCACACAGTGAGGGTGGAGCAGCCTGCCACTGAAGCTGCTTTTGATGCAGACAGAGTGTCCAGGTGGGACACTCTGCAGGGGAGGGACTTGTTGTCTAGCATGGATGTCAGTCTCTTCAGGACTCTTCTGTCACCCACCTCCCGCACTGAGTCCAGGGAGCAGCCGAGGACAGAGCTGGACTTCTTGATGATTCTGTCCAGCTTCTTCCTCTCCCTTTCTGTGATGCTATTGGTCTAGCAGAACACACTGTGCAGGATGACTGAGGCCACCACAGAGTCGTAGAAAGTCTTCAGAAGTGCCCCATTCACTCCAAAGGACTGCAGTCTCCTCAGGAGGTAGAGCCTGCTCTGACTCTTCCTGTACAGTGCGTCTGTGTTGTGAGTCCAGTCCAGTTTGTTGTTGAGGTGAACACCCAGGTATTTGTAAGAGTCCGCCTGCTCAATGTTCATTCCCTGGATGTTCACTGGTGAGGGAGTGGTAGAGTGATGCTTGCGGAAGTCCACCACCATCTCCTTGGTTTTCCCTGCGTTGATCAGGAGGTGGTTTCGCTGACACCAGTTCACAAAGTTCCACGTCAGTCCTCTGTACTCCACGTCATTGTCGTCGCTGATGAGACCAAGAATTGCGGTGTCGTCAGGGAACTTCTGCAGCATGCCGGCGCATTTAAAAAAAAAATGCGTGTAAACACCTGTACCTACAGTATGTGCAGGTCACCTTCAGATACCTGCACAAATGAGCTTTACAGTCATCTTTGAAGATTCACATCAAGGTTTTATTGTTGTTGTTGTTGTTGTAGTACAATCTTTCTTGTGCAGGTCGCCTATACACTTACGTGTTTAGGTCACTTATTCATGTGTTGAGGTCACTTCTTTCTTTCAAATGTATCCAATCTAAAATTCAGAAATGAAAAAAAAAACAAAACAAGTTACTGGTTTGTGTGGACATATAGAAGTAGAAAAGTAATATTAAATAGCCTGACTTTTTTTTCTTCTTGTGGTTGGGGTATTGTTTGTTCTTCAAATGAATAGAGAAAAATGAGATAACTATTAAATCACTTAAAAAATCATGGACAGTTCCATTCCACACCTCTTTATTTCTTACTGTATAAATATAGCAGATGTGATATGATTTTTTTTTGTAAATAGTTTTCATACACTTTTACCCTTGTACAAGTAAATGAGAGTCTCTAGTTTGTTCTCCAGACAACAATGATTTTCCATCTAACAACAATCATCAATATCAAAAGTATTGTTTCTAGTTCATACAGATAACTGAAAATTCAGATTATCCAGACTTTTGCTATTACCTGGATTTAATTTTTCAAGAAATATTTTGATATACAACCATGTGCCTCTTCTGCACGTAGTATCTCAATTAAAAAATAAGAAGTCTACAGATTGCCATGGTATTGATATGTCCCTTATCAAGCAGGTCATCCACTGTATTCTTGAGCCCTTTACGTTTATTTGTAATAAATCTTTTTCTTGTGGTACTGTTCCAGATCTAATGAAAATTGCCAAGGTGATCTCAGTGTACAAAAGTAGCAACAAAGAAGTTATTTCTAATTATAGACCGATCTCACTGCTACAACAGTTTTCTAAAATACTGGAAAAGTTGTTTGCAAATCAACTTGATTCATTTACAACAAAATACAACTTATTAAATGTACACTTGTATGGTTTTAAGAAAAACTGTTCAACATCTCTTGCTGTGATGGATTTCTTTGAGCATGTTATAACTGCTGTGGATCAAAAACTTTATACTGTGGGTGTTTTTGTTGATTTAAGTAAAGCGTTTGACACAATAGATCATTTTCATTTATTAAAGAAATGTGAAAACTATGGCCTTCAAGGCAAAAATAATTAATGGCTGCAAAGTTATCTGGATAATAGATTACAATATACAAGCATAAATAATATCAACTCTCAAGTAGATAGAGTTGTATGTGGGGTCTCACAAGGCCCTTTGACCAAAATTATTCACACGTCATATAAATGATATTTTTACAGTCTCAACAGAGTTAAAATTTGTATGTTTGCTGATGACACCAATTTCTTTTGTTGCGGTGAAAATATTAATGATTTATTGAATGTTATGGAAAAAGAATTTGTTTTGATAAAAAAGTATTTTGATTATAATAAATTATCACTTAATCAAGATAAAATCCAATTTATGATATTTTCAGGAAATAGATTTGTTAATAAAGCCACTTTATGTTTCAGTTGAACTTTTATTGAACGGGTTTATAAAGTTACATATTTGGGGGTTATTCTTGATGAAAAATTATCCTGGAAATTACATATTTATCATATTAAACAAAAAATCTCAAAATCTATTGCTATACTGTATAAAACAAGAGACGCTTTAAATACAAAAGGGTTATATTTGATTTACAGTTCCTTGGTTATGCTTATTTTTCATATTGTGCTGCGATTTGGGGGAATACGGGAAAAACTCAGATAGATTCACTGGTTAAATTACAAAAAAACGAAATAAGAATAATAAACAGAGTTGGATTTTATGAACACACAAATCAACTGTTTATTCAGAATAACTGTAAGATATGGTAAATATTAGAATATTACAGATTATGTACAAAGTTAAAAAAAATTTAGTTCCAAAAGTATACAAAGCTTTTTTAAATTTAGAGTTGGCCATTATAATATTACATTATATTGTATTATTATTATATTGTATTATTATTATATTATATAACATTATATTGGACATTACTCCACACAGAAAGGCCAGTGTTTCACACTTTTTGGTTATGTACTGTACTTCCACATGTGTTAATTCATAGTTTGAATGCCTTCAGTGTGAATCTACAATGTTCATAGTCATGAAAATAAAGAAAACTCTTTGAATGAGAAGGTGTGTCCAAACTTTTGGTCTGTACTGTATATATATATATATATATATATATATATATATATATATATATATATATGGATAGATATATTAATAAATATTCAATAAAACATTGGTAAAATGAAGACATCTACAGAGATAAAATCTGTTGGAGTTGTTCATTCAGCTAATAATAATAAAAAAAAACAACATTATCTCGAGTTGACATTTTGAAACGGTGTTATATTTATTTATTTATTTATTCAAACTGACACATTTGCAGATATTAAAGCTTCTGAAAAAGATTTGGTACAGAACTTCGAAACAGAGCACAAGCCAACACACAGAGACACACCGCTCAGTGATATATTCCCACAATATTAATACACACATTTAGAAAACACAGTCTGAAGAACAAAACACAAAAGCAACCACAGTAAAAATTGAAGAGGAAGAAAACAAAAAAGCCAAAGTGAACAAAGAAGGAGATGGAGGCCATGTTTAAGCAGACTTACAACAGTTAAAGTTGAAAATACCAGCCTTAAAACTTCTTTTAAATTTCACAAACACTGAGATACCGACGTGAAAAAATCCAAAACAAGGAAAGAGTGTCTTATTAGCTACAGGTTTACATCCTGTTTGTAATACTGCTAACACAATAACCACAGTATTTTATTAAGACAATATTTACTTCTATATTTGAGAGTATCAGCATCACATAAGCCATTGATTTTTTTACACAAGTTGTTTACAAGTCGAAAATATAAGAATCAGTGCCACCAAGACAGCTGTTTTTTTTTTTTGTTTGTTTTTTTTTGTTATTTCATGCTATTGGTAGCTCGCCAGGCCTCTGGCATTGGTTCTCAAATAACAACAACAATATTAAACATTACAATTAATGTTCACTGGCTACTTAAAACATACATGACATTTCATTTTAATCAAAGTTAAACAAATTATTAGCCAAATGTTAAACATTTTGGCCTCAGCCACACCTACTGTGTGTCCACAGTAACTTCTCTCAGCAACACATAAAGAGACAGAAGTTAAATTGAATAGTATGAACTTTTTTTTGTTAAAAAATCTGGTTTATAAACCAAGGCATCTTTTAAATGGGCTGATCTACACCTAGAAGACCCGCACCAATGGTTCTGAAAAAGACATTAATTCCAGTGGCTGAAACGGCATATCAGGTTTTTAAAAATGAAACTGAAATTTTGTCTGCCATTTTCAGTGTCCAAGTTTTTGCAAATACAATACCATGGCAATGAGGTTCCGTGCTTTTGCTGTTTGTGCGTACAGTAAAACAGTCTATGCTCCTCAGCGACATGACATTGCTGGCTATCTTTGAATTGTATTGTATTTATAATGAAGTGTCCATCTTTGCCGCTGGGAGGTGCGCCAAACAAAGCTATCCTCCCCACCCATATCCAAGAGGTGCTCATGATGTGGGTGGTTAAGATTTAGGATGTGGTATATGAGGTATGTTCTGATGAGGTTAGGGTCTTGGTCAGGTGTCGTTGTTCTAGTAGGGGTACAACAACACTTGTCTCAATTAATTTTTCAATGATGTGAATGAACTCATCATATGAATGTATGCGTTAATAAATTAATGGACTGTACATGTTGGGCCTGGATTCCAAACAAGATAGCGATGGAATGTGAATGTTGCCCTTCAATCACTCAACATTGAAGGTATTGGAACGATGTTATTGCTTCATTTGAAGTCTTGTTTTTTTATGTTTAACGTCAGCATGTGTGCTTTTTTTTAAGAATATGAAAACAGTTTGCAGAAGACTTATTCAGGATAAGCTTTATCATTAATATTTTCTAGTACTTCATGCGTACAAGACGATCACATTATGTTTATGTTTTAATCAAGAGCTTTTTAAATAGTTTTAAATGACTGCACGACAATATCATATGTTGTAAAGTTAATGGTTGAGAAATGCTTCGTATTTCTAGATAATGATTTTAAATGGGAACATTTTGATCATAGAACTGTTAAATCATCTAGTTCCTATAACCCTGACAGATAGTTTGTTCTGTTCAGAACAGAATGTACGTAAAATAAAATACAATAAAGTAGTAAATTAAAATAGAAAATCATTGTGGCCAAATGTATCCAGTTTGTAAAATCCCTAATAGATCAGTTTATATTTGTCATTGACACAGAATTGCTCTTTTTAAAATGATTGTTTCCATGTTTTCATTGTCTCCATTCCACTCATCTCACTTTGTATCCCGCCTAACATTTGAGCCTTGCTGTACTCAGTTTTAACTCCTCCCCGATAAGTTTTATTTGTTTAAAACGATGGGATGGTCCCTCGATGCTGTTGACCAGACTTTTTCTGTTTGAGGAGCAGCATGAGGAGCTGTCCTGATAAACTGTATACTTCATGTGGTTTATTGACACAGTACTGAATTACAGTATTTTGGTTGCCTAGGAGTCTATGATAATGTTTTGGGAAATCTCACGTTATTTGGTCTTTAGAAAAATAAATTTCAGCTAATCTTAGCTGTTTACCATGAACTAATAATTAACTCTATCCCCACCACTATTGGTGATCTATTGTGTGGGGATAGATCGGCACACAATTAATGATGGCGATTTATCCTGGGTATGAAATGTTATCATTTTAGTTACAGACTGGAAAGATAATCAGTAATCTCCATAACACGATCATTGTTGTCGATGTGTTGCTTTGGCAGCTGGCGCCGCTTCCAAACATAGTACAACACCAGTGTCATGGCTGCAATAAAAATGATGGTGACAAAGCTGCCAGTGATGATCATTGTGGTCTTTATCTTTTTATCCAGGCTTAAGAAACTTTGCTCAGTTGGCACACTGACAGTGGGTTGAGTGGAGCGTGGAGATGAGGACCACACTGAAGGTGAAGATGAATCTGTGATAGAAACTTCCTCTGGCCTCATTTTAGAGGGGCTTGATGTGCTTGTGCCACACTTCAGTGTAGCAGCAATTCCTTCAGTGAGATTGAGGTCAGTTGGTGGCTCCACTATGATGGGTGCATTGCAGGTCAAGTGACGGTCAAGTTCTCCAACGTTTTTGCCTTTCAAAATGGGGGGAGCATGACAGCGTACACAACAGCTGGTGGTGTTGGTTTGTTTGAACCACCAGTCGAGCCAAAGAACATCGCAGTTGCATACCCAGGGGTTGTGGTTAAGATGCACCCGCTGAAGTCGATGAAGAGGAAAGAAGCGATTCTGGGGCACAGATTGCAGAAAATTATAGGACAGGCCGAGTTCTTTCAGGTTCTGTAAGCCAATAAAAGCATTTTCTTCTATGGATGACACTTGTGAGTTCATCAACCACAACTTACGAAGGGAGGACAGTCCCTGAAAGACACCAGGGTGAATTATCCCAAACTGATTTCCCGATAGATCCAGTTCTTTCAAACATACAAGTGTTGCCAATTTAGGAATTTGCTTCAGTCCACACATGTCCAGGTTCAAAAGCTGTAAGTTAAAAAGGCCCACAAAAGCCATGTCAGAGATAAAATGCAAGCTTTTGAGCTCCCCCAAGTCCAGTCGGCGTAGCAAGGGCATCTGCTGGAATGCATAGTCAGAGAGTGTCTCAATGGGGTTGTTTTTCAACCACAACTCTTTTAGATTTCTAAGGTACTTAAATGCATGTAATGGTATCTGTCTGAGACGGTTGTCAAAGAGTTCCAGTGTTTTGAGGTTTTGAAGGCCATTGAATCCTTCGGGTTCTATGTGATGTATCTGATTCCGAGATAGTTGAAGAACTTGGAGGTGTCGCAAATGCTTGAAGGTGTCTGACTTGATAACCTACAAAACAAAAAAGGAGTTAATTCAGTAATCTTCTGAACCACTTATTCTCAACGGAGTGGCGGCTGGTCCTGTATGATTTCAAGCGACAGGCAGGATACACCCCAAACAGCTTGCCAGTCTGTTGCAGTGCCACACACACAGACAACCGTCCACAGACACATTCATTCCTTAATGCATGCATGTTTGTAGGGTTTGGGAGAAAATCTGAGTACCTGGTGAAAACCCACACATTCATGGGGAAAACATACAAACTCCACACAGAAAGGCCAGTGTTTCAAGCCTCACCCCCACTCCCAGACTCAAACACCCATTCTCCTTGCTGGTACCACTGTGGAGCCAACAGGAGAAAAAGATTTTCAATACATTGCTTTAAAATCTGAGGACGCGGGGCACCTGCCCTGCTCACCAAAAATAAATAAATAAAAAGTGTATATGCAGGTAAATATGAAAAACTGTCTTGTGTGAAGATTATATGCATTTTAATAACATTTTACATTGTTTTATTTCACTTTTTGCTCCTTTGAGTGGTGCTCGCTCCGCACTCACATGTGTGTAAGTGGCTTCCGGTATTTCTGAAAAAACCATCAGCTCTGATTATTTCTTCAATCATTGTTATTGCAAACCATAAACACACCTAATTTTCTATGTTGTTTTACATTTGACGGGCTGTTCTATGGTAAAAAGGTTTTTGAAAGCCAATTTATGAACTATGACATTCATTGATGCTCATCTCTGTTAATTTAGATGAGAAGTTAATTCTGACTGTAGTGGGTTTTAACCATCATCACACAAAATGTTGTGTTGTGATGTACAAAACGGCAATCTGAAAGTGATAGCATCTTCATGTAAAGGTGTCCATAAAATGTTATTTGTAGTTAGTTTAAAATGTCTTGAGTTTTCTTTTGTAGCCCTGTAGTTTCTTGTCCTTGATGTTTAATCACATTATTCCCTAAACTTTTTTTTTATTTTAATTTTCTTTAGTATTTTAATATTTTATTATTTTTTTTTATTTTCCTTCTTGTATATATACTGTCTATTTCTTTCTTGTTGCTGCTGTAACGCACAAATTTCCCAAGTGTGGGATCAATAAAGTAATTCTAATCTAATCTAGTTTCTGAGTCAGTAAATCTATCCAGTCTTGTCGAATATTTGACATGATCAAATCAAATAAACTTTTATTTATAAAGCACTTTTCAAACAAACTTACACAAAGTGCTGAACAAAACAATAAAAACTTTAACAGAGTTAAAATTCAGATCATTATTTTTTAAATTTATTTATTTTTATTTTATTTCGGTCACATTGTAAATTCACATTAAAGAAAGTTACATTTTTTTTTCTGAAATTGTATTTTGCCAAGGGACATCAAATTTAAAAATAGTAACTAAAAAACAAGCATACATTAAAAATCACACACTTACACAAAACACTGGACACATGCATCAACATTCATCCAACCCCACACTTTCTCCCAGCCTCCCAGTCCACCGCCGCCCCCATTTTCTATTACCTATTAGCTACTGTCGCTTTAACTGAGTGATAAATAAAATAAACATCTGGCCTGATGTTGTGAGGAAAAAAAACTGAGTATCAATCCACACCAGGAGTTAGCCTGCCCATGACTGCAGAGGCCAAAACCACAGGGGTCTACCAAGCTCTAGGGCACCTACAGAAGCGATCTGGCTAAAGTTAGAGACATGCATCACCTAGGCCAGTCAGACCGGCACTGAGGAGAACCCACAGACTGAGCAGGCAGAGCTGGAGGATTCCAGACACAGAATAAAACAATAAACCAGTAAAGCTGATTAAAAACTATTTAAGAAATTAATACTAAAACTAAGTCAGAAAACAAACAGATTTCAATAAATACATAAAATCATCTTAAACAAAAAAAATCAATTAATAGCCAAATTAAAAAGTTGGGGTTCAGCCTCTTCTTGAAACATGAACAGACTCTGCGGCACTGAGTTCGTCTGGCAGGCTGTTTCACAGGTGAGAATCATAATACTGGAACGATGCCTCGCTGTGGGTTTTTGTTCTAAAATTTTAAACAACTAAAAGTCTGGTACCAGAGGACCTCAGGGTCCGTGAGGGGTCGTACCTCACAAGGATCAGAAGACCCAAGACCAAGGATGGGCAAACTACGGCCCGCGGGGCACATGCGGCCCGGGAAATAGTTTAATCTGGCCCACCAAACTGAAAATTTTTTAACTAAATAAACCTTGTTTATGTTTTATTTCCTCTGCAACTTTAACGTTTCCTCATTAGATGGCCCACTCTAACTATAGTATATCGGCTTTGTTTGAGGTGAAGCGTAGGGTATTACTCTACGTTTACACTTCAACCTTCGACCCAGTCTTAAAAGAGAAGTTCAGCTCTCTGAAACTAAATAACTTCTATGCTTCACTCAATGAAGCTGCATTTCCAAATCTCCGGCGCAAAGCACAGATGATGTTGTATGAACATCAACAAAGCCAGCCAAAGATCCAACTTAACAGACCTACACCTCATTCAGAGAATCGACAAAACAAAACTAACTCCAAATTTTAATACGCTGGCTAAAAACGAAGACCAACATCTCTGCTCACATTAAAACGTGTGTGTCTCCGTGATGCGCACGTTGTAAAAAAAAAAAAAACAGCGCACGCAGATCAAGAATAACGCGCTCCACAGACGGATTTGCTGAAACTGTTTCATTTTTGAACTGGTAGTTGTTGACTTTTGGCACCAGAAAAATAAACTGAATAGAACATTATATCTCCTACCGTTTTTGGAAAAAAAAGAAAAGAAAAGACCGTCAGAAGGAGAGTGATTGTGATATCCTGAAGGATTATGAAGTTTTCAGTTCTTTATAATAAAATGTTTTTTATTTTTCATTTGCAGTGTTTAAAGACTCATTTTCAAAGTCAGAGACTTGGTTGTGATGTTTTTCTTTATTTTCATCGGAAATTAACACTAGAAGCCTCACGAGGGGGGGTCAATTGACCACCACTACCTGAAAGCTCGTGGAGGTGTCTCGAGACACCAGGCTTTCTGCTTGAGTTATTAAAACTAGACACTTAAGAGTCGTTTGGAAGGCACTTAACACTCGGAGACGAGGAGGCTCTAATTGAATCGCAAAAACGACTCTGCTCCTCAGTGTGCAGGTCAGATAGAGGTGTCAGATGACTCTTTCTGGGGTAGACAGGAGGTTGAGAAAATCTTGGAGCTTCCGGTGTTAAAGCACATGTTTTCTGTAGTTTTCCATCTGCTCCTGGTCCGGCCCATTGGTCAAATGTTAGAGCTTAATGTGGCCCACAGATCAAAAAGTTTGCCCACCCCTGCCCATGACCATTAAAACATTTTAAAAACATTAAAAGAACCTTAAAATCAAACCTGAAACTCAGAGGGAGCCAATGCAGTGATTTAAAATTGGTGTAATGTGTTCCTGCCTCCTGGTATTCATCAGAACTCGTGCTGCTGAGTTCTGAATTAGCTGTAAAAAATAAACATTCTTTTTAGGGAGACCAGAAAGCAGAGCATCACAATAATCTATTCTACTAAAAATAAAAACATGCATCAGAATTGTCATGCTGGTAAGAGAGAGAAACAAACAAACTCTAGCTATGTTTTCAAGTTGATAAAATTCCGTCTTTGTGACATTTTTTATATAAAAGTCATCTCAGAGTCAAAAAGAACACCCAAGTTTTTTACACAATGATGATGGGAGTAATCCTCCCATCAATTTCTCCCACAATTAACCAGGTTGGAAGGAACTCACATACACACGGAAACTCTATGTAGTCCAGACAGACGGACCTCACTCCACCAGGGTCTCAGTCTCTGACCGTCTTGATGTGAGACCACACTGCCAGCCAGTGTAGTGTTTTGTACTGTATGTGCATTTTAGTGCAACCGGTATACGTATGTTTGCACAATTTTATTTAATGCAAATATGATGTGTCACTGGCTGATACCTACCTGGATGGAGTTTTCCTGCAGGTCGAGGTATCTCGTATTGGCGGGTATGTTCTTTGGTACGTCCTCCAGGTTCTGTCTGTAGCAGATGACTTGTCTAGCCTGGCTAGAGCAAACACAAACAGACGGACAGGAGGAGGCAGCTCCTGCTAACTCCAGTCTGGAGAGGAGGAGCCACAGTGGCATCTGAGCCAATATAAAGAGGAGGAGGGAGCGGTCAGTAGAGCGAGTCAGCATGGTAATAAGCATGGCAGCGAACACACTGAGGAGGCTTCTCACTGGTGGATTTGGGAAAAATGCTTTACTTATTCTTACGTTCTATGGCGACCAATTTTTCTTCCTACTTCCAAATCTTCTGGGATGTTTTATTCCTTCGTTGATCACGTTGTTTTCTTCAAAAAAAATTTTATCTGGAAATATGCAGAGAAACAGATATTTCTCTCTTTTTTTTTTTTTTTTTTACTGGTGGGGAATCGGAATGAGGCTGGATGAAGATACTGTTCAAACATGAGAGAGAGAGAGACACAGAGAGAGAGAAAGAGAGGGAAAACTTTAGAGTTTGAACACAGGAATTAACACTAGAACACATTGTGCTCTTTGATCTGTTGCTTTCTTGCAGGTGAAACAAGTTCATCAGAACTAAGACAAACAAGCTCAGAAACAATGATTTTTCTTGTTATCATGTTAAACACAAACCAATCATTCTGGCTTTTAATTGCAGTGAAACTGATCTGAAAGTGACTAAAATTTATCTACAACCTTTCCCAAACAGAAGATCATGAAGGTATACTCACTGCTAAAAATCATCTTTTTAAATCACGAATAAAACACATCAAGAGATTAAAATAGAATCAAATACAATCAGTCAGCGCTGGTAAAAGAAAACGAGAACAAATATAAAAAAATAAACCAAAAATTTCAAACAAAAGAGAAAAAGGACAAATTTAAAACATATTTAATTTCTTTTCTAAAAACAAAGTCTAAAAATGTTGTTTAAAAAAGTACATTTTAAGGCTCATCTTAAATGAAAGCTAGATGGATAGAAAAAAAAAAACTAAGATAAAAATAAAGATCTAAGATGAGGTTGAAGATTGTCCCTGTGCATGAAATTCACAAAAACTCTAAACCAATGTCTTGAACATTACGAGGTAGAACACTAACCCAGTGATTTTTTTTTAACAAGACAAAACAGCATGTTTCTTTTTGTGCGGTACAACAGTCCGGAAGCTGATTTTTAAACATACTGGAATTCATTCTTATTGAGACAGGTTCAAAAACTATTGCTGCAGCCTAACCCTGAGGACAAATTATGATCAACGATAACTTCAAGGTTATACAATGTTTTCTTGCCTCTGTTGATGAAGTCCCACAAATGGTAATTGATGGTGGGAACCGGACTGTCAGGGGCAATAATAAGAGTCTAAGTTTTGTCCAATCCTTCTGTCTCTCTCATCAGCACTTCTTTATCTGCAGGATGATAAAAAGTTCTCTCTCACTTTCTAATTCTCACTTTCTTTCTGTTCCTCCATCTTTCTCTTTCTATATACAGCTCTCTCACCCCTGTCTCTTTTTCAACCTCTGCCCCCTTCTTCTTTCCCTGTGTCTCTCATTCTCTCTTACTTACGTGCACACACACGCACACACACACATCAGTAATACATGGAAACATTCACATGAACTCGCTCCCCACCACCTTTTTTAATTGTGCAAGCACAATGACCGATACATGCATGCGTTCTTTCCACCTCTCTTTTTTTCCTCTTTCTCACACACTTGTTTGCACTTAACGTGCACAGCAACGCTTTTCACACTTATTATCTTTAAATATATAACCATTATGAAAATGAAGATGTAAATGGTTCTCTTTGAAAAAAGAGCATATTTTGTCAACATTATTCAAGTAATTAAAGTTGGTTTATTACCTTGTTAATTAGTTACCAACTCAGGATTTTTACTTCAACAACACTCATATTTTATATAATAAAAAAAAAAAACATTCTCAAAAAAACTATAGAATACACCACATACAAAAACCAAATACATACTTGTACAAAAAAATCAAAATACACCAAAATTACAAGCTTGAAATACTAAAATTCTCTTATTTTTTTAAAAAAAATAATCATTTTAAGATCTTGGTGTTGAGACCAAAAAAGTTTTTTCTAAAGAAAGAACATGAAAGATATTCTATTATTTTTAAGAGAAAACAACATGCTGTAGATTTTTCTTTTGAAGACATTTCTAGTGAGAAAAGTTCTCGATAGACTGATGACAACATTTCACTTTAGATTTCAAGATTTTATGTTGTTTATTAGTTTTTAAGAATTTTAAGAATTTTGGGGAAACTTGGCAGAATAAAATGAATATGTGAAAAAACACTTTGAATCACTAAAATATTTCTCAGGATTGTTTTGTGTGTTTCTTCTGTTAAATGTCTATTTTTGTGCTGTAATACATGTCAACTAAAAAAAGATGTGCATTAGTTTCTTTATAAATTTTAAATTCACATGATATTTTATGTATTTTTAGATCATTTGGATATATTTTTGTTCATTTATGTGAACGTGAACAGAAATGTTAACATCACACTGTCTGATTTGCTTTTTTGACTAAATTTAAACTATTTTAACAATTATTTTAATACCATTTTATAATAATATGAACTGACATGAATAAATAAATTAAAAAAATAAATGTTTCATTGTACAAGTTATGGATCACCTTGTTCTTTGAGAAGTTCAGAAAAAAACTGTTGATTGCTCTACTCCAATCGCTTTGGCCAGGTTTGAAAATGACTGATCCACTTCACCTTCTCCTTCTTTCTCTTTTGTTTGATTTCCTTTTTTTAGAGTCCAGCTTGTACTTCTACATCTGTCTGCCTTTTAAGTTTCGGTCTTTTTAAGCATCACGCTCAACCTACCTGCTTCCCTCCCTGATTTCCTCCCTCTCTCCCTCTCTCGCTCCCTCCCTCCGTGTCTTTCTCTCCCCCTCCCTTCCTTCCTCACTTTTTCTACTGTGTAGAAGTTTTGGAATTTTCCTAAATTCTTCCAATCAAGACCTGAATTTCAGTTTACAAAATGTACTTATAAGTTAAAATAAACAGGTGTTCTACATGGACTCATTACTATTAATATTATTAGTATTACTGGTGAAACATTAAATGAGACTAGTGACTGACATTTTCTCAAACTAGTCACAGTAAAAACAAAAAATTAAAAGAACACTTCATGCAAGTGCCCTGAAAATATTACTAGTTGGCATTTTGGCATACTAGAAGTCACAAGAGCAATACTAGTTAACCAGCAGCATGTACTGGTTAGCCAGTAATGTGTATTTTTTAACCAGCTGATGTGCTGGTTAACCAGCATGGCGTGGTGGTTTACCATTATAGTGTAGTGATTAAAAGAGCTGAGAAGTTAGTCTGCCACTGCTCCATCATGACCCATACCACCTACCACATTAGCAGTAAGTGTGGTAGGAGCTGCAGCTCCCGCATCACCTTATTCAGTCACAGCTGACGGTGCATCAATAGATCCTGGTGTGGACTCCAGGATCCAAGAGGTGTTGGCTCAATGACTGAGAGACGCTGGTTCAAATCCCACTAATAAAGAAAATTCTAAATGACTAACTAATAAAAGAATTATTCATTGTCTATAGAGACAGAAGGATGCCAACAAAAAAAGAGTACTGGTTAACTAGTATTCAATAAAGACTGCATCTTGTACAGTAGTCAAGCCAAGTTTAATTCGTACCCCTTGGTGCAGAAGGGACCCCGGCAGGGGTGTCTCTTGTACACCTGGCGGGGCGGCCCCCTTGGCTCGGCAGTGGGGTTCTGGGCTCTGGATAAGAGCGAGCCTGGGTTGCGTGTGTTTCTGCCTCCCTTGTTCCAGTCTTTTGGGGCTGGTGAGGATCTGTTAGCCCTAATAAGCACATGGTTCACATCGGCAACATGCACGTACTTTCACTCACACTCACACACTGTATCACACTGTATCACACTGTTTACTGTTCCTTGCTCCTAACCAATATTATTATAGCTTTAGAAATGTGCGTTTGTGTTCTAGATCATTTGTTATAGAATGTTTTGTTGTGTGTGTGTCAGCTTTATCACTGGTTTAATCTCTTGGGTGTTTTTCTTCTTTTTTTTTTTTTTTTAGATAATCCAGCAGGTTGGCCGTGATGCTGAATACTGTAACTACTGATTATCTCTTCACTTTGTCTCCCTCTTTTCTTCTTCTGTACCCTATTATTCTTCTTTTTGTCACACACACACACGCGCACACACACGCGCACACACACGCGCACACACACTGTATTCCCCCCATGCACCTTCTCCCCTCAGTATTTCTGGTCAGGACCAGCAAAACCAGCAAAAAGGAGCACAGAAAGTACAGACATTTTGAATGTACACCATTTAAAATGAACAAATAGAGCAGAACAAAACTGTCCAGCAATACTTGACATAGAGATTAACATTATGCTTGTCACAAAGCCGGACAGGACACGGTACAAAAAAAAAGAAAGAAAAGTGGTTTAAAAGTCAAATATACAATAAACCTCCCTGGATGTCATTAAGCCTTCCATCAGGGGGCCCATCAATGGACCCTTTGCAGTTAGCTTACCGGCCCAATGTTGGAGTGGAGCATGCGATTATCTTTCTATTACCCCAAGCTGTCTCACCTGGAGAAGCCCGGCAGCACTGTGAGAATTATGTTCTTTGATTTTTCCAGTGCTTTCAACACCATCAAACTAGCGATCCCGAAGGACAATTTCCCCTTTGTAGGACAAATAAAGGTTTTCTTGATTCTAGCTAAGAGCTTACGTTGATAAATACTTCAGACTACTGGTCTGGCATAATTATAACCACACTCAGAAGCATATTTATACAAGTTTGTGTGAATGCGTTTAATTGAAAATGATTATGTGTGTATGTGAGAATTTTTCTAAAACGGAGGACAGCGGATATACTGCGTGTTTTCAAAAATACCCAGCTACGTGTGGACATGGTCTTATTCTTTACGTGAGCACTGATCTGAACAAGGTGTGTCATTCAGGCAGTAACGTTTCCCAGCAAAACATGACATTACCGATGCAAAACACACTATGTCATACATCAAGCTAAATGCGTTAAATAATTAGAAAGATGGGTTTTTTTTTGTCTAAGATAAAGATCTTTGCCAGATTTAAAATATGACACAATCATATATTAAGATAAATAGAAAGATTTTCAAGTTTATGCTTTTATTTTTAAATCTAACTTGAAGACGCAAAAAAAAAAAAAACCCTGAACTTTGAGAATAAATCAGAGTTGGAAACAAACTGCTTCAAACTGTGTACTGAACATTGAACTTGTACAAAATTTTCAAAAAAGTTCAATCTGGACTCTGACAGTTTACTGATTTAAACCCAACAACAAATCCAAACTCATCCTTTGAGCGCAGAATATGGACATTTATTCTAAAAGTCACAGAAGAAGGCGTGCTTTCTTTTCCATAATTTTCATAGTGCTTATTTTCCTCCCAGATTATGTTAAGTGTTTCTAAACAGAAAAAAAAGGAACAGAAATGGGTTGAAGAGGTGAGGCTCAAACGCATGCAGAACATGAGGGTTTATTTAATAAGCTGTTTTTCTGTCAGAGCTTCATCACACTGGATTTATCAGTCTGAGATGAACTGGTTTTATTTGAACCTGAAAGAGAAACACCCGAGTGGGAAAGAAAGTGGGAAAGTGAGTGTTTGAGTGTCTCAGAGGTTAAATCAAAAGAGAGAAGAAGAGGAGGCTTAGAAACTGTACTTTATCAGCTCTGCTCTCTGCCGCCCCCTGGGGGCTGTGCTGAGTTGGTGATCATGAGGAAGATTGCCCCTCCCAGAATGAAATACCACTGGAACACAGTACAGCAACAAGTCAACACAGTGGAACAACAGAAGGAGCTCCGCAGGATGTTTGACACATCTGAAAACACCAAACCAACTTAAATCCACGTGACAGACAACAAAGAAACAGAAGAACGTTTTTAGTTTGTTATTTTTGGCTAAAGGTGAAGAACTATCCAGCATAGCAGGACGTGGAGCTAAAACATATTTTTACACTAGAATAGATTTGACATAATTTCACTTTTGATGAGCGAATTGCAGAAAACACACTGCTGAGGTGTTTCGGGCATGTGCCACCCGGAGACCGATCTGAGTGAAGCATCCACAATGATTAGGATGCTGCATAGTGGTGATGAGACAGCCGAGCCAAAAAACAAGCTCTTGATTTACATATTGATCGACGTTCCTACCCTCACGTTCTCCAAAAGAACAAGATTACAAATACAAGAGGTCAAAGTGAGCTCTTCACAGGGTGGCTGGGCTGATAGGTTCAGCAGTTTGTGTGGAACTTAGAGTAGAGCTGTTGCTCCCCTGTGTAGAGGAGCCAGATGGGGTAGTACAGGCACATAGAAAGATGCCTCCTGCTGACTCAGAAGTAGACCCAGGAGCTACTAGAGGACATTTGTTTTACAACTGACCAGGAAGGCGTGGCCAGGGTCAGAAGAGTCTGGGCCTCTCTGCTACGGTTGTCGCCCTTGTGACCCGGGAAAAACCACCTCGAAACAGTTCAAAATTTATAGAGAAAACATTGAAACAAGCAAAAGAAATGTCAGCTGTTTTAGTGGCTAAAATTAAAAGCATTTTTTATTATACGTTTAAACAGCTCCCAATCAGACAGTCTGAGCAGGTCTCTGAAACAGAACACAAAACCCTCTGCTTTACAGAGTCTGAAGACATCCAGCTGCTGTTGCTCGTCAGCTCTGGAATAGTTTAGGTATTACATAAATGAAATGGCGTTAGGCTAATGATAGCATTGAAAACAAAAAGTGTACGTCTAAAATAAATCTAGACATCACAAGCTCAGGATGATGTGTTTACAGAGCTCAGTGAGGATAAAATAACATGTGTCCACCAATAAATTATGTGCACCCCTGTTCATATTTTTAAATTCAAGTAGAGTAGATGTAATTATGAATCCAATTTGAATTCAGTTTTCGTTTTCGATTGTTTAGTGATCGATTTGTGGCTTTAAATTTTTAACCCGAAAAGGATAAAAATTAATTGTCAATTGCAAATGACTTTTTTTTTTTACATATTTATGTCCCTCCTACAAGTGTTGTCGATTAAAAAATTCACAACCGTGATGTCATAGAGTGATAAAAATAGTTAAAAAATGTGTGGGCGGTAACCGAAAAAATGAGATCGCAGATACAAGCGGTCGAAATGAGCTTCCTCCGCAGGGTGACTAGGCTCTCACTCAGAGATTGGGTGATGAGCTCTGACATTCGGGAGGAACTCAGTGTCGAGCCGCTCCTCCTCCAGGTCGAGAGGAGCCAGATGGGGTGGTTCAAGCATCTGGTCAGGATGCCCATCGAGCGCCTCGCTGGTGATGTGTTTCGGGCACGTCCCACCGGGAGGATGCAAGAGGCAGACCCCGGACCTGCTGGAGAGACTATGTCTCACAGCTGGCCGGGAAACGACTCGGGATCCTTCTGGGTGAGCTGGACGATCCAGCCGGGTTGAGAGAAGCCTGAGCTTCCCATCCGAGGCTGTTGCCCCTGCGACCCGACCCCGGATGAGCGGAAGACGACGGAACAGAAAGAAAAATATTAATTGCAAATAAAAACAGATGCTTCACAAGCTGTTACAACTCTAATTTGGAACATTATGGGGTTTGGGGGAGGTTTAAATTTCGACTCAGTGTTGTTTGTAGGTGTTTTTAACCCTGAAGGACCCCGCCCACCTGAGGTGAGTCTTCATATCGTTCAGGCCTGTTGGGATAAGGGCAAACTGCATCAGTCGTACGAGCCACTTTGGAGCCACCCTCAGAAATCCACAGCAGTTTCTGTGCAGTTTTATCATCCAGAGAGAGGGGCAACCAGTCTGCAGGAAAGAGTTCAACACATCTTTCTGAACATACATCTTATCTTTTATGCATTTATTTATTAAACTTTAGAACGATCTGAAAAGTTCATTTTGCTCGTGATGGGACTTTTAACCTGTTGCTATGCAGCGTACAAGCAGCCTTACATTTGATGAAGTCAGCCCTGGTGGTTGGCTCGGGGATGTTCGGGTCATACGGAGGAAGTTTTTCTAAGAGCAAACAAAAAAAATGCTTTTAACTTTATAAAAAATACATTTTTAGTAAAATAAATTCAAGCCTAGACATTCATCCCTGAGAATTTCACCACAGATTTTCTCCACGATGGTCTTTACCTTCTTGGGATTTGGCTTTTCTCCCTGAAACAGACAAAAAAGTCATTGACATTTTTTTCCTGACATGGGGCACAGATTCACATCCTTTCCTCAGGTTCTTCTTACATCAGCTTGTATAAGAGTAAAAGTAAAATTCACAGCACTCAAGAACGCACCGCTGGTTTCTTTTTATCTTTCTCTGTAGGCTCCCAACTTGTCAAAGTTGCTGTCGTCTGCAGTAAATCACCTGCTGCTTTCAACTTAATTGTAGATCACAGAAAGAGTGTGTGTGAGAGCTCAAACCTCATTCACAGAGCGCCCTCCATGCTTCATGTTTCAGCAGAAGAATTCCTACATTTGTTAAAAACTTTCACCATCGTTCTGACAGCATGGTCTCATTCCACAAACAACTTATTGTTTATTGCTTCTATACAAATGCAGCTTGTTAAGTTTTAGGTTGATGTGTGTGATCTGTTCATTTGTAACTCACCATGACTCCTCAATGTCAACTCCCCATGTCTCCTGATATTCAGAAGAAACACACAATGGTCTTCAATAATCCTCGGTTTAATTGGACCACCCATGCTCGGGTTACAGTCACTCTAATTACACCCCATACACCCGCAATTATCCTAGTTCTCACTTTGTGTTCCTCATGTTTTATAACTAGACTTCAAACTAAGTTCATGTCTGCAAAGTAACAAGATTCGTGGGCATTTGAACCCACTTAATCTTCAAAAAAGTCAAAATTACACAAAGATATCATGTGGCTTTTACCTTCTTTTTGAAAAACACTTATAGCCTCCATTCGAGCTTATAAAGCTATTTGCTGCTTTTATACAGAACTAAGAATCAACAAGTACCCTGGATAGGAAAGATTAAAAACAGGTTGTAGAAGAAAAACAAAGGTGAACATATCATTATCAGGGTCAATCATATGGGTTGTCAAGAGTACAGATACACACATGTAAGTTTAATAAAGTGATGATGCATTGTATCTCAGTTCAGGATATTGTATCGTTGTCTTCCCCTTCATCTGGGACTTAGTTGCGGGGGCAACAGCCTCTGTTGGGAAGCCTAGGCTACACAGATCCTCTGGCAAACACGGGAGGAATTGTGAGGCATTGTTTCTCCAACGTGTCCTGAGTCTGATAATGGGTCTCCTCGCAGTTCCACATGCTTGGAAGTGAAGGCATCTGCCATCCGGGAGGAAGCCAGATGGGGTGGCTTCCCCATCATCGCAACCAATCTAACCAGATCCCAAAACATCTCCATCTAACTTCTCTCAACCCAGAGGAGCAACAGCTCAGCTCTGGGCCCCTGCCGGATGTCAGCTACTCACCCTTTTTCTGAGCAAGAGCCCAGCCACCCTGCAGAGGAAGTTCATTTTGGCTCTTTGTATCCGTGGTTATGTTGTTTTGGTCACCACCCACAGCTGGGTGAGCATGGGAATGTAGATCGACTTGTAAATTGAGAGCTTGTTTTTTTTTTGTCTCAGCTCTTTCTCTCAGACGGACCGCTGCAGTGTCCAATTTAGTGCAGGTGCTGTTGATCTTCCACTTCATCCATCCCCCACCCAAACAAGACCCCGCGATACTATCCCCCAGATTGGGTGGGACCTTGTCCCTAATCTGCAGGCGCCACTACACTCTTTTCCTATTTCATCAGTGGTTCCATGTTTAACTACAACATAGTTGCATTCAAATTGAGTTCGATTTTTGTGTGTTTTTTAATTGCAACATTAAAATAAACGCAGTCATCACAAATTATATCTATATTTTTCAGAAAGAAAACAAAACCAAACAAAGATGGCCACTATCAGGGGCTTATTCCACAGTGGTTTAGGTCATACTGTATTTTATAGATTAGATACCTCTGTTCTTTTACTTTTGATGTTCCACAGGTTTCCACTTGGACGTTATTCCATTTTTATTTGTTAGTTTTGGGTATGGTCATTTCAAGACATACTGTCTCAGAATCCACGGCTTGTAATCTTCAAATCCATACCGTCATGGTCCCTTACGCTTTTGACAAACTTGTATCCCTCTTAAGAATTTTAGACGATGTCAAACTGTGGGTATATCGAAGATGACTTTGAGCGAGGACAATACTGAATACATTACGCTTCATTCCAATCTATCCAATGTTCCCTCCCGGTTTAAGAACTTCTTTGTCATGATCACGGAGCGGTCATTCTCATTTGGCCTCTGGTGTACCACAAGCTTCTATTTTGAGCCCTGTTCGCTTTTTCTTGTCCATGTAGCCTATTAAGTCATTTCAAGGCTCAATGTGTTTGACCATCTTTACGCGGACAAACGCCCAATCTATCTACGAATTGTACGGAACTAAATGAGACATTTTGAGGAGGACAAAATGTTCTCTCTGTGATTGCGAACCAAACTAAAGACGTTTTTTTTTTTTTTTTTTTTTTTTTTTTTATGCAACAGGACCGGAAAGTGTTGTCTCTTTGGATCTTTGAGATTTGTCCTCAACCACCGCTACCTGATCGAAATCTGGGAGTGAAGTTTGACACAGTTTAAGTTTCATTAACAAATTGATTCTGTGCTAAAATTAAACAATTCCTGAACCACAGTGAGCTGAAGAAAGCTGTTCAGTCCTTCTAAAGCTTAAAGTTAGGCTACTGTAGGACAATATAAATGTCAGTTAGCCAAGATGGTCTCCATCACCTGCTCATCTTTTGAAATGCCGGAACCTTCCTGCTCACAAGTACATCTCATTAGTCATGCGCTCTCTGTACCAAGTCCCGGTTCAGGATTAATTTTTAATTCATGCTCTTCATTTTTATTTCCGTCGACGGCTTAGCACCTTTGTATTTATCTGAAACTTTAAACCAACCCAGCAAAGCCCTGAAATCAGCTCTGAGAAGCACCTGCTCGGGGTCTCTTGGACCTTGTTCAAGCATTGAGGTGATGGTTAGTGGCTCGTTCTAAACTGTGGAACTTTTTCAACACAGTTATGGCTACGTCATTGATGCTGTTGTTTTTGAAGGTGGTACTGAAGACCTTCATGAATTCTTTTGGAGTAACATTACTTAAAATTTCACTTCACAAGTTGTACTCATGATTTAAAATAGGTGTACTGAAAACAGAATAAATACCGCCAAATGATATTAAGAGGATTTTTGAGTTTAACTTGTTCACTTCTAAATTGAAAACATAGCTAAAATTATACAAAACTTACACCCGTTTGGGGCAGCACGGTGGCGCAGTGGGTAGCACAGTGGCCTCACAGCAAGAAGGTTGTGGGTTTGAGTCCTGGGTGGGGACGAGGCTTGGAACACTGTCCTTTCTGTGTGGAGTTTGCATGTTCTCCTCGTGTTTCTCGGGTTTCCTCCGGGTACTCCGGTTTCTTCCCACCCTCCAAAGACGTGCATGCTAGGTTAATTGGCCGGTGCCGAAATTGCCCCTAGGAATGAATGTGTGTGTGTGGATGGTTATATGTGTGTGCCCCCGTGACAGACTGGTGACCTGTTTTGGGTGTACTCTGCTCTTTGCCTTAAATTGGCCGGGATGGGCTCTGGCACCCCCCGCAACCCCGAAAGGGATAGATGGATAAGAAGATGACTGACTTTTCAAGTCTAATTGAAAAGATGCTCCTCTGGGTCAAGAGAAGTTAGATGGGGTGGTTCGGGCATCTGATTAGGATGCCTCCTGAACACCTCACTGGTGAAGTGTTCCATGCACGTCTCACTGGGAGGAGATCCAGAGGCAGACCCCATAACTGCAGGAGAGACTATGTCTCACAGCTGGACAGAGGATACATCAGGATCCTCTCTGGTTAGCTGGAGGATTCAGCCGGGTTGAGAGAAGCCTGGGCTTACCGTCTGAGGCTGTTGGTCCTAAAACCCAACCCCAGGTAAGGGCAAGATGACAGAATGGAACGAAACAAAGAACACAGTGGGAAATTCTACTGGAAATTTATTTTTAATTATTAAATTGTCTTAAAACTTGCTCACCGTTTTATAAATATTAATCAAAAATAAAATACAAGAAACTTTCAAAATTTTACATAAAATATATTCCACTATTTAACACGTATCAAAATTTTTAGAAATGGATTCAAATTCTAGCTTCTTCAAGGCTACCCTAAAAATATCACACAAGTGGTTCAAAAATCTTTACATTTAGGGGGGAAAAAAACTCCCAATCAAGTCATACGTTCCGTTCCGTTCCGTCATCTTCCGCTTGTTCCGGGATCGGGTCGCCGGGGCAACAGCCTCAAACGGGCAGCCCAGGCCTCTCTCACCCCGGCTGCATCCTCCAGCTCACCCGGAAGGATCCCAAGTCTTTCCCTGGCCAGCTGTGAGACATAGTCTCTCCAGCGGGTCCGGGGTCTGCCTCTTGGTCTCCTCCCGGTGGGACGTGCCTGAAACACCTCACCCGCGAGGCGCTCGGGGGGCATCCTGATCAGATGCCCGAACCACTCCATCTGGCTCCTCTCGACCTGGAGGAGGAGCGGCTCGACACCGAGCTCCTCCCGGATGGCAGAGCTCCTCACCCGATCTCTGAGTGAGAGTCCAACCACCCTGCGGAGGAAGCTCATTTGTACCCGCAATCTCATTCTTTCGGTCACCACAACACAAAAAACACAACACAACACAAAAAAAAAAAGAAAAATCTTCTCTCCACACCAAAACAAGGAGATTGAAACCATGATACATTTACACATCTTATTTGGAAAATACTTTTTATTAAAGTAAAAATGTCACTTTTAGGCACTCAAAAAGAAAATAAAACCCAACAAAAAAAAAAAAGTCAGCAAATAAAATGAACAATAAACAAAGGCATTTATTGGCAAAATTTGAAAAAAGTATGAAATCGTTTTCTCGTCTCTGCTCGCTTTGTTCACCGTCCTACAGACGTACACACTCGTTATGCTTTTCCTCTGTTTTCTCGTTATTTTTCAGTATTACT
Organism: Neostethus bicornis; assembly: GCA_902685375.1. Taxonomy (NCBI): domain Eukaryota; kingdom Metazoa; phylum Chordata; class Actinopteri; order Atheriniformes; family Phallostethidae; genus Neostethus; species Neostethus bicornis. Next base: position 4,634,225 of record LR738556.1, read on the forward strand.
TTTTACTTATTATTTGCTTCTGGTCTGAAATCCTTTGTAATGCTTTGGTAAACATTATTATTTACGAAATGATTGACTTTATTGGACGTATCTAAGTACGATATACTTATATATAAATCCCAGAAGTACCATATAATACAAATAAAAACTAAAAACCATGAAAGCCAGAATTGAAACACGTTCAGATAAATTTAACTTAAATTTATAAATACATTGATACCTTTTTTTTTTTTTTTAGAAAACAATTGTATTCATAACCAACAATAAATAATGTCCATCATGGGTAAACCAACTTGGCATCTAATAAAATATAAAAAAAGAAAGAAATAAGAGAATAGGAGAAAACTGCAATTCTAACCACGTAACATCTGCCCAGAAGTTTTGATATACAATTTAAAAGTGATGCACGGCAACAGTTGGACAAATACTTTAGACACCAGATCTGGTCTTGGACGTCGGCCCGGTCATTATTTATACCCTTCATCACCAAACTGATGTGTTCCTACAATATGTAGATAGTGTCATACGGCAGCTCGGGTGTGGAGGAAAATGTTTGGCCTAACGACGGGTGGTGGAATAAAGTCTGTGATGGCATCATTGGAAAATGGACAAGCGGACAGCTGCTGTTCGACGGATCGCTTACGCCCCAGCCGCCCCCCCCCCCCCCCCCCCCCCCACTCTATATGTTTCGTAAAATAAACCTGATGAGATGAGGATCTGATAAATGAGGTTTACGTTGTTAATAAAAGGCTTTTAACGAGATGACAGATTAGAAAGCGATGGAAACAAAACCCTTCTGTAAGATATCTGTGGGCTGGTCGTTGAGGATCATGGGTAAATTTGGAGTGAGATGTAAAGCAGGTGGTAAATTTGACAACTAAAAATATGGACTATCTCTGAGGCTGAAGTTCCACCTTTGTACTGACTGTCTTCAGCTGCAGGAATAAACCGATAGTCTAAAAAAAGACAGATGGTCTGACATTCGAAACAACATGGACACGGTGGAAGCAAAGTGGGCGAAAGATTGAGACGTTCGGGGATTTTTAGGGGATGTTAGCCTATATAGAAAGAGATGGCTAATCCATCATGTTGGTGGAAAATGGATGGATATCTGGAGAAGAAGCGTGTCGGAAAGAAAAAGCGATGCTTGACTTTAAAGTGATGAAATAAAACCGTTTGTAACAATTAAAGGCCAAATTAGAAAATCAACCCAATTTAAATATTGTTTTATCTCAACTAAGCAAACAAGAGACTGAATTTCAGTTTTTAAACTGGTTAAAATAATGGACAACTTTTATTTTAGACATATGTTGGTGGTGTGGAATATTTACTGAAATTTATTTTCTGTACTATTGCTTAAGTCGCCCTCACTGGTTGGAATTGTGCGCATAAATTGTTCTTCTGAAAAGAGCAAAATCCATTTTAATAACCTGGGGTCTCTTTGGGACATTGAAAGCTAATCGTTTTTGTGTGGTGAACAAAAATAATGAGGTCTTCCCAAAAAATAGCTTTTTTGGGATCAGAGAATACTTTTTGGTAGTGTTTAGTAGTTCCTCGAATGGCACCAATGGGTGATAAAGAGGTTATTCAAACTTTTGAATTTATTCACCATAAAGCGAACCAGTTTTGAAAGATAGACACCATTCGTTTGCTGACTTTTTCTTCTATTTTTAGTAGAAAAGGTTTCTTCAAAGTCTTGCTGAAAGGTCAGCGGTGGAAGTCTGAGCGCTTTAAAGAGCACTGTTTGTTTTGGAGGTGGACTTTTTCCTTTCCTAGATTCCCTTCTCAGTGGGACGCAGAGACTTTATCTGAGCAGATCAGTTTCGAAACATCCCACTGAGACAGCAAGATCAGACGATGACAGACAGGAGGACGATCTGGGTTCATTCCTCTGATTCCTGACAAGTATCGAGTCTTCCTGACTGCGAGCCTAGCCAATCACATGCGTACATTTATGTGGTTAAAAGCGCAGGAATTATAAATGAACGACTCCATAAAATACAATGAGCAGCCAGGTGTTTGTGATCTTATGGATTTTCATCACTTGTCTCCAAATGAAATGAAATAAAAGTTTTGTTCACCGAGAATCAGTTTTGCTTCTGTTGATGGAAGTTACAGAAAATGTCAAAGTAAACTTTCAATGTCATAAATCAGTGGCCTGAGGTGTTCCATGCTGGATAACACAATCAAAGGGCTATAAATAAGACCAACAGGAGCTTTAATGCTACAGTACTTGATTTACCGCATAGTATTTCACACTTCATTACTGTGCAAGCCAGAGGAGGCATGGATTAGTAACAAGTGGCTCAGGTTGTGGAGGGTGCTTTGGATGGATCAAAATCTCCTAGAAAAACAGCAAAAGGTCTCAATACTAAAAAACTCACTTAGTAAGCAAAATCAAGTGCCATAAGTCCTCACCAATAAGAGCTGAAACACCGAAGATAAACAGAAAGACGAGTGTTGAAACTAAAGAGAGCGTCGGGAGGCGAGCAGATTGTCTTTCATGCACTTTGTTGACATGATTAATGGTCTGAAGAACATTGGCAGAACCTGAGGTGAATATGGTTGTCTGGCTCAGAGCTGACTTACTGGGATGGTCAGCAAGAGGACACTGAATAACACAAGATAAACAACATTGGAAGCACTTAATAAACTGGTCGTAAAACAGAGTGACAAGCAGTAAATCCAACTCATACCTGCTGCTGATGTGACACTTTAAAGCAACTCATACCACCATCAGAACAAGGCTGTATGATTGCTGAAAGGTACAATGATCTGAAACTGGTTTGATTGTAGAAATAATAAAAAAAAACTCTACAAATTTTAATGACAGTAGACGTAAAGAACAACCAAAGTGTAAGAGTTTATGTAATCTTCACTGGTCCAAAAAAGCCAATAAAATGATCAAAATTTCACAAGTTGACCATCGTATTTGGTGGTAAACTCATTCCGGTGAAGCACATCAGACCCATGACGTAAAACGTCTTAGTATTTTGTTCCTAACTGGTGTAAGTTTGGATTGAGATGATCGTGATGATTCTTACCTCCTTTTTTAGGCTCTGGCATGGTTCTGTCGATGATTGCGTCGCAGTTTGATGTCAAACGGGATGCTTTGTGGTTGTGGTCTTTGGTTGAAGAGAAGGTCACTTTTATTAACTTCGGAATGAGTAAGGAGGAGCGGGGGGAGGCAAGAGGAGGGAACAAGTAGAGTTTTGGTCAGGTCGGGTGGAACGCTTACCCAAATGGACATTTCGGTCATCTGAAACTCGTGATCCTTTCTCAGGATCAGATTAAGGAGACAGTACCCGGTAAATCCAAAGTATGCATGCAAATAAGCATCACATGGCCTAAGCACGTTTTACACTCCAAAAAAAAAAATGATATTAAAACCACATAGCAGAGTGTTTGGCATTTTAAATTATTATGGACTATGAGGAAAAAACCCAAAGCAGCCAATTGAATTTCTAATAACTCCGATAAATAAAACTTAAACGTCATAGGTGCTATTTTCTGTAAGTTAAGTGTGAGCCTACAGAATGTCAGACGGCAGCCAGTTTCTCGTAGGGAACCTGTCATCAATCTAAAACCTCATCCATCAGGTGCTGCTGCTGATGTGTGAAGAACTGGGGGTAAAGTGTAGCAAACTGCTTGTGCAAGGATTTACGCTCATTACGGGGATGAAATCAGAAAATTACACTAGCTGCACATGGACTTCACCTTGACTGCTTTAAACTTTGTCCCATAATGACGTTCATTCTTGAATCATTTGAACTATTTAAAATAAATCAAAATTTTCTGCCTTCACAAATAAATTGGAACTAATAGTTTGTCATTTTCAGTATGCCACAAAAATTCTCAGATCTTCATCAAGTTGATATTTTAAGAGACAGTTTTTGAACAAGTGACTATAAATATTAGAGTTTTTTAGTCTAAAATAGCTAAAATTGTTTCTTTGATTGTAGAAATGAGTGAGAATCATATTTAGTTGATAAAAATAATTCTAAGGTAAGGTTTAGAGGTGTGTTTCTGAAAGGTTTCGCGGAAATCAATACAATCGATCAGGCCTTTTATTTAAATTGTAGTTTTATAAACTCACATGAGAGAAATTGAAGAGTTGTCAGATCTTGGCCACTGGTAAAGATAAGAAACTAAACTGGAAAAAAATCTCCCAAACATACTAGTTAAACTGACACTCGCCAATTCATTATATTTTCTATATAATGTTTTATATATAATATTATATATAATATTATATATTATATATAATGTATAATATATAATATTTTCTATATAACCTCAGGGCTCCATACTGGGGCCCCTCTTGTTCATCATTTACAACTTTTACATTGTAAATGTGTCACAAATTCTATCTTTAATTTTAGTATTTTGCTGATGAGAATAACAACTTGGTTCTCGTCAAACTTTGAAAGATTTACAAGGAATTCATAAACTTTGTTGTTTTGAATTTAAATCACATGGGCTAGCTATTTCATTCCTTTAATTAATCAAGCCAGTGCCCGAAAGACAAAAGTCAATTTTTCGAAAGCAGGGTTTGCTCAGACAGCAGTTTAAGTCAGTAAGTCGGGATCTAAAACTGAAATACCAATTAAATACGGTATAATGAGTTAAGATATTAGATAGAAAACTAGTTCAATTTAGGAGCAGGTTGAGGCTAATTTGTTGCAGTACAACATAGCGTACCATCTTCTGCTGCTCATTTGGTGCGTCTTCAGCTCCTCCGGGAAGATACCCAAACCTGCTCCTTCACCGCCAAGTTGCCATATCTTTCCACCACTACTAGCAAGTAAACTACAGTCCTTTTAACTTCTTTTTCTTCTTCTTTCGGCATTTCCCTTCAAGGGTCACCACAGCAAGTCAGTTTCTTCCATCTAACCCTATCTGCTGCATCGTCTTTGGTCACACCAACTATCTTCATGTCTTCCTTCACTGTATCCATGAACCTCCTCTTTGGTCTTCCTCTAGTCCTCTTTCCTGGTGGTTCTAAATCCAGCATCCTTCTTCCGATGTACTCTCTCTCTCTTCTCTGTACATGTCCAAACCATCTCAGTCTGGCCTCACTGACTTTATCTCCAAAACCTCTAACATGTGATGTCCTTCAGATATACTAATTTTTAATCTTGTCCATCCCAGTCACGATGGTCACTCTCAGCATCTTCACCTCTGCTACCTCCATCTCTGTTTTCCGTCTTTTTCTCTACTGTTTCTAGACCAAACAGCATGGCCGGTCTCACCACGGTTTTGTACGCTTTCCCTTTCATTTTAGCTGAAACTCTTCTATCACACATCACACCTGATACTTTTCTCCACCTGTTCCAGCCTGTCTGCACACGCTTCTTCACCTCTTTTCCACACTCTCCATTGCTCTGGGCTGTTGATCCTAGATACTTAAAATCTTCCACCTTCTTCTCTCTTCTATCTCTTCTCCCTGTAACCTCACTTTTCCATTTGGAACTCTCATTCACACACAGTCTTTTTAACTCTACCTTAAAAATCTACACTAACACCAGCCACCGACCTGTTTTTGGGAAGTCATACTTATGTTATTCTGTTTTTGTGTGAATTAATGTTTGATTTGGTGTTATATTTCATAGTGTTTTCATTTAGTGGCTAATGATTATTAAAAATGTTACATAGCTATTTCACAGTCATGCTAGTCCTGTGTAATCTTGATTAGTACATCTTAATTAGAAATAGCTGTCTGTCATGAGGAAGTAGCCCACTGTTATTAGAGAAGCATTTTAATGAAATGTAACTATCCGTTTAGCACTGACACAAGGTGTAAGGCATGAAAACTAATTTCAACACTCGCTGCTTACCGCTGTCAGTGACCAGGCTTAGATGGTATTGTACCGTGACCTTTGAGCACATCTATGTAGACCACTTTATACCCCTCTGTAATACTCCAGTGTGCATTACTGCCCAGTTTGGCTGTTAAAAGTTCTCTAGTGTTACTTCATTACATGCAAACTAGAAGGTGAAAAGCATACCATGATTGGGCACATGGGACGTAATATGCGCTGGTCTGTAATCTGCAAAAGCTCACTGAGATGCTTGGTGGGACAGTCCTGGGACATGTTCGGACGTTCCTTTTAAGTTTTCTCAGCTTTCCTTAGACTGACAGGCCAGCTGTCTCTTCCTTCTCTCTGTGTTTTTGTTGATGTGTTTCACAGCAGAGGGGGTGAAGGTTATGTTCAGTTTGCAAGTCATTTAAATCCTCAACGAGATTATAATATCACACGCAGAAAACTAGGGTTTAACTTATTCTTTTTTTTAAAAAAAATTAACATTTATCATTTTAGTTGAGATGTAATTTTCCACTTGAATCCGGATGAGTTTTCATGGTGAATTTATAATAATAATAATAATAATAATAAAAATTGTATTTGTAACGCACTTTATATCTCCAGTCGAGATCTCAAAGTGCTACAATGACCAAAAGGAACAACAAACAGCAAAATTAAATAAAACCACAACACAAAAAACAACACTAAAAACTTTGCTGAAAAGCCTTTAGAAATAAAAATGTCTTCAGTCTTTTTTTAAAAACCTCAACGCTCTGTGGAGCCCTCAAGCTCTCTAGAAGAGCGTTCCAGAGCTGTGGAGCAGCTGCCTGGAAGGCCCTGTCCCCCATAGTGGAGAGTTTGGTCCTTGGTTGATGCAGGCAGTAGGAGGAGGAGGAGGAGTGCAGGTCTCGGACAGTGGTGTGGAAGGTTAGGAGTTCTTGGACAGTGGTGTGGAGGGTTAGGAGTTTTTGGACAGTGGTGTGGAGGGTTAGGAGTTCTTGGAGATAAACAGGTGCAGTGCCGTGTATGCACTGATGGGTGAGGAGGCAGAGCTTGTACTGAATTTTGTATTTAACGGGTAGCCAGTGGAGGGATTTGAGGATGGGAGTGATATGGTCATATTTTATGAGCTAAGTTTTCTAAAGTAAAAAAAAACAAAAAAAAAAAACGTAATTTACTCCACTTTGAAATTACAGTTGAATTATTCATTGATTCGTCATTTGTTTATCTTTTATTTAGCTTTTTCCAAATAGTTTTGCAGGATTATTAATTCCAAGAAGGATTTATCTTAATATGCATTTGTTCATTTTTTATTTTTTGTCAACTAAACAATGTTCTTTGCCTTTTTAAAATTTAAATGCATTTACATCAAGACTAAATTTTCAATATACATATAAAATATGTCTGCATATAAATTGATATTAATGATTTATTTTTGTGCATTGATTAATTTCATCACAAGAAAAGTTTAAAACAACTCAAACAGAAGCAGCAACATGGAACATGTCCACACGAGAATAAATGAGAGAAAAATATTCCTGCCAACTGAAATGATCTGACTGTGATTTTTAAGTTTTTTAATTAAAAGAAATTGCATTTGTCTAAATTTTTAAAAATACGTAGGCGTAGAGGAGGCAGGCAGTTTAAAAAAAAATGGTGGCAAGGTAGCACGTGTTGCATTTAGACTCCACGTCAGCCTTAAATCCTTTACAGTTCGATTTCAGGGAAAGATACTCGAATGAAACTACAAGCTGGTATTTTTTAGAAGACATTAAATCCAGCCAGGATGGCGAAGGAGTAGTAGGGGTAGTCTTCCTGGATTTGAAGGCAACTTTCAATACTGTTTACCATGAACTACTCAGTAGCAAATTAAGAACATTTTCTCTCCATGAAGAGATACAAAATTAATTCGTTCTTACCTCATTGGCCGGCAACAATGTGTGTAAGTTAACAACTGTCAATCCAATTTTAAAACTTGCAACAATGGGAGTACCACAGGGCTCTATTTTGGGGCCCTTTGCAGTTCACATTATACATCAATGACCTACCTACTTCTTGTAGTACTAAAATACCTATGTAGATGATACAGGTGTTTACAGTCATTCTAAAACTACTGATGTAGTTGCTAAAACATTAAGCAATGAGATAGTAAATATTTCAAAATGGTTGAAACATTCTTCTTGAATGTGGATGAGACTGTTTCAATGTTCTTTTCTAATCAACTTAAAATGACAAATTGTCCAAAATTAATTGATAGAAGGTCATCAAATTATGAATGTTGCTAAATCCAAATATTTGGGAGTTATTCTTGAACCTAATTCATCCTACGAAAACACGTTGAAAAAGAAGCAAACACTTTAAAATTTAGCTTAAAAATCTTAAAGTTTAGTAGGAATTCATCAACAAATAAGGCCTCTGTCTCTGTCTGAATGCCATGATGTATCAGACTTATCTGTTTGTCCAGCTGGTCGCAGGTTTGTAAAACCACATTAAAACAATCAGAATTATTGTTTAAATGGTATTTCAAAATTCATCACAACCCCCTACCCCCCCTCATTTTCATTATCTTTGAAATATACTTACAAAGTAAACATTTTTAGGCTTCGATAATCTGATTATTGTTTTTAAATAATCCATGGCAGGGCTGCTCCTCCACTCAGACTCTTTCTTTCATAGGCTTCAGAAAAACTATCCCGTAATACATGCTCCACAGAGGAGGGTGTCATATTCCTAAATTGAGAACCACATTTGGTCAACTGTCAATTTCTTATCAAGCACTTAGCAAACAAAAAAATCTCGTCAAAATTCCAGAAAATAGAGTAAAAAAGCATATTTATATAAAAAATTAAAACAGCATGAAAACAGTCATTTTTAATGTTTTTAAGCGTCTAATGATATCGTATCTGCGAGAAATTGTGTTTGAAATTTTCTCTCTTTTTTTGCCTTATTAAACAACTAATAACACATTTTAAAATAAAACTGAAGAAAATTATTTCACAGAATATCTTAAATTAGACGGTAGTTTGCTCTTAGTTTTAGTGAGAAGATTCAACACTAAAAACATGTTTAAGCATATTTACTGTCTCACTGCTTCTGACTAAAAACTGTCACAATTAACAGCTGAGGAGAAAATAAAGTGTTCACACTTTAACCGTGTAGATTAATGGTGTGAAGACAACAGGGTCTCTTCCACACCAACCATTTCCAGTGCAACATAAGCCTCACATCAGCCTGTAAATCAGCATGTCAGTAAAAAAAGCTGCATGTCCTAAATCACATCAATGCATTCCTATGGTCGCCAAGCAACAGACATAAACCACCTGGCCTGTAAAACTGCTGCTTGTCCCATATTATTTATCTTTTATTTATACATTTCTCTTTTATGGCTCAGCAGTATGAATATCAATAAATACTTTGCATGATTTACAGAGTGGATGTTGCTTATTTTCTGTCACAAGAATAACTTGATGCCAAGGTGCCCAACCAAAACGCCTCTGCCTGTGTATGTTATTGTATTAACAAGAAATAGCTGAGGCATGAATTTCCAAAAACCAGGTGAGTAGCCGGAGTCAGTGTTAAAATGTAACGGAGTTAAAAGGACCATCGTTCACTTGCTATTAATGGTAGAAAGATACAAGTGCTTAGTATCTCCTCTACACTTGGGGGTGGAAACATGAGAATATAAAGTGAAAATTTAGTCTCCTAAAATTGTTATGGATCAGGGGACAAAAGAGATCCAGATGTAGGTCAATGATCACAAAAAACTTTTAGGCACTGCGGACAGATTGACACTTGATGACCCCCCTAACCACAGTAGAGACATTTCCCCTCTCTAACCCTGCGGTCTGTCTCTTCGGGGGCGAGACAAGTTTGTCCCAGCTGCATTTGTTCGGGAGGAGTAAGCTTCGTTCTGAGCGGTGTAGGGGGATTGGTCATTAGCAGGTGATGGAAATGAGTAACTTGCTCTGGAACCGAATTACAGGAATGCATTGCGCTCTCTCGTCGTGTCTCTCAATGGCGGTTGTCGACTTGAAAGGCGAGAGAAATGAGACAATCATGTTTCCAACAAGTGCTAAATAAAAAAGACAGAAGGGGTTTAGGCTGAAGTTAAAAACGTGCTTACGCCTAACCCGATTAGCATTAACAAAAAATCACCAGCTAAGTTCAAGCTGTTCGAATAAATTAGAACAAAGGAAGAGGAAAATAAACAACAGACAGAAGATAAAAAACAGACATGCATTAATTTGAAAAGAAAATGGTTTAACACTTCCCTTGTACCGATGAAGCAGTATTATCAAGTAGTGCATTCACTGCATTGTATTTTGTTATAATGAACAGCAGAGGTGTCAAGTAACGAAGTAAGACTACTTCGTTACCTTACTCAAGTATAAAATCTCGTTATCTTTACTTTAACGAAGTAATTATTTTTTTGTCTACTTTTTACTTTTAATCACTACTTTTTTATGCAATTATCTGTACTTTTACTTCGTTCATTTTATAAAAAGTAGTCGCTACTTTCGCCATTTTGTCACCGTTAAAAAGCCGCGACTGTTTGTCGGAGTTTTTTTTTTTTTTTATGAACCCTGAATGCATCAAACAAAGGAACAGATGAATGATTGGCTGAAAGCTCCAATCAATCATTACTTTGGGGCGAGTAGCCCCGCCCACAAACTTTTAAAGAGCAGGGACGTCAATTTCCGTGTTTGAGACTCGGGCTCGGAAATCAAAGTGTTTCTGATGCTGCAACACTGAACTCTGATTGAATTATCATTTTAAAAAAAAAAAAAAAACAACAGCAAAGAAATATTTTTTTTATTATTATTTTCAGTCTGCGGTTATTGTAAACGTCTTTGCTGAAAATGTTGTAGATGGTATTTTTATAAAAATAACTTTGATCTGTGACGCACTATTTTATCTTTAGAAACAAAGCTAATTGAACTGATTAATCCATAAATAGTAGTGGATGAAGTATTTGTGCTTAAAAGCACCCAAAATGTTATTGATTAGTTTATAAAGACTGACTGAGGAGATTAAAACTACACATCGCTTAGATTTTGTATCATGAAGATGTTTGGGTTAACATTAAAAAAACTTTATATGTACACATATATATATGTAGATATGTATATATGTAAATTTATATATACCGTCTCCTAAGTCCCGCCCCTACTGGTTTTTTAAAATCTTGTTTCCCTGGTTATTTTTTCATTTTTACAGTTCTTAAAATTTTAGAAAAAGAATCCAAGGATTTTGCCTCCTGTGTGTTTCCTTCACTCCCACTGCCTTACGAGTGCATGTAGAGGGTGTTATTTTGTCAATGGGCGTGGTTTTACTGGGTGTACGATATTTTTTGTAAAATACGATAATTTTACGTCATTAGTACGATAATCCAGCACCTCCCACCTGGCAACGCTGGTTCCAGGTGTCACGCAGGCTGTATGTGGCACTCCCAAAGACTATTCAGTATTGCCTCAAAGAACTTTGAAAACTAGCTGCCTTCAAGGCTTGAAAAAGCCTTTTGGTCATTTTTTTTTTCATTTTTTTTTTACATTGAGTGTGTTTGTGTTTTTTTACATTGAGTGTGTTTGTGTCTGCTGAAGTTGGTTAAATTAGGTGATGCAGAGTGAAGCTTGGTAGCTGAAGGGACGTTACATAATGCCCTGCTTATGTTAATACATTTGATTGTGTTAATTAATCGATTTCCAATAAAGATTATTAAGAAATAAATGTTTCTGATTCATAAGTTTAACACCAAAACACTTTCATTTATTATCATATTTTCTGCTCCTTAAAGCATGTGATAATAGTTAAAAAATATGTTCATACGCTTTTGTTAACAATATTCCTTTTTTTCTGAAAATTACTTTTACTTTTTTTACTTGAAGTAGTTTTAAAATAGGTTACTTTTTACTTTTACTTAAGTAGAAAACTTGAGTTGATACTTCTACTTTTACTAAAGTAGTTTTTTAACTCGGTATTTATACTTCTACTTGAGTAGAAAATGTTGGTACTTTTGACACCTCTGATGAACAGTTTGTACATCTTTTACATAGCATCAATGAGTTGCATTTGATTTTATTATCCAGACAATTCCACATTTTACAAGCAAGATGAATAGGCAATGGTTTGTCAGATCAGTGATAGTGTTACCACAAGGTCGTTAGTATGAGTCTGACACAGTTCGTTTGTAGCCATAAACAGCTCTGTCAAAGGTAAGGCTAAAGTGTCCAACACAAGTTTTATTTCAGACCAAAGCTCATTTGATTTGAACTCATGACGGTACGTCTTAAAGAGAGAATGCCTTGTGCTAAAGAGAGAATGCGCTGTCCGAAGCACTCCATTGAACAAAGGATGTTTTTTTTTTTGTTTTGTTTTATTGTTTTTTTTACTTTTAAAGGCGCAAAGCACCTAGAGGTATATAGTTGCATTACCGCCCTCTACTGATTCCCAAGTAGTTTAAATCCTTGTCAACAACCCTGTACACCTCAGGAAAGACCCCAAACCCCGCCCCTGATGACCAAACAGAAACACCTCTCTCAAACAAAACCTGTCTCAACCCAACACTCTGCATCACCCCAAGCATAGCCTCTCGTTCCTTCTCATATTTGCCACAACTCAACAACACGTGTTCAAGCCCCTCCGTCTCTCCACAGAAATCACAGCTCCCATCCAAGTCCTTACCCATAACCCTAAGTGTGTCATTTAAACTCGTATGCCCAATTCTTAACCTGCTTAAAACCACCTGCCCCCTCCTACCACACACCACCGGTGCCACAGTCACTCCCACCATCTTCTGTACGGCATAAAACTGTTGCCCTTTTACCTCCGACTCTCACTCTGACTGCCACTGCTGCACTATCCCCTTCAAGACCAATGCCTTCGCCTCCCCCTGTGACAGAGCCACGACCCTCTCTACCACCACCCGATCCCCTGCCCTCTTCGCCACCACGTCCACCCGCTCATTCCCCCCATTCCCAGGATGACCCGGACGCTTGAGGTGAGCCTTGGTCTTACATAATGAAGAGGTAAGTAGATGTACAGTAGGTGAACCTCAACATGCCAGTCTTCCAATCAGCAGCCACCACAGTCCAGCATCTAAGACTAATGAAAAAAACTGAAAAACAAACAATACACGAGGGCAAGGCAAGTTTATTTGTATAGCACAATTCATACAAAATGTAATTCAAAGTGCTTCACAAGAAGGGGAAAAAAAGAATGCATTAAAATCACAAAACATAGAATTAAAACGTACAAAGAAAAAAAAGAATAAACAAAATTATTAAAACAGATAAAATGAGTAATTAATCAAATGCACAGTTAAACAGAACTGTTTTCACCCTAGATTTAAACATTGTCGCAGTTAGAGGCCTGTCTCACGGCCTCAGGAAGTTTGTTCAAGACTTTTGCAGCATAAAATTGAAATGCAGCTTCTCCATGTTTAGTCCTGACTCTAGGCACCAGCAGGAGGCCGGTACCGGGGGTCCTCAGAGTTCTAGAAGGTTCCTTATGAACCTTCTAGAACTCTGAGGACTCTGTGATATGCTAAGGTACTAGCATATCACAGATGTACTTTGGTACTAGACCATGGAGAGACTTAAACACAAGCAGAGCAGCTTTAAAATCTATTCTCTGAGCCACAGGAAGCCAGTGCAGAGACTTGAGCACAGGACTAATGTGATCATATTTTCTAGTTCTTGTGAGGACTCGAGCAGCAGCATTTTGAATAAACTGCAGCTGTTTTAAAGCCTTTTTGTTCAGACCAGTGAGTAGACCGTTGCAATAATCTAACCTACTGGAAACAGATGAATGGATAAGAACCTCTAAGTCTGTTTTAGATACCAAACCTCTGATTTTGGCAATGTTTTTCAGGTGATAAAAGGCTGCTGATGTATTTGATTTGATGTGACTTTTGAAGTTAAAGTCTGAGTCCAAATATTACTACCAGATTTCTAACTTGATTTGTCAGTTCTAGAGAGAGAGATTGAAGGTAACTGATGACTCTTCCTCTTTGTTTCTGTGGGCCAAAGACAATGATTTCAGTTTTGTCTGACTTTAGCTGGAGAAAATTGTTTTGCGTCCAGACTCCGATTTGTTGAATACAGTGACACAGTGAATCCACAGGTCCATGTTCAGCCGCTGTCAGTGACACATAGATCTGAGTATTATCTGCATAATTGTGATAGGACACATTATTACTGGCTATCAATTACCTAACGGAGCATGAACGGAGGTTCATGGATACAGTGAAGGAAGACATGAAGATAGTTGGCGTGACCGAAGAGGATGCAGCAGATAGGGTTAAATGGAAGAAACTGACTTGCTGTGGCGACCCCTGAAGGGAAATGCCGAAAGAAGAAGAAGAAGATCAATTGCCCTAACGGCAGCATGTAGAGGTTAAACAACAGGGGTACAAGAATTGACCCCTGGAGAACCCCACAGGTCAAAGGCATGTGATCTGACACACAATTTCCAATTTCTACAAAATACTTGCGTCCTTCTAAATAAGATTTAAACCAAATAAGTGCAGTACCAGAAACACCAACCCAGTTCTCTTGCCTCTGTAGAAGGATCTCATGATCTACAGTGTCAAACGCAGCACTCAGGTCCAACAAGATCAAAACAGAGACTTTGCCAGCGTCTGTGTTCATACGAATGTCATTTGTTACCTTGATAACAGAACTAAAATGGACACCAGAGAGTGTGACATGACAAAAATCCTACTTTATGAGTAAAAGCCATGAGGCTAAACCGGCACAAAGTTTTAAAAATTGGATGTTTAATATGTTTAAGGAACTGATCATGTGATCGTTTAACGTATTTAAGATGCTTGACTCTATGATCAGGGTGCTGTACCACAACATGATGACTGAGAATGTCATCAGCATAGAGAATTTATTTTATTTAACGCTAGAATAAATGAAGAAAAAAAAAAGATTGAGCATAGGTAAAATATGTGAAGTTTGACTGTGGAATAATCCTTTTTTAGTGAATGTAAACCTCTGCAAAGGTCTGCGGAAAAAAGTCCCCCCATTTCCCTGCCATGCAGTGGGGTGGCAAATCAGCAAGCTAAGGGAACTAATTGGAATTTGACACATCCGAATGTTTTCATAAAGACCAGAGTTCCAATGTTCTCTGTTCCATGTATTAAAGTGCCAGGGAGTGACAAGATGTTAGAAATTAAAAAAGGTATTTAAAACACTCCTGGACTCAAAAAGTGACTCAGATCACCTCGAAAATTTAATAACTTCTTTTGGATCTAGAAATTTTAAAAAAAAGTCCACCTATCACTTTTTGAGTTTTTGTTCACACATACGCACACTCCCGATCACATAACCTCCATGGCGAAGCCCCTGCCCCAGGATCGCTGCAAAAGCCCCTGCCCAGGATCGCTGCAAGAGCCGCTGCCCAGGATCGCTGCAAAGGCCCCTGCTGAGGATCGCTGCAAAAGCCCCTGACCAGGATTGCTGCAAAGGCCCCTGCTGAGGACCGCGCCGAGTTGTGCCGAAGTTAGAACTTAGAAACTATCCATTCATCCTTGTTTACTTTCATCATGTCTGTTGTTCTGCATTTGGGTCCTCCTCCTTCAACCTGCACCCCTATGTCATGACAATGCTATGTTATCTAATGTCGCCCAATAAGAATTTACTCTATGCATGTCGGTGCAGCACAGCTGGTCAGTACTGCAGCCCACAACAAGAAGGTCAGGGCTTGAGCCCAAGGTTGGGGAAGGCTTGCATTGCTGACCTTACCGGGAGGCATGCTCTCCCCGTATGCTGCATGCAAGAAAATACATAAAACATAGAACATTAGGTTGCATGTTTTTATGTATCGTCCTATGTTATACCATCTTCTTCTTCCTTCGGCATTTCCCTTCAGGGGTCGCCAAAACAAGTCAGTTTGTTATAGTTTGTCACAGCATGCTATACCATACTATGTCATTTGTTTTATGTACTCTATGCACAGTACATGTATTTGTTTACTGTTACTTTAGATTACCATCTTTATCAAGTTAAATACTTGCATGAATTTGCCCGTGTCTGTGAAACTGTAATTACACACAATCTGATTTTTAAAAATCTCCATAGTAATGTGTCTTGATGCCTCTGCGTTTCCAGAGTAGACATAGATGGGCAACTTTCCTCCTCCGTATTCATTGGGCTGACAGGATTTATTGGCGAACATGTCAGTAGTAACCTAGCAACCTATGGATGAACAAGTACCTGAACACGAGGAAGCTAAATGTGCTGCTTTGATACGTTTCCATGAGTAACAAGGTTTTAACCCCCCACCTGGCTGGGCAGATCTCTTTTCAAACAGATGACTTTTGTCATGTGGCTCATCTTGGTCTGTCTCTATTTGCTCTCAGCTGTTATCACCGTCTTACCCCCCGTTGGGTTCAACAGGGCAACAGAAGCGTTGAGTGAAAACAGTCATGAAGCAGGACAGGGGGTGTTGGAGTGGATCAGGGGTCTTTTACCACTGGAGCTCAATGCTGAGCTTCCTAAAATACGAGGATATTTCTCACAGTGAGAGGTAGGGGCTAAAAACAGCCGGTCTGCTGAGTGACGTGAGGATGTGGACCCAGGAATCTGGAACATTCTGTTTTTAAGGGTGTGTTGTTGTGAGGCCTCAAACTTCCTTTCCGACTCATTTATAAATATAGGAATATTTGTGGCGATAAAATGAACATCTCCGTAGATCATTTACATACATAGAAGAACTCAGAATCTGTGGTCATATTGTCCTTTAAAGTTAGTTGTTTTTATGTCTTAAACAGTAGAATGATGGTTTCACATTTTAAACAAATCCTTTCATTTTATTTAATTTCAAAAAGTAAGTGTAAACGGTTTTACCTGCATAGTCAAATTCAAATCTCTGAAAAATCTCAAATTGTACATTTCTTGTTTGTTGTGCTCCAAATACCTAGGTATTCAGAAGGGCAGCATGAGGCAGCACAAGGTAGGACTGCCGGTTCGGGATAGGGCGGTGTGCGACAGAGAAAGCAGAGACACAGACACTTAAAATCAATTTTAACAGGCCCGCTCCCTTGACGGGGGACCACTTGCTCGGACATGCTCCGCTCCCTTGAAGAGGGGCCACTCACTCGGACATGCTCCACTCCCTTAACGGGGCGCCACTCGCTCGAACATGCACCGCTCCCTTGACGGGGGGCCACTTGCTCGAACATGCACCGCTCCCTTGACGGGGGACCACTTGCTCGGACATGCTCCGCTCCCTTGAAGAGGGGCCACTCACTCGGACATGCTCCACTCCCTTAACGGGGCGCCACTCGCTCGAACATGCACCGCTCCCTTGACGGGGGGCCACTCGCTCGGACATGCTCCGCTCCCTTGACGGCGGGCTATATACCAAATACTCCAACTGCTACATTTAAAGGACTGGATGCATATTTCCGGTGTACTAACGAGATCTGCGACCATCGAGATCTGCGACTTTGCGCATGCCCAGAAAGCGCGTCATCCACCTCCCAGACCCTCCCAGATAATCTAACCATCAATATCTGCGACCTGGCATGACATTTTAAAACATGCAAGTGTTTTTTATTCATCTAATGTGTATTTACTTTAGGTTACAGTGATAATATGATGTGGAAAATTATTATTTCTTTTGTGTTTTATCACAGAGACACCCATGGCTTCACTTTTCGGAACTCTGATCTATCCGCAGATCTCGATAGAACAACTGCTTGTTAGTTTTAATCCTGATTTATGCATCCAAAATAGCCGACTTCTGGGTTTTAGTCACGTGGGTGAATGCACTATATTACTTGTGCCAATTGTGTATTTCTGTTCAATGGTTGGTTATGACGCTTTTTTAGATGACTATATTCTTATACCAGGATGTAAAAAATACAATAAATAATATGTTAGTTTGATTTTCTTGTGTAAATAATTATCACAAACAAAAATCAAGTAATAAATACTTTATTTTTCACATTATTATTAAAAATGCAGTCATCAGCAGGTCCCAATTTCTTCTGTCTTGAAGTTATTATTCTCACATATCTACTTTCTGTTAAAGTGTGTGTGACAGTGTGACAAATATACGTAAAACAAACGTAAAACTGCAAAATTGAACCCTTAAGACGTAACGTAAGGGGAGTTATTTGGCTGGACGTGTAGCTAAATAAAGTCAACGAGCACCTGTTTTACATTTAGTTGTCACACTACATCATATACACAAAGTAATATTTTGCACAGCAGTATATATCGTTTATCAGCCAGTTGATCACCGTCCGCCTCCGTTGCCACCTCCCCCGCCTCCTCCTCCACCTCCTGATTGGTCCTGAGCATTGGACATCATCAGGAAGAGAACCAGAGGCACAATGTACATCCACTGTAAGAAAAAAAAAGACAGGAAACAGGAAGTAATTCCTATAGAATGCGTGTTTAGAAGAACAAAATAAAACTCAACTATGATCACTGAAAGCACCTTTATTCATGGTTTTTATGAAAAAGAAAGAACCCCTTTATTCACATCCAACACCAGACTTACTTCAACAAATTGTGTACTTTTTAGAGCTGGAACTACAATATTTTGTATCATGCTGCATGATGGTGCAGTGGTTAGATCAGCGGCCTCACAGCAAAACGCTTAAGGGTTCAAGTCCCAGAGTGGGGGTCAGGCTTGAAACACCGGTCTTTCTGTGTGGAGTTTGCATGTTCTCACCGTGTATGCATGGGTACCCTGGTTTCCTCCTACTTTCTAAAAACATGCAAATGAGGTTAATTGGCCGCTATAAAATTGCACATAGGGATGATTGTGTGTGTGTGTGGTCCCACAACAGACTGGTAACCTGGTTGGGGTGTACCCTGCCTCTTGCATAAAATCAGCCAGGTTAGGCTTTGACGACCCCCTCGAAACCAGCAGAGATAAAGCAGTTCAGAAGACGGAAGGAAACTTTTGTATCACAGTTGTTGTGTGCTAAACGTGTTACTTATTGATTACGTGAGCACAGATTTGGACATAGTGTGTCGTTCAGGAAGGAACGCACCCAGCACAACATGGCATCGTAGACGCAAAACACACAGTGTCATACGTTAAGGTATATAAATCTGTTAATTAATTAGAAATATGTTTTTTTCTAAGATATAAGATCTATGCCAGATTTAAAATATAATACAATGCTTTTATTTTGAAATCTAACTTGAAGAGGCATTAAGACTGAACTTTGAATGAGAGTAAATTTGAAATTTAAACTTTTTTTTTTTTTAAAGATCATTCTGGACTCTGGCAGTTTACTGATTTAAACCCAACAACAAATCCAAACTCATCCTTTGAGCGCAGAATGTGGACATTTATTCTAAAAGTCACAGAAGAAGGCGTGCTTTCTTTTCCATAATTTTCATAGTGCTTATTTTCCTCCCAGATTATGTTAAGTGTTTCTAAACAGAAAAAAAAGGAACAGAAATGGGTTGAAGAGGTGAGGCTCAAACGCATGCAGAACATGAGGGTTTATTTAATAAGCTGTTTTTCTGTCAGAGCTTCATCACACTGGATTTATCAGTCTGAGATGAACTGGTTTTATTTGAACCTGAAAGAGAAACACCCGAGTGGGAAAGAAAGTGGGAAAGTGAGTGTTTGAGTGTCTCAGTGGTTAAATAAAAAGAGAGAAGAAGAAGAGGCTTAGAAACTGTACTTTATCAGCTCTGCTCTCTGCTGCCCCCTGGGGGCTGTGCTGAGTTGGTGATCATGAGGAAGATTGCCCCTCCCAGAATGAAATACCACTGGAACACAGTACAGCAACAAGTAAACACAGTGGAACAACAGAAGGAGCTCCGCAGGATGTTTGACACGTCTGAAAACACCAAACCAACTTAAATCCACGTGACAGACAACAAAGAAACAGAAGAACGTTTTTAGTTTGTTATTTTTGGCTAAAGGAGAAGAATTATCCAGGATAACACTACAACTTGTCCAAAATAGTTTTTGTTTTTTAAGATTCCATTTTGGCCATTGTTGTTTTTGGCAGCCATCTAAGTTTTTGGTTTAGTCTTCGTCTATGGACGAATTTTAATTCAAGTTTTAGTTTTAGTTTTAAAGGGGAGACGGCAGCACAGTGGTTAGCGCGTTCGAGCGCGGCCCAGAAGGTCGCGGGTTTGCGGCCCACAAAAAGCACGTCTAGGGTCGTTGGAGAAGACACCTAACCCCAGCTTCTCCCACCATTGGCGCCGTCGAAAGGCAGTGAGGGATGGCTAGAGTAATTCATTATTATTGTTATTATTAGGGCTGCAACTAACGATTATTTTGATGATCGATTAATCTGGCGATTATTGGCTCGATTAATCGATTAGTCGGGTAGAATTGACAACTTAATAAATAATAGTTTTTTGGCATTTTATTGAATGTAGTTATGCAAAACACAACTCATAACCACTTAAACAACACTTTGAGCTCATTCTAATAAGTAAAAATGTTAATCTTTCTGTGAAATAAAGAGGCAGAATATTACCATTTCTACAGCAAATATAAAATAATTAATCTACTTACTGTATACAGTAAAGGTAAATCACGAGCACCCATAAAATGTGTTTTATAGTACTGGCTAAAAGAAAATAAAATGGAAACTGTTGACCATCCAGGATCACATTTGAGAACAAGAAATCGTTAACAGTTTTAGATTTGCAAATTTAACCTTGTTCAGAGGTATAGTACCAAACAAAAATGGCCTAGGTTAACATGAGTAAAAATACACAAAAAACAATCAAGTTGTGTAATATTGGAGTGAAGGAGGACAGATAAAAGATCAATGTGCTACGATGTTTCTGCTGAAAGCTGCTTGTTAGAATGTAGGTGAGTCTGGTTGTTAAAAAGCAGACTGAGCAGATGAAAAGAACAATCACACCGTGTCGTGAAGTAAATTTTCACGAGTGGCTCGCCGTGCTTACGTATTTAGCGAAGAATGATTTCTGCTCTTGTGGATTTTTTCCTTTCCTCTCTGTTTCTTGTTCCATTCGCTCGAGGAAAAGAGCCGTTTCAGGTCTGAAAGAGAAGAAAAGAACAGCATGGGACTCAGTAAAATCACAGGTTGCTGCACATTACCACAAATACATTGCAAAAAACCCCCAAAAAACCCCAATAAATTTAGCATCTTCTAGTTTTTTTTTTACTTTTTCAAAGATGAGTTACAATTTTCTGTCTGAAAAAGGATTTTTTTTTTCCGTTCTGTTTTGTCGTCCGCGGGGGCAACAGCCTCAGATGGGAAGCCCAGGCTTCTCTCACCACAGCTGCATCCTCCAGCTCACCCGGAAGGATCTTGAGTAGTTCCCCGGCCAGCTGTGAGACATAGTCTCTCCAGCGGGTCCGGGGTCTGCTTCTTGATCTCCTACCAGTGACTAGATGCCCGAACCACCCCATCTGGCTCCTCTCAACCTGGAGGAGGAGCGGCTCGACACCGAGCTCCTCTCGGATGGCAGAGCTCCTCACCCGATCTCTGAGTGAGAGCCCAGCCACCCTGCGGAGGAAGCTCATTTCGGCCGCTTGTATCCGCGATCTCATTCTTTCGGTCACCACACACAGCTGGTGACCATAGGTGAGGGTTGAAACGTAGATCAACTTGTAAATCGAGAGCTTTACTTTTCGGCTCAGCTCTCTCTTTACCACGACGGACCGATGCAGCATCCTAGTTATTGCTGATGCCGAACTGATCCGCCTGTCGATCTCCCGCTCTATCCTTCCCCAACTCATGAACTAGACCCAGATAAACTTAAACTCCACCACTTGGGGCAGGATTTTTTATCCTTTTTTAAAATAGAAATAAAAAAATAATTACAAAGAAATATTATATATTTAATAATATAATTAACATTTAGGGCTCGAAAAATAAAGAAAACAGAGATGAAGAAAAAAATAGCAGAAAAGAAAAAAGTAGAGAAAAATGAAAGAAACAAGAAGCGGGGACAAAAATAGACAATAAAAAAAAAAAAAAAAGAAGAAAAGAGAGAAAAAAATTTAGTGAAAAAAATGGAATAAAAAGTAAGTAGTAGGTGGTGCCGACCCTGGAGCATTTACAGGAGACACGATGCTCAGAGTAGTGTTAAAACTTTCTGCATCAATTTCATCCTCATCGTCCAGGCCCCTGCAGGTTCCAGGAAGCGTTACTATGGAAACAGCAATGAGGTACCCGGAGACGTCCGTGTGAAGGGTGATGATGTCACTCAGATGAGACTCAACCATCGCACACTGGAAAGATATTCAAAACAAACACTGACGTTACACAACCGAAGACAGTGTGTTTGGTTTTAAAAAGAACAGTGGTGGATGAAGTACTCACTTTTTGTACTTAAGTAAAAGTACAGATACTTAGGCAAAAAATTTACTTAAGTAAAAGTACCAATAAAAAAATCTACTTAAGTAAAAGTACAAAAGTAGTTGGTGTAAATTGTACTTTTTAAGTAAAAAGTAAAAGTATTCGATCATAATTCAAGTGTTATTTTTTGTCCTATAGGGTGTCACCATGGTAACCAGGATAAATACTCTGCAGGGGTGTGACCCCCCCTCTCTCCCGCCTCTTTTGGTCCACAAAATAAATAAATAAATAAAAATAAAAGGGGACAAGTCAAGCTATCCTCTAGAAGGGCCAGTGAATGGGCACCAAAATGGAGAAAAAGACACTTATTTTTTAAAATGTTTTGGGGGGAGGCCCCCAGTCTCCTTATATTGGCTTTGTCAAAGCCCCGCCCCCTTTGGAAAATCCTAGAACCGCCCCTGCTCTGTGTAATGATGGCTCAACTTTTTATTTAGAAGTAAACACAACGAACAACGATCTTCTGACTCTTTTTAATTTGTACTATATTTGATGTTAGTTTTTTTGGCGCTGAATAAATGCGGAAATTGTTTCTCGATTCATTACTTCTTCTCCCGATCAACTGCTTCTTTTGATTTTGGCGATGCAGCTTCAAGATGCGCTAAAAAAAAAACCTGTGTATTTTACAAATTCCTGAACGAAAATGTAACAAAAAATGTAAAACACACTTTTAAAAAATAGCGAAGTAAAAGTACAGATATTTGCTCTAAAAATGTAGTGAAGTAAAAGTAAAAGTACCGGTCTTAAATTTTACTTAAGTAAAGTACAGATACACAATTTTTCTACTTAAGTACAGTAACTAAGTACATTTACTTCATTACGTTCCACCACTGAAAAAGAAGAACACACCGCTCTGACAAACGTAGTGAGATATCCCTCCATCTGCCAGTCCGCTTGTCTGTCTGCCTGCAGGAAAACACGCGGCACTCGGATTCTGTACAGACTGTTAACCATGGCCACTTCCTGTTGAAACAAAAACATCACATTTCTGCTTTTCATTACTTTTTTTTTACGATCCACACCAGAAGCTTCAAGAGAAAAGTACAATTTATTCATTTAAAATTAACAGCGACTCTTAATCTGAGATCATGGTTTTCGCCCGGAAAAGGTGGAGTGCCCCCTAAAGGCCACGGCCCTTCCCTACAGGAAGGAGCTTAAGTATCTTGGTACTGTATATTGTGGTAAAGAAAGAGCTGACCCAAAAAGCAATGCTCTCGATTTACCAGTCGTTCTACGTTCGCACCCTCGCCTATGGTCACCAGCTGTGGGTGGTGACCGAAAGAATGAGATCACGGATACAAGCGGCCGAAATGAGCTTCCTCTGCAGGGTGGCTGGGCTCTCACTAAGAGATAGAGTGAGGAGCTCTGACATCCTGACGGCTCTACTCCTGCTTGGAAGTAGAGCCGTTGCTCCTCTGAGTCGAGAGAAGCCAGATAGGGTGGTTCAGGCATCTGGTTAGGATGCCTCCTGAACGCCTTGCTGGTGAGGTGTTTCTGGCAAAGCCCACCAGGGGGAGATCCAGAGGCAGACCCTGGACCCGCTGGAGAGACTGCGTCTTACAGCTGGACAGGGAACACCTCAGGATCCTCCCAGGTGAGCTGGAGGATGCAATCGAGGGTTAGAGAAGCCTGGGCTTCCAGTTTGAGGCTGTTGCCCCAACGATGTGGCCCCAGATAAGCGGAAGACAACAGAACGTTACATGAACATAAATCTGTCTGAGTTTTAATCTGTTTTTGAATAGAAGTAGTTTCAAAAACAAAACCGCGAAATAAAGATTTTTGAGATTTAAAATGAAAAACTGCTCACTTTGAGTTTGAATCTGTCCTCTTCAGACAGATGGTTCTGATTCAGTGAGACGGTTGGTTCCCTCCCAGTCTTTACCACCAACACCCCACGTGGATAAAACTTTGCTGCATCATCTAGAAAACACAAAGAAAGTGAGAAAGACAGAGGGCTACACAAGTTTTTAGAAGTCAAACTTGTGTTTAAGGTGAACTGAAATCTTAACATTTCTAGAACTTCAAGTTGTTTAGATAACCAGCTCTTACTATAACCATCCCTGCTACCTCCATCTTCTTCTTTCGGCATTTCCCTTCAGGGGGCGCCACAACAAGTCAGTTTCTTCCATCTAACCCTATCTGCTGCATCTTCTTCGGTCACACTAACTATCTTCATGTCTTCCTTCACTGTATCCATGAACCTCCTCTTTGGTCTTCCTCTAGTCCTCTTTCCTGATGGTTCCAAATTCAGCATCCTTCTTCCGATGTACTCTCTTTCTCTCCTCTGCACATGTCCAAACCATCTCAGTCTGGCCTCTCTGACTTTATCTCCAAAACCTCTAACATGTGCTGTTCCTCTGCTCCTGTCCATCCTGGTCACTCCCAGAGAGATCCTCAGCATCTTCATCTCTGCTACCTCCATCTTTGTTTCCTGTCTTTTTCACACTCTAGACCAATCAGCATGGCCGGTCTCACCACAATCTTGTACACTTTCCCTTTCATTTTAGCTAAAACTCTTCTATCACACCTGATACTTTTCTCCACCCGTTCAAAGCCTGGCTGCACACGCTTCTTCACCTCTTTTCCACACTCTCCATTGCTTTGGACTGTTGATCCTAAGTATTTAAAATCTTCCACTTTCTTTATCTGCTACCTCCATCTCTGGAATAGAAAGAAACAACGTTCAGAAACTCATCCTCAGTCATATCTAAGATGCTGAGGATCTCGCTGGGAGTGACCAGGATGGACAGGATCAGAGGAACAGCACAGCACAGGATGAAATCCATCTACTCATCCCCGTCCAGGGCATCGCTGGGCTGAGGAGTCCCCGTGTTTCCATCAGGATGAAGAACATCTATTATTTTCTTTAGATATTTAGCTGTAGATTAGAATAAGCTAATATTTAAACAATAATCTTTGACACATTGGTTGCTCGTCCCGGGGAGGGATCTCTCTTTCATGTGGATCCCCACGAGGTTTCTTTTTTTTTTCCTCACTGATGGGTTTTTTAGGAGTTTTTCCTCACCGTGAAGGAAAGTCTATGTCACTATTTTTCCATCAAATTCTGGTTTTCATGTAATAAAAACCAGTGGTGGAACGTAACGAAGTAAATGTACTTCGTTACTGTACTTAAGTAAAAAAATTGTGTATCTGTACTTTACTTAAGTAAAATTTAAGACCGGTACTTTTACTTTTACTTCACTACAATTTTAGAGCAAATATCTGTACTTTTACTTTGCTATTTTTTAAAAGTGTGTGTTACATTTTTTGTTACATTTTCGTTCAGAAATTTGAAAAATACACAGGGTTTTTTTAGCACACGTTTAAGCCGCATCGTCAAAATCAAAAGAAGCAGTTGATCGGGAAAAGAAGTAATGAATCGAGAAACATTTTCCGCATTCATTCAGCTCCAAAAAACTAACATCAAATCTAGTACAAATTAAAAAGAGTCAGAAGATTGTTGTTCGTTGTGTTTACTTCTAAATAAAAAGTTGAGCCATCATTACACAGAGCAGGGGCGGTTCTAGGATTTTCCAAAAGGGGGCGGGGCTTTGACAGGGGAGCCTCGCCCCCAAAACATTTTAAAAAATAAGTGTCCTTTTTCTACATTTTGGCGGCCCATTCACTGGCCCTTCTAGGGGATAGCTTGACTTGTCCCCTATCCTTTTATTTTATTTATTTATTTTTTTGTGGACCAAAAGAGGCGGGAGAGAAGGGGGGTCACACCCCTGCAGAGTATTTATCCTGGTTACCATGGTGACACCCTATAGCACAAAAAATAACACTTGAATTATGATCGAATACTTTTACTTTTTACTTAAAAAGTACAATTTACACCAATTACTTTTGTACTTTTACTTAAGTAGATTTTTTTATTGGTACTTTTACTTAAGTAAATTTTTTGCCTAATTATCTGTACTTTTACTCAAGTACAAAATGTGAGTACTTCATCCATCATTGATAAAAACAGTGTGAGTCAGGTTTAATCTCTCACAACATGCTAAGCTAACCACTCCACACATTTTAATTCTTACTCACCGACTTCAAACGAGTGTTCAAGCGGCATCGTGAAGCCTGTAACGTCTGTGTCTAAAGAATCTCCAACCTGAGGATAAAATAAATTCACATTTAGAGTTTAATCTGATTAAACCAGGCTAAAGCTAACTGATTAAAAACACGTGATTTAAAAAGATACAAGCTAGTTTAAAAATAATATGTCTTATTTAAAATCACGCTCACCCTTCTGCCGTTATTACAATACGCAAAATTTGCGCAGAAGAATAATAAAATAGAAGAAAGGTGAATTTTGAACACTAGCACAGCCATTTTGGCAGAGTAGAAAACCCGGAAGTTTCCATCAAGCGCAACGTCGGTCACACAAACAGAACTTCCTGTTACATTACCTTCAAACTAAAGGTATTTTTGTTATTGTAGAAAAAGTTTTTAAAAAGTCTTCTGGACAGTTTAATTTTTGAACGAGACGTTTCGACTTCCATCCGGAAATCATTTTCAATCTGAATGAAATGGACAGAAAACTGGATCTATTTATACTAACCTGAATAAAAGGTAAAAAAATAGTAAAGACGGGCTCGACCAATGAGCCTGTGTTACCTAAGATGGCCGTGAATGGCTCCTATTGTAGCCACAGACCAGTAAACGAACCTATTATAAAAATGCTAAAAGCCTAGTGAATAGAAAATACCTGCTAACGAGAGGCGTGAAACTGGGTCACGAGGTGTCATCTTTAGTCCATGGCTTCAAAAGGCTGCTATAGATACCGGGCAAATTGTATCTAACGCCTCCACTCCGATTCAGAGAGGGACTCTCTTTCATCACAAAAATGGCTTCCTTCACCCCTCTTTCAAACCAACCTTTCTCTCTACTTAGAATCTTCACCTCGCTGTCCTCAAAAGTGTATTTGGTGGATTTAAGATGCAAATGTACAGCAGACTGTGGACCACTAGAGGCTTCTCTTCTGTGTTGGTAAAGTCTTTTGTGGAGTGGTTGCTTCGTTTCCCCAATGTAGTGTTCTTTGCAGCTCCCTTCACTGCACCGGATCAAATAAACTACATTGCTCTGTTTTTCTGTGGGCATCTTGTCTTTGGGATGTACTAGTTTCTGCCGTAATGTGTTGACCGGTTTAAAGAAAACTGGGATGTCATGTTGTCTGAAGATTCTCTGTAACTTCTCGGACAGTCCTGTCACGTAGGGACTGTCCCTACGTGTCTGTCCCCCCTACCTTCAGACAACATGACATCCCGGTTTTAGATAAAGAAGGTGGAAGATTTTAAGTACTTAGGATCAACATGTCCAGAGCAATGGAGAGTGTGGAAAAGAGGTGAAGAAGCGTGTTGAGGCAGGCTGGAACAGGTGGAGAAAAGTATCAGGTGCGATGTGTGATAGAAGAGTTTCAGCTAAAATGAAAGGGAAAATGTACAAAACCTAGAGACAGTGGCACTGAGGAAAAGACAGGAAACAGAGATGGAAGTAGCAGAGATGAAGATGCTGAGGATCTCCCTGGGAGTGACCAGGATGGACAGGATCAGAGAAACAGCACATGTTAGAGGTTTTCGTGATAAAGTCAGAGAGGTGGTTTGGACATGTGCAGAGGAGAGAGTGAGAGTACATCTTGATTTCTATGCAATTAGAAATTGTTGTGGTTCCCTCAACCACCACCAGAGGGAGCCCGGGACCATCTCACCTTTCTCCCAATTCTACTTGATTGGACCACCTGACCCTAATCTCTCTGCTGCCTATTTAAAGGCAGCCTCACCAGCATTCCTCGTCGGGTCTTCATGTTTTCCGGCCCTGGCTGACTCCCGATCCAACGGATATCCTTTGGGACTGAGATTAACTCTTTGATAACCATGTTGATCCCTTTTTTACATCTGCTTCATTGCTTACAGCCTTGCTGATCCTTGGTTGAATAAAATCTTGTCTGATGTCCTGCGTTTGGGTCCTCCTCCTCCTTTCACATCACAACAGAAATGTCCCTACTAAATTTATCTCTCAATAATACTAGTCATTAGCCTAAGTTTTCTGAAAAAACATTTTCAAACTTATTTGAAAGTAATAATTGATTTGTGAATAGTGACATCCCCTCCTTGTGTTTGTTGCTCCAATGATCCAGCTATGTTGTCTGGGGCTTAAAGTCACCCAAGGCAAACAGAACTTGGGCGATGGGCCAGGACCTGGACAAAGCGCAGCTCAAAAAGCCCTTATGAACAGTAACATTGTGACAAAGTTTTTTTTGCCTGGACGTTGATCCCCTGGGCTGAGGGTGGGGCAAGACAGCAAAATCCTGGGCTTTTTAATTTATTGCTGCTCAGCCCGAACAGGAAACATGGGCTGCCTTTGCAGTAGAGTTTCCAACTGCAGCCGACAATAGGGACTTATGGCAGTCAGACCATCGGCTACATAGGCTAATTCTAGGGAAGTGGAACGTCACTTGTTTGGCCGTGAAGGAGCCTGAACTTGAATGGTTTCGACTAGATATAGTTTCACTTGCCTTGACGCACAGCTTGGGCTCTGAAACCAGGCCTCTTGACAGGGGCTGGACCCTGTTCTATTCTGGAGTTGCCCCCAGTGAAATGCGCCGAGCTGGGGTGGGCATACTTTTTGCCCCCCAGCTCTGCTCCTGTGTGTTGGAGTTCTCCCTAATGGACAAAATGACGGACACAAGCGGCTAAAATGAGCTTCTTCTGAAGGGTGGCTGGGCTATCACTCAGAGATAGAATGAGGAGCTCTGCCATCCGAAGGAGCTTAGAGTGGCGCAGTTGCTCCTCCAAGTCGAGAGAATCCAGATGGGATGGTTTGGGCATTTGTTTTGAATGCGTCCTGAATGCCTTGCTGGTGAAGTGTTTCGGGTATGTCCCACTGAGAGACTCAGAGACAGATCCCAGGCCGACTGAACAGACTATGTCTGACAGCTGGCCAAGAAACTCCCTGGGATCCTCCCATATGAGCTAGAAGATACAGCCGGGGTGAGGGAAGCCTTGTTTCCTTTCTGAGGCTGTTTACCCTGTGACCCAGCCTCGTATAAGTGGAAGACAAGGGAACAAAATGAATAATGACGTAAAAAGCAAGGCAATTCCCCCTTTTCCATGAATGTGACCAAATGTACTCAGACAACACAGAAATCACTTGAACATGTAGTGATTATTGTCAGGATTCCCTCTCCTGCTGCCAGAGGGAGCCCTGGATGTTCCTACTCAACGTCATTAGGGTTACCTGAGGATGATTCCTGATTCCACACATCTGTGCACCCCGCCATTTATTTAAGGGCAATCATCCTGGACTTTCCTGTGGGGTCATACCATCCCTTCCAGCTAGGTCACCCTGGTTGCCTGACCATGTTGGAACTTTGTTATTGTTTGAACTTTTGAAATCCTGGGTTAATCCTGTGTCCTTCGCTTTACTGACTTACCTGAATTGTGTTAATAAACCTTGTTTGAAGTCCTGCAATTGGGTCCTCCTCCTTCCACATTCCAAAACCCTGACATGTGGTTAACAGATACCTCACAATGCAGCATAGACTGATTAAACTCTGTTTGCCTTTGTGGACTTTATCTTCTATATTTTTATGAACATTGTTCATCGCATTTTGGTATTAATACACTTTTTTTTCTGTTGACCAAGAGCAGCCAAAAACTAGTTTTTTATTTGCAGTGCTGGCTCATGCTATCTCACCAGCAGTTTAATTTCTTGCAAATATAAAAAGTGCTTAACTACTATTTTTGGTTGTCAACATTTTTGTTGTCATATTTTGTCAATGGCAGTGGTGTACTTACGAAAAAAAATTGTGTATCTGTACTTAAGTAAAATTTGAGACTTGTACTTTTTACTTTTAGTTCACTACATTTTAAAGCAAATTATCTGTACTTTTACTCTGTTACTTTTTAAAAGTGTGTTTTTCATTTTTTATATTTTCGGTCAGAAATTTGAAAAATAGTTTTTTTTAGCGCAACTTCGCGACCTTAAAGGGAAATGCCGAAAGAACTTGAAGCCGCATTGCCAAATTCAACCTGTAGAGGGAGCAGTTGATCGCCTGCGGTTTCCAAGAGGGAGAAGAAGTAATTGAGGACCAATCAGAATCGAGAGTAAACATTTCCACAGTCATCTCTCACCAAAAAACTAACAACAAATATAGCACAAATTGAAAAAGAATCAGAAGATCGTTGTTCGTTGTGTTACTTTTAAATAAAAACTTGACCCATCATTACATAGACTATTTACTGGTGACAGCTACAAAAAAAAAATGATACTTTTACTAAAAACTATAATTTACACCAATTACTTTTGCACTTTTACTTCAGTAGATTTTTTGTTGGTGCTTTTACTTAAGTAATTTTTTTGCCTAATTATCTGTCCTTTCACTTAAGTACAGAAAGTGAGTACTTTATCCACGACTGGTTGATTTGGAGGCTGAAACATGATTAAATATCTATTCAAAAAAGTTAGAAGAGCCTCTTGGTAAGTTTGCCCAAAATTAAATGATTAGCACAATACCAATCCAGATTTCTGGCAGAAATTTGTATAAACATAATTACACTGTAATTCCAAAGGACTAATATTTGTCAAAGCAACAAAGAATGTGGTTGTGCTGGTACATCTGGATGTGCCAACACACCCAGGACCAGCAGAGGCTGCCAGTAGACCAATAAAAGCACCTCCTTTTTAATTACTCTTTCACTGTTCTGAAGGTCCCAGTAAGTGCCAGCAGAATGTTTACATTTTTTGGGCTTTGCTGAAGTAGCTGTTATCTAAATGTTCAAACGTGTCTAGCAGCATCCGAAGCTTTAAATCACATTCAAATCCCACACTCATTCCAGAGGGCTGTCAGTTTTCTGGTTCAACCACTTCTATTAAGAGTTGTTTGCACATGTCACTTTTACGGAATATTGTTCTTATAATGGAGGGATTCAAATCTGCCTTAAGTAGAGTAGTCACACCAATCCCTGAAATGGTTAGGTTATCCCCTAAAATTGAACATTTTCACCAACATTAAGAACTTGAATCAGAAAACCTTTCCTTTAAAAGAACAATCTGGAGGCTACATTAGAGTGCAACCACCGCCTGCTTTCAAATGTACACTTTCTACATAAAAGGCTCCCAAAATTGTTATTAAACACAACCAAGCAGTTATCTTCACAGGACTAATTATTCTGATCCTTTTTAGTCAAGTTTTAAGTTACCATCGATTCTAGTCCTCTTATTGATTCCACTTAATGAACCGGGTCTTTAACGAATCTCTCATCGATACTTTTAGAAACAAACAAATAAGTGTTATGAACATAAAAACTTTGATTGGATGACGGTGGAACTCACAAACAGAACAATATTTAAATAAAATATACTTTACTTAAATAACGGCAGCACGGTGGCGCAGTGGGTAGCACAGTGGCCTCACAGCAAGAAGGTCGTGGGTTCGAGTCTCGGGTGGGGACGAGGCTTTGAACACTGTACTTCCTGTGTGGAGTTCTCATGTTCACCCCATGTTTGCGTGGGTTTCCTCCGGGTACTCCGGTTTCCTCCCACCCTCCAAAGACATGCATGCTGGATTGATTGGCCGGTGCCAAATTGCCAAAAGTGAGTGTGTGTGGATGGTTGTATATGTGTGGCCCCACAACTGACTGGCGACCTGTTCGGGATGTACCCTGCCCTTCGCCTTAAATCACCTGGGATGGGCTCCGGCACCCCCCACATGACTGAATGACTTACGTAAATAAAATAGGATACTTCAAAATAAATCTGAACTTGATTGTAAAAAAAGAAGAAGTCAAAGTTAGAAAGAGACATAAATATGGTCGTTGAGTTTAACAGCAGCAATTTTTTTTTTGCAGACAATAAAAAATGTGCACTTTATTTTTGTACTAAGAAGTTCAGCACTAGAGCGCTCGCCCGCGGACCGGAAGGTCGCGGGTTCAATTCCCACTGAGACCACCGTCCAGGGTCCTTGGAGAAGACACCTAACCCCTACTTCTCCCACCATTGGCGCCGTCGAAAGGCAGCCTGCTGCGGTGTAAGGAGTGCAGCAAACAAATTTCCCCGGTGAGGGATGAATAGAGTAATTAATTTTTTTAATTATTTTTTTAAGTTAAAATATTAAGTAGAGCAGGACTACAGCATTTTCATTTAATTTTTATTGTTTTTTATGACTAAACATGGAGCACATGCGTTTTCAAGCGTCTTTGTGCCGTAATTGACTAGCATACTTGTTGCATCGGAGTCGGAGCTGCTTCAACGTGGTCGTCAAACACAGTGTACCTTTCAGTCTGAATGTCGTGGATTTTGGCAACAATAAATTTTTTGTGGTTCCACCTTTACATAAAAATACTTTATTGTTCTTTAGACAATGTGCATTGTCGGCATCAATTTTGGTAAAATAAATACAAACTCGAGATCGCTTTGCACGTTCTGCCATCAAGCCTCCCTCGGCTTCAAACTTTGCGTGTGTAGCGACAGCATGCATGCGCACATGTGCACCGCCCATTCGCGAGTTAGGGGGCGGAAACGGAACCAATAGCAGATCCGTTTGGACTAGCGCCTATTGGTCTGGCTCAAATGATGGCCGGTTCCAAAAAATCTGGTTTTCGATACCCATCCCCAATCATAACACTGAGTCTGCACTTATAAGTAAGCAATGATATTTGGATTGATTCTGACAATCTCCTGGTCCCACTGGATCTAAGTGCTGCATTTGACACCATTAATCATACTATTCTTGTACAAAGACTTGACGACTGATTGAGAATTCCATCGGCTGCCTTAAGCAAGTGATGTCATACTTTGATAATGGTTCTTTCTTTTTAAAAGTACATCACAATCTTAGATTATATGAACCTGACATGTGGAGTGCCCCAGACAGCACTCAATGTATGGCTCTCCCAAGCTATAAAAGACTGCTTTTAACTGCTAATTAAACTGCCCACATTTTGACAGAACCAACTGTAGAAGAAGTGACAAAATTTGCGATTTAGGGCAGGTGGAGATACACTTTTTTTAGATGGAAGAAACTTACTTGCTGTGCCGACCACTAGTGGGAAATGCCGAAAGAAGAAGGAGGATATACATATTTTGATGGCTTGACTGAAACATGTTTCCTATATGCTAATGACCTCCATGCAGCCTCGGACTCTGACAGCCTTACTCGTGTCTAAAATCTGAACTAAACATGGAGAACCTGTGTGTCCGTTTTATGCAGTCAGGATCAATGTAGGCATCGACAGTACATTAACATGGTTCAAAACAGGCATAAAATCGTTTTTATGTGCTGATAATTAGACTTTCATACAACAAGCTTACTTTCTAAACTACTGTAAGTGTTCTGTTTTTGACCGTGCCACTTTTATTTTATTGTGGTTTCATGCTTTAATGATGTATTTAATTGATGTGAACCCCACAGGTATGATTATTGTTATTATGACAGCATGAAAATACATGAAAAATGTAATTTGTAGTTGCAGATGTCGGGTTGGTGCACCATGTATATATATGCTTTAGCTTGTTTACAACACTCCATCCAACCAACCAGCACAATAACACCAACGCATCCGAGCCAAAATCCCTGCTGTTGCTTTTTTCTCCATAGTACACACACATCACATTCTAGCCACAGCTGCATGTGGAGTTACTAATATGCTGTTTGAAAGTTCAGGTCTGCCATGCAGGGCAGATTGACTGTGACTTTGTTTGGTGAAAAAGGAACAGGCAAGCACAAGTGCCAACATTGAGTGAACAAATATCTTCTGCAAGGCAATGCCCAGTGTGATCGGTGTGAGTTATTTCTCAATGCTTATCCTCAGCTGAGAAATCCTGCTGACATGCAATGAATAGGCAGTTGATTTGAAGTGATCTAGATACAGAAAACGGTAATGGCAAACCAAATGAACATCGTGTTGATGGACAAACAGCAGAGGAAAGCTTTTGTGGTCGGCATCGCAATCCAAAGTGATTATGACATCAGGAAAAAGGAACATGAGAAACTTGAGAAATACCAAGGCCTTAGAGAAGAACTTGAGAAGACCTGGAAAGTGAAAGCAACAGTAGTGACCGTTGTCACAAAAACACTCGGGATAGTAACCCCCAGCTTAGAAAAGTGGTTACAGTAGATCCCAGGAAAAACATTACACATCTCAGTCAAAATGCAGAACCCTCATACTCTTGGGCCTCTGGTAGAGGGCCTAAGCTTGAATGGATGAGACTACCCACAGTAGGTGCAAGAACAATCATTAAATATATATGTAATCTTAATTTATCCTTGAGTAAAAGATGACTGTTTGTCCCAACAACATGGCTGATGTTGTAGAAATGGACTAACTACACGTCTACCAGCGAGATAATTTTTCTTATATACCGGTATATATTTTTAAAAATTTTAATATACTTTATTCCTCGCTCGCTGAGAAATTTGTGTGCTGCATTTCACCACAGCAGGCTGCCACCTATGACGGCGCCAATGGTGGGAGAAACAGGGGGTTAGGTGTCTTCTCCAAGGACCCTAGATGTGAACTCAGTGGGATGCGAACCCACTAACTTCTGGTTAACATCCGGTCCGCGGGCGGACGGTCTGACCACTGAGCCACCGTCTCCTCCTATATATATATATATATATATATACACATATATATGTACATATATATATGTATATACGTATATATGTATATATGTATACATATATATGTATATATGTATACATATGTACTGTATATATGTATATATATACATATATACATATATATGTATACATATACATATATACATATACATGTATACATATACATATACATACATGTATATATGTATATATATATATACATATACTGTATATATGTACATACATATATACACATATATATATAAATATATATATATGTGTCTATCTACAAAGTATCTATCTATTGATCTATCTATTAGTTGAAAATGTAAAAAAATAATTTCCCCAGAGAGAAAAAGAATGTTAACGATGTTGCAATGTCGGGGTTTTATAAAATAGTAATTAGAAAAAAAGTTTTGCAGGTTTAAAAAAAAACTTTAAACACTATTTTCTTAACTATATGTCTTCTTCAACCGTAACCAAATATTAGTTTTACATAACTATAATGTGTAAACAGATTTATAGATACAGTATATATATTTATATTTATACATTGTTAGCATTCAGACTGAAACAGCTTGCATTCCTTTGGGTTCCTCTTCTGTTTAAAGGTGGCCGATCTTTGCAAAGAGCATATGGTGACTGAGGCGAGAAATTCCCCCGGGTTCTGACTTTGAAAACTATGCAAGCCCATACGGTATCTGTTCTCGCTTTCTGGGGCAGTCCATTACTCTCTGTCACCACCCTAAACAACATTGTCACCTTATTTTTGGTCAAAGGAAGATGTGGTGTGTTTCTTTTTATAACAACAGGATGTCCACTACCATGAAAGACGTTGTCATGTCATGTGTTGTAAAAGTCATTAAATTAGAACATTATGAAGTATGAGGGGGAGAAAAGTTTTAACTAACAAGCCAAAAGTTACACAAATGGTGACACAAAAAAGAGACACACAAAAAAATGACTAAAAAAAAAAAAAAAAAAGCAAGTTTTCCCCAAATCGGTAAAGTAAAAAGATGCTTTTGTTTATTAATAATTAATGCTGTCGTATTTAGGCAAGGCAAATTTATTTGTAGCACAATTCTTACAAAATGTAATTCAAAGTGCTTCACAAGTAGGGACAAAAAGGCATTGAAATCACAAAACATAGAATAAAAAAGTTAAAAAAATAAATGAATTAAATCATTAAAACAGACAAAAAGAATAATTAATCAAAAGCATAGTTAAACAGAAGTGTTTTCAGCCTAGATTTAAACATTGTCGCAGTAGAGGCCTGTCTCACGGCTTCAGGAAGTTTGTTCCAGACTTTTGCCACATAAAATTGAAATGCAGCTTCTCCATGTTTAGTCCTGACTCTAGGCACCAGCAGGAGGCCGGTCCCGGAGGTCCTCAGAGTTCTAGATGGTTCATAAGGTACTAACATATCACAGATGTACTTTGGTGCTAGACCATGGAGAGACTTAAACACAAGCAGAGCAGCTTTAAAGTCTATTCTCTGAGCCACAGGAAGCCAGTGCAGAGACTTGAGCACAGGACTAATGTAATAATAAGAATGCATTGAACTTATATAGCACTTTTCTAGACACTCAAAGACACTTTACATATATACTATATATGCATTATTTATTCACTCCATACAATCATTCCCACACACAACATTCATTCCTGATGATGGGAGCTACCATGCAAGGCGCAGACCACTATCATCAGAAGAAACTGGGGATTCGGTGTCTTGCTCAAGGACACCTCGGCATGGACTCTGGGCGGGGGATCGAACCTGCGACCTTCCGGTTACGGAGCGGTCGCCCTAACCACCGAGCCATCCTTCCCCCACAAATGTGATCATATCTTCTAGATAGATAGATAAATACTTTATTGATCCCAAGGGAAGTTGTCATGGCATCTGTTGCTCCCATTCTCACATCAGGACACACAATTACAACAGTTCAAAATAAAAGATAAAATGGATAAGAAAGAATAAAACAATTAAAAAGGCTAAAATGATAAAGTGCTTCTAAATGAATGTAAAAGTCCATCAGTAAAAACAGTAGGAATCAGTAAAATAATTCCAGCTCTCTACTGCTCTCTACTGTTCTGGTTCTTGTTAGGACTCGAGCAGCAGCATTTTGAATAAACTGCAGCTGTGTTAAGGCCTTTTTGTTCAGACGTGTGTAAACCGTTGCAGTAATTTAACCTACTGGACACAATTGCATGGATAAGAACCTCTAAGTCTGTTTTAGACACCAAACCTCTGATTTTGGCGATGTTTTTCAGGTGATAAAAGGCTGCTGATGTAATTGATTTGAAGTGACTGTTGAAGTTAAACTCAGAGTTCATTATTACTCCCAGATTTTTAACTTGATTTGTCGGTTCTAGAGAGAGAGATTGAAGGTAACTAATGATACTTTCTCTGTGTTTCTGTGGGCCAAAGACAATGGTTTCAGTTTTGTCTGAGTTTAGGTGGAGAAAGTTGTTTTGCATGCAGATTCTGATTTGTTGAATACAGTGACAGAGTCAATCCACAGGTCCATGTTCACCTGCTGTCAGTGACACATAAATCTGAGTATCATCAGCATAATTGTGATAGGACACATTATTACTGGCTATCGATTGACGTAACGGCAGCATGTAGAGCAGGGGTGGGCAAATCCGGTCCTCGAGGGCCGGTGTCCTGAAGGTTTTCCATATGTTCTTACACCTTCACACCTGATCCTGTTAATTGAGTCACTGTGCCAAATTTTATTGGCTGTTGATTTCACTTTTTGTGCATCAGCTGTATTGAACCAGGAACACAATGAAAACCTTCAGGACACCGGCCCTCGAGGACCGGATTTGCCCACCCCTGATGTAGAGGTTAAACAACAGGGGTCCAAGAATTGACCCATGGGGAACCCCACAAGTCAAAGGCATGTATTCTGACAAACAATTTCCAATTTGTGTCATGTCTCGTCAATCTTCTGTTATGTTTTTGCTCTTTACGGTCCATGTCTTGTGTTGTCTTGTGTTGCTTCCTGTTTTATTTTGATACACCAACTCTGCTCTCATTTCAGGCCATGTTTCAGGCCATATTACTTCCTGCCCTGCTGTGTTTCCCTCAGGTGTGATTGTCTAATCCCCCCTGATTGTTTCCTCCTGTGTTTTCCCCTTGCTCATGTTATAAAAGTCAGCGTCTTCCCTTGTCTTGTGCCAGATTGTTTTGACTGTTGGTTTTGAATTTCATGTTAGAAAATAAAGTTATTAAATTAAGTTCTGCAATTGGGTCCTTCCTCATTCCAAGTCTGACAATTTCTACAAAATACCTGTCCTTCTGAATAAGTTTTAAACCAATTTAGTGCAGCACCAGAAACTTAGAAGTATTTAGTGCTCCAATAAATAGTGGCAGCATGGCTCAGTGGGTAAAGTGGGCTTCCTATAACCAGAGAGTTGTTAGTTTGATTCCTCGTCTGAAAAGAGCTAATGCTAAGGTGTACCATGAGCAAGACATTGAACTCCAGACCAATCTTGTATGAGAAATGTTGATCTTGATGTGTCTTTGACCTGGTTAAGTAAAGTATTTATTTTTAAAAAAGCACAGTAACAAATGGAGATCTAATCATCTGACTGCAAGACGTTTGAGAAATACTAACTTAAAGTTAAACTTTGATTGGTTTCCTTTTTTACTAAAAAAAAAAAAGTCTGAGCACACTGGTATGGATTATGCTAGGATACCACAGCATGCTATCTTGCCAGCTAATCAGCAGCTTGAAAAATTGCTACGTTTGTAGGCATACACAAGGCCTATGCCCATGGTCAAGGAGACAAGCGCAAAATCAAATTGGCTGTAGCAAAAAGATTCTTTGCCATCCATTTTGTGTAGAGAAAGCCAGTATAATCATTTTTATGGCATTCACAGAAACTTTGCTGATTTTAGCAAACCTGGCAACAAATGCCAGCTGAAATGTTATTGTTCAAATCTTTAAATAGAAAAATCCATGTTTGAGCGCAGTGCAGGAATTGTATATTAATATAGGTATTTAACACCGGTGATCCAAATATTTTTTAAGCCTTCAGGTTCTGCCATTGACAGATACTTGCAGTCTTGATGACAACTTTGCATGACTAGAAAGTCATTGGAAAGGGTTTTCAGACAGAAACATATGTTCAGTACGACAAACTAAGCAAAACAAAGGCAGGACATTTCTGTTTTTGGAGCTTTTTTTTGGAGGAGAAAAACTCCTGAAAAGCCTGCAGGAGCATATAAGAAGTAACCTGATGGAGACTCAGATGGGGAACAAATTCTATTCCAGGACTGACCGTCAGATTTGTTAGCTAAAGACCAGCTGATCTGGCCCTAAACGGCCTGGCTCCATCCTACAGTAGTGAACTTTTAGTACCATATCAACCAAGCAGAACACTCCGCTCACAAAATGCAGGGCTGTTGGTGGTTCCTAGGATTTCTAAAAGTACAGTTGGAGGTAAAGCCTTTAGCTACAATGGTTTCAGTTTTGTCTGAGTTTAGGTGGAGAAAGTTGCTACCAAGCTCCAGTTTTATGGAATAAGCTCCCAGCTCAAGTGAGAGAGGCAGACAGTGTTCCTACATTTAAAGGGAGGCATAAAGCATTCCTGTTTGAACAAGCTTATCAACAGGCCAGATAGAAACAGTTTCATTTAGCTGATATAATTACTAGTTGGCTGCTAGATAGTAAAAGCTGGGGAAAGTATGGTACATTGGGGTTCTGTCCTCTAATTCTATCTACTATTCTCTGCCAGACTGCCTTGGCCCTTTCCCGCTTACCCCCTACTCTAACCAGGGTCTGTACCCCCTCCCCCTACCCTAACCCATGGCTTTCTATCTCATTCATTGTTCTCTATTGTCTGTTTATTTAGAATTACACTGCTAGTTGGTACAGTACAATTCACATGTTGTCCACCTCTTTACCTCCTTTCTGGGAGAGCCCCATTCAGGACTCTGCGTTCCTGTCCTGGGCATGGCCACACCGAGGAGACCTCTGCGCTTCATCATCCCCGCTCCATCAGGATGAAATCCATCTGCTCATCCCCATTCAGGGCCTCGCTGGGCTGAGGAGTCCCCCATGTTACCATCAGGATGAAGAACATCTATTGACTTCTTTAGATATTTAGCTGTAGAGTAGAATAAGCTAATATTTAAACAATAATCCTTGACACATTGGTTTTTCGTCTCGGGGGAGGGATCTCTCTTTCATGTGGATCCACACGAGGTTTCTTATTTTTCCCCCACTGATGGGTTTTTTAGGAGTTTTTCCTCACCGAGAAGGAGAGTCTAAGTGCATAAATGTGCTAGTCTTGTTTAGTTAGCATTTGTTAGTTATTTTTCTTGCTGTGTATTTGTGTTAATACATTCCTCTTTTTCTTGTGAAGCCCATTGAGACGGAAATTCTGTGATTTTGGGCCATACAAATAAAATTGAATTGAATTGAATCTACATCTAAAACATCATGATTCATTTGGGTAATGCAGGATGCAGTTGATTGACTTCATCCAGTGAAAAGTCTGGGGAAGATCTCCGTGCTGCACTGAATCACTCTAAATAAGAAAACATCCGTATGCATTTAGTTTTCTTTTGTAGGACTAGCTTGGTGACACCTGAGGAAGGAAAATATTCCATTCTTACATTCAGGCAACAAAAGGATGGTCCAGATGTTCACCAAAAACCCAAAACAAAACTTCATATGGCCACACTATTTTTATCTCCAATTGTACAATCCATAAAAACCACTGGTTGAAATCCTAAACACAATTTATCTCCTCCTATAACTTGTAATAGTCATGAATTTAATTCATGTCATTAAATATTGATGTGCAGTTCTTAACATTGACAGTTTTAATTTAAACTGGAGAGTGAGTGTCCCGGGAAAGCTCTGGAATGGCACAGCGGGCAGAAGAGACCTGCTCCAGTTGTACTGCAGTAAGCCTAACTAATGAACGTGTTAAATAACTCTGACGCTCCCCTCTACAGAGGATCAATGGATTATGTAGGAGGCATACAATCGGTCTCCAAACCACTTTGAATCCATAATAGAAGAATAATGTTCATCAATTTAAAAAATTAGGTCAGACTATAAATCACAACAGATGAGTAGTGATTGCATCATGAAGATTTAATCTGGTTTATAGATATTGTTTTCTAACGTACAGTACAAGTGTCAAACTGAAAGACATGCTACACCCTGTCCAAATGGCTCGTCCGCATCTTTTTCCAGGATAGTTTGTTTTCTCTGGACATCTGAATCTCATCTGCACTTGCCTTCAATAGCTTTTCCTTAAGCACCATTGCTTATTGAGTTCTACATTTCAGATGAAACCCTGAAAAAAGCCTTTTGTTATTGCAAAGGTTGAGTCCACTTGTATCATTTGGTAAAAATGATTATGCAATATAAAGAATTGCAGAAAAAAAAAATATTGGGTCGAAAGGGCCAAAAAATGCACAATTTGGCACAGATGTTTTCAGATCAAATGGTGATGTCTTTTTAATCCATCAAAATAAAGTAAAAAAAAGTTGTTTTAGTGTTTTGTGTGTTTATAATATGATTTAAAAAAAAAAAGGCACTAAACATATACTGTAATAGGGATATAAAAAGACGAAGACAGGGGCTCAGTGGGCAGAGGGTTCGCCCGCAGACAAAAAGTTTGCGGGTTTGCATCCCACTGAGTTCCCGTCTAGAGTCTAGAGGAGACACCTAAGCCCCTGTTTCTCCCATCATTGGTGCCATCATAGGCGGCAGCCTTCTGTGATGTGATGCAGCACACAAATTTCCTGGTGAAGGATGAATTAAGTAGTCATTATTTATTTATTATTAAGTATTCATTTAAAAAAATAAAGGAGGCTTGAACACTTTACCAGAAGCTTTTTTTTTTTTTTTTTAATTAAAAAACCCTTTTTGTGTTTGTATACAACTTAAGGCAATAACTAAAACCCAATAAAACTCTATTTAGATTTGTTTGGGTAGCATCACTATGACTGCTGATGCTTTTACAGACAACTTTCCTTAGGTAATTTTTGACTGAACTATCACACGTTGAAATTGGTTACATGGTTTACATGGTTGATTGGGAATTTCTCATGTAACATTACAGCTATGGACATGAAACTGTTTTAATTGTCTCTCTCAGCAGGTAAATGGTAACTTTGCTTATGCCAGATAGAAATGTGCCAAACTCCAAATTGAGTTCTTACCCAGTATACAGAATCCCTCCTCCTGAAACTATTCGGGAGAAGGAGGTACATTGAGTGATTAACCTTCAACTGACTGGGTGTTTGGTTAACATGTGCTTGCCTAACAGATTCTTTTCAGCTGATGACAGGAACAAAATATAATTGGCCTAAAATACACATGAGATAGAAAACCAAGTATCACATTAGGCTGTTGATAGCTGTCATGTTGGTGAATGATTTATGTCACATATTGCTAATTTGAGGGTGAAAGGCGCCGAAAATATTAGGCAGTGCTTGTTTTTTAACAAAGTAAAGAACTGAATGCTTACAGTACATCTTTGCCTGCCCAGCTGCGATGGGATAGGTCTGGGCACCCCTTCTCCAAAATGTATACAATTCTGCTGGAGAGGGACCAGATGTATTCTAAGTACATCTTCTGAGTTCTTTTTTGGTTTCTTGATGTTTTTTTGTGTGCACAAGCTTGTGGTCTACTTGGAGTGATTAAAAGTTTTTTTTTTTTTTTTTTTTTTAAAAACCCTCAAATTTCAATTGTTGGAAAAACATTGCTACAATATTTTAAAGCAATTACTGAAGCATAAAAGACAAT
Source organism: Neostethus bicornis (assembly GCA_902685375.1). Taxonomy (NCBI): domain Eukaryota; kingdom Metazoa; phylum Chordata; class Actinopteri; order Atheriniformes; family Phallostethidae; genus Neostethus; species Neostethus bicornis. Next base: position 4,676,732 of record LR738556.1, read on the forward strand.
TTTCTAGAAGCAATTAAAAATTTTGATTGAAAAGATCCATCATAAATTTTGCATTTTAATTGCTTTTAGAAAGACACAAAGCAAATCTATGTGCTCATAATGTATGTATTATGTAATGTATTTCTTAAACAAAACTTAAATGATCAAATTATAGAATGATCAAATTTTAGATACTTGGTAACACGTGGAGAATTAACAATGTCATTCAAGATTATTAAAAATCAACTTAATTGAGAAAAAAACTATCCCCGAAACGACATTGATAATGTCAACATTAAATCCACAAATTTTCACAACATCAAAATCCTTTCAATTACAAAGTAGAAATAACCCATGAGAAAGGTGCAAAACACCTCTAAAAGTCCAAACTGTAACAGTAAAGGGCTGGGGGTCTAAGGTGTTCATTGGCCAACTTGGGTAGGACTCAATCCTCGATCCACTACATTGTGACTGGATTGTGTGAGGAAAAAGAAAGTTTTAAAATTTGTGCATAAGTTTAGATTTGTGTTCAATTAATTCTTTTTTTTACACATATACCAATGAGGTAATATGAGGAAATTGAAACTCAATATGAAGGCATCAAATAAATTTTCCTTATTTATTTAATTTGCAAACAATTCACTTATTTCCAGGGCAATATACGAACATAATGACATTGCTTCCCCTTGTTGCGATGTAAAGGTAAAGGACTAAATGAAAACAATCAATAACAAAATGAGAAAAAACGATGAGGATAAAATAGGGCTATTTAAGAGTCGAGGAACGAATGATTGTAATAATACGTTTACAAGGTTTCTATTACGACAAATTTGTTCTCAGAGGAAAGAATCCTCGGCAGTAATGAAACTTCATTACAAGAAAATGAGCAAAAACAGGAACTGGTTGAATGTCTGAACATTTAAATTGTTGATTGATGTTCCTTCTTGTAGAAGACAAGTTGTTAGGATTTAAATTGAAAGGATTCTTGGGTCTAAAAGCAGGGATGTAACAGGATTTTTAAATTTAGATTTTCAAATTAACTGTTGCTTTTTATGAATATGCGTTCAATTTACAATGTGGAACCCTTTAAGACAACAATAATGTGATATTTCGCTTCACAAAGAAATCTAAATTGTTTATAAATTGATAATATCTAATGAGTGCACTCAGTGTTATTTTCTAACCGTGGGTCGTTAAATTGCGCTGCTCTGGTGTTTCTATCAGTCTGAGCCTCTAAAATATGCTCTGCTACCTTTTGTCAACAGCAAATGCAAAGTCTCATAAATCACCTGGTATCCTCGACCCTAACAGGGGACTTTTCCAGTTGAGGGCCATGGTTTTGATTTCGGAGGTACTAAACCCGTCCCTGTTGCTCGTAACTGTTCATTTTTGAGAAAGACATGGTTCTTTTCAAAAGTTTCACAGGCTAAAGAACATTTCCAAACAACCTTTTTCCACTTCTACTTTTGTGTCTCATTGTTTTGTCTTGCACCCGGACAAGATATCTATAACACCCAATAATAACCAGCAGGAAGACCCCTAAAGGTATACCCATACTCGGTCTGATTCCCAAGTGATCCTGGCCTTAGTGTAGTTCTTATGCCAAGATAGGGCAATGGTCTTCAGATAAACAGGAAGAGTGGTTTTCTCGCTGAGTGCAGTGAAGTCCATCAGTCTCCCAACTTTGTGGGTAATAATTTTACTGAAGGTCGTTTGGTCCGTGGTTGTCCACAGCCCTCTCACAACTTGTTGCTGAAAAGAAACTAGTACATCCTAAAGACAAGATGCCTACAGAAAAACAGAGCAATGTAGTTTATTCGATCCGGTGCAGTGAAGGGAGCTGCAAAGAACACTACATTGGGGAAACGAAGCAACCACTCCACAAAAGACTTTACCAACACATAAGAGAAGCCTCAAGTGGTCCACAGTCTGCTGTACATCTGCATCTTAAATCCACCAAACACACTTTTGAGGACAGTGAGGTGAAGATTCTGAGTAGAGAGAAAGGTTGGTTTGAAAGAGGGGTGAAAGAAGCCATCTTTGTGATGAAAGAAAATCCCTCACTGAATCGGAGTGGAGGCGTTAGATACGTTTTGCCCGGTATCTATAGCAGCCTTTTGAAGCCATGGACTAAAGATGACACCTCGTGACTCAGTTTCACGCCTCTCGTTAGCATGTAATTTATTTTCACTAGGCTTTTAGCATTTTTATAATAGGGTTCGTTTACTGGTCTGTGGCTACATTAGGGGCCATTCACGGCCATCTTAAGGAACTCAGGCTCATTGGTCGAGCCCTTCTTACTATTTTTTTACCTGTTACTCAGGTTTGTATAAATAGATCCAGGTTTCAGTCCATTTCATTAAGATTGAAAATGATTTCCGGATGGAAGTCGAAACGTCTCGTTGAAGAATTAAACTGTCCAGAAGACTTTTTTGAAACTTTTTCTACTATGGATCACTCCTGGATGAATGAGGGACTACACGGATTTGTTTCTGAAAAGGTCAATTGCTTTTGTGACGAGAAGGAGGGCTGTTGTAGTGTTGCATTAATGTGATATTATGTGTTCTGTTCGGTGCTGGAGCACTGTTCACATTCACTCTGTTTGCTAACAGCGCCTTAGTCCACTTTTCCCAAGCAGGCCAGGGAAGGCTAAACCAACGTTGGCTTGGTACAGTTGGCATACTCATTCAAGTGAAACAAACCACGCTTTGATCTTCAATTGCACTCAGGCACAATTCAAACTGTCTGATGTAAAACTATACCCAAAGTTTTCTTTTCTACAGACAGCTGACAGCGTTCTTCTGTCTGTTTTTCTTTGTTCCTTACTTTTTCTGTCAACTGGGATGGAGTGTCAAACTTAGTTTGACTTTTCAAGATTCCATGATCCTCCTCTAGGATTTGGAATTTTTACTAGATACCAAGAAAAAAGTATTGGCAAGTTAGAAACAGAACTCATGCCAAAGAGCATTTCGTTTGGCAGCTAGGAAGTCCCGAGCACTTATTGTGCTGAACATGCATGATGGAATTTGTTAACTCGACATGAGACGTTCGGATCAGGATTTATTATTTGTCATCAAACTGATATGTAAGACGTGCTGGAAGCTGTAGAGCCTCGATTGGGATTGCTTCCTCACACGTAATATTACATCGTGGATGTTTTTACTGCCTCAGCTCAGTATTTTCTTTCCAAATTATGATTAATAGCTGTTAGATTTAGAAACATTGAAATCCTTCCTCTTGCCACCCCCCTATTTTTTTTACACCTTCCCTTTTAATGAAGGAGCGATATCCATCACTAGGTCGTTGTGTGATTGCTCAGCCAAACTGCGAAGAGCCGATAAGCATCAGTCAGTTTGTTAATGTTCTGCCTTCGGGGCCTGATGAGTTAATAAGCCGGCAGGTTCTCCTCGGGGAAAGAGATTTCCTAATGACGCAGAACCTTTTCTTTCTCCCTTCTTCTTCTCAAAGCCTCTGGGCTCTTGTCAAGGTTTCGGGTGACAGCCATTTTGTTGGTTGTCTCCTTTCTTGTGCCGGTCGGGGGAGAATGACAGTGGGAGGGGGTGGAAAGGGTCGAGGTCATAAAAAGAGATGGAGAGACATGAAGCCAGATCCACTGAGAAGCAGTGAGAAGAACGCTTCAGTAGGAATCTCTTCAAGCAGACACAGACATGCCTGAGCCTCAAACGCCAGGTAAGGCGCTACATTGTGACTGGATTGTGTGAGGAAAAAGAAAGTTTTAAAATTTGTGCATAAGTTTAGATTTGTGTTCAATTAATTCTTTTTTTACACATATACCGAATATGAGGAAATTGAAACTCAACATGAAAGCATCAAATAAATTTTCCTTATTTATTTAATTTGCAAACAATTCACTCATTTCCTGGGCAAAATACGAACATGATGACATTGCTTCCCCTTGTTGCGATGTAAAGGTAAATGACTAAATGAAAACAATCAATAACAAAATGAGAAAAAACAATGAGGATAAAATAGGGCTATTTAAGAGTCGAGGAACGAATGATTGTAATAATATGTTTACAAGGTTTCTATTACGACAAATTTGTTCTCAGAGGAAAGAATCCTCGGCAGTAATGAAACTTCATTACAAGAAAATGAGCAAAAACAGGAACTGGTTGAATGTCTGAACATTTAAATTGTTGATTGATGTTCCTTCTTGTGGAAGACAAGTTATTAGGATTTAAATTGAAATGATTCTTGGGTCTAAAAGCAGGGATGTAGCAGGTTTTTTAAATTTAGATTTTCAAATTAACTGTTGCTTTTTATGAATATGCATTCAATTTACAATGTGGAACCCTTTAAGACAACAATAATGTGATATTTTGCTTCACAAAGAAATCTAAATTGTTTATAAATTGATAATATCTAATGAGTACACTCAGTGTTATTTTCTAACCGCGAGTCGTTAAATTGCGCTGCTGTGGTGTTTCTATCAGTCTGAGCCTCTAAAATATGCTCTGCTACCTTTTGTCAACAGCAAATGCAAAGTCTCATAAATCACCTGGTATCCTCGACCCTAACAGGGGACTTTTCCAGTTGAGGGCCATGGTTTTGATTTCAGAGGTACTAAACCCGTCCCTGTTGCTCGTAACTGTTCATTTTTGAGAAAGACATGGTTCTTTTCAAAAGTTTCACAGGCTAAAGAACATTTCCAAACAACCTTTTTCCACTTCTACTTTTGTGTCTCATTGTCTTGTCTTGCACCCGGACAAGATATCTATAACACCCAATAATAACCAGCAGGAAGACCCCTAAAGGTATACCCATACTCGGTCTGATTCCCAAGTGATCCTGGCCTTAGTGTAGTTCTTATGCCAAGATAGGGCAATGGTCTTCAGATAAACAGGAAGAGTGGTTTTCTCGCTGAGTGCAGTGAAGTCCATCAGTCTCCCAACTTTGTGGGTAATAATTTTACTGAAGGTCGTTTGGTCCGTGGTTGTCCACAGCCCTCTCACAACTTGTTGCTGAAAAGAAACTAGTACATCCTAAAGACAAGATGCCTACAGAAAAACAGAGCAATGTAGTTTATTCAATCCGGTGCAGTGAAGGGAGCTGCAAAGAACACTACATTGGGGAAACGAAGCAACCACTCCACAAAAGACTTTACCAACACATAAGAGAAGCCTCAAGTGGTCCACAGTCTGCTGTACATCTGCATCTTAAATCCACCAAACACACTTTTGAGGACAGTGAGGTGAAGATTCTGAGTAGAGAGAAAGGTTGGTTTGAAAGAGGGGTGAAAGAAGCCATCTTTGTGATGAAAGAAAATCCCTCACTGAATCGGAGTGGAGGCGTTAGATACGTTTTGCCCGGTATCTATAGCAGCCTTTTGAAGCCATGGACTAAAGATGACACCTCGTGACTCAGTTTCACGCCTCTCGTTAGCATGTAATTTCTTTTCACTAGGCTTTTAGCATTTTTATAATAGGGTTCGTTTACTGGTCTGTGGCTACATTAGGGGCCATTCACGGCCATCTTAAGGAACTCAGGCTCATTGGTCGAGCCCTTCTTACTATTTTTTTACCTGTTACTCAGGTTTGTATAAATAGATCCAGGTTTCAGTCCATTTCATTAAGATTGAAAATGATTTCCGGATGGAAGTCGAAACGTCTCGTTGAAGAATTAAACTGTCCAGAAGACTTTTTTGAAACTTTTTCTACTATGGATCACTCCTGGATGAATGAGGGACTACACGGATTTGTTTCTGAAAAGGTCAATTGCTTTTGTGACGAGAAGGAGGGCTGTTGTAGTGTTGCATTAATGTGATATTATGTGTTCTGTTCGGTGCTGGAGCACTGTTCACATTCACTCTGTTTGCTAACAGCGCCTTAGTCCACTTTTCCCAAGCAGGCCAGGGAAGGCTAAACCAACGTTGGCTTGGTACAGTTGGCATACTCATTCAAGTGAAACAAACCACGCTTTGATCTTCAATTGCACTCAGGCACAATTCAAACTGTCTGATGTAAAACTATACCCAAAGTTTTCTTTTCTACAGACAGCTGACAGCGTTCTTCTGTCTGTTTTTCTTTGTTCCTTACTTTTTCTGTCAACTGGGATGGAGTGTCAAACTTAGTTTGACTTTTCAAGATTCCATGATCCTCCTCTAGGATTTGGAATTTTTACTAGATACCAAGAAAAAAGTATTGGCAAGTTAGAAACAGAACTCATGCCAAAGAGCATTTCGTTTGGCAGCTAGGAAGTCCCGAGCACTTATTGTGCTGAACATGCATGATGGAATTTGTTAACTCGACATGAGACGTTCGGATCAGGATTTATTATTTGTCATCAAACTGATATGTAAGACGTGCTGGAAGCTGTAGAGCCTCGATTGGGATTGCTTCCTCACACGTAATATTACATCGTGGATGTTTTTACTGCCTCAGCTCAGTATTTTCTTTCCAAATTATGATTAATAGCTGTTAGATTTAGAAACATTGAAATCCTTCCTCTTGCCACCCCCCTATTTTTTTTACACCTTCCCTTTCAATGAAGGAGCGATATCCATCACTAGGTCGTTGTGTGATTGCTCAGCCAAACTGCGAAGAGCCGATGAGCATCAGTCAGTTTGTTAATGTTCTGCCTTCGGGGCCTGATGAGTTAATAAGCCGGCAGGTTCTCCTCGGGGAAAGAGATTTCCTAATGACGCAGAACCTTTTCTTTCTCCCTTCTTCTTCTCAAAGCCTCTGGGCTCTTGTCAAGGTTTCGGGTGACAGCCATTTTGTTGGTTGTCTCCTTTCTTGTGCCGGTCGGGGGAGGATTACAGTGGGAGGGGGTGGAAAGGGTCGAGGTCATAAAAAGAGATGGAGAGACATGAAGCCAGATCCACTGAGAAGCAGTGAGAAGAACGCTTCAGTAGGAATCTCTTCAAGCAGACACAGACATGCCTGAGCCTCAAACGCCAGGTAAGGCGCTACATTGTGACTGGATTGTGTGAAGAAAAAGAAAGTTTTAAAATTTGTGCATAAGTTTAGATTTGTGTTCAATTAATTCTTTTTTTTACACATATACCGAATATGAGGAAATTGAAACTCAACATGAAAGCATTAAATAAATTTTCCTTATTTATTTAATTTGCAAACAATTCACTCATTTCCAGGGCAATATACGAACATGATGACATTGCTTCCCCTTGTTGCGATGTAAAGGTAAATGACTAAATGAAAACAATCAATAACAAAATGAGAAAAAACGATGAGGATAAAATAGGGCTATTTAAGAGTCGAGGAACGAATGATTGTAATAATACGTTTACAAGGTTTCTATTACGACAAATTTGTTCTCAGAGGAAAGAATCCTCGGCAGTAATGAAACTTTATTACAAGAAAATGAGCAAAAACAGGAACTGGTTGAATGTCTGAACACTTAAATTGTTGATTGATGTTCCTTCTTGTGGAAGACAAGTTATTAGGATTTAAATTGAAATGATTCTTGGGTCTAAAAGCAGGGATGTAGCAGGTTTTTTAAATTTAGATTTTCAAATTAACTGTTGCTTTTTATGAATATGCGTTCAATTTACAATGTCGGACCCTTTAAGACAACAATAATGTGATATTTTGCTTCACAAAGAAATCTAAATTGTTTATAAATTGATAATATCTAATGAGTACACTCAGTGTTATTTTCTAACCGCGGGTCGTTAAATTGCGCTGCTCTGGTGTTTCTATCAGTCTGAGCTTCTAAAATATGCTCTGCTACCTTTTGTCAACAGCAAACGCAAAGTCTCATAAATCACCTGGTGGCTTAAAATGTGAGGAATGAGAGTGAGCGTGAGGAGAAGTGGAAAGTAGGAGGGAGATAAAGCGAAGAGTTGAGTGAGATGATTTGTCAACGTGACCTATGCCAAGTCAGGTGTAACCATCTCTGAACGTCAGACACCTAATCTATCTGATGCTGATTGGCTCCCTCATTCAGTCACACCGTTTCTCTAGCGGACAGTGTCCATATGTATGCACTCCTCCGTATCACTGTTAGTTTGAAAAAAAGTCAGGACCCCCCATATTTGTGGATGTTAAACCCTCCAGCATGGTTTGATTTACACTCTTTTCCATTCAGAGCTCGATCGGAGTTAAATAGCCGCTGTTATCCATATTTGGAAATGAATGTATGTGTTGATGTGTAATGAAATAAATTTGATTTCATATTACTCACCCCGCCTCCCTAAGAGCTTATCCCTTTTTATTCTCCCATCACGCTGTAATTCCACTCCTGCATTTCATCTTATCAGACCAACATGTGGCCGGTCCGTAGTCCTGACCTCACACATATAATGTTCCTAACACCACATTACTAACTTCTCTCCGGCGTTTCTGGTTCTTCTGAACCCACCCATCCCAAATTGTTAGCCCTGTCTTGAACTTCCTCACACTTTCTCAGCTTAGGAGCCCCTCTGCCCCTGTCGATCAGCTGGTAGCCCCCACCCGGGTGGTGTCTGTCTGGAGCTAAAGCTACCATGACCCGCATGAGGCACGCATCCTAATAAACAGCCATAAGAATAGTTTCTGAGTGTTGAGGTGATGGCTGAGACCCTGAAAATCAACGAAAGGGAGATGTCTCAAATTAGGAAGGAGGTTTTATGCATGTTCGATTTGATTCAGGTCGAGTCAAAGAAAAAAGAGAACCTGCTAAGATTCTTGCATAAAAAAACTTACGGATTATTCCAACATATTTATTTGGAAATGATCCAATTATGGAATAAGAAACTTTAGGTGGTTATGGTGTGGCGGCTTGCTGACGAGGCAGAAATAAGCTCAATTTTATTACCAGTCTCACAGCCAGAGGTCGGCATCTCAACTTCGATACCCCCCTCCTGTGTTGGGATGGGCCAGAGGACAGGCTGTGTTCCTTCAGGCAGAATTTAACATAAATTTGACTAATGAGGAGCCCTCAGACAGTGTAAACATGAGAAATAAGTAGTACCACATTTAAAATTTTATCAAGTTAACAAGCCAAATGAAAATAGATTCAATAAAAAAGACGTAGGAGCTCAGTAAGTTCATTAATATTACACCACATCTTTAATAGAACAGAAAAAGAATTAATGTGTCAGTGTGTAATGGACCGAGCAGTGAAAAACAGACAGGCAAAGGGGTTTCAGTTTTTTAAAAAAAGGGTTCCTTTTACTTAACCCCCCAAATGTTCCAAGATTCCATAAATGTTTAAGTATCAAACAAACAGACCTTTTCGGAATGAAAAAAGCTAGATTAAATAAGGGCTGACCAAATCACTGCCAACTCAAAAAGGGGGTTCAAACAAGGCAGGTTAACTAAATCTAACCTAACAAAACCAATCTCACCCTTGAGAGAGGTGAATGGTACAGTCCAATTTAGGTAGCTCCACCCTGTGGACAGCAGGTAATCCTTCAGCCCAAGGAATGAAGCACTTGCAAAAGTCAAGAAGATGAAATTAGTTTAAAACGTATATCAGCAGTACTTCATTTTAGAAAAAACTCTCGCGTACACCGTAACCGTTTTCAATATAAACGCATTCACACAAAACCGTATAAATACGCTTCTGAGTGTGGTCATAAGCATGCCAGACCAGTAGTTGGCAGTATTTATCTAACCGTAAGTTCTGGGCTAGGAAAGCTTATGTGATGGGGGCGAATGCACGAGTTGTACTTTAATGGTGCATTGCAAATCAAACAGGTCGAAATGCCTAATGAGTAAAAAAAATATTCTTGAGATGGTGAGTGAGCACACAATGAGTGAAAAAAAAACTACTTTTATTTTAAAAAATGGAGTTTTGTTAGTTTGAGTATCTCGGGGTCTTGTTCACTAATGGGGGAAGGACGGAGCGGGTGATCGACAGGCAGATTGGTGCGGCGTCAGCAATAACTAGGATGCTGCATCGGTTCGTCGTAAAGAAAGAGCTGAGCCGAAAAGCAAAGCTCTCGATTTACAAGTTGATCCATGTTCCTACCCTCACCTATGGTCATCAGCTGTGGGTTGTGACCGAAAGAATGAGATCGCGGATATACGCGGCCGAAATGAGCTTCCTTGGCAGGTTGGCTGGGCTCTCACTCAGAGATCGGGTGATCGAGTTCTGCCATCCGGGAGGAGCTTGGTGTCGAGCCCTCCTCCTTCAGGTCGAGAGAAGCCAGATGGGGTGGTTCGAGCATCTGGTCAGGATGCCCCCTGAGCGCCTCGCTGGTGAGGTGAACCTCTAGCGAACATCTGTTCGCTAGAGGTTAGTTGTTGGTTATGTTAGAACCTAACCTTCCTAGAATGTTGAGAAAACCAAATTCTAAATGTTACGGTTAAAATTAAGGTCAGGGGAACATTCTGAAAACAAACAAAAAACCAAAACATTTCACAAAACTTTCCATTTGAACTTTTAGAGAACCAAAAATAACTTTTAAGGAACGTTCTGCTAATCTTTAAAAAACCTTCCCAGAACGCTATTTGATTTTTAGGGCAATGAGACCACAGGTCAAGGTAAGAAAGGATACCAATTCCTCGAGCAGGCAGAGTCCTATTGTCTGACACCTCGTTGACTTGAACGTTAATGTGTATAAATGATTACCGTAATTTCACGACCATAAGGCGCACCGTACGAAAAAGCGCAGCCTCAGTTATGTGCGCCATTGCTGTATTTAACACACACATACGGCGCACTGTACGAAAAGGCGCAGTCTCAGTCATACACTGCCTTACAACAACACACACACAAGCATGCAAATATGCGTATTAGAAAATAGATCGGGAGCAAAACTGAGTTTGGTTGTACTTTATTTAAGTAGTATAAATAAGCACATTACCGGTAATAGTCTTTATTCAAATCCGTCACCCTTTGTTTCGGAATCGAACAGCTGCGCAAAATCCAACAGAGCAGGTCCACTTCGCTCCTCGCTGTCAAAGTCACTGTCTGTACTGTGCGGCTCCTCAGAAAGGATACCAGCTTTTGCGAAAGCTTGGATAACAGTACCAGCAGACACGTTAGTCCAAGCATCTACAATCCATTGGCAAACTGTAGCGTAACTCGCCCGGCGCTGCCTTCCACCCTTCGTGAAACTGTGGTCTCCTTCGGTCATCCATCGCTCCCACGCCGCTCACACTTCACTCTTTAACGTTCTCATGCCTTTTCTTTCAGGTCCGCCTCGCGGGCACCGCGTTTTCTTTTGGGTCCGCCTTTTCTCACACACAGGGCGCACCGTATGAAAAGGCGCACCGCTCATTTTGAAGAAAATCTAAGACTTTTATATGCGCCTTATAGCCGTGAAATTACGGTAATTTGTTATTTTCTAACACATCAGCTTCCTACATATAATTTTTGTGCCTGTTTCATCCTGTGGGTCAGACTAATTGACCCTCTACTTGGCTGAAACCGGCCCCTAGCCTGTTTCTTTGACATCAGTGAACTACAGCCCATACTGGACAGAAAAAAGAACATTTTATTAAGCAGGAAGCAGAAACTCAGCTGTTTAAAATATTTTATTTATTGACACATCATTTGAAAGAGGCCAAAGAAAATACAAATAGATATTTTACTTGTTCTTGAGGAAAAATTCAGTCAAAATCTGTCTTCCCTGAAGTAAACAGAGATTGCAAATAGATGCATGAAAACAATATATTTAGATGTTCATCAGCGGCTCTAAAAATCCAGGGATCAAAAAGTCTAGCTTGATGTTTTTTCAGCATAGCAGTTGTTTAGTGAAAGGTTAAACCTCTTCTTTAGGCTACAGCGTAAAAGAAACTGAGCCTCTGTAGCATTACTTCATACCAAGTCCATCATCAAGTTCCTACAGGTATCCACCCGCTTTATGATGGATCACCGACAGATGCAGAGTCAAGCAACTGTGCCACGAAAGGGGAAAGCTAACTGATAACTCATTAACAATGACTGTTTGAACTCAACCTGAGCCGTGGTATGTACAGAAACTAAACCCCCTGAATTAAGGCCCTGTCTTATAGCTTCTCTAGGACGCAACAAGCTGAATGAAGGACAAGCAAAGCTGAGGAAAAAAAATACTAGAAAAACTCGACCATCATGTGAATTTTAAAGAAGCATTTATGTATTTATTTTCTACACAAGGCTCTTCCTCTTTATTATGTAAGAACATTTAACTTTTCTTTTCTTTGCCTTCTTTCTGTCTGTGACAAGCTTTTGTTTAAAGTGCCCCAAAAAAGTTCACATCGGTCTTGTAAAGTCCTACCTTTGGTTTCAAAACTTCAGTTTTCTCTTTCACTCCATCATCAAATTCCGTGTCTTTCCTTTCCTAATGAATCTATTGGCCATTCAAAGTTGCTAATCTTCAGAAAATGTGTCTCAAAGGATTCAAAGTTGCCATCTATGCAATGTGTCTAACGATCGAGGCGTTCTCATCTGATTGAAAATAATTTCCGTATGGAAGTCGAAACGTCTCGGTCATCAAATACACTGCCCACAAGACAAAATTGAAGCCTTTTTCACGGACTGATATTATTCACATTTTCAGGGAACATTTATAAAACAACTCCAAGTAGTTTGTTCACTTCTTTTCATAGCTTTTCAGATGCCTGTAGTGCTTGCATACTGTATGTTCATGTTTATCTCAATTCATGTGACCAGTCCCATTTCTACCTTTATTTTTATCTGGCAGACTCTTAGGCAAGAAAGCATATCAGAAGGTCTTAAAAAATGCCAATGAAACTTTTACTTCAACCAATCAGTGATTCGTAGATCTATTGAGTCAACAATATGTTCAGAGCTGCTGAGGCGTACAAGCCAAAGCTAGCAAACAGCATTTGTAGTGAGCTGTATGAGTAAAAGTATTGTTAGCGGGCGTGAAAGCTGTTTTATTACACAAATATGGCTGGAGGATGAGAAGATAAAAAATTTTGTGACAGATTTACTGTTAAAACTGTTTACGAGATGGACCTTTCAATAAAAGCTGGGTGTGGTTTAAAAAAACTGCTGCTTTTGTATATATATATATATATATATATATATATATAATATTGATCCCTCACTGGGAAATTTGTGCACTGCATCACACCGCAGCAGGCTTCCACCACGGTGCCAATGCTGGGTGAACTCAATGGGAATCAAACCGCAAACTTCTGGTTAACTTCTGGTTAACTTCCGGTTAATTTTCGGTTAACTTTCGGTCCGCGGGCGATTGCTCTTCCACTGAGCCACCACCTCTCCCCATCTTTAAACCAAGATGTTATTCCCTTAGTTTGAGTTTTTAAAATCCTTTCTAGTCTTGGTACATAACTCAAAAAACTCTAGTAAAGGACGCTACAAAGTTAGCATTTAGCTAACAAAAAAAAAATCAACAACAAGAATCATGGTCAAAAAAGTTTTAAAAAAAGTCTTCTGGACAGTTTAATTCTTGAACGAGACGTTTCGACTTCCATCCGGAAATCATTTTCAATCTGAATGAAATGGACAGAAAACTGGATCTATTTATACTAACCTGAGTAAAAGGTAAAAAAATAGTAAAGACGGGCTCGACCAATGAGCCTGTGTGACCTAAGATGGCCGTGAATGGCTCCTATTGTAGCCGCAGACCAGTAAACGAGCCCATCCCTACTATTTTTTTACCTTTTACTCAGGTTAGTATAAATAGATCCAGTTTTCAGTCCATTTCATTCAGATTGAAAATGATTTCCGGATGTACTGTAAGTCGAAGCGTCTCGTTCAAGAATTAAACTGTCCAGAAGACTTTTTTTCAAACTTTTTCGACTATGGATCACTCCTGGATGAACGAGGGACCACACAGATTTGTTAATAAGAAACATACACAATGTTAGGATCCTATTGCTAACACTACGTATACAATGCTAAATGCTAAATTGATGGTGTTCACTACAACGATTGGAGCGTGAGCTGAAACTGGAGAAATATGTGTTAATTCATCAAAAGAAAAAAAAAGTGACATTAATAAATTTGAGTATCATGCTAGCCGTTAGTGATGATCATTGAACACAGGGTTGAAAATAAAAAGTCATTCAACTTTTTTGAAGATTGAGGGTAGAGTTTGTCCATAATCAATTTTTTGAGAGTAAAAAATGGCTATTTTTTCAAAATAATGATGCGCGTTTTATGTTTCCTACTGATGTTGTACATTTTTTTATATACAGGTTGTGACTCTGGTCACATTTCTGGCACTGTTGTTTATCTGTCTACTGTACATTTGCAAAAAAAGATTTTCTTATTGTTATAAAAAATGATATCTTAGGGTGGATAGTTTCAGACAGAGCAAGACTGAAGGCCAAGATGTGCAAAAACACCAAGTGACAAACAATCTTTGTGGAGAATGAAGAGAAATTTATATTCTGTTCTAGAATAACACATTAGAAAGAAGCTTAGAAGTCATTTCCTCTCTGTGCTGAAAAATGAGTGTTTTGAAATGAAAGTGTGCTCAAAAAGATCATTTAAGGACACCCTCCCTGTGACCCACATGAAGATCTGAGAGGTTTTTGGCAGATTTATTTGGACTCATTTGCCAACCATCTCTCCATAAAAAGTTTTTCTGAATTTATAACCTTACTATTTATCATTTGAATACCTGAAAACCTCTAAATGAGTCTGTCTGTTATATTTGATATAGATATTCCTCAATAATGAATCACTTTGAATTACAAATAAACAACAATTGGGACCTTTTATTTGAACAAGATCGAGTGGATAATCTGGTATTTTCTAAAGAAAATAAGATCTGATGCAGGTGTAGGAAAAAAAGTCCCTTTAAAATATTAATAAGGTTTCTTTCTGAAGCGCAGAAACCAAAAAAAGTCAAAAGTAGGTCAGCTGAATGTGCAGAGAAGCTCTCCTGTGAGCTCCGGTTAATCATGCAGGATAACCTGCTTTCTGAAGACCTGCTTTATCACTCCAATTCAACAAACACCATATTTTTACATGTCATGCAGAGGAAAAAGATCAAAAGGCTCATTTTATGACTTGGATATTTTAAACTACAATTTATCTGTTCATTTTTAACTCGTTTTTCCTTCCATGTGCCTACACAATCAAACAGTTTCACCATCATGTCCTGCAATCTTATCATTTGGAGTTGAGCTAATCATGGAGTCATGCTGTGAAAATCTCCTTTGTAGCATGTGATAATTATGTTTATTGTGTTTTACAACATTCATTCCTGTCCGTACGCCAAGCAAAGGATCTGCTGCTGCTCTGCAAATAACCTTACAAGTCCGTCCCTCATGAAACCACTCTTCATTCAGTTTATTACATGAATGTAGGTGATAAACAGATTGCCGCTGTAATGTGACTGCCTCTCACATTACTTTGGCCAAAGACTGAGAGATAGAGAGGACAGAGGCTTAAGTGTACCCCGATTCTGCCGCCAGCACCGTTCTTCATCATGATCATAAAATGCTGAAACTTCATCAGTCACACTCAACCCCCAGGGAGGATGCCGGCCAAGTCCAAAGGATACCTTTCATCCAAATACTCACATTTATAAATAGTTTTGACGCAAATTTATCTTTGAATTTTTTCCCTAACAATATTTGCTATTTTGATTTAGATGTATTCTTAGTGGTAATCAGACAGTGCTGGATTTCTTTGAAAAGTTGTAAAAGTACTAGAAATTATCGCACATTCTAAAAAAGCAGGGCATTCTGATAAGTAGGACTTCATCGTCAATCATATTTTCTAACTTCCTTTTGGCTTATCTACAGTCCATCCGATTCTGTTCTCCAGCGGATAACAGAATCGGATAAAAGAAAAAAACAAAACAAAAAAAAGGTAAAATACAAAGAACTGTAAAAACAAGAATTGACTATCGATGGCAACAACCATATTATGTTAAATCATTTAAAGATGGTAAGGAAAATCTTCTAGTTAACAATCCAGCATTCGTTGTCAATACTGGGCTCATTGTCCTTGCTGAAACCAGGGAATCAGAGTGATTGGGCACCTTTTTAAGATGCCCCCAAGCATACCTTGCTGGTGAGATGTTCAGAGTACATCCCACCAGGAGGAAATCCAGACTTCAACCCGGGACACACTGGATCATGACACATAAATTTGCACTTTTCAAGAAAAGTTGAACAAAGTAAAGAAATATGAGTAAACATGTGCGGAAATAAAACAGGACAAGCTAGACTTGTGAAACGAGAGAAAACTGAATTTTATTTAATAGAAATCCAGATTTTAGGTGAAGAAAATGTTTATATTTTCCTGATTATAATTGCAAGTTAATAAGCTCGTTATTGATGATTCGTGTGTGTTGTGGTTGTAGACGCAGTAGCAGGAGACTCAGTCACTTCTACTTTTTTAATTGCGTAACAGCTTTCATCGTGGAGTCATTTATCTACAATGCAGCAGCTGTTTATTCTGTATTTCAACATATAGAAGTACAGTATTTATAGCGTCAAAATATGTACTCATCGAGGGATAGATTTACTCCTAGAGGTTTCGATGTGAATGCATGGTCCACTACTCTGTGTGTAGAGAACAGCAGAAAGAGATCAGGGAATATTTTACAACCAAATGGTGTTACACTGAGCCAAAGGAGAGACCATGTTAGACAAGTGTCTATTTAGCATTTGACAAAGCTCGGAGTTGTAGATACACTACGTAATGCATATCTTCGAGCTTTTCAAGAAACCAAAAAAAGGGCCTTGTCCTTCAACGGCATACAATCACAGCTGCTACCATCTAGACTCATCCGACTGGTGTAGTGACATAGAAATTTATGGTCTTCTTTGCGTTGCTTGGTGACGGGAAAAAAATATTAGAAGATTTAACTGTTAGTTCTGACTCTTGTGCTTAACTGGCTGAACAAGCAGCAGATGAACGCAGAAGAGGAAGACAGGGAAATGTCAAGAGAGATTAACAAAGCACATTCCTCTGAGCTTACCCTTCAAGAAGTGAGTCGGAGAGGAGGGAGCCAAAGAGAAAGAGGCACATAAAGAAAGAACGAAAGAGTGAGAGTTGTTTTTTGAACGTTTGTTTTTTAGGGTATTGTCAAAACCACATGTAAGTTAATGTCTTTAATAATGCAATCAAACTAATCTTCAGAAAATGTGTCTCAAATTTTAATCAAAATACAACAAAACAATAGCAATTCATTCATTTATTTCTGTGCAGAGATTGAATGTTTATATGCCTATGTGTAAATTCTCTCTAGGATTTGGGGTGTGCTCTAAACCTCCTAAAACATGCTTGTTTGTCTGATTAATCAGTGTAAATTTCCTCCGAAATGGTTGTCTGTGTCGTCTTATGTGTCCTTGCATCAGAGCACAGAACTATGTACTGTAAAACCCACCATCAGCTGCTCAATAGCAGTGATCAACCCCACCGGTCTTTTCGCCATGACATAGCAATGGTATAGCAATCAGCTGAAGTCATCAATAAAGCCAAAACCAATGTGTATGGGAAGTGGCTGGACCAATGAGAATGAGTTCTATCCAGAAACCATGAAGAAAGATGCAGCTGTGAGGTTAGCTCCATGTCTGGGAACAGCAGTACTGCTGGTACTCAAAGTGCTTTACATTGTTGCTCACATTCACCCATTCATTCAGAAATTCATACCTGCTGATGGGAGCTGCCATGCAAGGCACATACCACTATCAGCAGGAGCAATATGGGTGTTCAGTGTCTTGTTCAAGGACACCTCAATATAAAGTCTGGTCGGGGGATCAATCTGGCAACCCTCCGGTCACAGGAAGGTCGCCCGAGCCATCCTAGCCTAATATCTAACAGTGTTGAATTTTTTTATCAGGATCTAAATTGCTAAAAACAAATTTTTCGCTAGTGTGTCGAATCTACTGTATGTGTCTCTTGCCAGGACTTGATGGGCAATACTGGGAGCTTTTGAGGGTTTTCAAAGTTTTTAAAGTTCAACTCCTGTTGGTTAAGTGGTCTCTAATTTATTTTTTTTAATTTCATTTTTTATATAGAGTGGTAAAATCTGGGAAAAGCTTTTTTGTCTGCAGGGCTTTTTTTGGAACATACAAACAGAAAAGGATGGCTCAGTGGCTGGTGTGGGGGTGTCTTGTAAATGGGGGTTAAAGTTCAAGCCGAAGTGTCCACTGTCAAGACATTCAATATCTAATTGCTCCTGATGGTGGTTTGCGTGGCAAATTTTACCATCAGGAATGAATCTGTGGTAAGCTACACTGTAAAGCATTTTGAGTGCCGATGCTGGTAGAAAAGTACTAAATAATTAGAGTCCATTCACAAGAAGCTCCTGTGTTGGTACCCAAAGTGCTTTACATTGTGGCTCACATTCACCCATACACATTCATACCTGACGATGGGAGCTGCCATGCAAGACGCATACCACTGTCATCAAAAGCAATTGGGGGCCCTTGCTGCCTGGGCTTTGGTGAGAGCAGACGTGGCTCGGATATGCTCCGTTGCCTGTTCCAATGACTTGGTGGCCACCATGAACATACTCTGGTAAACCTTGGTGTTTACAGGTTCCTCTATGGCCTGCGGCTACTTCTGCAGTACTGAAATAATCTTTTTGTTGATCAGCTCTTTTTCAACCAAGTCTCTGTATCCGCCATGTTGGATAGTCTCAGAGTGCAGGAATTGGTACTCTAATGGTTCTTACCTCGAAGGAGTATGTTCAGCCGATTGGTTCTTTCTTGCCTGATTTTGGTCAATGTCTGAACTGCCTTCTTATTGAAGGAAGATGTCAAGAATGTTTTTTTCTGATGCTTTTTCTGATGCTTTTTTCTAAATGATTTCCCTGCTAAACTATAGATTGTTCATTTCTCTTCTCTTGCTGTCTTCCTTCAGAAATCATTAAAGTATGATTCAGTTTGGTCGTTATCAAACGCAAACTCAGGTGAACACAGCTGGGTAGTAAGAATCACAGATGACACCATGACAAATCTTCCCTGCTACATAAATGTCGATAGAACACCTAGCAGACATGGCAAACTGGCCGACAGCCAAAGGCCAACAATCTAAAACAGACCATGACCTCATCCCCACTTGCCAGGCTAGGGCGCAAAGCTCCAACCTTTCAACAGACACACACTTCCCATTCATACCCCATGCCCCTCTCACACTGACTCACATGCACACCCCCTACCATAATGTACGTGCAAACACACACAAACACAACCTGCTTCTGATGTCAGTGTTGTGGCTTGTGCGGGTGCAGAAGTATTAATAAGCCTAAGAGGCATCATTTGTAAACAAGACTTTCAATAAAAGGAATTTTCTGACTTAAGAAAAATCTCTTTTAATTTTTTTTTTTTATTGCAAGGGCATATTCTAATTATTTTTGTTACTGGGACCCAACAGATCAACCTGTATTTTGTAATAAATTGTCGCTGCAACAGAAAAACATCAAAGACCCCCCTACTTTTTTTTTTTTTTTTTTTTTTTTTTTTTTTTTTTTTTTTTTTTTTTTTTTTTTTTTTTTTTTTTTTTTTTTTTTTTTTTTTTTTTTTTTTTTTTTTGATTCTATGTTTTGTGATTTTAATGCATTCTTTTTCTTTTCTTTCTTGTGAAGCACTTTGAATTACATTTTGTATGAATTGTGCTATACAAATAAACTTGCCTTGCCTTGCCTTACTAATGGAAATGCCTCTAACAGCTGACTGTCATCAAAAATAATACATTTTTCTAAATCAAACGCATCGTTTCCTTCCTTGCTTCCTTTTTTTAAACCAAACATGAAATCCAAATAATATTGGGTCACAGCTAACAGGGCGCGTTAATGCATGAGCTGCCTTGGTGCAAGACTTTAGTTTCTTCCTTTGTTCACAAAGTTCAGGCTGCCTTTTCTCTACAAGGTGTGAGAACTCATCTCTTGCTGTTTTTTAGATATATGAACTGACAAATGAAAAAAAATATTAAAGTTTCCAAATGTCGGGGAAAGTTTGTGTATAAAAAGAACTTTTGTTTTCATTACATCTCTAAATTTTGTACATTGGGGCAATTTATATCAATGAGAGCTAATGCATAAATTTTTTATGTTTTTTTGATGGCACCAAAAAGGATTTATAGTTCATAGAAATATATGAAACTAAGGAGTGTTCCAAATTAGGATTTTATTTTGATTTCTATAGTATTGCAGTAGTGTTATCTCTAACGTCTTTACACACAGTTAATTGAACATTAACACATTCACACTGGACAGCAAACAGAGCCTGGACATTCTGTCACAATAAGGGTTGGGATACCGATACCGTTTGGCACTAGTGTTATGTCAGCATTTTTTCCCGAACCAAAAATTTTCAGCCTGAAGAGTATTCTTAACAGTGTTGGTGGAGAGGTGGAGCAAGAGAGCAAACACATCGTGCACTACTTTTTCTCATTTGCCTGTAACTAGCTGATTCCATATCCTACGCCGCGTTTATCCGTAATATAAGCGCTGCGCCAACGGGTGTAGATCCGCGACCATTGGAGGCAATTTGTTCGTGCACGGGATGCCCTGGATAATAGCCTATAAAAAATCGGTCTGTCTCTCCCCCTTGCCAAAATACACAATATTCAAAAGGAAAGTTATAACTTTAAACATTAACCTGAGCCCGTCTAGACTAAAAAGTCCATCAACTTGTTCTCGACTGCAACGTCTTTGGAAACAGAAAAGCGTAGCTATTAATTCTACAGGTGTTATTCATCCCCTTGGTGACCATCATCTGCTGGCCAACTCTCCTGCTGCAGCCATGATGGTGTCCCTCCATGTCTGGTGCTCTTCACGTCATCTTCCAGGCTGCACATAACTGCCCCTCTTCCCTAACCCTTGATTGACTACAATAAACTGGGTAAAAGTGGCTGTGCATTCGGGTCCCACATATCCACCATCACCACCTCATGAAACGTTCCTGTTCTTTAAAGCCTCCTTCTCAGGAAGGAAAATACTAAAAACCCAATCGGGTGAGAGATCTTCTCCCAGGATTCCTGGGCAATTTGTATTTGGGAACTAGAAATTAAAGATCAGACTAACTACACTTTTGAGAAGACCTTTGTTATCTTGAGATTGTTTCGTCTTTTTAGTTTTCGTTCCGTCATCTTCCGCTTGTTCCGGGGTCGGGTCGCGGGGGCAACAGCCTCAAACGGGCAGCCCAGGCCTCTCTCTCCCTGGCCGCATCCTCTAGCTCACCTGGAAGGATCCCAAGTCGTTCCCCGGCCAGCTGTGAGACATAGTCTCTCCAGCGGGTCCGGGGTCTGCCCCTTGGCCTCCCACGGTGGGACGTGCCCGAAACACTTCGCCCGCGAGGCGCTCGGGGGGCATCCTGACCAGATGCCCGAACCACCCCATCTGGCTCCTCTCGACCTGGAGGAGGAGCGGCTCGACACCGAGCTCCTCCCGTATGGCAGAGCTCCTCACCCGATCTCTGAGTGTGAGCCCAGCCACCCTGCGGAGGAAGCTCATTTCGGCCGCTTGTACCCGCGATCTCATTCTTTCGGTCACCACCCACAGCTGGTGGGTTCCAACCCTCACCTATGGGTGAAGTCGATCTCTTGAGATCATTAATATACATTAATACATTAATATTGAAACCATTAGCTCACAGAAAAATATCCTCTAACCCAAATATAATAGAAAGTTTAAGCCCTCATTCTTTTCACTTCTAGAGAAAGATTTGTTAAAAAAATCAGGCTACAATGCATTGTCACATGTACACACAGAACACTTCTGTTATACTTTGTTCATCAAGACATTTTTTTCTACTTCTGTCCTTTTTGCATCTCATTTTTTTATCTTTCAAAAAAAGAGTTCCACTTTTCTCTTACACCTCATAAATAATCATGTTTCAAACATCAAACTCTTTTTGCCAATTGGAAATGAGCCTTAAAATATACCTTTGACAACTAAAAATATTTCCTCTGTTTATTTTTGTGGTGCTTTTATTTAGATGTTTCCATTTGATCGTCTGGAGGCATTTCATCTAAGACCTACAGAAAAAAGTGTATGTCAACTTATACTGGCGGCAAACAAACTACACGACAAAAAACGGAAAATGCAAAGCAGAAAAATTAAAGAAAAGAACTCAGAAACATATATGATGCAGAGTACTGGTTGTCAACTCTAAATGTGTGGAAACGATTTTGTGTAAACTCAAGTTGAATGCTACTTTAGGAAATGTAGGGAAAACAATGTTGCTGAAAAGCTCTAGTATTCTTCTGTTCAGGACTACTTCTCTGTGGGGCAGTGTTCAGACATACCGGGTTCCTTTATTTTCCGTCTTTACAGAAAGAATATTGTGCGATTCCGAAATTAAAAACATGACTTTTCTATTTCACTCATTCATTTTTGAAAAAAATGTTAGTTTTTTCAGCCAGTGTTCAGATACTATTAAAATGTCTGGTTGTCTTTGGCCAAAGATTTTGTTCTTTATCCCACCCTCATTCTAACAAAAGCAGGGAATGTTTTTGCAACCTTATCTGTTGTGTTACGGTGTAAGATTTTACAACTAGTAATGTATTTTTATGTAAATGCACAAATAAAAATATATAGGCGGGGCGGGACTAAACATGGAGCGAGAGGATGGGGGAATTCAAAGTGTACCAGTTTTATGTAAATGCCTAAAATAAGGATATAAAGAATATGTGATTGCTTAGTTTACTAGATTTGCATCATACCGTATTTGCAGCCTCAAACAATATTTGGGTGGGGCTAAGGAAGGAGCAAGAAGAGGGGGAATGACAGTCTCTAAAATGGGAATGAAACTGAATAAATCTATTTATAAGCTTTTGTTTTGTGGAATATCTCATTTCTGTGCTAACAAAGGGTTTCATTTTGTCTTCTGAACCGCTTCTCCCTGTCAAGGTTTTGAGGACGGTGCAAAAAGGAGGACCTAAATGCAGGACATCAAACAAGGTTTATTAACACAATTCAGGCAAATCTGTAAAGCAAGAAGCACAGTGTTAACTCAAGGTTAACAAAGTCCAACTAATAACTAAGTTCAAAACATGGTCAGGCAACCAGGGTGACCTGGCTGGAAGGGGTAGTGAAATCCGACAGGGAAGTCTAGGATGATTCTCCTTAAATAGATGGAAGGGTGCACAGATGTGTGGAATCAGTAATCATCACAGGTGTCACCCAATCAGGGAGACTAAGACCTTTCAGGGCTCCCTCTGGCAGCAGGTGAGGAATCCTGACACTCCCAAACAAAAAGCACCATGTTTAATCGATTGAACAAAAATTGGAGATCCTTCCCCATTGAACCGAAATAGGCCTTCTGTAAAAAGCCTTGACGGAGTCTAACTTCCAACTTTCTTGTTTTTAATTAAAAAGTTCTTACCAAACACGAGGCACCTTCCTTGTTAGAACTCATTTTGTCACACTGAAGATGATAAGTTTAGGGGGGAGACGGTGGCTCAGTGGATAGAGCGTTCGCCCGCGCACTGGAAGTCAACCGGAAGTTTGCGAGTTCGCATCCCACTGAGTGCATATTTTGGGTCCTTGGAGAAGACATCTAATCCCCCGTTTCTCCCACTATTGGTGCGGTCATGGCAGCCTGCTGCGGTGTAGGAGTGCAGTACACAAATTTCCCTGGTGAGCGATGAACAGAGTGAGTAAATAAAAAAAAGTTAAAAGGATTAACCTAATTGGCTTTTTAGAATGAGTCCACTTTTTGTAAACAATAATTAGGTTCAGTGGCGACTGGTGGTAAAAAAAAACATTTTTCAAACACACACAAAAAATTTTTTTTAGATATATTATATAAAAGTATATATAAATTTATATATAAAATAAATATAAAATTATTTGTGACAATATGTGTCTGTTTTTGGTGACTTCTTCATTATGTTTCCTTATGCCAGTTCGGTAGCCTTCATTTAATTGTGCCAGGATATTACTACTGCCAAAAACACCTAGCTTATAGCTACTATCAAGATGGGTGCGGCAAGTTTCATGACGTTTGCACTTTTCAGACAAATGCTTCAAGTCACTCACCCCTGTTGATATCCACACCTTTTCACTTGCTGCTGAACTAAACAATAAGCAGGGGAAACAAAAAAAGCGTTTCTTTAGTTTCAGCGGTGGCTGAAAAGTTAGCCACCGCCACTTTTCATAGACCTTCATTATCCTCTCACATAAAAGCGATTGCGATCTCCACTGTTTTGTTGCACAGTCAAATCTGGGGTGTCCAGTCCAAGCTCCTTCACTCTTCTTTTTTCTTCTTTAGAACGCTTAGAAAACGGATTCTGTAGAAGGGACGACACTGAATTCTCTTTAAAAAAGCCACTAGCATTGTTAGCAACTGAACTAGCTTCCGACGTCATGATGAAAACTCCCAGAATTCCGCAGTGAAAAGAAAGGGCGTGGCGTGGGTGGGATTTATAGGTCAGCTTATAGCTAATTGATTGGTTCATGTAACAGACTGACAGAGAGGATAACCTATTACACACCAGATGGGCGGAAAATATCTGCGCCCCGTGGGCGTGGTTCTGGTTTGCAATACACATGAATGGGAAAAAATTTAGAGCTGACGTCACGTTTTTTCCATAAAAACCGGAAGCCACATACACACTAATACGTTTTCCCGGTGGGGCGTACGTACTCAGCGCCCTCGTTCCGGTTTGCACAGGAAGTAATAAAATAAAATAAAAAGGTGTAAAACATTATTAAAATGCATGTAATCTTCACACTCGACAGTTTTGCATACTTATAAACACATACATGTTTATATATGTATATATAGATATATATGCATATACTGTATATATTTTGGTGATCAGGTCGGGGGGGCGGGGCCCCTGCGCCACACGTCACCAGCCGCCACTGATTAGGTTTAAGAAAACTATATGAACATTCTATTTGTATGTGCCCATTCCACCTGAGCCAAAACACACCCCTTAGGTTTCACACATGTGGACATTTTCTCTTGCAGTTTGAATCTGGTTAACTAAATCTGTAAATGTGCGGATCTGCAAATGATCCACTTAAGCTAAGCAAAAGTTTGCAGGTTATTATATTGAGTTACTGAAATGTCTGGGGATAATCATGTCTGTCAGGAGGGATTAAAGTTTGTCTGTGGGATTGGTTGGATTTAGATGACGGGGTTCTGTAAGCTCTGCAGTGTGAAGAAAAGCAACAAACATTACTTTAACTTCTGTATCCAAAAGATTATTGTTAATATTATCAGTTTGATTCATAAAAATGGCAAACATTGAACTGTCTCTAGCATCACAAATGTGTTTCATAAAACAAACGCATTTAAAAAATGAATCAATAATTTAAATTACACTCATTCATTCTCTTTTAACTCTTAATAGATTTTAAAGTGGCTCTTTAAACGTGTGTGAGCTGGGCCGCAGTTTAAAAAGCTCAATGAAAGATGACAAAAAGTCCAATTTTTCTTTTTTAATGAATGAAAAGAAAACTGAAATTATAAAAAGGTTCAGTCAGTGGTTTTAAAGTTTTCTAAGAAAAAAAAAAAAGAGATATTTTCTTGTTCTCAAAAGGGCTTTATTAGTATTTATGAGCTGTCTTTGATTTGTAATGTTCACTTGCAGACTGTTTTATTCCTTTTGGATGATGAGACACCAGCGGGACGTCTTTGCATTGAATACTTTGTGTATTTTAAATGCCTCTGACATGATCATTATATTATTCATCAATCACATCTGGAGTTTGTTTCCATGGTAATTTTATAAGATTTATTCACTTATTTAAAGTCCCAGTTGTTTTTTAAACAACTGTTCCGCTGTGTAATATCGGGTAAGTCTTCTAATGTGACGTTCACAGGAAAAACCGCAGACGAGAAAAGCAATCAAGTTCAACCTCCCTCTCATTTACACTGAGATGTGGAATAGATGGTTCAGCAGGAACCTAAAGACAGCTTTTACAGCTCACTGGGACACGGATCCTCTGTTAGATTGAAGTGCTGACAGGCGCATTAAGAGATTGTGGCCTGAAAAACAAACCATATCCAAAATAGAAGTGTAGGACAAACATAGAGCCTGGCCTGGACCTCAAGCAGAGTGCCAAGGCCAGGCCTTGATATCTAAAACCTACAGCTAAGGAGACTCCTGAGATGCTCTGATGCTTAACTTGCAGCTTGTCGTTGGTGGCCCGTGAGAGATGATAGCTGTCAAGATGATGTCCTCATCCATTTCTGTGGTACAGCCTTTTAATATGTTTTGCTACACCGACTCCACATCCTTGGCAAAGTGAAGCATCGAGACAATTTTAACATTTAAATTCAGCCCCGACAAGAGCACGGACGTAAAATTATTTAAATAGATGGTTCAGATGTGAACGTAAATTATTACCGTGCAGCTCAGCGCTTTAGTTTATCCAGCAGAAAGATTTTCATGCCTAATCTAGCATCTTATTAGACACCCTTAAGCTTTTAAAGTAACCTAGATGTAGGATCCTGGAACTTTGATGTACTTATCCCATCAAACGCACACTGGTCTGGAGGCTGCCGCTTTCAGAACGTTTAATGCTCATTTATTCCACGTGATCTCTGAAAATCTTACTTCTATTTATTTCTGTCTGCCTCGTTTCAATTATGCAGATTTCCCCTCGTTGAACTTCTAATATTGTTTTTAGCTGGAGGCTGTCCCTTCAGGAATCAGAACAAGGTGCACCAAACATGGTCGCTCCCATGTGATTTTCTCTGTGGGATATTATAAATGTGTATTTACAGTATCCAAGCGAAAGGATTTGGTTCATTCTTCTTTGACAAAAAAGTTTTGTGGCCTTTTAATGCTTCCCACCGGTTGTATGAAGCTCTAGTGTTCACTATTTGCTCTGAAATAATTCACAAATAAAAAAAATTACATTCGATTTTGCATTTTAGATAAAATGTCTCCCACCCAAATACCTTCAGTTATGTAAACAAATGATTAGATACCATCTCCTGAGAATAGATGTATCTCTTCAAACACTTTTCGGTCTTCTAAAGCTGATGAAAAATCACGAAGAAGTAGAAATTAATTTGCATAATTGTTGTTTAATTGCAGAAGCCAAAGGCGATGATGTTCCAGCAGCCCCTGCTGGTAAGTACCTCCCTGAGATTAAATCTGAACCCCTAATTCTTAGGTGGTTTATACGGAAAATGAGTTATCCTGGTAACAGTCTGAATGACCACTGGACGTAAATATTCAGATAAATAAAGTTTAAATCTCTAAAATATATATATTTTTGGTCTCATTTGCAGAAAAGGGTAAGGACCATACACTCGAGATCATCACCAAGTTTCTTGTTAATGCTCTGAAGACCAAAATAAGATGTTTGTTTCCACTCAATCAGAGAAGCCAGCAGAGGAAGAGGGTAAGAGTGAAAGATTGTACAAACACAGAAGTGGTGAACTTCTGTGGTGATGCAACAGAGTGTAGAGAAGCATGACCCCCACTGAGCCACCGCTCGATGCATTACACACGAACACACTGTAGCAGTGGTGGAACGGAACAAAGTAAATGTACTTTGTTACTATACTCAAGTAAAAAAAAATGTGTATCTGTAGCTACTTTACTTAAGTAAAATTTGAGACCTGTACTTTTTACCTCTAATTCACAACATATTAGACCAAATATCTGTACTTTTACTCCGCTACTTTTTAAAAGTGTGTTTTGCATTTTTTGAAACATTTTTGGTCAGAAATTTGAAAAATATACAGTTTTTCTATCGCCACATCACCAAAATCTGCCTATAGAGGGAGCAGGTGATCGCCTACGGGAGGGGTCACCAGCCCGGTGCCTGTGGGCACCAGGTCGCCCACAACGACCGCATCAGTCGCCTGTAGGCCAGTTCTAAAAATAGCACTGATCACGATTTAGCTCTGTCTAAAATTGTATTTAATTGTGTTGCTATACTTTTTGAATTTTATTTGCAGTGATGTAAATTTAAAAACAAATACATAAAAATGTAAAAAAAAATGTATATCACAAAAAAAAGTTTAACATACGAACTCTGACGTAGTTTTGAGTTTGCGCATGACAAACCAGCCTTGCTGAAATGAGCTTTTGAGCGCTGCAAAGAGAAGGTTACGAATGCGTTTTCTACCCACAAAAACATGGCAGAAAAAAGGAGGAAAACTTATTATTTTCACAGTGAATGGGAGGAAGAGTTTTTTTTTACTAACGTGAAAGAAAACTGTGTGCATCTCATCTGCAGTGAGATTGTGGCGGCGCACAGTCGCACCATCCTCATTTTGAATGGAGTAGATTTTCGTTAAATCTTACATAATTGATCATTTGTACAAACATGGTTCAGAGTTTATGATTTGATAACTATTGGTGGTTAGTAAAAATTGAAAAAGATTTCTTCAAAATGTTGTGGAAGTGATCATTTGAAAATGAAACACTTTGATCTTGCATATTGAAATATATCTGTTTCCTAGCTTGTTTAATCATACTGAAATAATTATTGTGATGGATCGTTAACAGTGTCTTCACATAGACTATCATTAATAATAATATCAAATTAATGGTACAATGTGTAACTTTGTTATTTCAGAAGTGTATTATCACAGTGGTAGCCCTTTGGATTACTCAGTGCCCTTGAAATAGCTCTCAGTTTCAAAAAGATTCGTGACCCAAGGCTTGCGGTCTCCAAGCGGGAGAAGAAGTAATGAATCGAGGACCAATCAGAATCGAGTGTAAATATTTTCTGCAGTCATTCACCGCCAAAAAAAATTACATCAAATATAGCCAGTGGTGGAACGTAACAAAGTAAATGTACTTCGTTACTGTACTTAAGTAAAAAAAATTGTGTATCTGTACTTTACTTAAGTAAAATTTAAGACCGGTACTTTTACTTCACTACATTTTTAGAGCAAATATCTGTACTTTTACTTCGCTATTTTTTAAAAGTATGTTTTACATTTTTTGTTATATTTTCGTTCAGGAATTTGAAAAATACACAGGTTTTTTTTAGCGCATCTTGAAGCCGCATCGTCAAAATCAAAAGAAGCAGTTGATCGGGAGAAGAAGTAATGAATCGAGAAACATTTTCTGCATTCATTCAGCGCCAAAAACCTAACATCAAATCTAGTACAAATTAAAGAGTCAGAAGATCGTTGTTCGTTGTGTTTACTTCTAAATAAAAAGTTGAGCCATCATTACACAGAGCAGGGGCAGTTCTAGGATTTTCCAAAGGGAGGCGGGGCTTTGACAAAGCCAATATATAGTGACTGAGGGCCTCGCCCCCAAAACATTTTAAAAAATAAGTGTCATTTTTCTCCATTTTGGCGGCCCATTCACTGGCCCTTCTAGAGGATAGCTTGACTTCTCCCCTTTCCTTTTATTTTTATTTATTTATTTATTTTGTGGACCAAAAGAGGCGGGAGAGGGGGGTCACACCCCGGCAGAGTATTTATCCTGGTTACCATGGTGACACCCTATAGCACAAAAAATAACACTTGAATTATGATCGAATACTTTTTACTTTTTACTTAAAAAGTACAATTTACACCAACTACTTTTGTTAGATTTTTTTTATTGGTACTTTTACTTTTACTTAAGTAAATTTTTTGCCTAAGTATCTGTACTTTTACTTAAGTGAGTACTTCATCCACCACTGAATATAGCACAAATTAAAAAAGAGTCAGAAGATCGTTGTTCGTTGTGTTTACTTTTAAATAAAAACTTGAGCCATCATTACACAGAGTATTTATCTGTAACCCGACAGCACAAAAAATAACATTTGAATTATGGTACTTTTACTTTTTACTTAAAAAATAAAATTTACACCAATTACTTTTCTCCTTTTACTGAAGTAGATTTTTTATTGGTACTTTTACTTAAATAATTTTTTTTTGCCCAATTAGCTGCACTTTTACTGAAGTACAAAAAGTCAGTACTTTATCCACCACTGCACTTTAGTGCCCGATATATTCTTTTAGTATCACTAAGAGTCTGTCTCTGGAATTAAAAAACAATCAGGTTGTAAATTGTTTCATTTATGTTTAACCTCACACTCCATTAATGGGCGTCAGCCTTCTGTGAGTGTGTCTATTTCCACAACCTGACTGTTTTAGCTCTGCTATAATAGTACTGCTAAATGCACACGGTGAATACAAATGTCTCATCCACATTCGTCCTTCAACTACCTCTGCAGAAGTTCCTAATGAGCATTGTTAGATCATGAGGGTGTGTGTAACAGCTGAAGGCTATTACACATCGCTATTCCCAGCTGAATTAAAGGCAATTAGAAAGATGTGCTTGTTGTTTAAGTAAAATGTATTGCTGACGTGAACAAAATAAGTGATTAAATATTTGTTTATTTAGTTTGGGCGCTGGATTACTGTATTTACGTATTTATGATCACACTCTTGTAACAAAACCACAAACCTCCACCAAGTTATCATCCACCAGCTCTTCCTTATTTTCTTCATTCTCCAACCTTTATAATTGATCCTTTAATCGTCCCATCACTGTCTTCTTTAATTGTCTGAAGCTTTTGTCTTGAGCATAGCCTTTTGTCAAAACTCTTTAGTTCTCTATTGCCATATTATCACGACCAAAAGGCACACCGTATTAAAAGGTGCAGTCCCAGTTTTGTGTGCTCTGTATTTAACACACACATAATGCACACCTGACAATAGGGCGTGGGTTTTATGTACATAGCCTCTACTACCTCTACGTCCGCCTTACAATAACACACACACAAGCAGAGAAATGTGCGTATTTATACATAGATCGGAAGCAAAACTGAGTTTTTTGTTTTTAATTATTTTTATTATTTAAATATTAGTTACACACACACAAGCAGACAAGTGTGCGTATTTAAAAATAGATTGGGAGCAAAACTGAGTTTGGTTGGCTTCATTTAAATATAAGTTAAAGTCATCATGAAGTCATTTATCAAATCCATCCAAGTCCTCATTCTCTGTATCGGAATCTAACAGAGGCGCTAAATCCAACATAGCAGGTTCACTTTTCTCACTCTCAGAATCACTTTCTGTACCGTGTGGTTCCTTGGAAATGATGCCTGTTTTTGCGAAAGCTCGGAGAAAATCTAATTTTGGAGAAAATCTGAGACTTTTATATGCTCCTTATGATTGTGAAAATACGGTACATTTAGTGTAGATATGACTAAAGAGGTATTTCTTGTATTTTTGTGTCTTTGTCCACAAAAGGGGAGGAGGCACTTTTGTGAGCCACTCAAGGGATTATAACAAAGCTGCTCTCAGTTACTCAGTACCAACTATTCATTAACTTAGAGGATAACTTCCAAAATGTTATAGCTTTGTACCACTACTAGCAAGTGAACTACTGTACGTTCCATTGAACTCTACCATAAAAATTTCCACTTACTGACCTGTTTTGGAATTTGTGATAGATCACATAATAAATTTTGATTGCATGATAGTGAAATATTTATTTTGAAACCTTTCACATGTGAACTGCTGCAACATAATTATCATACAGTATCCACATCAAACATTCATTTTTGTGAAATTTTGTGACATACAGCAGCCGAAAGCATATTGTTTGATGGCTTAGTATTGATTTATTCCTGTTTATTTTTAAGCAATGTTATTTCTGTTAGATAGAAAAGCTGGGCTGATCGGAGAACAAATGAGAAACGATCATATTTGTTTTCATATTTTACTTGTAATAAGAGCAGAAGCAGAAGTTTTTTTTTTTTTAATGCATCAGATTTTTTCAAAATAGATTTAAGATGACAATAACTTTAGATTATCCAGTTTATTGGTACCGGAAGTGGAAAGGAAGGCTTTTTGCAAATTTTTTTGTTAATTGTACTGCTTATGTAAGTTGTTACTTTGATACAAGAACATGTTAATATTTATTTAAATCAGGGGTCACCAACCTTTTTGAAACTGAGAGCTACTTCAAGGGCACTGAGTAATGCAAAAGGGCTTCCACTTTGATAATACACTTCTGAAATAACAAAGTTACACAGTGTACCTTTAATTTGATATTATTATTAATGATATTCTATGTGAAGACACTGATTATTAATGATCCAACCCAATAATTATTTCAGTATGATTAAACAAGGTAGGAAACAGATTCATTTCAATATGCAATATCCAAGTGTTTTATTTTCAAATGATCACTTCCACAACGTTTTGCAGGAAATCGGTTTCAATTTTTACTAGCCATCAACAGTTATCAAATCATAAACTCTGAACCATGTTTGTACAAATTATCAATTATGTAAGATTTAACAAAAATATACTCCTTTCAAAATAAGGACGGTGCGACTGTGTGTCGCCACGGTCACACCGCAGATGAGACACACACAGTTTTCTTTCACGTTAGTAAAAAAAAAAACCCTCTTCTTCCCATTCACTGTGAAAATGATAAGTTTTCTTCCTTTTTTCTGCCATGTTTTTGTGGGTAGAAAACGCGTTCATAACCTCATCTTTGCAGCGCTCACGAGCTCATCTCAGCATCACAGCAAAGCTGGTTTGTCATGCGCACTAGACTGACTAGACTAGATTCCAAATCATACCACGTCAGAGTTCGTATATTAAACTTTTTTTTTGTGATATATATTTTTTTAACGTTTTTATGTATTCGTTTTTACATAAACGTTTTTACATATTTGTAAAAACTAATTGTGTTACTAAAAAGAATAGCAACACAATTAAATAAAATTTTGGACAGAGCTAATTCGCTATTAGTGCTATTTTTAGAACTGGCCTGCGGGCAACTGATGCGGTCGCTGCGGGCGACTTGGTCCCTGTGGGCACCGGGTTGGTGACACCTGATTTAAATCATTTCATTTTTTCTTGTGTAAAGGAGGTTGAGGTAATACTTGTTCAAAATTGTTTCAAAATAAAAGGTTTGTTTGTCTTTTGCTACTTGTTTTAGACAACAAAGTATGGATGAGTTACCGGATTGATAAGCGACATCGATAATAGTAATTATATCAACAAGATGGTTTTGATAACCATCTGATTGAATGCTTAAGTTAGAATTTGTTCCCTCAAATCTAGAAGCACTTTGAAATTTGTGGGATATTTTGTAAAATTTTCAAATGAAAGAAGGTTCTTTATAAATGCTACATTCTATTTTTATAACCACAAGACACTACTTTTTCACATTTTCACATCATTTTCCATATATCCTTGGAACCTGACATTTGGCACTAATTAGTCTACAGATAAATTGCTGTAAATGCAGCCGGAGGCATAACACACACTTGGGATTTGTCAGAAAATGGATATTCATGGGATCTTTAAAAGCTTCACATGTTCTTTAAAATTGTGATTGTCTCATCTGCAGGTACTAACAAAGTCCTGCCAGTTTAGAAAAAAAAACGCTTTTTAAATGTCATAATTAAATTTAAAGTACCCTCAAGCTGAGCAAAAGAAGGTTTCGAAAGGTAATGTTCAAAATTAACATTAGTATCTATGTTTTTTCTCTGCAATGGTGGGATTTATTAACACTAGAAAACCCAGGCCTTTTGGACCTACTTTTGACTTTTGTAAGTTGGTGGCTAACTTTGCTGGTTAAATTAGGATTGCTTCACATGTAAATATGGTCGTTACCTGTGGAATGTGCTTCAGAGGTTAGGCTGAAGTGGATGTTGCTAGCGTTTGGTTTTCACTGGAAGGAAGTAGTAGCTGCTGATTCACTGACAAGATTTTTGCCGCTTTTTTTGCAGATGTTTTCTCTTGCACAATTTTATTTACTTATATACACACATTATATATATTTACACATATAGTTGCAATACAGACAGTGGAAGTTTTTGAGACGTTTTTGAAACCAAATTTTTTAGGGGTGAGACACGTTTTCCTGAAATCACACACTCAGTACATTAAACATTGGCACGATGTACAAAACAAGAGATGCTTTGAATACAAAAGAGTTATATTTTATTTATTTAGCCTACTGTAAAAATTCTGATATTTTATGTAAAAATTTTATCGTAAATAAACAGTTGCACTACAGAAAAATTGCTTTTAGTCTTAAAAATTTTTATCGTGCAAAAATTTTTATCGTGCTTTTAGTCATTTAAATTTTATTTTTATTGTAAATAAACATTTGCGCCCAGGTTGCAGTTCTTCAAATGTCCGTGGCTGAAATGTCCGAGTCACCGTGGCTCAAATATCCTAGGTTGCAGTTTTTTGGCTCAAATGTCCGTGGCTGAAATATCCGTGGCTGAAATGTCCGTTCACCGTACCTTTGTGAGCCTTTTAAAGTAAGAAGTAATGTAAAATCAAGATGGGGTAAAACATTGGGGTAAAACTGTAGAATGAACTCGCAGACAAATTTAAATCACGTCCTTCTTTCCCAAAATTCAAATAACATCTTAAATATAAATGCATCAGTAATTTTAAGCAAAATAAATAGAAAAATAAGAGACAAATGGAAAGTACTGTACATACTCTTTCCTTGTACAGCCATACTCAGTATTTTGGGTTTCTGTTTGATTGGAGAACTCTAGACTTTGCAAAGCTGTTTTAGTAAAATGTAATTTGATGTTATTAGAGGCTGTTCATAAAAAAAAAAACTTTTCACGTGTTTAGCTGACGGTGAACGGTCTTTTCAGCCACGGATATTTGAGGCAAAAAAACTGCAACCTAGGATATTTGAGCCACGGTGACTCAGAGATTTCAGCCACGGACATTTGAAGAACTGCAACCTGGGCGCAACTGTTTATTTACGATAAAAAAAATTTAAATGACTAAAAGCACGATAAAAATTTTTGCACGATAAAAATTTTTAAGACTAAAAGCAATTATTTTCTGTAGTACAACTGTTTATTTACAATAAAAATTTTTAGTGTTTATTTACAATAAAAATGTTTACATAAAATATCACATTTTTACATAAAATATCAAAATTTTTAAAAATATCAGAATTTTTTATTTGAGCCATGGGATAAAAATGACTAAAACCAATTATTTTCTGTAGTGCAACTGTTTATTTACGATAAAATTTTTACATAAAATATCACAATTTTCTACATAAAATAGGTTTTTGGCTCAAATGTCCGTGGCTGAAATGTCCTAAATTCGGGGGCGCACATGGCTCAAATATCCTAGGTTGCAGTTTTTTGGCTCAAATGTCCGTGGCTGAAATCTCCGTGGCTGAAATGTCCTAGAACCGGCATTGACAGGCTGGTATGACCGCCAGCGAAGAACTATTCTCCATACAATGCGTAATAAATAACAAGAGACACAGACAGCCAGTAGCCATATATTAGCACAAACATTTTAATGTTGAATCTTTACAGTTTTGGCTCATTTCAGTAGATTTAATTTTAAAGAGAAACTGGAACTGATTGCACTGGTTGCTGTGTGTGATTGTGTGTGTTTGTGCTATGTTCAGTTAGTGTACATAAATTACTTCTGCAGCCCCCACAGAGTAATTAAATGTGTGCATACATGTGCAATGATGATACAGGGCAGTGACAACTCATTTGTTGTGTTCAAGTTGGAACTGTCAACCTAGAGTAAGCTGACATCCCAACAGAGTATTCTGTAAGCAATGATACCGGAAAAACAAACACAATGCTGAAATCCATTTTTATTCAAAAACTTCTGGTGTCAAATACACACATCCATTTTACAAGATAGAAAAATCTGAAAAGTTTATTTTCCTTAAGACATTTTGATGCAGTATCAAAGGTTTCATACTTTGTGAACGCTCTTTCCCTGTTTTACACTTTTCAGTTGAAATCCTTTGGTCCTCTCATGTTTGCTTAAAATGTTGATCTGCTTGATCATTTGGAACATTCTTCATTTTCTTCTTCTGTTTTATTTCAAAGACTTCAGGTAAATTGATTATGACAGATGTCTGGAACTTATTTCAGTGCTCCAAAAAACATGAGTTAGAAAACAATTTATGAGATTGAGAAACACTTTTTTTTCAACCTAATCATGCTTAAATGAAAGTGGATATTTATTTGGAATGGGATGTACTTGCTGTTGCTTTACGCCTCTAAATGCCTGCAGTGGATTTTCTACAAAACTAGTAACATGAATTAGAGCCATGCCTGGTTTATGAAGCAAAGCATTGTTATGTCACAGGTGTGTTTTCAAACTAACTGTGCATTAAAACTACATCACGACTCACTTTTATTTGCATAATCGGTGCTTATTCTTCATTAACAGATGTCCAGTCAACTGTAGGTAAGAGCTTTGCTTTGTCATTATTAGTGTGTGTGTGTGTGCATATAGGTGAACGGACATTTCAGCCACGGATATTATCAGCCACGGACATTTGAGCCAAAAAACTGCAACCTACGATATTTGAGCCACGGTGACTCGGACATTTCAGCCACGGACATTTGAAGAACTGCAACCTGGGCGCAACTGTTTATTTACGATAAAAAATTTGGACATTTGAAGAACTGCACGATAAAAAAATTTTAAATGACTAAAAGCACGATAAAAATTTTTGCACGATAAAAATTTTTAAGACTAAAAGCAATTTTTCTGTAGTGCAACTGTTTATTTACGATAAAATTTTAACATAAAATATCAGAATTTTTACATAAAATATCAACATTTTTTAAAAATATCAGATTTTTTTATTTGAGCCATGGGATAAAAATGACTAAAACCAATTATTTTCTGTAGTGCAACTGTTTATTTACGATAAAATTTTTACATAAAATATCAGAATATCACAATTTTCTACATAAAATAGGTTTTTGGCCCAAATGTCCGTGGCCGAAATGTCCGTGGCTGAAATGTCCTAAATTCGGGGCGCGCATGGCTCAAATATCCTAGGTTGCAGTTTTTTGGCTCAAATGTCCGTGGCTGAAATATCCGTGGCTGAAATGTCCTAGAACCGTGCATATACTAGCTCCAATCCCAATAAAGACATTGGGAAGGTCTCACTAAATGGGCTTTAGCAGTATTTTGTGTTTAATCTTTGTTAAACAGCTTTTTCATTCATTTCACACACACATACTAAAGCACATAACCACACACATCTTGGAAAAATGAGCAGAGTGAGCTTTGATGTAAGAAATGTTTTAACCCCTCATTGTAAACTTAACTCATTTCCATGTACAAACTGTCTCTTTCTATTTAGACGACAATGAGTCTGGGGATGGTAAGAAAACTGCTGGAACGTTGTATCCCAGCCTGCTTTGTGCTTTTCATTTCTTTATGCTTGCATTGTGTCAACCTTTTTTTTCTAGTTAGTAGACATCAAACTGAATCGTTTCATCACTGAAGCTTGCGATTTCTCTGGTGACAGCAATCACCACTGCTTAGGATTTCTGCATATCTACTCATTGGAGAAGAAAACATTTTTTCCCATCTGCTAGAAATGTTATTTTGTAACAATTCCAAAAAACTTGATTTGTTATGGTTAAAATTAGGGCTGCAACTAACGATTATTTTGGTAATCGATTAATCTTTCGATTATTGGGTCGATTATTCGATTAATTGGATAAAAATGCCAATTTAATAAATGTTACTTTTTCGGCATATTAAAGAATGTAATTGTGTAAAACCCAACTCATAGCCACATAAACAACACGTTGGGTTTATTACAGTAAGAGCAAATGTTAATCTTTCTGTCAAATAAAGAGGTAGAATATTGTCATTTCTAGAAAATAATAAATCTACTTAATGTATACAGTGAAAGTAAATCATAAGCACCCGTAAAATGTGCTTTAGTAGTACTGGCTAATAAAACATCAAATGTAAACTGTTGGATCACATTTGAAAATAAGAAACCTTTAACACTTCTCGATTCACAAATTTAACCTTGTTCAGAAGTTTCGTACAAAAAAAGGCCCCAGATTAACATGAAAAAAAATATACAAAAACATTCAAGTTGTGAAGTATTAGTGCAAAACAACCAATAAAATAACACCATCGCTACTGTAAAAATAGTAACTTTAATAAATAAAATGACCTGGGTCCATCTTCACCACTTATGATGTTATATATATTTACTTATCGGTAAAGGGGTGTCCAACTAACAGCACTCATTTTTTTGTGGGAAAAAAATGTGCTTTGCGGTGTAGAGAGGAGGCGGTCTTGTATCCTGGATTGAATTTAGCAATCTTCTTTTTTTAACCCCTCGTCTTCCTACTGACAGCGGCCTCATATCGGACACAATCATTTCCAAAATAAAAGTCCATGAGTGAAGCGCACTGCTGCGAAGTGCAACCGTTTTTCCACAGAAAATAGTCCATGTTGGGTTATTTTTGTTTTTTTGCAGACAAAAAAAAGTGTAGCGACCTGTAAAATTGTTTTTATTAGAAATAACATCGTGTATCGCTCCGGTTTGCCGTCTCCTGCTTCGAGTTCGATATGTTTTTTTTTCAGATGTTCGTGCAGCAACGTTATACTTCCGTGCCAAAACATGTCCGTTTCACAAACTTTGCATATTAATGTAGGTCTTTTTCAAATTTAGCGGAAAACGATCCAAACTTTGGCTGATTTTGTATGTGTTTTTCTTTCCGCCATCTTGTTGAATCTGCCTGACCACGTGAGGCGGGGTGAAATGAAGGCCAATGATTGGCTGCTATCTTCTTCTTCTTCTTCTCCTATTTTGGTAGCTCTCAACGTCAATTTGCTCTCTACTGCCCCACTTGGAGACCAATTTAAGTGCAGTTGACAATAAAAACTTTTTAGACGATTAATTGATGACCAAATTAGTTGACAACTATTTTGATAATCGATTATAATCGATTAAATTGATTAATTGTTTCAGCCCTAGTTAAAATATCAACGCGTACGTGAAGGTTCGTAGGCTCATTCCTGATGCCATGGATTGTATTTAAAATTAATCTTAGAAAACAACTTTCTTTGCAAATGCTATATGTTTTTAATATAACTGCAAAGAATAGTGAACATGAAAAAGTCTCCTTTGGTTTTCCCTCCTGGATTTGTTCTTTCTACTACGCAGCCTAACTTAACCCTTTTACAAAATCATCCTTTCCATCTGAACTTGCATTTGTTCTCAGATGTGTTTTTGATTAAACGATCAAATTAACGGAGCCCATAAAAGCAGAGAGAGTAAGAAGTGCCGACAGCCCGGCTCTCTGAATTTATGGAAGCGCATGGCCTTCTCCTACACGTGACCTAGATCCATTCTCTCAGAATCTAGTGGATGTTCCCACAGGGCCTCACTCATTCTCTTTGACCTGGTGTCTCACCTGGTATCAAAGTTACCTTTTGGCCGATTAACTGTGTATTAACAGCACAGACTCTGCTGACATTGACTCAGTCCTCATAGCTTTTTTTTTCCTTCCCTCACCCCTTCGATGCAGAGTTGTCTCCTGATGGTAAGAGAAAAGAATGTGTAGCATCTGTGTGTAGTGCACCGACTGACAAGCAAACCCTTAACTGAGGTTACATCAATTTATTTGAAAATGAATTATGTAAGCAGATGAAAGAGCTGCTCTTTATTACTGAGATGAGAACATGCTGATTTATGTCGAGTTAGAACATCAACTATAATAAGACAATTTCAAAGGTGATTTTGGGAGTTTAGTCTCCACAGCAGTGGTACTGTTGTGGTAGGGGAAGGGATGGTGGAAAGAGAAGGACCCAAATGCTGGACTTAAACATAGTTTATTAACATAATACCGGAAAGTCTGTAAAGGAAAAAGAACAAGATTAACTTAAGGCTTCAGAAGTCCAACTTAAATTAAAAAAATGCAGACGTGGTCAGGCAACCAGGGTAACCTGGCTGGGAAAGGTGATTGTAAGACCTGACAACGAAAGGCTGATGAGGCTGCCCTTAAATAGGCAGCCGGGAGATTGGCTCCAGCTGACCCCACAGGTGTTGATTAGTCAAATTGCCAGAATTGGGGGAAAGGTGAGGTGATCCCTGGCTCCCTCTGGTGGTGGCTCGAGGGAACCACGACAGGTACCAAATCTTGGTACTTTCTTTTGTTTGTATTTGTGTATACCTGCGACACATTCGGGAAACTCTAGTGAACTCTACTGTGAGTTGGGGAACACTAACCTATGTACAATCTGATTCACAATGGCCACTTTATTTATATTTCAACATAAGAATGGGATGAAGTAAAATTAGACTGTTGCGTAATTAAAAATTAAACAACACCTCCAGGATTAAAAATGATGACTTTAATGTTTTGTGACTTCTAATCACCAACAAAGAACCATTTTACGGGGGTGAATTCCTGGTTTGCTTGATCTCTTTGCTTTGTTGTAGTTTGTTGTAGTCCTTTTTCACCAGATGATCAGCTTTGTTTTAATCCCTCTGAAATTCCCATGCAGATTCTGCACCAGCAGAGGGTTCCCAGACACCTGGGGAAGATGGAGTTTTTATTTTAAAGCCAGAGAGTGCCACAGCTACAAAAGGTACAGCAATATGAGCGGTTATAAAACCAGTGAGTTATGATCACAGTAGTGGTCAGTGTAAAAATAAAAACCCTCAACGGGACAAACACGTAAACTTAATCAATCACAGCGACTTATCTTTGTTGGTTGCAGGGAAAGACATCTTGTTTGTAGTTAAAGTAGATGCTTCAGGCATGTCCAGGAAGCCAGCAATGAAATGGTTGAAGGGGAAGTGGCTCGATCTGGCGAGTAAGGCTGGAAAGCACCTGCAGTTTAAAGAGACTTACGACAGGAACACCAAGGTACAGGTTTTTCTTATTTTATCAGTTTATCAATGAATTACTTTCCCCGGTTGTCCTGTCTCGTTTTTTCTTCCATGTGCTCCAACAAGTCAAGACAAAACACCACTGCAGAAATTCCTGGACAAATTGTGGCCGACAAATTCTTTTAGGTCAATTTTGCAGCTTATAATAATAATAATAATAAAATTTTTATTTGTAACGCCCTTTATATCTCCAGTGGAGATCTCAAAGTCGATCGCCATAACGAACAACAAAGGACTCAGAGTAGATCTCTTGTGCAGTCCCACCCCCACACTGAACTCCTCTGTCTCACCTATAGCACACATCACCACTGTTTTACAGTCCTCATACATGTCCTGGACCACTCTAACATACTTCTCTGTTACACCAGACTTCCTCATACGATACCATAGTTCTTCTCTAGGTACCCTGTCATACACTTTCTCTAAATCTACAAAGACACAGTGCAGCTCCCTCTGACCTTCCCTGGACTCCTCTATCACAATATGCATATGATATTATGTGATAAATGATATGCATCTATAATGAATCATAGTTAAACAAACTCATAAAATTTAAAAAGTAGAATTTGATGCAAACCAAATTACAATATTTTTCTTTTTCGGGGTATTGACCACCTACTTCGTGTCTGTGTGTCCATGTCAACTTATTTATTCATTTGATTGTGAGTTTTCTTTGCAAATCATTGGCACTGCCAGGTCTACACTTATGAGATGAACATCATCAAAGTGGTGGATGGAGATGCAGGAGGTTATCGATGCGAGGTCACCTCGAAAGAAAAGAGCGAAACCTGCACGTTTGAAGTCACTGTGCAGGGTAAGTCTGCTGACAGACAATCACATTATTGTCATTTTCTATTCAGCATGTCCACAATCGCTATGTAACTGACTTTGTCAGTCAATAACTCAGTGAGTGCAATGCACATGAGGCGTTATCATCTAGTGGCCTCACGAGGTCATCAGTCTATTATTTCATTTGTGCTCGAGCCAGACATGCAATGAATTCTCAAATTTCTCAAAATCCTCAAATTTACCTTCGGGGATAAATAAAGTATTTTCAATTCAATTCAATTAGCCTAGCTTGGCTCTCACCAGCCTTTCTCGTTGTATCTGGTTTCAGCTGCACAGGAGGACCAGCAGGACAACATCTTGGAGGCTTTTAAGCGATCGTAAGTGTTAGTGTGGGACTGCTCAGCATGTTAACCGTCACACTCTTTCCCACACGCCCCTTCGTAGATCACTGCCTCTGGGCATATCTCCGCCTCAACAAGTGTGTCTGTCCATGTGCCAACCCTTCACTGTTAGATCCAGTCAGTCTGTCTGCCTTATCACTCTGCAGTCACATCTAATGTGTCTGTTTCGCATCACCTGAACTCCCTTGTGATAAGGAGCTAATGTATACTGTCACATTTTTCATTAACGCTCGCCAAAGATTGGTTTACTTGAGTCTTTTTTTTTACATACAGCCATTTACCCTGTCTATTTTTATCTGGGCTTCTGCATGTGTGTGGTAAATCTGCTGTGTATTTAACTCATAACTGTCTGGCTTTTCAATGAATTCCAACACTTTTTCATTTGATATGCTGCAGGCATGTTTGCGGTGCAATTACAAACGGATCAACATCTTTAAACTTCTCGTCCACATGCTATTATTTGTATTTGGAAATACAATTTACTTCTTTTCTTGGAGCTGTATAGAAAAGGCAAAGATCAGAAAGTCATCATGTAAAAGGCAGCGGTACAGTGTTGCAGAGTGCAGATTTTTGAATCAGAGCGTAGGAATAAGACTCCTGTGTTGAATAAAAAAGACATGGTGAAATATGAATATGCTGCTGCAGCTATAAAACATGATTCTCT
Source organism: Neostethus bicornis (assembly GCA_902685375.1). Taxonomy (NCBI): domain Eukaryota; kingdom Metazoa; phylum Chordata; class Actinopteri; order Atheriniformes; family Phallostethidae; genus Neostethus; species Neostethus bicornis. The sequence continues at coordinate 4,718,987 of LR738556.1, forward strand.
AAGATATTATAATTTTGGAGTCATGCTGGTCACACCACCATCCAGAAAATTATTTTCATTTTACTCCTTCCTTTCAGGTCTGACCTTGTTGAATAGACTTGCTTTTGTTCTTTTGTGCAGCTGTTAGTTAGATTCGTTTCTTCTCTCACCAGTTCACCATTGTTGCTTTGTCAGGTTTTCTCACAGTCGCTGGTCCACGTGATGTAGTCAGGGGGCGAGGGGACCCACACTGATATAGCAAACTGATCACAGGACAATTAGGTGAAAACTCAAAGGATGTTAATGCGCCAGTGAACAAGAATTGGGTTGATGATACAGTCCTTGAATGCTGAGATCAGTGCATTGGCAAGTAACACCTGGTGGGGAGAATATGTTTAAACTCAAAGATGCTTCAGAATTTTAGAATAAATTGGTCGTATTGGTTTTCAGCGACTCTCACATTAAAATAGAAGCACTTATAAAACACTATTATGCACTGTGTAGAGGTATCAGAGAGAGAATACATCAGCAAGAGGATGCTGGGTTTAGAACCACCAGGAAAGAGGCCTAGAGGAAGACCAAAGAGAAGGTTCATGGATACAGTGAAGGAAGAGGATGCAGGAGATAGGGTTAGATGGGAAACTGACTTTTTGTGGCGACCCCTGAAGGGAAATGCCGTAAGAAGAAGAGAATGTACGAAGTCTCAAACCAATACTTTTTAATAAATAGTTTAAATTAGTGCTGAAAATGTTTTTTAAAGCTTGGTAGAACGGCTGGGAAGAAGAAGGGAAGGGAAATTCCAAAAGAAGAAGAAGAAGATTGGGTTATCCTGTGGTGAATGTCGTTCTGAATTTACGCGTAGAATCATGAGTACTGTACTTTTTTTTTTTGTTGTTTTAATGTGCTTGTCTTTCAACCTCGATTCACATAAAATGTGTTTCACACGAAAAATTGTCACTTAGTTTTGTGCTTTTTCTTGAACAGTCATCAGTAACTGTTTGACCTCATGCAAATTTGAACTTTCAACCTCAATTCCGTGTAGTCCCTCATTCATCCAGGAGTGATCCATAGTAGAAAAAATTTCAAAAAAGTCTTCTGGACAGTTTAATTCTTCTACGAGACGTTTCGACTTCCATCCGGAAATCATTTTCAATCTGAATGAAATGGACTGAAACCTGGATCTATTTATACTAACCTGAGTAAAAGGTAAAAAAATAGTAAGAAGGGCTCGACCAATGAGCCTGTGTTACCTATGATGGCCGTGAATGGCCCCTATTGTAGCCACAGACCAGTAAACGAACCTATTATAAAATGCTAAAAGCCTAGTGATTAGAAAATACTTGCTAACGAGAGGCGTGAAACTGGGTCACGAGGTGCCATCTTTAGTCCATGGCTTCAAAAGGCTACTGTAAATACCGGGCAAAACATATCTAACGCCTCCAAGGCGTTAGATATGTGTAAAAAATGGAGGCGTTAGATATGTTTTGCCCGGTATTTACAGTAGCCTTTTGAAGCCATGGACTAAAGATGACACCTCGTGAGACTTTTTTGAAACTTTTTCTACTATTCCAACCTCAATCTTATTCATGAATTGACTCATACATTATATAGACAGTAATGTCTAAACAAAGTGTTTTGGAACACTTCATTACTGAACAATGGTGGTTTTCTATCACAGAGCTCCACGGACTCAGAACTACTCACGCAGATTGATATCTTGTGAGTTTTGTGGGCAGGGAGCACAGCTAATGCCGTCAGCTCACCCAACCATTTGAGAGTTGCATTTAATGACAACATTTTAAACCATAAAGAATCAAATTTCATCAGGAAATCCTGGATGAATGATATCCTTAGATGAACTTTTCAACCAGTGGGTGAGCATAATCATCCAAATTTGCTTATTAATTATTGATACTTATCTTGCCCCCTGAGGATATCGGAGTAGTTAAACCATGCTGCTATGTTCAGAAGAAGCAGCATTGTGTCTTACTCATAAATGTTCATTGGAGAGTTTATAAAACAAGACCTCTGGAAGGACATGATTGCGCTTAATTCAATTCAATTCAATTTTATTTGTATAGCCCAAAATCACATAAATTCCGTCTCAATGGGCTTCACAAGAAAAAGAGGAATGTATTAACACAACTAACAAGTGCTAACTAAACAAGACTAGCACATTTATGCCTTTAGACTCTCCTTCTCGGCGAGGAAAAACTCCTAAAAAACCCATCAGCGGGGAAAAAATAAGAAACCTGGTCGGGATCCACATGAAAGAGAGATCCCTCCCCCGGGACGAGCAACTTATGTGTCAAAGATTGTTTAACTATTAGCTTACTCTACTCTACAGCTAAATATCTCAATGAGTCAATAGATGTTCTTCATCCTGATGGAAACAAGGGGACTCCTCAGCCCGGCGATGCCCAGTACGGAGATGAGTAGATGTTCTTCATCCTGATGGTAACACGAGGGACTCCTCAGCCCAGCGATGCCCTGGATGGGGATGAGTAGATGGATTTCATACTGATGGAGCGGGGATGATGAAGCGCGGAGGTCTCCTCGGTGTGGCCATGCCCAGGACAGGAATGCAAAGTCCTGAATGGGGCTAAATTGTACTGTACCAACTGGCAGTGTAAATCTAAATAAAAAACAATAGAGAACAATGAATGAGATAGAAAGCCAGGGGTTAGGGAGGGGGGAAGGAGATACAGACCCTGGTTAGGGTAGGGGGTAAGGGGAAAGAGGGATACAGACCCTGGTTAGGGTAGGGGGTAAGGGGAAAGAGGGATACAGACCCTGGTTAGGGTAGGGGGTAAGGGGAAAGAGGGATACAGACCCTGGTTAGAGAAGGGGGTAAGGGGAAAGAGGGATACAGACCCGGGTTAGGGTAGGGGGTAAGGGGAAGGAGGGATACAGACCCTGGTTAGGGTAGGGGGTAAAGGGAAAGAGGGATACAGACCCTGGTTAGGGTAGGGGAGGGGGTACAGACCCTGGTTAGAGTAGTGGGTAAGGGGGAAAGGGCCAAGGGTTAACGTTAACTCTGAAAGTGGCTCTTGTAAATTCTGATGTGTTTGAAACCATTTACTGATGATCACATCAGAACTTGCATGTAATCCCACTTTTAGGCACATTCGTCCTACAAGAACACTCAATCCAATCCCTGTAGACACAAACATCTCCCTGACAGTGGCGGCTGGTGACGTGTGGCGCAGGGGCGCCGCCCCCCCGACCTGATGACCAAGAAACATATATGCATATATATCTATATATATCTATATATATCTATATGTATATAGATATATATAGATATATATGCATATACATTTGTATATATAGATATATATGCATATATGTTTCTTGGTCATCAACATGTATGTGTTTATAAGTATGCAAAACTGTCGAGTGTGAAGATTACATGCATTTTAATAATGTTTTACACCGTTTTATTTTATTTTATTTTATTACTTCCTGTGCAAACCGGAACGAGGGCACAGGGTAGGTACACCCTCCCAGGTAAACGTATTGGTGTGTATGTGGCTTCCGGTTTTTATGGAAAAAACGTGACGTCAGCTCTAAATTTTTTCCCATTCATGTGTATTGCAAACCATAACCACGCCCGCGGGGCGCAGAGATTTTCCGCCCATCGGGTATGTAATAGGTTATCCTCTCTGTCAGTCTGTTACATGAACCAATCAATTAGTTATAAGCTGACCTATAAATCCCACCCACGCCACGCCCTTTCTTTTCACTGCGGAATTCTGGGAGTCTTCATGATGGCGTTGGAAGCTAGTTCAGTTGCTAACAAAGCTAGTGGCTCTTTTAAAGAGAATTCAGTGTCGTCCCTTCTACAGAATCCGTTTTCTAAGCGTTCTAAAGAAGAAAAAAGAAGAGTGAAGGAGCTTTGACTGGACACCTCAGATTTGACTGTGCAACAAAACAGTGGAGATCGCGGCCGCTTTTATGTGAGAGGATAAGAAACACTGGATGAGAAACACTTTTTTTGTTTCCCCTGCTTATTGTTTAGTTCAGCAGCAACTAAAAAGGTGTGGATATCAACAGGGGTGAGTGACTTGAAGCATTTGTCTGAAAAGTGCAAACGTCATGAAACTTGCCGCACCCACCTATATAGTAGCTATAAGCTAGGTGTTTTTGGCAGTAGTAACATCCTGGCACAATTAAATGAAGGCTACCGAACTGGCATATGGAAACATAATGAAGAAGTCACCAAAAACAGACACATATTGTCACAAATAATTTTATATTTATTTTATATATACAGTATATATATACTTTTATATAATATATCTAAAAAAAAATTTTGTGTGTGTTTGAAAAATGTGCGCCCCCCCAGTTTTTTTTACGACCAGCCGCCATTGCTCCCTGATTTGATCCACTTTGAGCAAAGAACATTTTTACTGGCAAATGCTTAAAGGCAATACATCAACCCAATTAGACTTAAGTGCTTTCATTTAGAAACTCATAATCATTGATTGTGGTCATAAGTGTTGATCCTCGTTTGAGAATAAAATGGAGCTCCTGGAATTTTCTTAATTAAAATGTTCTTGCCTGTTTCTGAACAATGTGTGGCCTAGGGAACAAACCCGGGGGTTGAGGGGGCGCTTCGTTTATGTTCATGGAGAATTACTTTTAAAAAAGACACTAATCGGGGATCAAAGCCATTTCCTCAACATGGCAGATTGATGTCCTCATTCACTGCTGACATGGGATTGATCTCTCTTGCTACTGCTCTCTGTCCTACAAACCCTTCATACATTTCTGTTTGGAGAAAGTAGTACAGTATCATGTTAATTGTTTTAAGGAGACCAGGAGGTCATGGTCCCTAAAAAGTCCAATAGAACCACCATCATCTATTTTTTTTTTAATTGTTTTCTGTGCTTCTAAATCCAGTTTAAAATAGCAAGCCAGACAGAATACTTCTTCAGCACTTTTCCAGCCAACAGACAAGTATGCCCTGAAAAGGTCACCATGGGACATCAAAGTTATGACTAGTATAACATGTAACGTGAAACAAAGAGCAAATTTGGCTGATTTTACCCTAACTTTTGCCAAACAATAGCCTGTATAGGTAATGGCATTTCTGCAACCTGGTGCTTGTGTGAGATTTTTTTTGTAAAATGTGGACACGAATGCTGGGCTTAAACAAAGAGTAATGATCACCCTCTGACAATAAAACGGACTTGAAAGATTGTATTCTGAAGGCAACAAAACCAAGACGTTTCGGGTGGAACAAATGAGGGTAACGAGGATATTGCTGACACACATGAGTGTGATGAGTCCAAGATGGCTAAAGGACTCTGGGTAATGTAGTTTCAAAATGGTAATCAGTAAACTGGAGTCACAGAACAAGGCAGGGAAGGGCCCGACATGACAATTGGATAATATCGAATATCTCCATCCAAACAAAATTTGTACCTTTCTCAAGTAGGTAACATTGTCTCACACAGGATTTCAAAAGTATTTCCGTTCCATTCCATTGTGTCTTCTGCTTATCCGGGACTGGGGTGTGGGGGGAACAGCCTCAGATAGGAAACTCGGAATTCTCTGACCCCGTTTGGATCCTCCAGCTCACCTGGGAGGATCCCGAGGTGTTCCCTGTCCAGCTGGGAGACTTAGTCTCTTCAGCAGGTCCGGGTCAACCTCTTGGTCTTCTCCCAGTGGGATGTGCCCGAAACACCCACCGTCGTGGGTGATACCTTGCTACCTTACCTTCCTAGATAGCAAGGTAGGTACCTTGCTACCTACCTCGACAGCAAGGTATTCGGGAGGGATCCTAACCAGATCCTAGAACCACCCTACTGTATATGGCTTCTCATTGCAGATGATCTTGTAAAAATATCTCCATTAACTGCACAGTTTTGCTTTGGACGGCTGTTTTTAGGCTAGCCGTTGCTTAGTTTCAACGGCTAGCTCTCCGTTTTGTTGGTCATGGAGTCGTTTCGCTTTGTTTGCGTGGACTCAACAAGCAGCTAGCTATCAGAACAGGATCCACCATGGCTAGAGGAGTCTATGTAGTTCCGATAGAACAAGAAGGAGACGGTAAGAAAGGAGGCACTTTGAGCCCAGTGTCCCTGCAGTTGTCATGGGTAACATTCGGACGCTCGCTGGCAAGATGGAGGAACTGGGGGTGGTCGTTCTGACCCAGCAGGAATGTGAAGGGGCCACTTTGGTGTGCTTCATTGAAGCCCGACTCTGTGGACTCATTATGGACTGTTTTTTTAACTGTTCAAATGCCAGCTTTTACACCAGGAAGGCATCGAAGGGTTAGCACCGCAGCATCAAATTTCCCTTCGGGGATTAATAAAGTATTTTTAATTCAATTTAATTCAATTAATATTCATCTTTTACTGAAGATTATTCAAAGGAGAAAAAATAGAGCAGCTTTTTTTCCTCACTCTCTCAAAGCCACAATGCCATAACCGATGCGTTTTCATAATAAATCTCCAGTTTACTTAAACTGGAGCTAACAAGATGAATGAACGAAATTCAACTAATCCAATAATTCTCATGGTTGATTAATGTTGAACACTATAATACAATTCGTTTACTTAATCAATGGCCGCTACAACAAAACATCTGGCCTCTTTGTTTGCCATTTTTTTTTCTTCCTCTCTAACACATGGTGTAAGATGGTTTCTACATTTGTGCTGCTTACAGTATACAGCGGTTTATTTCTGCCATGTCTGCTGTTTTTATGGGATTACAACTTAGTATTAAGCCTTAAACTAAAGTGACAGAAAAGCCCAAACAAACAAAAAGCATGTGAACATTAAAGCTTTTCCCTTCATACTCTTTGTCACGAAATCTTGTTTGTGCATGTTGAAAACGCTTTAACAAGAGACACAACCCTAAGCATGTCAGGATGTTTGCGTCTCTGATAATCCAGAATATTTTTAATTTTTTCTTTAAATTTTTACTCACTCTATTCATCCCTCACCAGGGAAATTTGTGTGCTGCACTACTACACCGCAGCAGGCTGCCACGATGGAGCCAATGGTGGGAGAAACGGGGGGTTAAGTGTCTTCTCCAAGGACCCTAGACGTGTACTCAGTGGAATGCGAACTCGCAAACTTCCGGTTGACTTCCGGTTGACTTCCGGTCTGCGGGTGAATGCTCTAACCACTGAGCTACTGTCTCCCCCCGTTCCATTCTGTTCCGTCATCTTCCGCTCATCTGAGGCCAGGTCGCGAGGGCACAGCCTCAGACGTGAAGCCCAGGTTTCTCTCACCCCCCCTGCATCCTCCAGCTCACATGGAAGGATCTTGAGTCGTTCCCCAGCCAGCTATGAGACATGGTCTCTCCAGCAGGTCCGGGATCTGCCTCTCGGTCTTCTCCTGGTGGGACGTACCCAAAACACCTCACCAGCGAGGCGCTTGGGGGGCCAGATGCCCGAACCACCCCATCCGGCTCCTCTCAACCTGGAAGAGGAGCGGCTCGACACGAGCTCCTCCCGGATGGCAGAGCTCCTAAAGCAATCTCACAGTGAGAGCCCAGCCACCCTGCGAAGGAAGCTCATTTCGGCCGCTTGTATTCACGATCTTATTCTTTCGGTCACCACCCACAGCTGGTGACCATAGGTGAGAGTAGAAACGTAGATCGATTGTAAATCGAGAGCATGCTTTTCGGCTCAGCTCTCTCTTCACCACAATAGACCGATGTAGCGTCCTAGTTATTGCTGAAGCCGCCTGTCGATCTCTCGGTCTATCCTTCCCCCACTCGTGAACAAGACCCCGAGATACTTAAACTCCTCCACTTGGGGCAGGATCCTGTTCCTGACCCTTAGGGGGCATTCTACCCTTTTCCGGGCAAGGACCATGGTCTCGGATTTGGAGGCACTAATTCCCATCCTGGCCGCTTCACACTCGGCAGCAAATCAATCTGTCTCCCCCCAATATTTTGCAATACCTTTTTAAAATAATTAAAAAATGTATAAAAACTGAACTAAAGTGTGTTAAATCCCAAATAATTTGTCTTAACTCCAGTGGAGATGCAGGGGAAGACGCTGGGGACTTAGACTTCAGTGTCCTACTCAAGAAAAGGTAAAACACCATCAAGACGTTCTCTTTTTTTTTTTTTTTTTTACATATTTTGACTCAGATGTAATTATCTATCTGGTTTAAAACTTATATTCAGAAAGGAGAAGAAAGCAGGAGGCCCTAAAGAAGAGGTGGATGTGTGGGAAATATTGAAAGCTGCTAAGCCCTGCGACTATGAGAAGATTGCCTTTCAGTACGGTATCACAGACCTGAGGGGCATGCTAAAGAGACTGAAGAAGATGAAGGCAGAATCCAAAAAGAGTGATGGTGAGTGTGATGAAAGAAGGAGACAAGTTACAAGGCTCAGAAAGTGAGACAGTCTAGGGGAAACGAGATCTTTTTAATGTGCCAGGCTGTAAATACTAGCGGCCTATAAAAGCCACGGGAGGGACGTTATATAGCTGGGGCGACAGGTGGAATGGATAGTAGTCTATGATTACTGTCGGTTTGCTCTTATGTGGTTGTTACAGCAGAGGTTGCTCAAAGCCTAACGTGTTACTTTCTGCTCAGCTTTCCTCACAAAGCTGGATCCAGCTTACTCGGTGGAGAAGGGCAAAAAGATCCAGCTCACAGTGGAACTGGCTGACCCTGAAGCTTCAATCAAGTGGCTTAAAAATGGACAAGAAATTAAACCATCTGCCAAGTGAGCCTCTGCACAGTGTGTCTGTCCACTAATAACACATTGGGTAGGAGTGGGCAAACTATGGTCCGAGAAACAGTGGTGGATGAAGTACTCACTTTTTATACTTAAGTAAAAGTACAGATAATTAGGCAAAAAAATACTTAAGTAAAAGTACCAATAAAAAAATCTACTTAAGTAAAAGTACAAAAGTAATTGGTGTAAATTTTACTTTTTAAGTAAAAATCAAAAGTATTCGATCATTATTCAAATGTTATTTTTTTGTGCTGTAGGGTCACAAATAAATACTGTGCAGGGGCGTGACCCCCCTCTCCCGCCTCTTTCTGTCCACAAAAAAAAAGAAGAAGAAAGGAAAGGGGACAAGGCAAGCTATCCCTTAGCAGGGCCAGCAAACGGGCCACCTAAATGCAGGAAAATGACACTTGATTTTAAAAATGTTTTGGGGGCAAGCTCCCCGTCCCACTATATTGGCTTTGTCAATGACCTCACGCCCCCCATCCACCACCTTGAATGAATGATTGCGGAAAATGTTTACTCTTGATTCTGATTGGTCCTCGATTCAATACTTTTTCTCCCGATCAACTGCTCCTTTTGATTTTTGCGATGCTGCTTCAAGATGCGCTAAAAAAAAAACTGTGTATTTTTCAAATTCCTGAATGAAAATGTAACAAAAAATGCAAAACACACTTTTAAAAAGTAACAGATTAAAAGTACAGATGTTTGCTCAAAAAATGTAGTGAAGTAAAATAAAAGTACCGGTCTCAAATTTTACTTAAGTAAAGTACAGATACACAATTTTTTTTACTTGAGTACAGTAACGAAGTACATTTTACTTCGTAACGTTCCACCACTGCCGAGAGACATATTTGATCCATTAAGGCGTTTCATCTAGCCCCTACTAAACTTGAAAATGAACTGTTATTGCCTATCATTGTTTCCAATGTGACACATTTACGTAACAGTCACTGACAAAGAGCTGGGATGACCTAGTCTGGGAGGTTAAGATTAGCATATGGTGCTGTTTGTGAGATTTAGCTCTATTGGTGTTTAGCACATTACTATATTTAGCTGGAATTTTAATTACATTATCTGGTTCTTGGCACAATCACTGGTTATTGGTCACTTTCTTTCTGAAGTGAAAAGTGAAACCCGTGTAAAACAGAAAGCAAATAGTTGGTTTGATAAACTCACTAATAATCAGACAGATATTTGTGCAATTTGTTTTGATCTGTACCAGAAATGAACTGAACTAGGGCTGCAACTAACGATTATTTTGGTGATCGATTAATCTGGCGATTATTGGCTCGATTAATCGATTAATCGGGTAAAATTGGCGGCTTAATAAATAATAGTTTTTTGGCATTTTATTGAATGTAGTTATGCAAAACACAACTCATAACCACTTAAACAACACGTTGAGCTCATTCTAATAAGTAAAAATGTTCATCTTTTTGTGAAATAAAGAGGGAGAATATTACCATTTCTATAGCAAATATAAAATAATAAATCTACTTACTGTGTACAGTAAAGGTAAATCACAAGCACCCATAAAATGTGTTTTATAGTACTGGCTAAAAAAACATAAATTGTAAACTGTTTACCATCCAAGATCACATTTAAAAACAAGAAATTGTTAACAGTTTTAGATTTGCAATTTTAACCTTGTTCAGAGGTATAGTACCAAACAAAAATGGCCGAGGTTAACATGAGTAAAAATACACAAAAAACAATCAAGTCATGTAATATTAAGTGGAGTTGACAGCAAAAACTTCCTAAACGATTAATCGATGACTAAATTAGTCGACAACTATTTCAATAATCGATTAATTTGATTAGTTGTTTCAGCCCTAAACTGAACCATGAACTAAAAACCAAGGTATGTACCAAACTGTGATTTTGTGTATCCAAACACCCTTTGAAACATTAATCCATTACAAAACTATGTCAGTTTGGTAAAAAACAAAACAAAAACATGAGCTCCTACTCTGTGCAACTTCAGCATCTACAGTGGAAGTAGATAATCGAATCTGTACTTTACAGTTCTATGTACATTTTGTCTGTTGGTTTTCTAGGAGCTTTCTTCATTTCCCCCTCTACAGGCTTATGAGCAGTTCCCCACTCCATGACGTTGTTTCTAAGAATATGGATGTTCTCTCTCTGTTTAGTTATTATTTATATGAATTGCAAATTCTCGTTTTTGTTTCCGTCTGAAAGATTTAAAATGATGTTCCTTAATTATAAACTCTATGATTAATTAACTGCACTGTGTCTTTGTAGATCTAGAGAAAGCGAATAACAGGGTACCCAGAGAAGAACTATGGTATTGTATGAGGAAGTCTGGTTTGACAGAGAAGTATGTTAGAGTATTGAAAGACTGTATAAGACAGTGGTGAGGTGTGCTGTAGGTGAGACGGAGGAGTTCAGTGTGGGGGTGGGACTGCACCAAGGATCTGCTCTGAGTCCTTGGCTGTTTGCTATGGTGATAGACGGGCTGACAGACGAGGTTAGACAGGAATCCCCATGGACAATGATGTTTGCAGATGACATTGTGATCTGTAGTGAGAGGAGGGAAGAGGTGGAGGAAAAGCTGGAGAGGTGGAGGTTTGCACTAGAAAGAAGAGGAATGAAGATCAGTCAGAGTAAGACAGAGTACATGTGTGAATGAGAGGGATCCAAATGGAAAAGTGAGGTTACAGGGAGAAGAGATAAGGAAGGTGAAAGATTTTAAGTATCTTGGATCAACAGTCAAGAGCATTGGAGAGTGTGGAAAAGAGGGGAAGAAGCGTGTGTAGACAGGCTGGAATGGGTGGAGAAAAGTAGCAGGTGGAATGTGTGATAGAAGAGTTTCAGCTAAAATGAAAGGAAAAGTGTACAAAGCCGTGATCAGACCGGCCATGCTGTTTGGTCTAGAGACAGTGGCACTGAAGAGAAGACAGGAAACAGAGACGGAGGTAGCAGAGATGAAGATGCTGAGGATCTCTCTGGGAGTGACCAGGATGGATAGGATTAAAAATGAGTATATCAGAGGAACCGCACATGTTCGAAGGTTTGGAGTTAAAGTCAGAGAGGCCATAATGAGATGGTTTGGACATGTGCAGAGAAGAGAGAGCGACTACATTGGCAGAAAGATGCTGGGTTTGGAACCACCAGGAAAGAGGACTAGAGGAAGACCAAAGAGGAGGTTCATGGACACAGTGAAGAAAGACATGAAGATATTTGCTGTGGCTGAAGAGGATGCAGCAGATAGGGTTAGATGTAAGAAACTGACTTGCTTTGGCGACCCCTGAGGGGAAATGCCGAAAGAAGAAGATGAATTAATCAACTGTTAAAGAATAAATATAAATCGTATTTGATGTCATTTGTCCATTCTTGAAAATTTGAGTTGAAGTTTTTTTTTTTTTTACCAAGCAGTGCTCTGCATTTATTCTGAATTTACTAATCCAAGTTAATAGTACAAATGTCTACTGATTATCATCTATCCTCCGAGCATCCTAGCATTGCCTTAAGATGTTTTTTTTTGTATTGCATGTGGGTTGGAGTCTGTTGGAAAAAGTCTTTCACAAAAAATGTGTGTAAAGCCTGAGTCACTATCGTCATCAGGCACTGTGTGTCAGGTTGTGTTTTATTTGCTGTGCGCAGTCTTTCATTACATTTTTGTGTTTCTGCGCCCCCATCATCTCTGTGCACAGGTACATGTTTGAGAATGTGGGCAACAAGCGGACACTCATCATCAACAAGTGTAACCTGTCAGATGACGCAGAGTACGAATGCGTGGTGGGGGAGGAGAAAAGCTTCACCGAGGTTTTTGTCAAAGGTAGAGTCACTGTCTTTGGAGGAATTTGTCATTCAGAGGGGGAGGAAGTGGTTTTTAGAAGGCTTAGCAAATACTGTCGTTTGTGCGCAGAGAGACTTGTCAGCTCTGTTCCCTTGTGTGTCTGCGGTGTTGTCTGTGTGTATTTGTGCTTTTATGTTGCATACAAACAACACAAACATTCAGCTTTCTGTTCTCTGCTCACTCGTTTTAATAAGAGCACAGTGAGAAGGATGTTTTTTTTTTTTTCTCTTTGTTGTAGGAAGCAATCTGCTGACATAAACAGAGTCAGAAATCTTTTTGAAATGAATTACTCTATTCATCCCTCACCGGGGAAATTTGTTTGCTGCACTCCTTACACCGCAGCAGGCTGCCCTTCAACGGCGCCAATGGTGGGAGAAGCGGGGGTTAGGTGTCTTCTCCAAGGACCCTAGACGTGCTCTCCGTGGGGCGCGAACGCTCTAACCACGCGGCCACCGTCTCCACCATTTTGGCATCATGCATTACTTTCATAGTTCAAAACTTTAGGAGGTATTTGTTGATCACTCTTGATAATAGCAAATATTAATAAATGCATTTCAACGTGAACATATTCCACGTAATTATTGTCTATTACATTGTAATAGACTGTAATATATTGAGAAGAGATAGAGCAGTAAGGCTAAACGCTTCATGTGTGTCATGTCTTTTTAGTGTCTGTTTTAATAGATGTAACTGGGTCTTCTGTTTCTATTTTAATCTTGAGCTTTTACTCTGTCTGCTCACTGCTGCCCTTCCTGCTCACTCTTTATTAGAACTAAAACTTCAGGGAAATTTTATATCTGATACAAAGAGCGGCTTTGCTTGGAGTTTGATTCTCAATAGAAACTTACTACCAGCAAAATGGACTTTGTTCTGGCACTGGTTCAAAGAGACTAGACAGTCCATAACAAGGACTTTCATACGCCATACTCCTGGAGTACCCACACAGTACCAGAGGTACACGTTGGAAGGTCTTCTTCAGATCCTCAAAACACACATACTTTGTAGATAGATTGGACAAACTTCCACAACTCCTTCAAAATCCTGAAGGTTGGCTCATTGTTCCACATCCGAGTGTGGACCACATTGCTCCTCCTCAATCCAAAGCTCTACTATTCAGCAGACCCTCTCTTCACTATCCCTGAATAGACCCTCTTGAGAGTACTTCTGTTCTTTGTGGTGAGACAGAGAGACAAAGATGAGGGGCATGTGTAGCAATTAAGGGTGAATAAGGACAGGAATAGATGTTTTGTTTCGTCTTCTGAACAGCCAACCCCAACTGAGTTAAGGGGGCAGGATAAACTCCAAACGGATCGACAGTCTGCCGCCTGGCCACACACACACAGGAATAGATAGTATGTGTAGACCTGGCATAGGCAAACTACGGCCAGCAGGCCACATGCAGCTAGTTAAACGTTTTAATCCGACTTGCTGAACTTGAAAAATCTAAATAAATAAACGTTATTAATGTTTTATTTCCTTTGAAATTCTAATGTTTTTTCACTAGATGGCGCAATCTAGATTTATTGGCTTTGTTGAGAAAACAACAACACTGCTCCCATTAAAATGTGTGTGACGCCATAGAGGCCAAAACACACACATAAACAAGTGTGTTTGATGTTAAAACAAGCAAAATATTACATCAAGCGCTTAGATTTCAAACCTAGCGCCGCTAAATGCACGTTTTTAAGCGCTATCACACTAGATTTCAGACCGAGCGCTCCAGATTTGAAATTGATGTAACATTTAGCATGCTTGTTTAAAATCTAGCGCGTCATTCTATCGGTCTAATCTTGGGGTTACCAAAGCATACCACCATCTGCTCCTGTTCCGGTCCATTGGTCAAATGTTAGAACTGAATGTGGCCCACGAACCATAAAGTTTGCCCACCCCTGATCTAATAACTCCTGTTATCTCAATACACTTCTTCTTCTTTTGGCATTTCCCTTCAGGAGGCGCCACAGCAAATCAGTTTCTTCCATCTATCCCTATCTCCTGCATCCTCTTCGGTCACACCAACTGTCTTCATGTCTTCCTTCACTGTATCCATGAACCTCCTCTTTGGTCTTCCTCTAGTCCTCTTTCTTGGTCGTTCCTTCTGACGATGTATTGTTATCTCAATACACAATGTCTATGCCGTCTTCATCTGACGTTTGTTTTTATTTTTTTATTTCTACTTTAGATCTTTTTTTATATTTACCGCGGAAGACTGTCGAAATTTCACTATGCTCACATTGTGACAATAAAGAATCTTGAATTTTAAATCTTGAACAACAATCATCCAGAAAACATCAAACACATAAAAGCTTTGTGAGGCCTATAATCATACTGTTCATTCATCTGTGGTGCTGCGACCACGGCTCCGAGTTTGTAAGCTTACCAGCTGAGGGAATAGAGATCTCTGGAAGGGGACGGACGCTGGCGATGACAAATTGCCGAGGCAGGCAGAGCATCAAGCATCACACCATGTGGTTACACAATGTGACTCCCAGCACTTCAGGACAGTGCAGCTCAACAAGACAGATAGGTTTATGGCTTTGAAAAACACTTTGGAAGTAGATTATGATGTTTTTCAAGTTCAATTTACGGTTCATCTGCTAGCTTTATTATTGTTAGGAGAAGATTGGCCCGAAGAGGGAGTGCTTCAGTAATGTCTACATCAATTAATAAATGTAAATATTTAACAATATTCTTCACCGGAACCTGTGGGAACCTTTAAGTGACTGCTTTGTTGTTTGTATCACATGTTGTTTGTATCAATTTGGGAAAGTGGAGAGTGTGGAAAAGAGGTGAAGAAGAAAAAGTTGGCACTCGCTGTTGAGGAAAGGACTGAGCATGAGTCCCACTCCTCAGCAGGAAGTGTTAAAGAGCTCTTCCTGCTTATGTTAGGTCAGAATTTGGGCGTGGCAGAGAACAAATTCTTTCAAGCACAACGTGGTATTTGAATAGCATGAAAATAACGGGTCAAAGAGCTTGCATTTTTCAACACTAAGACCGCCGCATTCTAAATCTACCAGTAAGTGCCCTGACCGTCAAGGTGACGCTTATGTAATTATTCATGTTTTGCGCTGCTATATTTCACAAATAAACTTTTACACCACTCAATTTTTAAAGTAATAATAACAATAAAATGTTAAAAAAAATTAAAACCTAGTATAAAAAAGCAAACACCAAAGTAAAATGGTCTAATTTGTCAAATAAGCGTTTGCTTCAGCCGATACCTTTTTGGTCCTTTGGTAAAATATAGTAATTATTTTTTTCTTTCTTTCTTTAATGTGAAATTACACTGTGACTGAAATAAATAAATAAATAATAAATAAATAATAATTGATTAATTAAATAAAAAAAAAAAAGCGTACTTTTTTCCGTATTTTGCGCAGCTGCTTCAAAAATGTCCACGTTATAAAATGACGATAGGCTATATTTTAACATCTTGACGTGAAGTTTCAAGACTTATCGAAAAAACATGGCAGACTTTATTCAGAAAACAATTTTCTTACTCTCTTCACGAAATCTCTTCAATAATATCTCACTCAACCTTTCTAAAATGTTTCTGTAATGGCGTCAGAGTCCTTTTTGTCTCTTTCCCCAAATACAAATGAACATACACTTATGTGTGGCCATGGTAATGTGTTTGTTGCCATAGCAACATAGCCATAATTTCCAATTTGTGCTTCATCCCAGCTGCTGTGCCCCGGTTAGGGGAGATAAAATGCTTATAAATTTTTGAAATGTTCATTTTTAGAACACAAAAACTACATGATAAAATAGAAAATATGTTCATATTAAAAATCATAAAAGGTCAGCCTCCTATGTTGTGTTTTATTTATTCTAATTAGCATATTAAAGTAACATAGAGTCCTTTTGACGGCTGCGGCTATCCTAATGTTCCGTTCCGTCATCTTCCGCTTGTTCCGGGGTCGGGTCGCGGGGGCAACAGCCTTAAGCGGGCAGCCCAGGCCTCTCTCTCCCCGGCTGCATCCTCCAGCTCACCCAGAAGGATCCCAAGTCGTTCCCCGGCCAGCTGTGAGACATAGTCTCTCCAGCGGGTCTGGGGTCTGCCCCTTGGTCTCGTCCCGGAGCGACGTGCCCGAAACACCTCGCCCACGAGGCGCTCGGGGGGCATCCTGACCAGATGCCCGAACCACCCCATCTGGCTCCTCTCGACCTGGAGGAGGAGCCTATCCTAATGTTAAAGATGCAGAAAACCACTTTAGATAATCTTTTTGGTGTGGGGAGGACTGTCGAAAATGGTAGAAAATTCCAAAAAAAGTGGAATATACATAAAATCCCAATGACAAAATAGTTTTTTATGTATATCCTCAGCGCCTCCAGTCACCATCACCAAGATGCTGGAAGATGTCCATACGGTATCGGGTGAGAAGGTGGAATTCGAAGTTGAAGTGTCTGAAGAAGGAGCCAACGTAAAATGGTGAGCCAATGTAAAGAGACTTAAAATAATTCTATGCATAAATAAAAACGTTTATATATGTGTGTTTTTGTGTGAAACTGTATTAACAGTTAAAAATGTGGCAAAACATTTCTTTTTATATGTATGTTTGAAACTAGGGATTCATTTTTAAAGGGCTTTGAAAAAGAGGGGCATAAACAATTCTGCACAAAAAACCAATCCGATGCACATAATTATTTGCATTGAAAAGGTTGTCAAGTTTGTTTGCATTGCATAAAGAACAATTCTCTATATTAAAACACACAGCGCCAAGTTTTCACAACAACACAAGAGAAAAGAAGCATTTTAACCTGGATTTAAAAGTTTCTACGTTTGATGAAACTTTAATCTCCACTGGCAGTTCACAAAAACTGGGTCACTGGAAAAAAAAAAACCCAAACATGTTGGTTCCACTGTGTGCAGCTTTGCAAAGAAAAACACTCAACAAAAAACAAGATGTATTTAATTTGGTTAATCCCTGAAAACAAAAAGCAACAGAGTTAAAAAGCATGGAGGAAAAAAATGGTCTACAGTATCATAAACATGCTTTTATGAACGAAAAGGTTAAATAAATCACAAAATGTAATAAAACAGCTTTGTGTGGTTTGGTGCCAATATCTTAATCGTTATTCTCCTCTATTGCGTTTCTATTTAGCCATTAATAACCATTAATAACCATTATTCTGTATTTTTGCCAGCAAAAGCGTAAATTAAAAACGGGTCATAAAGTTGATTTAACTGCTGCAGGAAAAGCAGTTAAATGCATGCAACAATTTTGTAGAGTTACACATCCATTCAGCCGTACTGCAAAAAAAGGTGAGGATTAAAATGTAAATTGACTGCTAATTCGAGCACTTTGGTTTTTGGTTCAGCCCTTGCTTCACCCCCAACGGACCAATGCAGTATCTTAATTATTGTGGATGCTGTTCCGATCGGTCTGTCCATCTCCTTCTTTATCCTTTTTTCACGCATAAATAAAACCTTGAAAATCTTAAAATTAGTCGTTGTGTAAATATAGCTTTACAGAGTCGTGTGGATTGGAAACTCCAAAAAAGCATTAAAATAGCTCAACACGTTTCAAAAGATCTTGTCTTCGTATGGCCAAACCAAACTTTTAATCAAGTATCCATGCTCTATTTATTTGCAAAGAAAAAGTTTATTATTGGTTTAACACACTGGCCTTTCTGTGTCGAATTTGCATGTCCCCCACTAGGATTCAAGGGGTTCTCTTTTGGTTCCTCCAATTGGCCCAAAACACAAGAGTGTGAGTTGGATTGTGTACAAAACACTCATAAGTTGAGACAGTCTCCAGAATCTGATAAAATAAGTGAAAGAACGATTGCTTGTACCGTATTATTCCTAATAGAGGCACACACCTATTTTTTTCTGAAACTTAATTACAGCGAAGCTCAGTCCGACAAAAGTCTTTCATATGTAACTTTAGCTCAATTCTGACATGTCCTTATCCTTTCAAATAGTGCTTTTTATCACGATGTCCCGTTAATGGCCATGTGCAGATTGCATTGCTATGGTAAGGTACTTAGATGTTTTGGGTTTTTTTGCCCTGCAGATTTTTCTTTGCAAATTGCTTATTTACAAATGTGCACCAAATCAGTGCGGTCATGCATGTGCAGGTATTGGGAACAATACGGTATAAATAAAAAGTAGTGAAAACTAAAAATGGTTATAAAGTTGTCTACAGTTTTGAAAATGACAATTATCAAAGTGCAACTGCCAAAAGCCGAATTAAGCCCGTATTTAGTACTATTACTCACTTTTCTTTTAAGTAATAATCTATTACTTATACATATATATTTTTTTAAAATACGTTATTAATCCCTGACCGGGAAACTCATGTGCTGCATTACACCGCAGCAGGCTGCCACCTATGACGGCACCAATGGTGGGAGAAACTGACCACAGAGCCACCGTCTACCCCATTCTATATCAATATTTGCACATATTACAAAAAACATTTGCATATATTTGTTTGATTTTGATTTATTGATCTGCTTCTTTGTTACACATGCAAAATTTTTACACATGCAATCAGGCGCAGTAAACTGGGAAAAAAAATTCTTCAAGTGGCAATTGATAAACAAAATAAAACGTGTTTTTACAACAGTATGCTAAAAACAAGGCTGGAAAAAAAGTGTAGCTTACCCAAAGTAGTAAGTCATTGTAAACTGATCATTAAATTAATCAGTCCACTCAAACAATTGCGCCACAATAATTGGAGGATAATTGATCACTTAAATTTCAATCAAGGCGGCATGGTGGAGCAGTGGGTAGCACAGTGGCCTCACAGCAAGAAGGTCGTGGGTTCGAGTCCCGGGTGGGGACGAGGCTTGGAACACTGTTTGCATATTCTCCTTGTGTCTACATGGATTTCTTCTGGGTACTCTGGTTTCCTCCCTCCCTCTAAGGACAAGTATGCTAGGTTGATTGGCCTGTGCAAAATTGCCCCTAGGAATGAATGAATGAGTGTTTGTGTGGATGGTTGTATGTGTGTGGCCCCATAGCAGACTGGTGACCTGTTCGGGGTGTACCCTGCCCCTCGCCTTGAATCAGCTGGGATGGGCTCTGGTACCCCCTGTAACCCTGTGAGGAATGAACGGATCAGAAGTTGACTGACTGAATTTCAACTGTTAAGAATTACGTTTTTTAAATTCCAATAGAGTGTGTTTGGAAAATCCTGTTTGGTCGAATAAATTTAGCACATTAGATTTTATTTGTAACATTACTTGATAAATCATGTCTCTGTTTTTGCTTTTAGGAGTTAAAATATTAAATAAATAATAAATAAATGAATTACTCTATTCATCC
Organism: Neostethus bicornis; assembly: GCA_902685375.1. NCBI lineage: Eukaryota > Metazoa > Chordata > Actinopteri > Atheriniformes > Phallostethidae > Neostethus > Neostethus bicornis. The sequence continues at coordinate 4,738,765 of LR738556.1, forward strand.
GTCACCGGGGAAATTTGTTTGCTGCACTCCTTACACCGCAGCAGGCTGCCCTTCAACGGCGCCAATGGTGGGAGAAGCGGGGGTTAGGTGTCTTCTCCAAGGACCCTAGACGTGCTCTCCGTGGGACGCGAACCCGCGACCTTCCGGTCCGCGCGCGAACGCTCTAACCACGCGGTCACCGTCTCCCAAAGGAAGTAGTTTTGCTCAAAAGAATTTTGTAATAAACATTTCAGCTAGTTCTATAACGTGTCTATGAAATAAAACAGTATGTACTTCCTGTGCCGTGCAATGGATTTGCCTTTATGAAACATTACTTCTGCTGGAAGCCTCAAGATTATTAAGTCCTGGAGCTCTTGCAAGTTGCTGAACTGTTAGCGTGTACGACTGCGGCTTTCGCTTCAACACATCTGACTTATCTCTGAAGCCATGCAGAACGCTGCTGACATGTCAATCAGGGGCTCTTCGGTGTGTCTCTGTGAAGTGTAATTAATGTGTGCATGTTTTTTTTTTCTCTGCAGGATGAAAGATGGAGTTGAGCTGAATAGAGAAACTGCAGGTTCAAAGTACAGGTTCAAAAAGGATGGAATGAGGCATGTTCTGATCATAAATGAAGCCACTGCAGAGGATGTGGGAACGTACTACGCCTTCACCAATGGGGGGGAGTCAAAGGCAGAACTGGAGGTTGAAGGTACTTTGTTTTAATGCTGGGGGGTTAAACTCCGTTTAGATCAGGGGTTAAAAAAGTTTAAAAAATGCTGAATCAAAATAGAAAATTAACACAATCAAAAATGCATCAAACAAAAGACAAAAAATTAAAAAATATACTACTGTTTTTGGAAATTTATTAAAATTTTTTGTGCAGTAAATCAGTATAAAAAGAAGGTTTAGAAGCTCTGCTCTGTTCCGTTTTGTTGTCTTCTGCTCATCTGGGGCCTGGTCGCAATGGCAACAGCCTCAGACGCCCAGAATTTTCTCTCCCCGACTGCATCCTCCAGCTCACCCAGAAGGATCCTGAGTTGTTTCTCAGCTAGTTGTGAGACATAGTCTCTCCATCGGGTCCGGGGTCTGCCTCTTGGTCTCCTCCCGGTGGGACGTGTCCGAAACACCTCACCAGCAAGGCGCTCGAGGGGCATCCTGACCAGATGCCCGAACCACCCCAGCTGGCTCCTCTCGACCTGGAGGAGGAGCAGCTGGACACCGAGCTGCTCCCGGATGGCAGAACTCTTCCCTCGATCTCTGCGTGAGAGCCCAGCCACCCTGCGGAGGAAGCTCATTTCGGCTGCTTGTAGCCGCGACCTTATTTTTTCGGTCACCATCTACAGCTGGTGACCATAGATGAGGGTTGGTGAGGGAATGTAGATCGATTTGTAAATCGAGAGCTTTGCTTTTCGGCTCAGCTCTCTCTTTACCATGATGGACCATGATGGAATCAGGTACCATGATGGACCGATGCAGCATCCTAGTTATTGCTGATGCTGCACCGATCAGCCTGTCGATCTCCTTCTCCATCCTTCCCCCAATCGTGAACAAGAGCCCGAGATACTTAAATTCCTCCACTTGGGGCAGGACTCTGCCTCTGACCTACAGGGCGCATTCCCCCTTTTTCCAGGCGAGGACCATGGTCTCGGATTTGGAAGCGCTGATTCCCATTCCGGCCCTTTTTAGAATTTTAGCATCTTTGAATTTTTTTTCCCCAACATAAACTCCGTCAGCAGCAGTTTGTTAATCATAAGCAGCTGCTGCTCAGAATTTACTAAAACAAATTTCCCTTCTTAGTTAGGAACTTAAGTCAAATTAAATCAGCACATGTTGATGTTTTTCGTTTCTGACAAGCATGAAAAGCTATAAACGACTCATTACTCATGTCATAATTCATATTACTTCATTAATCTCTTGTATCGGAAGTTTAACGCACTATTCGTCATGCAAATTTTAGTCTACACCTTCAGCACTAATATATCTGGCTTCAGCCATCAGACTGTCTTAGTTGCTACGTGCTAGCAAGCCAAACGAGCCTGCTAATTGATTATAGTGTGTGAAAATGTCTCTCTTTCCTCGTTAAATGATGAGATTACTGAAGACATGGTACACCGTCTAAACACGTTGACTGTTAATCTGATTGATTGAGATGCAACATTGGAGACGTTTAGTTTTAAAGAAGCTGTAACGGCTTCTTTATAAAGGTAGACAGAAAGCGCAATGTTTCAGAAACAAAAAAAAAAAATCCAGTTTAACCTGGAAGAACTTCACTGGATTCAAGCAGTTTTAATAGTTGCGTTTTTATTCAATGAACATTTCACTCTAATACGATAGTGACAGAGTACATGTGTGAATGAGAGGGATCCAAATGGAAAAATGAGGTTACAGGGAGAAGAGATAAAGAACGTGGAAGATTTTAAGTACTCATCAGTCCAGAGCAATGGAGAGTGTGGAAAAGAGGTGAAGAAGAGTGTGCAGGCAGGCTTGAATGGGTGGAGAAAATTGTCAGGTGAGATTTTTGATAGAAGAGTTTCAGCTAAAATGAAAGGAAAAGTGTACACAACCGTAGTGAGACCGGCAATGCTGTTTGGTCTAGGGACAGTGGCACTGAGAAAAAGACAGGAAACAGAGATGGAGGTAGCAGAGATGAAGATGCTGAGGATCTCTCTGGGAGTGACCAAGATGGACAGGATCAGAAGAACAGCACATGTTAGAGGGTTTGGGGATAAAGTCAGAGAGGCCAGACTGAGATGGTTTGGACATGTGCAGAGGAGAGAGACCGAGTACGTCGGCAGAAGGATGCTGGATTTGGAACCACCAGGAAAGAGGACTAGAGGAAGACCAAAGAGGAGGTTCATGGATACAGTGAAGGAAGACATGAAGATAGTTGGCGTGACTGAAAAAGATGCAGCAGATAGGGTTAGATGGAAGAAACTGACTTGCTGTGGCGCCCCCTGAAGGGGAATGCCGAAAGAAGAAGAACAACATTTCCCTTTTAACGCTCCTTCCAAATCCATCAGTTCAAATTTATTACTAGGCAGAATTGCATCTGAAATCCAGTTTTATTTTCTGCCAAACCATAAAAACTTAAATATATTGTGGATTGTTTGCAAGCTTCCCCGCTATAAATGTTACATTTTTTTTTCTCCAGAAAAGGAGCTGGAGATACTTCAGAGCATCGCTGATCTGACCGTGAAGGCAGAAGAACAGGCTATTTTCAAGTGTGAGGTGTCTGATGAGAAAGTAACAGGCAAATGGTTTAAGGACGGCGTTCAAGTTGAAGCCAGCGATCGCATTAAAATGTCGCATATTGGACGGTATGACCCCTCACCGTACGGCAGTGGCTACTGTTTTAACCCTTCCATCATACCCCGCTTCACACATTTAATCACACATTCTCAAACAGTTATAAGTACTATCTGCCACAAGGCTCGGCAAACCATTACCACAAAGGTTTCTTACTGCAATCTTGAGGGCTCTAACCTCTAAACACATACTTCCAAACACATCCCTAGGGTTTGGAGTTTGTCTCAGTAATCCTTCCATCAGAATGGGCTGTGACAGGAGATATGACAAAGTGATTGCGGTCACACAAGGTGAAAACTTTTCAGTGTGTTTCTCGATTTCTCAATTTGCTTCATGAAGCATGTTGCCAGGACAACTGCCTTTGCCTAAATGTCATGTGGTTTGTTGCGTTGTCTCCTTGGTAACATGTGGCAATTTCTACAGAACCCACAAGCTGATTATTGATGATGTACAGCCTTCAGATGCAGGCGATTATTCTTTTGTCCCAGATGGCTACGCAATTTCTCTTTCTGCCAAACTGAACTTCCTGGGTAAGAATGATGAACAAGCAAAATAGAAAGACTTGAAAAAATCTTCGGAATAATTTCAATTTCCTCTTGTCTTGTTCTTCCTCCACAGAGGTTAAGATTGAATATATTCCCAAAGAAGGTAAATCTGTCTACCTATCCATCCAACCTTCCATTTCATCTCCTCGGAAACACTAACTGCTGGAACCCCCCCCCCCCCTCCCCCCCACGCTATATTAGTCATACACTTGGCCAATAAAGCTTGGTCTACCTGTGGAGGGCAGCATTGCGCACTCGAGCGTATAGCCTGCCGGAAACGATTTGAAGAAGAAGAAGAATAAAGCTTATTACAATGATAACAATTCTTGATAGAAATCCATACTCACATCAAGAAAATCCAGTGCCCGAGCTGACTGAGAATAATCCATAAGCCAAATAATAAAAAACAAACTTGTAGACTTTTAAAACTATTTTTTAGTTGATTAAACTTTGTATATAGAAGTATTGAGCGTTTGTATTTGGCTGCACGATGGCAAAGGGGTTAGCCTCCTTGTGGCCTTAAGCAAGAGCGCTGGTGGTTCAAAGTCCGAAATGAGGGCGAGGCTTAAATCACTGGGCATTCTGTGTGGAGTTTGCATGTTCTCCCCGTATGTGGATTTTCTCAGGGTGCTACGTTTTTCTCCCGCTATTCAAAACCATGCATTTTAGGTTGATTGGCTGCTATGACATCGGCCCTAGGCAGAGGTGGGTAGAGTAGCCAAAAATATACTCAAGTAAAAGTACAATTACTCCAAAATATTTCTATGCAAGTAAAAGTAATAAGTAGACCTTAAAAAAATTGACTCAAGTAGGAGTAAAAAGTATGCGTTGAAAAAACTACTCAAGTACTGAGTAGCTTTAAAAGTAACATCTGATTTATTAGACATAAGAATATAAACAACCCAACAAATGCGCAAAATTTGTATTTTCAAAATAAAGCTAAAAGTTTGGTACACAAAAAACATCAGTGATGCTTGCATTGGTTCACTATTAATGTGGTTTTTACACTAACAGCCCTTGACGCAGCTCAGATGAAAAGACATTTTCACCTGCTTTAGCAGTAACTTGTTTTCCAAAATAACTTTTTTGTGCTAAGTTTTGTTTTCTTGCAAGATGGCGCAAGGGTACTCCTGATAGGTTGGATGGAGTCATGTGACTGTGCTCAGTACATTTGATTGGAGGAACGTTGTCTACAGTCATCCCAGCAGGAAGTGCTCTTTAGGGAATACTTATATTGTACTGAAAAATGTGTTAAAAGCAAGTAAAGTAATGAGTCAACTTTCGCCCAATTTAATGGAGTAAGAGTAGCGTAATTTACTATAAATTTACTCATCAAAAGTAAAAGTACAAACTTTAAAATATACTCATAAAAGTACATTTTATTAAAAAGTTACTTAAGTAAATGTAACGCGTTACTACCCACCTCCCAGCCCTAGAAATGAATGTGAGTGGAACTTTTGTCTGTGTATGTGGCCCCGCAACAGTCTAGCGAGCTGTTTGGTGCCTCTTGCCTGAAATCAGCCGTACCAGGTGATTATTCCAACTGGTAGGATAACAAATCACTCTCTCAGATTAAATTACTTCTCTTTCTCTTCTCCACCTCAAAGATCCTCCTAAAATCCACTTGGACACCGGCAGCTCTGGCAATAACAACATCCTCACTGTGGTGGCTGGAAACAAACTCCGACTTGATGTCGAGATCACAGGAGAGCCGGCCCCTGTCATCTGCTGGATGAAGGGAGATCAAGTAAAATAGATACAATCTCTGTGTGTGAAATCATTCAGTTGTTGGTAACAAAAGAGAGAAATGAAAGACTTCTCTGCAGAGTGGGAGGCAGACTCATCTGATGCAGAGGGTCTGTTGTGATGCCATTGGTGACGTCTGTCGTGCCCTCTGTGGTAGGTGTTGTCCGAGGCTGAGGGACGGGTCCACGTAGAAACGGACAAAGGCATGAGCAGCTTTGTGATTGATGGGGCGGTGATAGCAGATGAGGGATACTACTCCATCGTTGTGAACAACCCTGTTGGAGAAGACAAAGCTGAAATCTTTGTCAAAGTTGTGGGTCAGTAGCATTTTTTTCGTTTTTTAATCCCTTTATTTTACATCCTGATTCCAGTAGCTTCAAAGAGGTTGTTGGGGAAGTTTATTATCCACTAACAAATTTTTAATCCTACCTGCCATCTTGTTGAAAACACTCCATCCATCAAACATTCCTCCGTTCTGTCATCTTCCGCTTGTTCCGGGGCCGGGTGGCAGGGGCAACAACCTCAAACGAGTAGCCCAGGTTTCTCTCACCCCGGCTGCATACTCCAGCTCACCCAAAAGGATCCCAAGTCGTTCCATGGCCAGCTGTGAGACATAGTCTCTCCAGCGGGTCCGAGGTCTGCCCGTTGGTCTCCTCCCGGTGGGACGTGCCCAAAACACCTCGCCGCGAGGCACTCGGGAGGCATCCTGACCAGATGCCTGTACCACCCCATCTGACTCCTCTCGACCTGGAGGAGGAGCGTCTTGACACCGAGCCCCACCCGGATTGGTAGAGCTCCTCAGCCAATCCCTGAGTGAGAGCCCAGCCACCCTGCAGAGGAAGCTCATTTTGCCTGCTTGTACCCGCGATCCCATTCTTTCGGTCACCACCCACAGCTGGTGATCATAGGTGAGGGTTGGAACGTAGATCGACTAGGAACGTAGATCCTAGTTATTGCTGATGCCGCACCGATCCGCCTGTCGATCTCCCGCTCCATCTTTCCCCCACTCGTGAACAAGACCCTGAGATGCTTAAACTCCTCCACTTGGGGCAGGACCCTGTCTCTGACCTGCAGGGGGCATTCCACCCTTTTCCGGGCGAGGACCATGGTCTCGGATTTGGAGGCGCTAATTCCCATCCCGGCCGCTTCACACTCGGCAGCAAATCGATCCAGTGAGAGCTGGAGATCACGGTCCGATGAAGCCAATAGGACCACATCATCCACAAAAAGCAGAGATCCGATCCTGAGGTCACCAAACCGGATCCCTCCAACGCCTCGGCTGTGCCCAGATATTCTGTCCATAAAGGTGATGAACAGAATCGACTCCGCAGCCTTGGCGGAGTCCAACTCTCCACCGAGGCTGGGAATGGAATCGACATACTGCCGGCTATATGGACCAAGCCCTGGCTCTGGTTGTACAAAGACCGGACAGCCCGTACTAAGGGCTCCGAGACTCCGTACTCCCGGAGCACCCCCCACAGGAGTCCCCTAGGGACACGATCGAATGCCTTTTCCAGATCCACAAAACACATGTAGACTGGTTGGGCAAAACATTCCTATGAATGCATTTTTCCAAAGGAAATTTAGATATCTTACATGGCCTTAAACCACCACGTGGTCATATTTATTAAACTATAAAACTTCAAAGATCTGTTGCTTCTTTAATTCAGGAACACCCTCAAACTCTCCGACAAATTACGCCTTAATTGTCCATGGAGGCAATTTTTTCTCACTTTCCATTTCCGTCTGTAACCTGCTTCTACAGATGTGCCCAACCCTCCTGAGAATGTCAACTGCACATCAGTTGGCGAGGACTCTGCTGTGATCACCTGGGACGCTCCTTCATTCGACGGTGGAGTTCCCATTAAAGGTACTTCAGAGAACACACGACATCCAAAGCAAACATCTGATGTCCTCTTCCCAAGAGAAAAAAAAAACATTTTAATCTATATTTACTGCAAATAATGCTAGCATTTTTGCACAAGATATTTTTGATTTGCGGTGTCTGCAGGATATTTGATGGAGAGAAAAAAGGTCGGCTCCCCCCGGTGGACAAAGCTGAACTTTGACGTTTATGAGTCTACCACCTACGAAGCTAAAAAGATGATTGAAGGCGAACTCTACGAAATGCGAGTGTATGCGGTAAACAGCATTGGCATCTCGCAACCCAGTGGAAACTCCAAACCCTTCATGCCCATTGGTGTGTTCCCATCTCTCACAAGATCAATATTCAACAAGATTCTTAACGTAGCATACCATCCCATTGAAATGGAATTTATTGTATAATTGAGCGCCTTTTTTTCCCTCCCAGCACCCACTGGGGAGCCCATTCGTCTTGTGGTGGACGATGTGACCGACACAACCTGCGCACTTAAGTGGCGACCACCAGAGAGAATAGGAGCAGGGGGCATCGATGGTTACATCATTGAGTATTGCGTAGATGGAAGTAAATATCTATAACGTGAAAACAATCTCTTTTTGGGATATCTAATTATTTTTTACAGAGTTTACATGGGTGAACATTCAAATTACTTTAACAGGAGTTTTGAATGATTTTCTGCTCTTTTATCCTTGCAGGTGACCAATGGGTGAGAGCTAATAAGGAACTGGTGGTAGATACCCAATTTAGAGTGAAGGATCTCTCAGTTGGGGAGAAAATGCTGTTCAGAGTTGTGGCTGTTAACATCGCAGGACACAGCAACCCCGCCACTTTGTCTCAAGCTGTCATCATCAAAGAACTAATAGGTCTGTGTCCATTTTACTTGTGAAATACAAATCTGAGTCCCATGCACGATGGCCTAGTGTTAGGGATACTATCTTTTGACCGGTCAAACTGGGTTCGATTCCCACTGGGCCCAAAACATTCCTGGGACTATTGGAGAAAAGACTTAAAACCCAAAAAAAAAAAAGAAAAACCAACCAAAAAAAAAAAACAAACCAAACAAACAAATTTGATACTGTTTGAACATCAGATTTGCCAGTTTGTAACTAAGATTTAAATATTTATAAATGAACCCACACTTGTCGTAGATTTCCACAAAATTATCTTACAAAGAAAGATTCATAATGCAGCTTCTTTTTCATATACTGTACAAAGTACTTTATTAATCCCTGACTGGGAAATTTGTTTGCTGCACTACACCGCAGCAGGCTGCCACCTATGACGGTGTCAATGGTGGGAGAAACGTGGGGTTAGGTGTCTTCTCCAAGGACCCTAGACATAAACTCAGTAGGATGCAAACCTGCGAACTTCCGGTTAACTTCTGGTTAAGTTTAGGTTAACTTCCGGTTAAGTTCCGGTTCGCGGGCGGATTTTTCATCTAAAATCAGAACAATCTGCCTGTATGGCTCAAACCATTCACTACCATTCATAGGTGTGTATTTATTGAACTATAATGTCTACCCTTTTCATTTGTTAATCTGTTTTTCTATTGAACCACAGAAAATCCAAAGATTCGTCTTCCTCGCAGTTTGAAATCTAAAATCATCAAAGTCGTAGGTGAGGCGGTGAACTTGGTGATCCCTTTCCAGGTTAGTCCAAATCGTTTTTGGTTTTTTTTTCTGCTTCATGCACATTTCAATTTCCCCACTAACACATGATAGCTTTGAAACATGCAAAGAGAGGAGGTAGAAGGAGGAGGACCCAAGTGCAGGACAGAAAACATGGTTTATTTAAGTATGGTAGTCAAGTATTTCTGTGAAAGAAAAACAAAGTTTTAGCGGCATGGCAAGACGTTATTGTTCAGAAAGTGTTCTTGGTCAGGCAACCAGGGGGACCTGGCTGGAAGGGATGGAATGACCCGATGAGAATGTATGGGGCGATTGCCCTTATATAGGCAGCAGGGTCCACAGGTAGGTTGCATCAGAATAATCACCCTCACATGTCTCAATCAGAGCGATGAGGGAAGGTCCAGGGCTCCCTCTGGTGGCAAGTGAGGGGATCATGACAGGTGGGTTTCATTGGGCCATTATTTCCAATGTTTTCAAGTAAAGGAAATGATGAAGCAGGAGATTGACAGAGGGGTCAGTGCAGCATCCACAACAATTAGGACTCTACATTTGAATGATCTCCAGCTCTCACCGGATTGATTTACTGCCAAGTGTGAAGCGGTCGGGATGGGAATTAGCGCCTCCAAATCTGAGACCATGGTCCTCGCCCGGAAAAGGGTGGAATGCCCACTGCGGGTCAGGGATAGGGTCAACCCCCAAGTGGAGGAGTTTAAGTATCTCGGGGTCTTGTTCACCCCGAGTGGGGGAAAGATGGAGCGGGAGATCGACAGGCGGATCGGTGCGGCATCAGCAATAACTAGGACGCTGCATCGGTCCGTCGTGGTAAAGAGAGAGCTGAGCCGAAAAGAAAAGCTCTCGATTTACAAGTCGATCTACGTTCCTACTCTCACCTATGGTCACTGCCCACAGCTGGTGACCGAAAGAATGAGATCGTGGATACAAGCGGATGAAATGAGCTTCCTCCGCAGGGTGGCTGGGCTCTCACTCAGAGATTGGCTGAAGAGCTCTGCCATCCGGGAGGAGCTCGGTGTCGAGCTGCTCCTCCTCCGGGTCGAGAGGAGCCAGTTGCGGTAGTTCGGGCATTTGGTCAGGGTGAGGTGTTTTGGGCACGTCCCACCAGGAGAAGACCTAGGGGCAGACCCCGGACCCGCTGGAGAGACTATGTCTCACAGCTGGCTTTAGAATGACTTGGGATCCTTCCGGGTGAGCTGGAGTATGCAGCCCGGGTGAGAGAAGCCTGGGCTACCTGTTTGAGGCTGTTGCCCCCACGACCCAACCCCGGAACAAGCGGAAAATGACAGAACGGAATTTTATTGTTTGCTTAAAAATGTCTATTCAACAATTTAATTATTAGAATTTCTGTTCCTGAAAGAAGCCACTTATTTTTTGCTTAAAGTTGATGGTCAAAAAAACACGGGGTGCTTTATACCAGAGACAAATTCCACACACAAACACAACAAATACCCAGATTTTTATTTTTTTTATTTACAAAGCATGTCCAAATGCATTTAGCGTGTGTGTCTAGTTTAAAACAAAAACTAAATTCTAAGAATCCCCCAGTGGCTCCAATCTGACAGCATATTTTCTCTTCTCCTGATATTCAAATCAGCTCCCTAAATGTTTTTTATGGAGACAGAAGGAGCGCTTAGAGGGCAGAAGGAGAGCTATAGCATCTGACAGCAACTTCCAAATGACAGCACTGGTAAAAAAGAAGCTAACCACAAGCAGTGACGGAGAACTCCTTGTTATAAATAAAAACAGACAAGAAGAAAGTGAGCTATCTCAGAGAAGAGGAGGTGAAAAAAAAAAAAAGCTGCTCTGTCGGCTGTTTCTGTCCATGTTTAGGAGTTATTAAATTATTTTTCTTGATCACGTTTTCTTTCACCTTCAGGGGAAACCTCGTCCTGTGGTGACCTGGTTTAGAGATGATGTTCTCCTTGAGGATAAAAGTGTGAGCACACGCACCACTGGGGTGGACACGATCCTCTTCATTCGCTCTGCGGAGAGAAGCCACACTGGAAAATACACCCTGAGTGTTCAGATTGAGGACATGTCTGACAGCGCTGACTTGCACATCCAAATTGTAGGTCAGTCTTGGGAATTTGTTATGCTCCCGGCAGAGCTCCTCACCCGATCTCTGAGTGAGAGCCCAACCACCCTGCAGAGGAAGCTCATTTTGGCCGCTTGTATCTGTGATCTCATTTTTTCGGTTACCCCCTACAGCTGGTGACCATAGGTGAGGGTTGGAACGTAGATCGACTTGTAAATCAAGAGCTTTGCTTTTCGGCTCAGCTCTCTCTTTACCACAACGGACCGATGCAGCGTCCTAGTTATTGCTGATGCCGCACCGATCCGTCACACACTCGTGAACAAGACCCCGAGATACTTAAACTCCTCTACTTGGGGAGGAGAAGGATCCCGAATCGTTCCCCAGCTGCATCCTCCAGCTCATTCGGAAGGATCCTGAGTCGTTCCCCGGGCCAGCTGTGAGACATAATCTCTCCAGCGGGTCGAGGGTCAGTCTCTTGGTCTCCTCCCGGTGGAATGTCCTAGAAACACCTCACCAGTGAGGTACTTGGGTGGCATCTTGACCGGATGCCCGAACCACCCCATCTGGCTTCTCTCGACCTGGAGGAGGAGCAACTCGACACCAAACTCCTCCCGGATGGCAGAGCTCCTCACCCGATCTCTGAGTGAGAGCCCACTCACCCTGCAGAGGAAGCTCATTTTGGCCGCTTGTATCTGTGATCTCATTTTTTCAGTCACCACCCACACCTGGTGACCATAGGTGAGGGTTGGAACGTAGATCGGCCGTTAAATCTAGAGCTTTGCTTTTTGGCTTAGCTCTTTATTTACCACGACGGACCGATGCAGCGTTCTAGTTATTGGTGACGCCGCGCCGATCCGCCTGTTGATGTCCCGCTCCATCGGTCACCCGCTTCAGCCTAAATCTGTGAGGTGTTATTTTTTTCCCCCAAAATATGATAACAATTCCTCATTTGAGATCCTCAGGGGATTCTATTACTCAGAGTAGCACATCATCAAAGAGCTCATTCCCCTCTGGCACATAATCCCACCGCGGTCGCCAGCTCATTCCTAAACCTACTGCTCTGCCTCCTGGAGTCGGAGGGGTCTAGCTGGATTATTTGTCGGTGCTCTTTTGAGATTATTTGCATGTAGACTTTGATTAGGTTTGGATTTTAGGGTGAGTGTGTCATTTACTCTGCTGAGAAGGTTTCACTAATGATCCCCCCCACCACTCTGCGTTAATCCATACAAGCTGAGCAAACAGGATACAGTGAAAGTATGATTGAGGATAAATTAGGGCTGCAACTAACAATTATTTTGATGATCGATTAATCTGGCGATTATTGACTCGATTAATCGATTAATCGGGTAAAATTGGCGGCTTAATAAATAACAGTTTTTTGGCATTTTATTGAATGTAGTTATGCAAAACACGACTCATAACCACTTAAACAACACGTTGGGCTCATTCTAATAAGTAAAAATGTTAATCTTTTTGTGAAATAAAGAGGAAGAATATTACCATTTCTATAGCAAATATAAAATAATAAATCTACTTACTGTATACAGTAAAGGTAAATCACGAGCACCCATAAAATGTGTTTTATAGTAATGGCTAAAAAAACATAAAATGGAAACTGTTGACCATCCAGGATCACATTTAAAAACAAAAAATCGTTAACGGTTTTAGATTTGCAAATTTAACCTTGTTCAGAGGTATAGTACCAAACAAAAATGGCCGAGGTTAACATGAGTAAAAATACACAAAAAACAATCAAGTTGTGTAATATTAAGTGGAGTTGACAGCAAAAACTTCCTAAACGATTAATCGATTACTAAATTAGTCGACAACTATTTCAATAATCGATTATAATCGATTAGTTCGATTAGTTGTTTCAGCCCTAAGATAAATACTCTACGATGGTATTCCTGGTTTTCACTGCAAATCTTTTGGACCACCAGAGACCTCCTGGCATGCAAAGCTACGTCTCAGTCAGCATGTCTTTACCTTTCTTTCATCTTCTGCTAATTATTCAATCAGTCTAATCTCCTCTGCTTAGAGTGTTGATTACATCCTCTCGATGGGTGCAGTTCTATTTGTACCTGCCTTCCTCTTTACGCCACAAAGCCTCTTGGCAGTGTTCATATCTTTGCAGGATTGAGGGTTATCTCAGCTGGTTCAGCTCGTACTGAACACTCTTTTCAATACTTCAGAGAAATTCCTTCAACCCTATCTTAACTGTCTTCCCACCAGAAAAACCAAGTCCCCCTGTCAATGTGCACGTCACAGACATCTGGGGCTTTAATGCTGCACTGGAATGGAAACCTCCCACAGATGATGGCAACTGTGAGATCATTGGCTACACCGTTCAAAAGGCAGACAAAAAGACCAAGGTATGAAGGAGGGGACGGGATGAACAGGCGAGTTAAAAAATGGCACAAGCCTTTGGACCAGTGGTTCTTAACCTTGTTGGAGGCACCAAACCCCGCCAGTTTTATATGCTCATTCAATGAACATATGACGGAGGGTTATTAAAGAAGGTGTTGTTAAACCCGACTGAGAAGGAGGTCTCACTCTGCTGCTTATCCAGCACTCTCAAAGCGGACCGGTAGAGAGTCTCACTCAGATACATTAACAGCCCTCTCAAAGCGGTCTGATATTGAGGTCTCACTCTGCTGCTTATCTAGCGCTCTCAAAGCAGACCGGTAGGAAATCCCAGAGCAGGAAGCTTTCAATGACTGTGCCCACTAACTGCAGACTAGACTGAGGGGTGGATCTCTGCGGCGGAGGCTCCACCGAACCCCTGAGACCGACTCACCGAACCCCTAAGGTTCGATCGAACCCAGGTTAAGAACCACTGCTTTAGAGACTAAAAGTGGTGAAAAAATGAATTTGAGAAAGTAAAAATTTTACTTTTGGACCAGAATGGATGTACTTAACTTTAACAAAGACGGTTTTTGTGACCAGATTTTTATTAAAATTTCAGGAAGACCTTTGCATCAACCTTTGTGCAAGTCCTTTCTGTTCCGTGCCGTTTTCTTCCGCTTATCCAGGGCTGGGTCGGGAGGCAACAGCCTCAGACGGAAAGCCCAGGCTTTTCTCACCCTGGCTGCATCCTCCAGCTCACCCGGAAGGATACCGAGTTGTACAGCTGTGAGACATAGTCTCTCCAGCAGGTCCGGGGTCTGCCCGTTGGTCTCCTCCCAGTGGTACGTGCCCGAAACACCTAACCAGCGAGGCGAACGGGGGGCATCCTGACCAGATGCCCGATCCACCCTATCTGGCTCCTCTCAACTTGGTGGAGGAGCGGCTCGACACCGAGCTCCTCCCGGATGGCAGAGCTCCTCACCCGATCTCTGAGTGAGAGCCCAGTCACCCTGCGGATGAAGCTCGTTTCGGCCGATTGTATCCGCGATCTCATTCTTTCGGTCACCACCCACAGCTGGTGATCATAGGTGAGGGTTGGAATGTAGATCAACTTTTAAATCGAGAGCTTTGCTTTTCGGCTCAGCTTTCTCTTTACCACGACGGACCGATGCAGCGTCCTAGTTATTGCTGATGATGCATCAATCCGTCTGTCGATCTCCCGCTTCATCCTTCCCCCACTCGTGAACAAGACCCCGAGATACTTAAACTCCTCCACTTGGGGCGGGACCGCGTCCTTTATCTGCAGGGGGTATTCCACCCTTTTCCAGGCAAGGACCATGGTCTCAGATTTGGAGGTGCTAATTCCCATTCCGGCCGCTTCCCACTCGGCAGCAAATCGATCCAATGAGAGCTGGAGCCCTTTGTCACCGATTCTGTTCATCACCTCCACTCATGGACAGGATATCTAGATGCAGCCGAGGTATTGGAGGGATCCGATTTGGTGACCTCAGGATTGGATCTCTTCCTTTTCGCGAATGATGTGGTCCTCTTAGGATGGCAGATGATTACGAAACATAAAGCTTTGTGTTTTTCTGTCAAGATTGAGGGCACAGCTTAGATTGGTTAATTGGAGGACAGAGGAGCTTGGAGGTGAAGCGGGCTTATTGGGGGCTTGGCAGGCTAAAGTCCAGAAGGTGGTGACAGCAAGGCAAGACTTGGACTCCACGCAGAGAGGAGGAAACATCACCGACAGTCCAACACAGAGGCAAGAGACGACAGGACTTATCAAGAACAGGGACAAACAAGAGGCAGGGAGAGACAATAAGGACTAGGTGGAGTTTATTGGGAAGGTAAGGACGAGCCAGAAGCATGGGGAAAAGAAGAGGAGAGAGGGTTCCTTACATTTCGACTATGAGTGATGTGAAAGTCACAGTTTAAATATTTCCAATGAATTGTAAGATGCAGAATGTGGAGGTATGTATTTCACAGCAAACAATAGCAGTGGTGGATGAAGTACTCACTTTCTGTATTAAAGTACAAGAACAAATAATTGGGAAAAAAATACTTAAGTAAAAGTACCACTTTAAAAAAAATCTACTTAAGTAAAAGTACAAACGTATTTGGTGTAAATTTCACTTTTTAGGTAAAAAGTAAAAGTATTTGACCATAATTTAAATGTTGTTTTTTGTGCTGTAGGGTCATGTAACAATGGTTCAACTTTTTATTAAAAGTAAACACAATGAACAACAATCTTCTGACTCTTTTTCAAACTGTGCTATATTTGATGTTAGTTTTTTGACGGTGAATGACTGCGAAAAATGTTTACACTCGATTCTGATTGGTCCTCGATTCATCACTTCTTCTCCCTCTTGGAGACCGCATGCGATCAACTGCTCCCTCTGCAGGCTGATTTTGGCAATGAGGCTTCAAGCTGCGCTAAAAAAAACGTTATATTTTCAAGATTCCTAACCAAAAATGTAACAAAAAATACAAAACACACTTTTAAAAAGTAGCGAAATAAAAGTACTGATATTTGCTGTAAAATGTAGAGAAGTAAAAGTAAAAAGTACAGGTCTCAAATTTTACTTAAGTAAAGTACAGATACACAATTTTTTACTTATGTACAGTACGAAGTATGTTTACTTTGTTACGTCCCACCACTGAACAGTAGACACTGATACTCATTCAAAAACTTTACCTGAATGTTTAGTAAAGTAGTTTTCTGTCTGAAAGTTTAAGGAACATTTTTTCAGAATAAAAAAAAAGTTAATATTTTGGCAGGTTATTTGAACACCAGTTTGTTCTTGGCCATGGATTTTGTTCTCCACCACACTCACAATCTAACGTAGGCAGGAAAACTTTTATCAACAGGGAGTGTCAACTTTTCCTGTTCAAAGAAACAATTTCTTAATGTGTAAAAATAAAAAGGCAGTATTTAGAAGTGGTTACATGCCTTGCTGATCCAACTATTGATCTGAACCAGTCAGCATATTAGCACGCTGAGCCCAGCATTCCACCGCAGAGAAACCCCATGTCTACATCTAAAACCAGTCACTTCACTTACACTTTAATTAAAGAAAAAAAATAGTGCAGACTCAGACTTGGTTCATTTTTAAAGCCTCTTTTTAAGAAAAATGAAGCAGTTGTGAAAAGTAAAGAAAAACCAAGGACACTCTGCGTTTTTATTTAACAAGCATTTTTTTTTTTCATTATACATGCTTTTTATTTAAAAGGAGTTTGTCTGACTGTGAAGAAAAAATGTTGGCAGAAATCGTGCCGGTTGAGGGAATCTCTGTTTGAGTTCATTGCTTGGTCAGAGACATGAGTCAGATTGAGTAAGTGGTGCTTTTATGTCCACCATGCTGGAATGCACGGGCCCTCTGGAGCCACATGCACATTAAAAAAAAAATTCAGCCCTGCATAAAGACAAAAAGTTGTTAAATCATTTTTTAGTTTGTCTTCTGAACTGTTTATTCCTATTGGTGTTGCAGGGGGTGCTGGAGCCTATCCCGGCTGATTTAGGGCGAAAGGCAGGGTGCACCCCGAATAGGTCAGCAGTCTATTGCAGGGCCATTCACACACTCATTCCTAGGGGCAATTTCAAAGTGGCGAATCAACCTAACATGCATGTTTTTGGAGAGTGAAAGGAAACCAGAAAACCCACACATACAGGGGGAGAACATGCAAACTCCACACAGAAAGACTAGTGTTCCAAACCTTGTTGCACCTGGAACTCAAACCTCAACCTTCTTGCTGTGGTAACCTTCACGCCCCTCTACCACCTACAATGTTTTCGTTTTTTTTTTTTTTTTTTTAATATAGAAGACTGATTTTCTGGGAGCATTTTTTTTTTTTTAAATAAAACGATCAACTTTTTTTCAATTTGTTTGCTTTGTTCATTTGTTTTTTCAGTTGTTCTATCCATGTTTTTATTAACATGTTTTTGTGGTCTGGGGAAAATGTACAATTACACACACTCATTGTGTCCGGATGGAGGAGTCCCCCTTGTTCCCATCAGGATGAAGAACATCTATTGACTTCTTTAGATATTTATCTGTAGAGTAGAATAAGCTAATATTTAAACAATAGGCTTAGACACATTGGATGTTCGTCCCCGGGAAGGGATCTCTCTTTCATGTGGATCCCCATGAGATTTCCTTTTTTCCCCACAGATGGATTTTTTTTTAGGAGTTTTTCCTCACCCTGAAGGAGAGTCTAAGTGCATAAATGTGCTAGTCTTGTTTAGTTAGCATTTGTTAGTTATTTTTCTTGCTGTGTATTTGTGTTAATACATTCCTCTTTTTCTTGTGAAGCCCATTGAGACGGAAATTCTGTGATTTTGGGCTATACAAATACAGGTGCAACTAGGCTTGGAACACTGGTCTTTCTGTGTGGAGTTTGCATGTTCTCCCCATGTTCCTCCAAGTCGTCCGGTTTCCTCCCACCCTCCAAAAACATGCATGATGTGTTGATAGACTGCTATGACATTGCGCGTAGGAATGAGTGTGTGTGTAGATGATTGTCTGTGTGTGTGGCCCCCGCGACAGACCTGTGACCTGTTTGGGTGTACCCTGCCTCTCGCCTTGAATCAGCCAGGATAGGCTCCGGCACCCCATTTAACCCGGTTAGGGATGGACGATTTAGAAGATGAATGAACGATACTTAGTGTGTAAAGCGAATTACTAATTAGCCAATCATACAACCCCATTAGAGATAAGCGGTTTGAAGATGAAGTTAAAATAAACATTGCAGAGTCCGGTCACACTGACAGCCAATCACATGTTGGCATCTGATTATGTAGACAATCCCATGGCAGCATGTAGACCAAGGGGGCAAACTGAGGATCAAGGACCAAATGTGGTCTGTCAAGCTTTATAATCCGGCCCACCATGAAAAATCACATTGGTGGACATTTTTTTATCCCTGAAATTCTAGTGTTTCCAGATAGATGGAAATTTGCTGACTTGTTGAGATGCAGTCATGCTTTTTGAAATATTGGACTTCCTAGTTTTTTCACCAACATACAGTATGTGCAGTGATGGATGAAGTACTCACTTTTTGTACTTAAGTAAAAGTACAGATAATTAGGCAAAAAATTTACTTAAGTAAAAGTACAAAAGTAGTTGGTGTAAATTGTACTTTTTAAGTAAAAAGTAAAAGTATTCAATCATAATTCAAATGTTATTTTTGTGCTATAGGGTGTCACCATGATAACCAGGATAAATACTCTGAAGGGGTGTGACCCCCCTCTCCCGCCTCTTTTGGTCCACAAAAAAAAATAAATAAATAAAATGAAAGGAAAGGGGACAAGTCAAGCTATCCTCTAGAAGGGCCAGTGAATGGGCCGCCAAAATGGAGGAAAATGACACTTATTTTTTAAAATGTTTTGAGGGTAGGCCCCCAGTCACTATATACTGTATTGGCTTTGTTTAAGCCGCACCCCCTTTTGGAAAATTCTAGATCCACCCCTGCTCTGTGTAATGATGGCTCAACTTTTTATTTAGAAGTAAACACAACGAACAACGATCTTCTGACTCTTTTTAATTTGTACTATATTTGATGTTAGGTTTTTGGCGCTGAATGAATGCGGAAAATGTTTCTCGATTCATTACTTCTTCTCCCGATCAACTGCTTCTTTTGATTTTGGCGATGCGGCTTCAAGATGCGCTAAAAAAACTGTGTATTTTTCAAATTCCCGAACAAAAATGTAACGAAAAATGTAAAACACACTTTTAAAAAGTTGCGAAGTAAAAATACAGATATTTGCTCTAAAAATGTAGTGAAGTAAAAGTAAAAGTACCGGTCTTAAATTTTACTTAAGTAAAGTACAGATACACAATTTTTTTACTTAAGTACAGTAACGAAGTACATTTACTTCGTTACGTTCCACCACTGAGTATTTGTGATTTTGCCCACCTACGATGTAGACTGATACTTTCATGGAGATACAGTATGAGCATCTTTGAACTTTTCCATCTTCTCTCCGTTTTTCTCACATCAGGAGTGGTTCACGGTCTATGAGCACAACCGCAGGCCCAGCTGCACCGTGTCCGACCTGGTCATGGGGAATGAGTATTCTTTCCGAGTGTTCAGTGAAAACATCTGTGGCCTCAGCGACGATGCCGGCGTTAGTAAGAACACCGCTGTCATCACCAAAGCAGGTGATCAGATCCCAGAAGACCTCTGCCTACAGTAACACAATAACACTGCTTTTAAGTGCAGGGAACATCTAGTGCTGGCAGGGCTGTGAGCCACACTGTGTTTAGTTTAAACAAAAAGGAATAATGACTATACAAAGTAAAAGAGATTATAATATGCAGAAGGATAATGTGAGCCCAGGAAGAACGGAAGCAGCTACATGCAAAAGAAGAGTTTTTAATTCATTTCTTTGCTCAATAGAACCTTTTTTATTTCCTCGCTGCGCTTTTTTTTGTCACGCACCCACAGTCATTTTAATAATGCTCCTATGTTCTCTGAAAAATTCTCAAAATTATTGAAACTTGTATCTAAATGGATCTGAGAAAGCCCATTAGAATAGGCATGGGCAAACTATGGCCCGCGGGCCACATGCGGCCCGCCAAACAGTTTAATCCGGGACTTGAAAAAAATTAAATAAACAAATCTTGCTAATGTTTTATTTTCCCTGCGATTCTTATGATTCGTCACTAGATGCAGAATCTAGATTTATTGGCTTTGTTGAGGAAACAACAACACTGCTCCCATTAAAATGTGTGTGTCTCCGTGATGTGCACGCTGTCGAAATAAACAGTGTGCACAGATATGCAAAGCCATCGGGCCCGATACACACGCCTAACCAAGCGTGTTAGATGTTTAACAAGCAAAATGTTACATCAAGCGCTCAGATTTCAAACCTAGCGCCGCTAAATGCACGTTTTTGGATTGAATATTCTTTATTTAACTCCGACGAGAAATTTGAGTTTTTTTCAGTTTACATTTTTAAGCGCTATCGCACTAGATTTCAGACCTAGCGCGCTAGATTTGAAATTTAACAATCTTAATTTAACATTTAGCGCGCTTGTTTAAAATCTAGCGCACCATTCTATTGGTCCAATCTGGCGGTTACGAAAGTATGCCATCCACCTGCTTCTGTTCCGGCCCCGTGGTCAAATGTTAGAACTCAATGTGGCCCGCAGACCAAAAGTTTGCCCACCCCTGCATTAGAACATACAAACACCACAAAGAAAGTCTTAATCAAGTCTCAAACAAGTAACCTTTTCTCTTTTTGTACTAACCATACCACTGAAGAATTGAGTGGTACACCCATCTTGTCTGGGTATAGCCAGAGCCCACTACCCTCAAAAATGCAAAGGTACACCCTGGACAGATTGCCTTAACATCCATGTTTCAAGTGAATGGTATGAGCCAAAAAAAAATCCCCAAAGGAAATGGAGATTCGTTCCTCCCTGTAGAGGAGCTAGATGGGGTAATTCGGGCCTTTGGTTAGGATGTATTCAAACCATCTTGCTGGTGAGGTATTCTTCGTGCGTCCCACCGGTAAGTGGCACGCGGATATAGACCCGACGACCCACTGGAGGGACTATTTCTCGCAACTGGCCGGGAAACACTTCAGAGTGGACACTTCCGGCTGAGCTGGAAAAAGTGGCCGGGGTTAAGGAAGCCCTGCCTTTCATCTAAAGCTTCTGCCCCATCATCTGAGTGTAGAGAAACAAGAAACGCCAACAGAAGAAAAGACAAGCTGGTGCGTCTTTCTACTGTGACATGAATATAAAAAGAAATTCTTTTCTCACCTTTTGAAACGAAGTGTTCAGTGACAATGTGTTAAAAAAATATCGCATCTTGGCAGCAAATTATGACGAAAAAAAAAAACGTGTCGAGAAACACCTTCTATCAGTCAAATGTCACCACTGTTTTTCCTTTGGAGCACTTGTTCACTCCACCGGAAAATTTCGCAACCCACCAGCTTGTTTTTTCTTTTGTTTTTCCAACCACAGTCTGAGAATTGTTGATCACACTGCCCACATAACCTCGGGATCCAACAATAGTCTGTTCCCTGCCTCGATAATTCAAAGGGCATTGCACTAATCGAGATAAATTACTGGTGTGTCGGGATGGGGAAGGAATTTTAAAGACAAAACAGCAGACGGTGATTATAGAGGAGGGTAATTAAGTATTAGACTTGTTTAAATCTAACTGTCTGAGACCACAGACCAGTGGTTCTTAATTCTCTCCAGTCTGAAGACTACAAAACCCAAAAAGCAAACCTTTATGGTCTAGCAAACTCTAATCACCCCAAAAATGGGGTTCCAACTTCGTTAGTTCACATCAGTATAATTCCAACAAATTGGTCTGAAGTCATTGATTTTTTTTCTTTTGATGGCTCTATTTTTTTGTTTTAATTGAAGCGACATCTTAATTCAAATTTGAGAGTATCAGATTCATCAGTTTGGTAGATACCATATTTTTCGGAGTAAAAGTCGTACCTGAGTATAAGTGGCACCAGCCAAAAATGCACAAAAAGGAAAAAAACAATATATAAATCGCACTGAGGTATAAGTCGCATTTTCGGGGAAATTCCCGTGATAAGATTCAACCTCCGGACACGTTTCTTTAAAAGGCATTTTAAAAAGTAAATAAAATGGAGAACAGGCGGTACAGTATACTATCGTTACTTGGTGCATAAACAAACTGAGAACGGGCATTTGTCGATCCAGTGAATGACTTTCACTGGAAAAGTTCCACGGCGCATTCTCCCGATTACCGTGAAGCTGTGCTCTCCATCCTTTATCCACTGCTCTCACAAGTTACGCTAAACTGCCTTAAAGCGCCTATTCACGGAAATATCAAGTGGCTGGAGTATTTTGGTTAAACCTCCAAGATTAATGGCTGGTATGGAGTTAAAAACTTTTAATTTCGTTTTGAACTGTGGTGTGATGTGCCCTCTATGCGCATGCTAGCCAGAGCATTGCGTGCGCTAAAGAAGTTATCCTGACGCTTAGCATTTTGTAAGCCACAAGTTCAGCATTTCTTGATCCATCCACAAATACTCTCCCTGTGACACGTTGTACAAACACCTACGTATGACATCGTTCCTCTAACTGTAGCTACTTAGCTTTTAGCCCGCTATTAGCTTTTTCTGTTTTCTTCATTTCAGTTAGAGTAACCTCCGCTTTTCACTGGTCCATTACAACTTTCTCACTAACTAAAAACTTTTTTCTGCAGCTTGATTACCGGTTTTAGCTGCGCATTTTGTCATGTTCAGCTTGTAATCGGCAGAAAAGGATTTTTTCTTTTCGTCCCATTTTGTTCTTCCTCTAGTTAGTTTTATGTTACCGGCACAGTTAAAACTACAGCGCCCTCCTGCGGTAAAGTGTGAAAATGACGTGCGGTATGTCATGAAAATGACAAGTGAAATGATGGTAAAAATGTCTTAATAATTCTTTATATAAGCCGCTCCGGATTATAAGTCGCACCCGGGCCAAAACGTGAGAAAAACTGCGACTTATAGTCCGAAAAATATGGTAAATTAAATTTGCAAACAAACGCAAATGATTTCAGTGTACCCTAAATTATCAACCAGCTGATAGTTATGTAATGTCATAACTCATCCAACAAAACACTTATCTTATTATACAATGGGAACTTGGTTGAGTCGATTAACCTGCTACCACTTAGTGTGTGAGGAAGAGAAGGTCCACACCACAGAAAATGAGCATGTTTTTTCTAACACACCTCGGTTTCTGTTCTTTCTATTTCTTGCACATTAACACCCACAAAAATCTTGTTAAGAAACAATAGAAGGAACATTGTTTCTGAGTTTAAACGATAATATGACTGAGGAGCAATAAGTTGGAGTAATAGAAAGCAGTCCAAGCATCACACATAAAGCTGTGTGTGGAATTTGTTTGATTTCCATGGGCTTGCATTGCAGCATAAAAAGGTTCTAACCTGTAGAATCTTGTTCTCAAACACATCTCATCCTGTGCAGGACTGATGCATAATCGTGCACCCTACAAGGAGAAGGACGTTAGCAGCTCTCCCAAATTCACCGCTCCTTTGGTGGACAGAAGCGTGATTGCAGGCTATGCTACTGCAATCAGCTGTGCTGTGCGTGGCTACCCAAAGGTAAAATACTTGAAGTGACTAATGGTTCAAACTGCTGTGCCCGAGTGCATTTGACCACCAAAGCTGGATTGGTTTTACCAATGTGATTGCTCTCAATCGTGCATAGAATGCGGTTCATATAGCTGGACCTAATCTGCTTGAAAGAAGTGTGCCTGGGCTTTATTCAGCCTGCCTCGAGCATGGTGTGTATGTTGAGTGAATGCATTCTGGGCAGGAGCATAAACCTGGATGTGGGTAGGCATGTTTTAGCAAGGCTCCAAAATACTTTTTCATGCCACATAAATGAAAACCCTCTTTAGCGACAGGCTGTGAGAGGTCTGCTGACTACCATGGATTAAACTAATTAAAAGTAACCAAAGTGACGGACCCATTAAATTCAGCTACAGTATTACAAAGTATTTTTCCTGCTTATCCTGAAACAATTGCAATGTAGCTCCGTTCTGTTCGGTCGTCTTTCGCTTATCCGGGGCCGGGTCGTGTGGGCAACAGTGACAGACGGGAAGCCCAGGCTTCTGTCACGCCAGCTGCATCCTCCAGCTCACCCGGAAGGTTCCCGAGTCGTTTCCCAGCCAGCTGTGAGACATAGTCTCTCCAGCGAGCCCAGGGTCTGCCTCTTGGTTACCTCCCGGTGGGAGGTACCCGAAACACATCACCAGCAAGGCACTCGGGGTGCATCTTGACCAGACGCCCGAACCACCCCATCTGGCTCCTCTCGACTTGGAGGAAGAGCGGCGGGACACCGAGCTCCTCCCAGATGGTAGAACTCCTCACTGGATCTCTGAGTGAGATTTTGCAATGTAGCATCCTAATTATTGCAGACACCACACCAAGATGCCAGCTTGATACATCACGTTCTTCACTCATGAACAAGATTCCGGGAGATTTGTGACCCAAAAGGTGCACTCTATCTTTTAGTGGTTGTGAACCATAATCTTGGATTTGGAAGTGGTGATTTTCATCGTGGTTGTTTTCGTGGAAATCAACGCAGTGAGATTTGGCTTAAAGTCCAATGAAGCTAAAACAGGAATGGGAAAACTTTTTGATTCGCGGGCCACATTTCGTTCTAACATTTGACAAGGGGGCTAGAACAGGAGCAGATGGATGGCATGCTTTTGGTAACCGCTAGATTAGACCGATAGAATGCCACGCTATATTCTTAACAAGGGCACTAAATGTTACATCGAGAGCATTAAATTTCACATCTAGTGGCGCTAGGTCTTAAATCTAGTAGGATAGCCCTTAAAAATGTGCATTTGGCGGCACTACGTTTGAAATCTAAGCGCTTGATGTGACATTTTGCTTGTTTTAACATCTAACACACTTGTTTACGTGTGTGTATTGAGCCGGATGGCTTTCCAGATCATGCAGTGCGCCATCTTGTGAGGAAACATCAGAATTGCAGGGGAAATAAAACACTAACAAGGTTTATTTTTTAAATTTTTTCCAAGTTTGGCGGGCCAGATTAAACCGCTTAACGGGCTGCATGTGGCCCCGCGGGCCGTAGTTTGCCCGTGCCTGAGGTAAAAGCACCATGTCGTCCACTGAACGAGTACATCAAAAAATCTGAAATTGAGCTCAAACTATTCTATGATAACATGGCTTTATTCACACTGCTTGCTTTGGACCCAAGTTGCTGTGCTACAGGATTTGTGTTTTTCAAGCAAGCGTACAAGTTTCTACTGTCAAGACGTGAGTGTAGAAAAATGAGAGGGTTTTTCTGCAGGAATGTATTTTTATGTCTGAAGCTGAAACAAGAGATGAAGTTGAAAGATCTTTGGAGACACGTCTCTCTTTTATCCTTCCGAATCGGTGAAGATTTGTTGAACCCAAATGTTGACCTAATTTTAC
This sequence comes from Neostethus bicornis, assembly GCA_902685375.1. NCBI lineage: Eukaryota > Metazoa > Chordata > Actinopteri > Atheriniformes > Phallostethidae > Neostethus > Neostethus bicornis. The sequence continues at coordinate 4,764,199 of LR738556.1, forward strand.
CTCTCTCTCTTTGCTCCCACTTTTTCCTCCCCTCCCTCCTTCCCTTGCACCGTTCATACTCCCTCCATCCCCTTACTCCCCCGTCCTGCCTTTTCTCCCTGCTTCACTTCCCGCCAATTTCCTTCCCTTCCAACACGCTGCAGCCAAAGATCATTTGGATGAAGAACAACATGATGATCGAAGGTGACCCTAAATTCCTGATGCAGAATAACCAGGGTGTGTTGACTTTGAATATCCGCAAGCCCGGCCTGTTTGACGGGGGGAAGTACTCCTGCAAGGCTGTTAATGAACTTGGGGAAGACCAAGTAGAGTGCAAGCTGGAGGTCCGAGGTGAGCTGCTGGACTTTGATCCAATTTTTCTCCACAGTATTCTAGCGAGAGGTCAAAATAAATATGAATGAAACCCAGAAAGTGGCGAATGATCTACTGGTTGTCCTGATTTAAATTTCTCTTCTTGTTCACAGTGATTCAGGAGAAAGGAGAGGAAGCAAAGTAGTACCAAATGACCGAAGATACCGTCAGATAAACATGATACATCATGTAAACATGAATAAATATGATGATAAAAGATCTTTGATGAGCCTTAAAAGCCACTACTCCAACTCTTTATGTCCGATCTCCACTAAGAGAATACATGTGTAGTCTGGTACCGATCTGTGCGACCACACACAAACGGATCCTTCTTATTTGTGAAGTGGGCCTGTCACTGAACACACACTTATAAAACAGCTTCTCATCCATTACCACTCACTGTGTCGTCTCTTCCTTCCTCTCTGGGTGTCCTGGATGATTTTCAAGCTTGGCTATGAATTTATGATTGTGATGCGGTTGTGTGAGCAAATACACACCTCTACCTCCTCGCTGTGTGATGTGTGAGCCGGCGGCCCGTCTTGGCTCTGTGATGGTTCAGTGAAGGGATCAATATTCAGCCAGGCATGGATGACATCATGGAGAAACTGGGATTAAAGAGGCTCTTTTACACACACACACACACACACCCCTGCTGATAGACACCGTTTCTTTGTGTTGCATTCCCACGTGATCTAATACTACATTCCTCATGGCGTGACCTATAGAGGTAGTTCTTTACAGATACATGGCTTACTCTCTTCCAAACATAAACACACACTCCAAATCAGGGTCTCATTAGCATCACACACTAGAGACTAATTAATGCACCCATCAACATTGCCCTAATTAGCTCTCCCACGTCATTACTGAGCAAACGAATTACCGCTAATTTACACACCCGCAAAACAAACACAGCACCGTGTCCGCTGGGAGAGGCCGCTGCACCCCGCCTTGCACACCGAATTAAAGCTTCAGTATGTACTGCAACCCAAACTGTCATCCCAGGTGAATCTGAGTTTCCTCACACACACACACACACACACACACTGACTCAACCTCAGCCATCCAACATGGAACATATCACGTTAAAAGTTGCTTTTACTAAATATGCGTGGTGGTTCGCGGGTGTTTAGAAGTGAGGCCTGTCAGCATCCAGACTGGTCCCAGTGACAACTTCAGGTCCTGGTCTCTCATGTCTCTCCAGCAGAGGGGGTAAGAACACAGTGGCAAAGATCACTGACCATCAAGCTTACTGTGGTTTCTATGACAGTTTTTTTTTCATTACTCACGGCTTATTTCTCAAGCTTTTGAACAATCAGAAAAACTCAGAAATAGAAAAGACAAAAAAAAAAAAAAATCTCTGGGACTATTTTTATCAGAGAAAAAGTTGATTTCCTCTCTTCAACAATCCGAAACAAACCAAAAAAAGTCACCTCCGTGAAGCTAGCCCCTCTTAGAAAAAATATATAAACAAAAATGAACCAAAAAAAAGACAATCGTTGGTGCTGTAAAATTTTTTGTTTGTGCTATTTTAGTTGTTTAGATATTCTTTTTTTAGTTCAATCAACGGTCATCCAGCATTTTGCTGGAGAATGCGAAAAAAAAACTCCTAAAAATGGGATCAATCCTTTGTGCTGTAAAAATTTTTTGTTTGTGCTGTTGTAGTTTTTTATTTTAAGAAATACGATTTGGACGATGACGTCATCCAGTCCCTCATTCCTCCAAAAAATGTGAGAAAACTCACAAAAATTGTGTAAATTGTTTGTGCTACGTTTGTGTTGTTATGTGCTGTAATAATGTTCGTTTGTGTTATTTTAGTTTTTGTTTATTTTTAAGAAACACAATTTGGACAATGACGTCATCAAAGATGGCGGCGCCCGGACATAAATGAAGATCTGAATGACGTCATTGGACGTTGAGGAGGATTTAAGGTTCGTGACTGTCAGTAGGTGGCGGTAATGCACCCAGGTTGGTGCTTCATGCCGCAAACTAAAGAAGAAGAAGAAGAAGAAGAAGTCATCGTCCAAATCGTATTTCTTAAAATAAGAAAACTAAAACGGCACAAACAAAAAAAATTTATAGCACAAAACAGCACAAACGATTGACATATTTTTAGTTTATTTTTGTTTATTTATTTATTTAAAAGTCTCAATTTTATTCAACTCAAAATGTCTTTTTCCAGTTAAATTTATTACGTTGACTCTAATGTTCATTCATTCATCTTCTGGACCGCTTATTTCCTAACGGCGTCACAGGGAGTTCCGAAGCCGATTTAGGCGGAGTCAAGGCGACAGCCAGGGTACACCCCGAATAGGCCACCAGTCCGTCGCGGGGCCACACACACAACCATACACTCATTCCTAGATTCAATCTGACAGCGGCCAATCATCCTAACATGCATGTTTACGGAGGGTGGGAGAAAACTCCTGCATATTTGGGGAGATCATGCAAATTCTACACAGAAAGACCAGTGTTCCTAACCTCGTCCCCACCCGGGACTCAAACCCTGACCTACTACCTGTGAGGCCACCATGCACCCATTGACCCTAATGAGCTTTTTAAAATTGAATATTAAGATCAGTTATTTTATTTTCAGTTGCATCATCAATCAGTCAGTCACCTTCTTAACCGTCTATCTGTTACGAGGTTGTGGAGGTTGCCGGGCCCATCCCAGCTAATTCAAAGCGATGGGCAGGGTACACCCCGAACAGGTCGCCAGTCTGTCGCGGGGCCACACACATACAATTATACACTCACGCACTTATTTCTAGGGGCAATTTGGCACCGGCCAATGAGTTTACCATGCATGGTTTTGGAGGAAACCGGAATACCTGGAGGGAACCAATGGAGACATGATGAGAACATGCAAACTCCACACAGAAAGGCAAGTGTTCCAAGCCTCATCCCCACCCGGGACTCAAACTTATGACCTTCTTGCTCTGAGGTCCATGTGCTAACCGCTGCGCCACCGTGCCTCCATAGTTGCATCGTTTTTCCACCGTTTTTTCAGTTTTTTAAAAAAACTTCAGCTCCTACAAAAATGTAAAAACGAGGTTTCCTTGGACTCTAACGCTTTGACAAACATGTTTCTCCACAAACATATTTTTATGTAAATCTTCCAAAGCCACTTCAACTTTTTTTTCTCTCTCCCCCCTTAAAAAAATTCTGTAATTAGATTATTGTAATCCAGTCACACGTTCTGTATTTCTCCTCTGGTTGTTGTGTGGGTGTGGAACATCAGTGGGGAGGAATCACTTTCCTTTTCCATGTAAGCAAACCAGATAAAAACACAGAAAGTTTAACAAACATTTAATATCAAACATCCTTTTTTAGAAACGAGATATGATATCGTGCAGCATACATGACAGTGAATTGAAATCAAACACACAGATGTATATGTTCAGCTGTGTGAGCATTCGGGGGACGTAAAAGCTAAATGATGAGATGTTTGTTGGATGTGCTGGAATACTGAAGCATCACCACCTGCATCACATAAGTCCCATCAAACGTGAAGCATGAGCGTGATGAATAGATTATGCAAACATGCTGCATAATTCTCTTTTTTTTTTTTTTCTCCCAGCCTTGGTTCATGACTCTGAGGTAGAAAACCAACAACATATCAATTCAATTTAATTTATTCAGACATTTATGAACACAAAAAAACAAAAAATTAACTAACGATACAAATAAAAATACACAGTCTGAAAAGGAATAGGAAGAAGCCAAGAGCTTCTGACATATAAGACATATTGCCCTTTGTCACCGATTCTGTTCATCGCCTTTATGGACAGAATATCTCGGCATCAGAGAAAGACAGAGTACATGTGTGTGAATGAGAGGGATCCAAATGGAAAAGTGAGGTTACAGGAAGAAGAGATAAAGAAGGTGGAAGATTTTAAGTATCTAGGATCAACAGTCCAGAGCAATGGAGAGTGTGGAAAAGAGGTGAAGAAGCGTGTTCAAGCAGGCTGGAACGGATGGAGGAAAGTATCAGGTGTGATGTGTGACAAAAGAGTTTCAGCTAAAATGAAAGGAAAAGTGTACAAAACCGTGGTGAGACCCGTCATGCTGTTTGGTCTAGAGACAGTGCCACTGAGGAAAAGACAGGAAGCAGAGATGGAGGTAGCAGAGATGAAGATGCCGAGGATCTCTCTGGGAGTGACCAGGATGGACAGGATCAGAGGAACAGCACATGTTAGAGGTTTTGGAGATAAAGTTTGAGAGGCCAGGCTGAGATGGTTTGGACATGTACAGAGGAGAGAGAGAGAGTACATCGGAAGAAGGATGCTGGTTTTGGAACCACCAGGAAAGAGGACTAGAGGAAGACCAAAGAGGAGGTTCATGGATACAGTGAAGGAAGACATGAAGATAGTTGGCGTGACCAAAGAGGATGCAGCAGATAGGGTTAGATGAAAGAAACTGACTTGCTGTGGCGACCCCTGAAGGGAAATGCCGAAAGGACAAGAAGAAGGATCTAGGCGCAGCCGAGGCATTGGAGGGATCCATTTTGGTGACCTCAGGATCAGATTTCTGCTTTTTGCGGATGATGTGGTTCTGTTGGCTTCATCGGACCGTGATCTCCAGCTCTCACTGGATCGATTTGCTGCCGAGTGTAAAGCGGCCGGGATGGGAATTAGCGCCTCCAAATCCGAGACCATGGTCCTCGCCCGGAAAAGGGTGGAATGCCCCCTGCGGGTCAGGGACAGGGTCCTGCCCCAAGTGGAGTTGTTCACGAGTGGGGGAAGGATAGAGCGGGAGATCGACAGGCGGATCGGTGCGGCGTCAGCAATAACTAGGATGCTGCATCGGTCCGTCGTGGTAAAGAGAGAGCTGAGCCGAAAAGCAAAGCTCTCGATTTACAAGTTGATCTACGTTCCAACCCTCACCTATGGTCACCAGCTGTGGGTGGTGACCAAAAGAATGAGATCGCGGGTACAAGCGGCCGAAATGAGCTTCCTCCATGGGGTCTCACTCAGAGATCGGGTGAGGAGCTCTGCCATCCGGGAGGAGCTCGGTGTCGAGCCGCTCCTCCTCCAGGTCGAGAGGAGCCAGATGGGGTGGTTCGGGCATCTGGTCAGGATGCCCCTCGAGCGCCTCGCGGGCGAGATGTTTTGGGCACGTCCCACCGGGAGGAGACCAAGGGGCAGACCCCGGACCCGCTGGAGAGACTATGTCTCACAGCTGGCCGGGGAACGACTTGGGATCCTTCCGGGTGAGCTGGAGGATGCAGCCGGGGTGAGAGAAGCCTGGGCTGCCCGTTTGAGGCTGTTGCCCCAAACGACCCGACCCCGGAACAAGCGGAAGATGACGGAACGGAAATATAAGATATATAAGACATATAAGAACAAACATCATGGAATTTAGATCAATGTAAATGTGACAAACATCAAAACTGAAAGATGGAATTTGATTGTGAGGTTTTTTTGTCTCTCGGCACAGACGAGGAACAGGATTCATGGTTCAGTCTTATACAAGCTAATGGATGGTGGTTTGATTTAAGCGACAAAAATAAGATTTTTTTATTACTTCATTTCCTTTGTGAAAGGATATTTTTACAGTCGGTTGAATTATAATTTTCTCTCCATCTACCACTTCACCTCACCTTTCACCACCATTGATTTGATTGTTAGGGTTGCCATAGCAAAAAAAAAGGCCAGAGGATGTTTGATGCACAGGGGCTTCAGTCCTCTGGTTCCATCTACTGGTCCTCTCTTATTCTTTATCAATTTATTGAATTTGATTGTTTATCTTTCTAATTTCTCTTCATAAATTGCTCATCTGTTCCACGCTCCTACTGTGTGAGTAAGCTGCTTTTGGTGCTCGACTTTCAGTGAACAGTGCTGATCAGGGATGTGTCATCAAAAAACATTTTCTGTGGTACAAATAATTTGTTTAACAGTAATAACAATAAAAAATCTTATTGGCGACATATGTTAGTTTGCAACACATATTATTTTTTGATGTTTAAGGCTGTTAAACTTCTCACAACACACTTCATAAACTTTTTTCAGACTGGAATCAACATTTTCACACAAATACAACACATATATTAGGATCTAGGAAAAATACACCGTCGCTGCGTCGGTCTGTCGTGGTAAAGAAAGAGCTGAGCCGAAAAGCAAAGCTCTCAATTTACAAGTTTATCTACGTTCCCCCCTTCACCTGTGGTCACCAGCTGTGGGTGGTGACCGAAAGAATGAAATCAAGGATACAAGCGGCCGAAATGAGCAACCTCCACAGGGTGGTTGGATTCTCACTCAGAGAGCCCAACTACCGATGCCATGTCACTGGATGGCAGAGTGAGGAGGTCTGCCATCTGGGCGGAGTTTGGTGTTGAGCCGCTTCTCCTCCAGGTTGAGAGAAGCCAGATGGGGTGGTTTGGGCATCTGGTCAGGATATCCCCCGAGTGCCTCGCTGGTGACGTGTTTCGGACACGTCCCACCGAGAGAAGACGAAGCGGAAGACCCCGGACCCACTGGAGAAATTATGTCTCACAGCTGGCTGGGGAACGACTAAGGATCCTTCCGAATGAGCTGGAGGACTTCCCGTCTGAGGCTGTTGCCACTGCAACCCGGCCCCGGCTAAGCAGGAGACAACGGAACGGAACGGAAAAAGCAAAAACAGCAAACTTATACTAAAAATTTTGCTAATCGACGAGGTCGTGAAAGATGAAGCACATTGTAACGAGAAACCACTGTAGCACCAAAATTGGGAAGTTGCACTCTTATGAGCTTCCTCTGCAGGGTGGCTGGGCTCTCACTCAGAGATAGAATGTAGAGCTCCGCCATCCGGAAGGAGCCGGAGTAGAGACATTGCTCCTCTGGGTGGGGAGAAGCCAGATGGTGTGCTATGGGCATTTGGTCTTGTTGCCTCCTGAACGCCTCGTTGGTGAGGTGATTCGGGCACACCGTACTGGAAGGAGAACCAAAGACAGACCTCGGACCCGCTGGAGAGATCATGTCTCCCAGCTGGACAGGGAATACCTTGGAATGCTCCAGGTGAGCTGGATGATGCAGCTGGGTTGAGAGAAACCTGGGTTTCCCGTCTCAGGTTGTTGCCCCTGCAAGCTGGCCATGGATAAGCGGAAGCCAACGGAACGGTAGAAGATGTGGACCAATCATTTTTGTTCATCACACAAAACTGATTGGTAGAAACTCACCTATCAGTGAAGGCAGGTTTATGTTCTATTACAAACAAGAAGTCAGAGCCAAAGCTTTGAACAATATGCCTCCGCCTTCTTCTTAAATGAGTGGGTAGGTTGTGGGCAGTTTTGCAAAAACCCCTGCAGTAGTTTAGGAAATAAAACTATCACAAAAAAAATTCCCTTTGAGTTGTGGTTGCATGAACCTGAAAACTTTGAGCTGGCATCTAGAGTTGGTACTGAGTAACTATGAGCAGTTTCATATACCTTCAGTGGTTTCATATTTCAATACCATCTATGTTTTGGGAACAGTTGTGTTCACATAAGTGCTACGGAAGCATGACCAGACGCAGCCCGAGTGTTTTTGCTTCCTCGTCTTTCTGTGATCACCGGCATGAAAATGAATTTCTAAAAATCTCTTTATGTCTGATTGTGTGTTTCTGTCTGATTAAGTGTGTGAATTTGAGACAACTGTTGTGATGCTGGGCTGTATAAATAAAATCGATTTGAAGCGTTACTGCATGAGGTGAGCACCATGTAGAGGTCAAGTATATCATTGATCCCAACCGTGAAGGTCACAGGAGAAAAACGGTGCCTCTGTCTTCTTTAATTCAGTTCCATATGATGAACAGCTCATGTCACCATATACCCCACCCCTTTTTCACCCCCTCCTTCTGCCGTCTCCACAGCCCCGCTCTGCAGTGATACAGTTGTAAAGTGTAACCTTGGAGACAGGGGCTAATCATCCATCCCATAGCCACCCTTTTAATCTGTTTCCCTCCACCTCGTTTCATCTCTGTACTCCTCTCGTCCAACTCCTCCCAACCCAACCCCCTCCCACGCTTTCGTGCAACAGGTTATTTAAGCATTTCATTGCTTTTTTTTTCCTCCTTTGTTTCTTCATTGGTTATTTGGTTACCTTTTAACCTCCCATCCTTCCTTTACCCTCACCATCCCCCTCTTTTTGTTTGTCCTGTGGAAGGACATTTGTTTTCCTGTGAGGGTAGAAAGGGATCGACATGCAGAGATGAGTTATTGATTAGAAAGCAGGTTGCAGGGGCGCAGTAATGCGAATCACAGAGAGAGAGAATGAAGACAGGATGACACACACAACCTATGACACATTCTGCACCGTGGATCAAAGCCCAACACCCACACGTGCCAATGTTACACATATGTGCAACATGCTGTTTACACGTGGTTACATATGTACAAGATCTGCCATGGCAAACAAGACAAGACACACTCATCTGCATCACAGTGAATTCATTTGGACTTTAAACCAGTGGCGGCTGGTGACGTGTGGCGCAGGGGCGCCGCCCCCCCCGACCTGATCACCAAAAAATATGTATGCATATATATCTATATATATATACATAAACATGTATGTGTTTATAAGTGTGGAAAACTGTCGAGTGTGAAGATTACATGCATTTTAATAATGTTTTACACCGTTTTATTTTATTTTATTTTATTACTTCCTGTGCAAACCGGAACGAGGGCGTGGGGTAGGTACGCCCTACCAGGAAAACGTATTAGTGTGTATGTGGCTTCCGGTTTTTATGGAAAAAAACGTGACGTCAGCTCTAAATTCTTTCCCATTCATGTGTATTGCAAACCATAACCACGCCCGCGGGGCGCAGATATTTTCCGCCCATCGGGTGTGTGATAGGTTATTCTCTCTGTCAGTCTGTTACATGAACCAATCAATTAGCTCTAAGCTGACCTATAAATCCCACCCACGCCACGCCCTTTCTTTTCACTGCGGAATTCTGGGAGTCTTCATCATGGCGTTGGAAGCTAGTTCAGACGCTAACAATGCTAGTGGGTTTTTTAAAGAGAATTCAGTGTCGTCCCTTCTACAGAATCCGTTTTCTAAGCGTTCTAAAGAAGAAAAAAGAAGAGTGAAGGAGCTTGGACTGGACACCCCAGATTTGACTGTGCAACAAAACAGTGGAGATCGCGGCCGCTTTTATGTGAGAGAATAATGCAGGTCTATGAAAAGTGGCGGTGGCTAACTGGATGAGAAACACTTTTTTTTGTTTCCCCTGCTTATTGTGTAGTTCAGCAGCAAGTGAAAAGGTGTGGATATCAACAGGGGTGAGTGACTTGAAGCATTTGTCTGAAAAGTGCAAACGTCATGAAACTTGCCGCACCCATCTTGATAGTAGCTATAAGGTAGGTGTTTTTGGTAGTAGTAACATCCTGGCACAATTAAATGAAGGCTACCGAACTGGCATAAGGAAACATAATGAAGAAGTCACCAAAAACAGACACATATTGTCACAAATAATTTTATATTTATTTTATATATATATATATTTATATATATTTTTATATAATATATCTAAAAAAAAAATTTGTGTGTGTTTGAAAAATGTGCGCCCCCCCAGTTTTTTTTACCACCAGCCGCCACTGCTTTAAACCCCCCAAAAAAGCAGGTTCAAAGATCAAAGGGACAGTTTATACAACAAGTAGCCACACCCGGACAATTTATACAACAAGTAGCCCCTCCCGTAAACAGTGGAATTTATTAAAGTAGTTTTCTCTCGGCTGGTTGTATTTCTATAACGTATATTTTCTCTCACTATCAGCGTAGAACAGAGACTTCCACATTAATCAGGTGTATTTTGTCTTTTTGTTCAGGGAATTAGAATAACTGCTTTAAAAAGACAGTTTTGTATTTTTTACCCTACATGCTTTTTTTATCTGGAGAAAGTAGCCCAGGTAAAGGCAGAAATTTACATACATATTCCCTAATCGCTTCTCAAGCAGCGCAAAGGCAGACACAACCATTTACATATGTTTTATGTGTGGAAGTTATATCCGGGCTGTGTTTGCGCTGGCATAAAAAGACCATTACTAATCCAGGGAAAAAATAAAAGACCAAGTAACTAAACAGAAATCAGTAAAAATCCACAGAACTTTAAAGACACCAAACTCCGTGATGAGAGGTTTTTATTGTTTTGTTCATTGCAGTGAAAGACGTGGCACGTACACGGTCACTGTACAAATCTGATTACCAAAAGATTTGGGTTTTTATACCCCTCCTGGTAAAACATATAAAAAAAAAAGACTGAGCCACTTTTGCTAAAATAAAAAGAAACACAAACAAAGACTAAAACTGTCCTGACTGGTTGAAACAAAGAATTCATGAACCAATGTACAAAAGATAAGAGAACACGAGGGAAGTAGCCCCTACCCCCCGGCACAAAAAATAACCCAATCTTAACAGAGACAAAGAAACTGATGAATTATCTCATTCCCACTGTACACATTTTAATCTTGCTATATTGTCATATGTGAGTTTCAGAACCAGTCAGGGTGGAGATTTTCCTCCACGTGGGGCATTGTCATGAAGCGGTGTACAGGTGGAAAGAGAAGGACCCAATTGCAGACAGAAAACATGGTTTATTTGAATTTTGCAGTTCATTAATACTGTGGAAAGAAAAAAAACAAAGTTCCAGTGGCATGGTAAATGGTTAGTTCAAGAATGGGTATTTGGTCAAACAACCAGGGAGACCTGGCTGGAAGGGATTGTATGACCCGACAGGGATGTCCGGGGTGATTTCCCTCAAATAGCTGGCAGGGTGCACAGATGTGTGGAATCTGTAATCATCCTCAGGTAACCCTAGTCAGGTTGATGAAAAACATCCAGGGCTCTCTCTGGTGTCAGGAGAGGGGATCATGACAGGCATGAGCACAAGACCTCATGAGAGACCTTCCAGAACATTTCCTCCCTTCTAATCCTGCCCAGTACTCTCTAATTCAGCACACCTGGTCCCAATTGCCTCTCCCTGATCTCAGCACCTGTGTCTCGTCTTCCCCCTGATATCTATCACTCTGCTGTCAGATCACCTGTTGGTCTGCTCTCCTACAGCAGCCATGATGTTGGCCCGCCACATTGGCTGGTCCACCCCATGTTGTCATCCAGGCTGCACATGCCTACCGATCTTACCTAAACCCTGATTAATTGCAATAAACTGATTATGCTTCTGGGTCCTACGTTTCCACCATCACCACAATTATTTTTGTTCATCTCTTCACACACTACTTCTATAATATCTGTGGTGCAAATGAAAAAATAAATATTCAAACGTGCACATAATTGGTGTTCGAATGCACATGAATTTTGTACCCCTTGCACAACGTCAAACGTGCCAGAATGCTTTTGCGCAGAGATTTTTCAAATAAAGTTTTTATGAACCCATTCTATGACCCTATTGTTCACAAAGAATCAGAAAAAAATTCTATTCATATACTTTCTAAATTTGAATATAGTGTGTTCTCATTTAGCATCAAATTTTCTGCAAAAAAAAAAAAAAATTATGTCTGTACATTTGATTTTTTTGGTTTAGAAAGTTTTGTCAATGCAGTTGATTTTCAAATGAATTTTTATTCCGTTTTGCATGTTGATTTATTTCTTGTTGTCTGTCCGTCTGTCTGTTTACTTATCTGTCTGTTTCTCGATGGGTAAAGTGTGCTTGATGCCAACTCATTGGTTGATGCCCTTTTAGCCTCGTTTGTAAAATAAATCTACACCTTTATTCTCTTCTCATTTGGTAACAACAGTAAAAGTGATTTACTGGTGTGGTAATGTTGATGATCCATGCATGCCTGAAAAGATATTTAAATCCTCCAGGGATCTGTCGATCACCAGGGGTGACACTGAACTGTCCAATCAGATTTCAACACTGCCAGAATGCCAATAAAACCATTTTTACTTATTCTAACAAAGCTTTCATTAGAGTTTTTTTTTTTTTTGCTATGTAGAGACCATTCCATTTACTTATGTATGCCTTCAAGACCTCCTGTTTGCCTAAAAAGTTCGGAATAACAAACTGGTTAACACCAGTTTCATTATTATGAAATTTCAGCCATTCATATTTATAGATTATTTCATGGCTTTTAGGTTTTGCTTTCCTTTAAAAAAAAATGTTTTCACAAAATAAGATTTGACCAATCACATTTCGGCCAGCATTTGTTGCCACGTAGGCTAAAATCAGCCTAGCATACACAATGGTCTTGAGATTAGATTCTGCTGGTCTTTTACAACAAAAAGTAAAGCCAGTGAAACTTTTGCTCTAATAATCAGATTTTGAGTTAGTTTCAATGAGCCTTTGAAGCAGGCCATCTACCGTACAGTTTTGGCAAGTGTCTGGCTAGTCAGACAGCGCGCTGGGCAAGCTAGCATGCAGCGTCTTTGAATTGAAATATTTATTTATTACTTGCAAACAGCAACTGAAGGAAGAGTACAAATCAATTTAGTGGCTGATTTACTTTCAAAATAATTTTCAAGAGGAATTGTTCAAAAGAAATTGAACAAAGTAAAAAAATCGGAGCATCATGGGAGACGACTGGTGCTCACACTTGTAGAAAACTTATGCAGAAATATAACAGGACAGGCTGAACTTTGCTGAGCAGAGAGAAAGATGGATTAGTGAGTAAAACATTGTTACATTATCATTAGTGTGTCAGGGTTTGGGGATGTGGAAGTATGTGGAAGGAGGAGGACCCAAATGCAGGACATAAAACAAGGTTTATTAACACAATTCGAGTAAGTCTGTAAAGCAAAGGGCACAGGATTAACTCAGGATTTCAGACGTCCAAATAACAACAGAGTTCACACATGGTCAGGTAACCAGGATGACCTGGCGGGATGAATACCCTTAAATAGATGGCATAGTCCACAGATGTGTGGCATCAGGAACCAATCTCAGGTGTTCCTAATCAGGGTGATGATCGTCAGCTTCCGTCAACTCTTGCAGGATAAATTCCAACCTAATTTTTTACAGTAAACATGTAACCATCAATTCAGGCTTTGCAAGGCTATGGATGTTGGTCAAGTTGAAAGACAAAGCAATTTATTTCTGTTCAGGCAACACACGGGAGATCCCATTTTCCACGTGAATATATCTTAAACGCGCTGTTTAACACAGCACAACGTAATGAAAAACACACATATTTTGGACAACGTGTGGCCAGGTATGACAAAAGCAGTTTGCAGTTAGATAGAGCAGAGAATATATCATCCCAGGAGAAGGTCAAAAACATGCTGCAAAGAACACAAAATGTAATTTATAACAAGGATTCACCAAGAGGCAATATTTCATGCACAGCTATCCATGAAGAGATGTCTTTTTTATTTTTTTCTCGGAGAGCGAGCATATGTTCTGTCAGACACCAGTGGAGGCATCAGCATAACACAAGCATCTGTGTGTGAATGTGTGCATTAAACACAACCCTTTAAAGAGGTGGCAGAAACTCAGCGGTGCGCCAGGTTTGCAGCGTGTTGACTTGTGATCTGACTCTTCTACGGGCTTCAAACCAGGGCAAACCAGAGACGCTCGTGTCCACACATTTGCTTCCATGAAGCTAGCATCACATAGCACTTGGAAATGTGAGAGAGGGGTGAGATAGTTTCCTGTGTGATTTCTCCGACAGGCAGCTGTCACCACGGTCCTGCATGAATGCACGCGTGTGCTTTGACATGTCAGTGTTAAAAAGACAGCAGACACGAGAAGAGAGCCTGCAGAAATGAGTGAAGCATCCTTATTTACTTTTATAGAGTCTCCTCCCTCAGAGAGTGTGTGATGCAGCTTGCTGTCTGTCCTCCAGCTTGGCTGCCTTGAAGGCAGAGAGAGCATCCTTGCTTTTTAGAGTAATAGATCATTTTCATGGCAGAGTTTGCAGGAAAAGTACAGACTGCTCTCCACTTTGTGGAATTTTAGTTTTACTTTGTATCTTACAGCTAAATGAGCATGCACGGTCACAGAACTGGAAGGAAACTTTACTTCTTACACATGACCTCATTTGGCTGCTTTAACTTAAAATATGTGTCGTAAGCAAGAACGGTTCTAATTACAGACGACGAACTTAGAACATGTGGAACATAATCAATTCTTCTTCTTCTTTCGGCATTTCCTTTCAGGGGCGCAACAGCAAGTCAGTGTCTTCCATCTAACCCTATCTGCTGCATCCTCTTCAGTCACACCAACTATCTTCATGTCTTCCTTCACTGTATCCATGAACCTCCTCTTTGGTCTTCCTCTAGGCCTCTTTCCTGGTGGTTCCAAACCTGCCGACGCACTCCTTCTATCTTTTCTGCAAATGTCCAAAACATCTCTCTGACTTTATCTCTAACATGTGCTGTTCCTCTGATATACCGTAATTTCACGACCATTAGGCGCACCGTACGAAAAGGCGCAGTCTCAGTCACACACCGCCTTACAACAACACACACACAAGCATGCAAATGTGCGTATTAAAGAATAGATCAGGAGCAAAACTGAGTTTGGTTGTGCTTTATTTTAGTAGTAACGATACTAAACAAGCACATTACTGGTAATAGTCTTTATTCAAATCCGTCAAAGTCCTCATCCTCTGTTTCGGAATCGAACAGCTGCGCAAAATCCAACAGAGCAGGTCCACTTCACTCCTCGCTGTCAAAGTCACTGTCTGTACTGTGCGGCTCCTCAGAAAGGATACCAGCTTTTGCGAAAGCTCGGATAACAGTACCAGCAGACACATTAGTCCAAGCATCTACAATCCATTGGCAAACTGTAGCGTAACTCGCCCGGCGCTGCCTTCCACCCTTCCACGGCTCGATTCCCATGTTCCTCCGCGTAGCTGATTGCCTTCAGCTTAAACTGAGCGTCATAAGCGTGTCTCTTTGCCATTTTCAGGGTTAAAACAGCAATGCTGTGCATACAGCACATACCTTTTTTATACACAATCCACGCCCACACTTCACCCTTTAACGTTCTCATGCCTTTTCTTTCAGGTCCGCCTCGCCTCACGGGCACCGCGTTATCTTTTAGGTCCGCATTTTCTCACGAGCACCGCGTTTTCTTTTAGGTCCGCCTTTTCTCACACACAAGGCGCACCGCACAAAAGGGCGCACCGCTCATTTTGAAGAAAATCTAAGACGTTTATATGCGCCTAATAGCCGTGAAATTACGGTATTCATTTCTGATCCTGTCCATCCTGGTCACTCCCAGAGAGATCCTCAGCATCTTCATCTCTGCTACCTCCATCTCTGTTTTCTGTCTTTTTCTCAGTGCCACTGTCTCTAGACCACTCTCGGACCATCAACAGCATGGCTGGTCTCACCCCGGTTTTGTACACTTTTCCTTTCATTTTAGCTGAAAACCTTCTATCACACATCACACCTGATACTTTTCTCCACTTGTTCCAGCTTGCCTGCATACGCTTATTCACCTCTTTTCCACACTCTCCGTTGCTCTGAACTGTTGATCTTAAGTACTTAAAATCTTCCACCTTCTTTATCTCTTCTCCCTGTACCCTATATTTTCCATTTGGATCCCTCTCATTCACACACATGTACTCTGTCTTACTCTGACTAATCTTCATTCCTCTTTTTTCTAGTGCAAACCTCCACCTCTCCGGCTTTTCCTCCACCTCTCCAACTGGAACATAATCAAGATGCAAATAACAATTATTTTGCAGTTTTTATTTTAAAAAAAGATTGTCTGTAAAACAGTTCGGGTCAGAATTAAGCTGATGACGTGTACAATGAAGTTCTGGGAAGAATAGTTGAAGTACTGAGGACTGAAGTGAGCATTGTTGAGCAGCAGAATGATTTCATACGAAAATAAAGTACCGACACAATATTTGCTTTGAGGATGTTTATGGATGAAGTACAGGGAACGTCAAAGGGAGAGGCTACAGGGTAGCAATGATAAACCCCTCAGGAACAATTTTATATGAATAAATAAAGGTATGCGTTGCATCAGACTCCATGATTAATGTCTATACTCGATAAACAAACCAACAATTAAAAGGTGTCCTTGTCTCTGAGTTCTTAGTATTAGTAACAATAACAATAATAATGAAACAACATGTTACTCACCATGAACTTGGATTCTTTGTAGATTAAATCGATCCTCTTTGATTACAAATGTTGAAAGTCAAATTCGTGTTGTCGTCACTCACGTTCAAATTTTGATTTACTTTGATGCTAAAAATTACAGTCAATTACACAGATGTAAACAACCGTACGTTGCTAATCAAAATTTCCAACCTTTCCGTTCCATCATCTTCCGCTTATCCAGGGCAGGGTTGCAGGGGCAACAGCCTCAGACAAGAAGCCCAGGCTTCTCTCAATCCAGCTGCATCTTCCAGCTCACCTGGAGGGATCCCGAGTCGTTTCCAGGCCAGCTGTGAGACATAGTCTCTCCAGCGGGTCCGGGGTCTGCCCCTTGGTCTCCTCCCGGTGGAACGTGCCCGAAACACCTCACCAGCAAGGCGTTCGGGAGCATCCTGACCAGATGCCCGAACCACGCCATCTAGGTTCTCTCAACCTGGAGGAGTGGCTCAACACTGAGCTCCTCCCAGATGGCAGAACTCCTCACCCAATCTCTGAGTGAGACCCCAGCCACCCTGAGGAGGAAACCCATTTTGGTCGCTTGTATCCGTGATCTCATTTCACGGTCATCTCACTATTGCTTTTTTAAAAGTGTTTTAAAAAAGACCCTATTGTCACGACCCACACCTGGTGACCATAGGTGACGGTGGGAATGTAAATCGACTTGTAAATTGAGAGCTTTGCTTTTTGGCTCAGCTCTTTCTATACCACTACGGACTGATGCAGCGTCCTAGTTATTGCTGATGCCGCACCGATCCGCCTTCTCGATCTCCCGCTCCATCCTTTCCCCACTCGTGAACAAGACCCCATACTTAAACTCCTCCACTTGGGGCAGGACCCTGTCCATGACCAGCAGGGGGCATTCCACCTTTTTCCGGGCGAGGACCATGGTCTCAGATTTGGAGGCGCTAATTCCCATCCCGGCCGCTTCACACTCGGCAGCAAATCGATCCAGTGAGAGCTGGAGATCACGATCCGATGAAGCCAACAGGATCACATCATCAGACATTTTGTGCAAATAAAATAGCTTTTTAATTGCCATTTTTTTTGTTTTAACTATTTGCTTTTTTAAAAAATAAAAGGGTAGCTGGGCTGGAGCTCGGAGTAGAGTCATTGCTCCTTTGGGTCGAGGGCAGCCAGATGGGGTGGTTTGGTCATCTAGTCGAGAGGTCGAGAGAAGCCTTCCTGTCTGAGTGAGGCTGTTGCTCCCGTAAGCGGAAGACAACGGAAAGAACAAAACATATTTTTTAAGAATCTGAAAGCAGAGAAAGCTTTGTGAGTTTCTATGATTTTCCTCAATGCATTGTTTGGATGATCCAAGCATCTGTAGATAACCGAGATGTCAACATTCCAGGTTTGTCGGGGCAACACAAACAGTTTGAAATAATTTCATGCCTTTCTGCCCCCTATCTTCCAGCTTGTGCATATTTAACACTGATTTCTACGAACACGTGCAAAGAATGTTGAACAAATGTCAGCTACATGCGTAACCATTCCAAACACCTGCTTAAATAACACGTCACAATCTTTGGGTTTTGAGTTACTGGAGTTTAAAAACGTTTCCACCGCTCCCTGACACAAGTGGGCACATATGGAAGAGATGTTGACCATGCAGGAGCACGCCGGCTCTGCTTTAGTCTGAACATCTCGGACCTGTTTATGCACAGACCATCGGCAGTGCCTAATGAGACAACATTATTTATAATCTGGTGTGACAGCAGCGGCCTCACCATTAGACTGATAATGAGTTACTGGGATATTGACGGATGCTTGTCTATATTGGTATTCACCATTGAACCCCATGGTATGTCTCTGGGTTGCTGTGGATACCGACGTCGCCCGCTAAATGACCCAATAATAACAATAATGATAACAATGACAGCAGGATGATCGGTTTGAGGTCCAGAGTTATCAAACAGGAAAACGAGAGATTCACGTAAAAATGGAAATGTTAGCGCGGAGAAGAGGAGGGGGTTTCGATCAGGTAATCGATGATCACTGAGGTAGCATTAACGTTCACACATCTAACCCCCTAAACCCCACCACCTCGTTTTCTCATGCGGCCTCTCTTTCTTTTCTTGCTGCGGCGTTGCCATGACGACCAAGAAATGTGGGAATACCTCTGTCCTTCAGAGAGGAAAAAGGTAGAGATGGATAGAGACCAAGGGCAGGAAGAGGAAAAACGAAAAAGACGAAGAGAAGGATCGACTGAGCGAGAGTGTGTAGAGGACAAGACGTCACTACGTTTAAAAAAACCAAAACAAAAACTCTAAATTATCTCACACACTCTTAAACAAACATACGTCAGAGTCGATGCTCAGCCAAAACATTCGGCTCCCATCATAGGCTCTGGTTCTTAGAAAGAGAGTTAGTGGAAAGTGTTTTCGTACACACACACTACACACTACACACACACACACAAACACAGGATCACAGCAAAGGTTTAAACTGATTATTTTAAATTGACTAAATCAATGTTCCCTTTAAGCTACGCGCATGCGCAATTGCGTACTGCTCGCGGATTAATTGCGGTAGCTCAGTAGTTGGAGCATTCGCCCGCGGACCGGAAATTAACTGGAAGTTCGCGGGTTTGCATCCCACTGAGTGCACGTCTAAGGTCCTTCGAGAAGACTCCTTTCCCCCGTTTCTCCCACCATTGGCGCCGTCGTGGCAGCCTGCTGCGGTGCAGAACTGCTGCACAAAAATTTCCCCGGTGAGGGATGAATAGAGTAAGTAAAAAATAAAAAAATGCTTTTCAAACCGCTGCTTCGTAGTTTGGCGCGTCACTGCTGCTGACGTCACAAAAGAGTAAAGTTTTTGCTCCGCCCCCTTCTGCTCAGGAAGCTCACGTGTTTGCTCACACGTAAAAAATGAGAGGGAACATTGGACTAAACTAACTTATGCAGTGTGGGTTCAGATTAATATTGTGTGTCTAACAACACACACACACACACACACACTCAGGAACACTGAAACACTTTAAATGAAGTCTTAAAAAGTGAGAAAACTAATTAAAGAGATGTTTGTTACAATGAATAATTGGCACGACCTCTAACAAAACACACACCTCCTAAAAAACAGAAGTGTTTAGAGGTCGTGTGGAAAAACAACTTTTCAGAGTTTTCTCTTTTATTTTTAAACGTACTTTATTTATCGCAACAGGCAGCCATGATGGTGCCAATGGTGGGGATCAACGGCTAAGGTGCCGCCCTGGGCGGCTGGCTGCTGCAGTGCTCCCTGTTACTTCAGCGTATAATCGCCAACTTTCGCTGAGTTTCTGTCCCTTCTTCTGCTATGTTTTGTCTCTCTCTGAAAAATTCATTTTGATCGCACTTTGGACGTCATTTTGGACTTTGTTTGTGTCCGCTAGTTGATTTTTCAGAAATCGTCCGGCTAGCTCCCAACGGCTAGCTGGTTATGAAATCCTTCTGCCGTTGACATGCACGTTGACGTTTGCAACCAGCCCCTAGCTTTCGGAGGCACATCCGTGTGTGGTTGGAGGAGTTGGTTTGGTCCTGGGGGGGCTGAGGCGAAGGAGTCGATCTGGAGGAGGTGCAGAGAAAGAGACGGTCTAGAGGAGTTGCTTCGGGCCCTGTTTTTTTGCGGTTTATATGGAAACGTCTGGTTGCTCGCTTGAGGAACTGGAGGCACACACTCAGACCCAGTGAAATACAGAGAGGCCAATGTGGTGTTCTGCACTGCGGCCAGGCTTTGTGACCCATTCGGACCCCAGCTTTTGGGTTACCAGGTTGGACACTGTGCGCCATTGGAAAGGGACGGGGGGCATTGAGGTGAATGTCGTGGGTTTGATTCTCGGGTGGGGGCGCGGCTTGAAACACTGGCTTTTCTGAGTGCAGTTTGCATGTTCTCTCCGTGTATGCGTAGCAATTCTACGACTATTCCGATTTCCTCCCATCCTCCAAAAACATGCATCTTTGGTTGATTTCCCCTGGGAATGAGTGTGTGTGTGTGGATGGTTGTATGAGCGTGGCCCCAAGACGGGCTGGTGATCTATTCGGGGTATACCATGCCCCTTGCCTCGAATAAGCCGGGACTGGCTCTGGCACCTCTCGCAATCCCGAAGTCATACCTTTTTTTCTCAAGACAACAAACGAGTGTTTCCCACAGTGATGACACACTAGCGGGGGAGGAGGGTGACTGTGGGCGGACACGGTTGCTCAGTGGTAGAGCGTTCGCCCGCGGACTGGAAGTTAACCGTAAGTTCGCCAGTTTGATACGCACTGAGCCCATATCTAATTGTCCCTGGAGAAGACACCTAACCCCCTGCTTCTCCCACCATTGGCGATGTCGTGGCAGCCTGCTGCGGTGTAGGAGTGCAGCCCACAAATTTTCCCGGTGAGGGGTGAATAAAGTATGTAAAAAAAAAAAAAACAGCTACATTAATGGTTCCTTTTTCATAGCAGGAAGCGTTTCCTGCCTGGTTCTCATTTCCGCCCTGGTTGGGCGGGGCTAAAAGGGTCACTAGGACCAGTGTCAAAATTCAAGGCGGAGTCTAATTACAGGTATGGGGGATGAGCAATAGTCAGGTTTCACCTCTCCCCCCAGAGATGTGATAACTCTTCTTAAATTAGTACGTTGTTCCACGACGCAAATTATGGACGTTTATGTGTTTATAAAACAATAATTAATTATTTAGTTTTTGATGAGATTTTCAAACTAAATGTTAAAACGACACGAAGCTAACGAAACCCTCAAATTTACGAACACAAGACGAGTTTTAACAAGAAACAGAACTGACAAAAGACACGTTTATAGATAAATAATTCACAAACACACTCTGTAAAAACACACACACACACAGGAACACAACTTATTCTCATAAAGAGACTAAACTAGCTAAACTGATGTGTGTTTTTATAAATAATTGACGCAATCGCTCTCTAACAACACACACACACTTTCTGGAACACAAAAAAGCTTTAGACTACTTCTTAAAAACACGCTCATGCTCAGACACACACACTCAGGATCAAGAAAAAAGTATAAACAAAGCGTTGTAATGAGTCAAAACGAATAAAATGTGTGTGTTTAGATAGTTTATTAACACGTATGCTTTCTAAGAAAACACACACACACACGTGTGATTGTAATCACAGAGGATAATCAGTAGAAAGTCAGGCTCCTATGGATTTACCTGCTCAGTGTTTTGTGAACCTATGGTTGCCATGACAACCCATCCAGACTATAACAGCCTCCATCCTCTCCAACATGATTTTCCTCACCTTGATCGCCCCAAATTCTCCCCAACTCCCTCTCTTTGCCGCCCACTCACACAAGTTGCAGACGTGGTCGGAAAGCACAGAGGACTAAACCCCCTCTTACACCACCCGTCTCCCTCATCGCCCTGCCTCACCCAAACCTCACGTCCTCCTCTCCTGCATCCCTTTCACCTTCATGCCAACCTGCAGAAAACATCCCCTCAGATTCTCTTTTTTATTTTTTTTTTCGGGCAACTTGCATTTCCATGGAAACATCCAGAAACCATGGTAACTATTTTAGCAGAGCCGAATGCTTTGGAAACTGCTGCACTCGTCCCCTCATTCTGCCATCTCTCTCTCCCTCATGCTATTTTTACCTTCCTTCGTTTCCTCCATGTACCTGCACTCAGATGTACTGTACCCGTCCGTGTGTGTGTGTGAGTGTGTGAGATGCTAAGTGGAAGACTTTCCCACTTCTCTGTTCATGGGTGATGCACCTGCTTGTGCTCCTATGGTTTAAGACCACAGGTGTCAAACAGAAGTTCACGGGAGTAAATTTGGACCACTTTATGATCCAATTCGGCCCCCATGATGAAATCGATCATTTTGATGTTAATATATTAAAAAATTTTGATAAAAGGAACTATTTTCTCATTTTTAACATTGGTCTCTGAGCTTGAGCCCCTATTTTAGGTTTTTATTGGAATGAATTTTTTTACATTTGGCATCATGGTCAAATAAAATCTGCCAGATCCCAACACGTGTTGTATTTTCCACCCCGAACTTCCTCCCTTTCCGTTCCTGCTTACCTTCAGCTTGTCCTTTCAAGTGTTTGGAGGCGTGCGCGCCTGTCAGGCTTCAGACTCCCCCCGTGGGAAGCAGTCTGATGATGTGAACTGGAGTAAAGCTGCAGTGAATGAACTGCAGTCACAACAGCAACCCACTCCTCACTGACATGATAGACTCAGCATCAGATATCACCAACAACAGCTTTGTTCTTACCACCAGAAGTTTAGGTTCATGGTCAAAAACAAAGTGGAAAAACTTTAAGAGAAAAAGACAAGAATAAATCAAACTATGGATCAAGGTATCAAACAAAATGTCTACACCTGACTAATACGTACCTGAAAATCAAATCAGGTAATCTCTTGCTGTTACTGAGGAACTGTAGGCAGTTTCATTTCGGATATCTCCCAAACTGCATTCGCAAAAATGTTACGGATGCCTCAACAGCCCAACTATTCAATGCTTTCTCTACATTCTGTGGGAAAAGGCATACAAATTAGGGGTCTCATTTTTTAAAACTGGAAAGTGTTTGTACAGTCTATGGTTTATATATCCGGTGTCATGAAGTGGTGTGCAGGTGGAAAGAGGAGGACCCAATTGCTTTCCGTTACGTTCCGTCATCTTCCGCTTGTTCCGGGGTCGGGTCGCGGGGGCAACAGCCTCAAACGGGCAGCCCAGGCCTCTCTCTCCCCGGCTGCATCCTCTAGCTCACCTGGAAGGATCCCAAGTCGTTCCCCGGCCAGCTGTGAGACATAGTCTCTCCAGCGGGTCCGGGGTCTGCCCCTTGGTCTCCTCCCGGTGGGACGTGCTCAAAACACCTCGCCCGCGAGGCGCTCGGGGGGCATCCTGACCAGATGCCCGAACCACCCCATCTGGCTCCTCTCAACCTGGAGGAGGAGCGGCTCAACACCGAGCTCCTCCCGGATGGCAGAGCTCCTCACCCGATCTCTGAGTGAGAGCCCAGCCCCCCTGCGGAGGAAGCTCATTTCGGCCGCTTGTACCCGCGATCTCATTTTTTCGGTCACCACCCACAGCTGGTGACCATAGGTGAGGGTAGGAACGTAGATCGACTTGTAAATCGAGAGCTTTTCTTTTCGGCTCAGCTCTCTCTTTACCACGACGGACCGATGCAGCGTCCTAGTTATTGCTGATGCCGCACCGATCCGCCTGTCGATCTCCCGCTCCATCCTTCCCCCACTCGTGAACAAGACCCCGAGATACTTAAACTCCTCCACTTGGGGCAGGACCCTGTCCCTGACCCGCAGGAGGCATTCCACCCTTTTCTGAACGAGGACCCAATCGCAGGACAGAAAACATGGTTTATTTAAGTATGGTCGTCCAGTATTTCTGTGAAAGAAAAGAAAGTTTTAGTGGCGTGGCAAGAGGTTATTGTCAGAATGTGTTCTTGGTTAGGCAACCAGAAAGACCTGGCTGAAAGGGATGGTATGACCCTATGAGAAAGTCTGGGGTGATTGCCCTTATATAGGCAGCAGAGTCCCCAGATGTGTGGCATCAGAATAATCATCCTCAGGTGTCTCAATCAGGGTGATGAGGGAAGGTCCAGGGCTCCTTCTGGTGGCAGGTGAGGGGATCTGACAGTACTTCTCCCTCAGTGACCACCTCCAGGTGGTCAAGGAGCTTGTGGCGGGGCTTGATGTAACTTAACGTGGCTGACTTGACGTCACACGCGGCTCGATGTGGCTTGACTTGGCGTGTGGCTTGACTCGGCATGTGGCTTGACGTGGCTTAACTTGGCGGGCGGCTTGACATAGCTTGACTTGGTGCGCTGCTGAGCACGAATGATTACAACCCGCTATTGCATGTGCTTACTTGTCAAACTTGCACAACTAGTCCACACGTGAAACACAGTATTTCAAGCAAATTAAATATTTTCTGACATAAAAAGTTAGGGACAGGGTCCTGCCCCAAGTACAGGAGTTAAGTATCTCGGGGTCTTGCTGACGAGTGGGGGAAGGATGGAGCGGGAAATTGACAGGCGGATCGGTGCGGCGTCAACAATAACTAGGACGCTGCATCGGTCCGTCGTGGTAAAGAGAGAGCTGAGCCGAAAAGCAAAGCTCTCGATTTACAAGTCGATCTACGTTTCAACCCTCACCTATGGTCACCAGCTGTGGGTGGTGACCAAAAGAATGAGATCGCGGATACAAGCGGCCGAAATGAGCTTCCTCTGCAGGGTGGCTGGGCTCTCACTCAGAAATCGGGTGAGGAGCTCTGCCATCCGGGAGGAGCTCAGTGTCGAGCCGCTCCTCCTCCAGGTCGAGAGAAGCCAGATGGGGTGGTTCAGGCATCTGGTCAGGATGAGCCCGAGCGCCTTGTTGGTGAAGTGTTTCAGGGACGTCTCACCGGGAGGTGACCAAGAGACCCGCTGGAGAGACTATATCCCACAACTGGCTGGGCAATGACTCAGGATCCTTCCGGGTGAGCTGGAGGATGCAGCTGGGGTGAGAGAAACCTGGGCTTCCCGTTTGAGGCTGTTGCCCCTGCGATCCGGCCCCAGGAAAGCGGAAGAATACGGAACAGAAAGAGACTGGTGTGTTTTGATCTTTTTTTAAACCTCAGGGTTGTCGGCTACCTTAAAAAAACAGTCATAATATAAATGGTTTCGATTAATAAATCATTTCTTACTTCTAAATTTAGTTTCCTCTACAAGTTAAACTCAGTATGCACTCGTTGTTAATTTTTTTTTTTTTCCTGCAGTGTATTCCGTTGTTTAAAAATCTGCCTGTGACACTCTCATCTCCCAATCTTTCACTTTAACTCCGTAGCTTTAGGAGTAAATGGAAACTTTATTGTTCCCATCGAACGAGTGGATGTCTTTATCAGAGAGAATCTTTCAGACTGCTTGTTCTCTCTGAATACAGAAACAGTTATGAGGAAATGGTTTGGGAACACCTAAAGATCCTCGTTGTTGGGCCAGATGATGACGGGGAAGTCCAGGCATCTCAACTAAGGCGACTGTTCCTGAGACTTCACCTGGAATATTAGAAGATCACAATTGGGTGGCACGGCGGTGAAGTGATTAGCACACTGGCATCACAGCAAGAAGGTTGGGGGTTTAAGTCCTAGGTGAAATGAAGCTTGGAACACATGTCTTTCTGTGTGGAGTTTGCATGTTCTCCCTGTGCATGCGAGGGTTTCCTTCGGGTACTTCAGTTTTCTCCGACTCTCCAAAAACATGCATGTTAGGTTGATTAGCCGCTATGAAATTATCCCCTGATTCCTCTTCTGAGGGCTCCCCTGGTTTTTAAGGGGGTGATTCCCCTTAAAAAGGCATCTGGGGACTCTGCTGCCTTTTTAAGGGGAATCACCCTGGACCTCAAAATTATCGCCAGGCGACAGACTGGCGACCTGTTCAGGGTGTACCTTGCATGTCTTAAATCAGCTGGGATACGCTCCCGCAACCCTCCCAGGGAATTAGCAGTTCAGAACGCAAAACGAATCGCGCGCGGACCGGAACTTTGCGGGTTTGCATCCCACAAAGAGCACGTCTAGGGTCCTTTGAGAAGACACCTAACCCCCACTTCTCCCACCATTGGCGCCGTTGAAGGGCAGCCTGCTGCGGTGTAAGGAGTGCAGTGCACAAATTTCCCCGGTGAGGGATGAATAGAGTTATCCTTTAATTGGGGGAACTGTAAATTTAAAATGACTAACTGGAGTTTTGTGGGATGTAGCAGATGGGTTTTAACCAGACAGAAATGAGAGATCAGATGAGTTGAGATCGATCGCTCACAGGCCAGTACAGTCGTGATTGGTTAAGTTTTCCACATGTTTAGACCTCCACCACGAGCCACACATCTAGAACAGTCCTTCCAACCTTGGAGAAAAGAACATAACTCAGGACGAGAAAAGAGTCTTTACGGATCATTTCCACGCTCCGTAATTTATAATAGTCTGTGTAAAAAAAAACCCATAAAACCTGTGGAGAAGTGAGTGAGTACCATTGGGAACCAGTAACTATTACATATAGCTCATCATGGCCAAGCATGAAGAAAACAGCTTGCTCACAGTGCTTTCAACCGAAGCTATTTTCAATATCGCAGCCATTTTTATTGTTCCTGAAAGCAAAGGGAATTGAATACATTAACTTTTCCTTGCATGAATTGTTGCTTAATTTAGTCCATTGTTGAGAATAGCTCTTTAGTAGGGCTCCAGGTTTAATGCCTCTGGTTTAACTCCTGAATAAATCCGTCTCATGGTTTTTGTTTTATCTCCGACCTTTTACCACCAAGGCAAGTGGGCTCCTTACCTGGGGTCTCGGTCTGGGTGGGATTTATATCCATGGTCAGCAAGAAACAAAATTCATAAAGCCATACCTTTTACTATTTTATTCTTTTTTTTCGACATTTTCCTTTAGGGGTCACCATAGCAATTCAGTTTCTTCCATCTAACCCAGGGGTGGGCAAACTTTTTGACTTGCGGGCTTTATTGAGTTCTAACATTTGACAAGTGGGCCGGAATCTGTAGGGGCAGAGGGAGGAGCAGACGGATGGCATGCTTTGGTAACCGCTAGATTAGACTGATAGAATGGTGCCAGATTTTAAACAAGCACGTTAAATGTTACATCAAGAGCGTTAAATTTCAAATTTAGCGGCGCTAGGTTTAAAATCTAAGCGCTTGATGTAACATTTTGCTTGTTTTAACATCTAACACGCTTGTTTACGTGCGTGTATTGAGCCCGATGGCTTTCCATATCTGTGCACACTGTTTATTTTGAAGGTGTGCGCATCACGGAGACATACACAGTTTAATGGGAGCAGTGTTGTTGTATTTTTGGCACCATCTAGTGATGACCATCAGAATTGCAGAAAAAATCAAACTAACATGGTTTATTTTTTTTAAATTTTCTACTTTGGCGGAACGGATTAAAACGTTTAACGGGCCGCATGTGGCTCGTGGGCCGTAGTTTGCCCATGCCTGAACGAACCCTATCTCCTGCATCTTTTTCAGTCACACCAACTATCTTCATGCCTTCCTTCACTGTATCCATGAACCTCCTCTTTGGCCTTCCTCTAGGCCTCTTTCCTGGTGGTTCCCAACCCAGCATCCTTCTGCCGGTGTCCCCTCTCTCTCTCCTCTGCACATGTCCAAACCATCTCAGTCAAGCCTCTCTGACTTTATCTCCAAAATCTCTAACATGTGCTGTTCCTCTGAATTGTTTTACAATTAAATTGATATCTTTACACAATACAAATTAATATCACAATGTCCAGAATTTACTGGATTATTATTATTTAAAAATTTTCTACCACCATATTTTGTCACATTAAAAAAAAAAAGCAACTTTCTCTTTCGTTTCATCAGATTTTCTACTTTGGGAGAGTGGGATTTAATATGATACAGAGATGTGAGTCAGGAGATGTGAAGAAGCATGAGAAAAGAAAAATAACTAATAAGACGTTCTGTTATGTCTCTAGTGTGCCGGGAAAGGAAATAAAGCCATTACCGAGAAACCTAATATGTCCCATTTTTCTTGTTTTTAGGTAATAATTTATGTTTCACCAGAACGCCGATGCGTTAGTGGGCTTTCTGTAAAGCTGTGGTCACACAAGCATGAGGAAACTAGAAACATCTCTCACAACATGATTTGTGCAGACAGAATAATTTAATGATAAAGGAAAAAGAGCCGATGCAGAAAAAAAAAAAAAAGTCTCTTTGTTTCTTAAAAATTGAGCTGCCCATTATATTTTCATCACAGAAAACCATGAGACGTGCAGAAATCACGACGAGCTTTCTCTTCTTTTCCTCCTCCACACTTTGGAGTATACGCTTACATTTTTTTTACTGTAAAGTATTGCACATTTTCTTCATTAGCAAGTAAAGTTAAATTAGTGTAATTATTTTAATGAAAAGCCCTCAGAGGATTTCTTTTTCTTTACTTTTTGAAAGCAGATGAATCCCTCTCACCTCGAGCTCAGAACTCTTGCTGAATTTGGTAGGAAAGCAACAAAAAAAAAAAGGCACCCTAGCAGAAAAGCGCAAAAAACAATATTCTAAAATAATAATGCAATTACCAAACATAATGCAGATGAAAGCATAGGCCCATACGTAAGCCTGTTCCCCTAAGACCTGCTCAGGATGTACTCAATGGGAAAAAACAATTACATGGCCATGAAATGAATATAAGGTAAATTCAGTTATCCGAGTCCTTTGAAGATGTTTGAGGACGAGTAAGCAAATCTAATTCAGCAGCGAGGGTTTGTAGCAGAAAAGCCTGTGAGGAGAAAAAAAAAAAACTCCCAAAGTGCAGAGATTAGTTGGATGTACTGCCAGTTTTTTCTTCGCCGGAGAGAGTGTGTGCGTGTTAGCATGTGTGTGAGGTGGTTTGCCACAAACCAATCTGGTCTGAGATGGTGAGACGAGACAAACCTCCACATTTGCAGAATTCCTGGGATCTAATGATGAGAAACCAGCAGAGGTGCAGAACGTTATGATCAAAAACATGCAGAGAGAACAAAATGAACAAATGCATAAGGTTGACAAAATAAAAGAGAAAGAAGCTCCGTGTGTGTGAAAATGGAGAAGTTAATGGGAAATTTTTCATTGGAACGCAAGTCTTCCCACTGTTATTTATTTATTTGTTTATCTAAAGGACGGTGTGCAGGAACACAAAAAAGATGGCTGCACCAGATCTAGTGTGAAGATAATTTCCATCCATGTTTTTTGTGCTACGGATGGCAGGGTTGTGGGTGTTCTTCCAGGATTCTGAGGTGTCTTTAAAAAACTACGGTATAGACACAAACAGAAGAGAGAGCGAGTACATCGGAAGAAGGATGCTGGATTTGGAACCACCAGGAAAGAGGCCTAGAGGAAGACCAAAGAGGAGGTTCATGGATGCAGTGAAGGAAGACATGAAGATAGGTGGCGTGACTGAAGAAGATGCAGGAGATAGGGTTGGGTTAGGGGTGGGCAAACTTTTTGCCACATTGAATTCTAACATTTGACAAGCGAGCCTGATCTGGGGCTGGGGTGGGGTGTGCGGATGGGGGTTGCGGCCCGCTAAACCAAACAGTGTTCTTACTACTTTAATTATTAGAAACGTTGGGCAAAATATGCACCAAAATGCAGAAAAATTACTTCTTTTTCAAAATTTTTGGGTATGGAATGTTCTAGACCTCCTAAACCCCCTAAACTGGTGCTCGTTTTGTCTATGACCTCACGCCCAATGGATGGCGTGCTTTGGTAACTGCTAGATTAGACCGATAGAATGGTGCGCTACATTTTAAGCAAGCGCTAAATGTTACATCAAGAGCGTTAAATTTAAAATCTAGCGGCGCTAGGTCTGAAATCTAGTGCGATAGTGCTTAAAAACGTACATTTAGTGACGCTAGGTGTGAAATCTGAACGCTTGATGTAACATTTTGTTTGTTTTAACATCTAACACGCTTGTTTTACATGCGGGTATTGGGCCCGATGACTTTCCATATCTGGTCCTGGATTCAAACCTTTAATGAGCCGCATGTGGCCCGCGGGCCATAATTTCCCCATTCCTGGGTTAGGTGGAAGAAACTGACTTGCTGTGGCGACCCCTGAAGGGAAATGCTGAAAGAAGAAGAAGAAGACAGACACAAGCATTGATATTTGATTTAACACTTGAAACATACATTAGTCTCTCAGAGGGGAGACACTCTCTGGTTTCTAACCATTATTTAGTTTCTAATTCGGTGAATATTCAAAGAGAGAGGTCACTTATACGCCTCCAAAACTTTACGTACAAGACATACATCTCAGTTAGGTAAGACTTAGAAACTCGGCAAACTAAGGCTTTTATTGAGTACAGTATTAGACTTTGGCATGATATCCATAGACAAGGAGGAGGAGCTAATGAATTAGGCGGGGCTTCCGACATACAAAGAGAAAAAGGTCGCCCCCATAAAGCCAAACCGGTACTAACCAGCCTGGGACATCCAACCCTTAGATCCTTTTTATGTTGAAAAAAAATTCAGAAAATACTTTTTTAGAAAAAACAATCGGAAAAAACTGAAAAGAAACCTTTTGGAGATCCAGTTGAAGGAGGGATGCC
Source organism: Neostethus bicornis (assembly GCA_902685375.1). Taxonomy (NCBI): domain Eukaryota; kingdom Metazoa; phylum Chordata; class Actinopteri; order Atheriniformes; family Phallostethidae; genus Neostethus; species Neostethus bicornis. Next base: position 4,794,624 of record LR738556.1, read on the forward strand.
CCGCCCAGGACAGACAGGCACTGAATCCAGAACTAGAAAGAGAGCAACCAAGCGCCAACTGGACAGTGAAAATAAAGCAGATGGTTAAAAGCGGTAAAGAGAAAGTTAATAAGAGAAGCCAGATCGTTGGCGCCATCTGGCTGTGCGTTTAAAGAGAGAGAGACGACAAGGACCGAAATGCATAGAAATGAGCTGATGAAATTCTGTCAATACTGGATGGAGTGGAGGAGAGCTGCTTATGTGCTTCCAGAAGATATCTTGAGAGAGTATAACGAGTATTTAAAAGATTACTTAGCTGCAATAGGCTAAGCACCCCAGTAGGGCGGCGATGGCTAGCAAAAGAGGTGCTTTCGATTATTATTATTTCAATTATAGGTTAATTATCTTATCTACTTTTTTTTAGCCTCTCCCATTAGAGTCCTGCTGCTGAAGTGGTGGTTTCATAAAATTTCCTTCAAAATGTCATTTGAAGTCCAAAAAATGTCTTTCTAAGGTTTCAAAGCAGCCTGAAATCCGTGTAGTCCCTCATTCATCCAGGAGTGATCCATAGTAGAAAATGTTTCAAAAAAGTCTTCTGGACAGTTTAATTCTTGAACGAGACGTTTCGAGTTCCATCCGGAAATCATTTTCAATCCGAATGAAATGGACTGAAAACTGGATCTATTTATACTAACCTGAGTAACAGGTAAAAAAATAGTAAAGACGGGCTCGACCAATGAGCCTGTATTACCTAAGATGGCCGTGAATGGCTCCTATTGTAGCCACAGACCAGTAAACGAACCCTATTATAATAATGCTAAAAGCCTAATGAATTGAAAATACCTGCTAACAAGAGGCGTGAAACTGAATCACGAGGTGTCATCTTTAGTCCATGGCTTCAAAAGGCTGCTATAGATACCGGGCAAAATGTATCTAAGGCCTCCACTCCGATTCAGTGAGGGACTCTCTTTCATCACAAAGATGTCTTCCTTCACCCCTCTTTCAAACCATCCTTTCTCTCTACTTAAAATCTTCACCTCACTGTCCTCAAAAGTGTATTTGGTGGATTTAAGATGCAGATGTACAGCAGACTGTGGACCACTTGAGGCTTCTCTTCTGTGTTGGTAAAGTCTTTTGTGGAGTGGTTGCTTCGTTTCCCCAATGTAGTGTTCTTTGCAGCTCCCTTCACTGCACCGGATCGAATAAACTACATTGCTCTGTTTTTCTGTAGGCATCTTGTCTTTGGGATGTACTAGTTTCTGCCGTAATGTGTTGACCGGTTTAAAGAAAACTGGGATGTCATGTTGTCTGAAGATTCTCTGTAACTTCTCGGACAGTCCTGACACGTAGGGAATAGACACTCAATTTTTCCTCTTCTCAGTTTCTGTTTCCCTCTTTTCACGTTTCTTGGACGCTCTCACCCTATTCAGGGCCCATTTGGGGTATCCACAGACCGAGAGGGCTTTTTGGACATGCTGTGTCTCCTTCTCTTTAGCCTCTGTGCTCGTGGGTACCTCCTCGGCCCTGTGTTGTAAAGTTCTGATGACACCCAGTTTGTGTTGCAATGGATGATTAGAGTCAAACTATAGGTATTGGTCTGTGTGAGTGGGTTTCCTGTAAACTTCCAGTTGCAAATTCTCTTCCTCTCCTATGATCACAGCGCAGTCTAAAAAGGCCAACTGGTTGTCCTTGGAGTCTTCACGTGTGAACTTGATGTTAGGATCCAGTTTCACGCCTCTCGTTAGCAGGTATTTTCTATTCACTAGGCTTTTAGCATTTTTATAATAGGGTTCGTTTACTGGTCTGTGGCTACAATAGGAGCCATTCACGGCCATCATAGGTAACACGGGCTCATTGGTCAAGCCCGTCTTTACTATTTTTTTACCTTTTACTCAGGTTAGTATAAATGGATCCAGGTTTCAGTCCATTTCATTCAGATTGAAAATGATTTCCGGATGGAAGTCGAAACGTCTCGTTGAAGAATTAAACTGTCCAGAAGACTTTTTAAAAACTTTTTTCTACTAAAGCAGCCTGAATTAAAACGTTCTGGTCTTAATGGGTCAACATTGAGACCACACATAAACCCAGCTCTTCACATCCTTCTCTATATACTCAGGCATCCATGTTTGAACTTTTTGATTCCGACTCTCATCTTGTGGCTCAGCAAATATGTCACCATGGCGACACTTAGGGAAGATGTATTTTGTTGGGCAAAAAAAGAATTGGATGTGCTTTATTGATCCCAGACCTATCTGAGGAGAGAAACCTAGAGAATGAAGCTAATAACGATCTATTTTTCATCATATTACAGTTTTCTCCTCTCTTCTCTAAAGGGGAGGGCATTGCTTTCTAAGAACTGCTGCTGCTTTTTTTCTTCCGTATATGTGGACAAACTCTCCGAGTCACTGGGACATGGACATATATGGTCCGCTTTGCTGTATGAGCATTCTACTGTGCTACAATCCTTGCTGGAAGGCAGATACTGAGACTCAAATAAAAAAAAAAAACACATCACGCAGGCATATTTTTCTGGAGTTGTGCGACGAATATGTCCTGTCGTGTTTGTGCTTTGTTGTAGACCTTCTTTCGGAAGTAGAAATTCGCAGATAGAGCAGCATTTTCTTCTGTTGTTAGAAATGTTTTGTTGGTTAGATGTTTGTGGACATTTCCGATGCCTTTAGGTATCTATAGAAACCAAGATAGCTTCACCATCATGGCTGACAAACACAAAATTCAATTCAATTTTATTTGTATAGCCCAAAATCACAGAATTTCTGTCTCAATGGGCTTCACAAGAAAAAGAGGAACAAATACACAGCAAGAAAAATAACTAACAAATGCGAACTAAACAAGACTAGCACATTTATGCACTTAGACTCTCCTTCTCGGCGAGGAAAAACTCCTAAAAAAACCATCAGTGGGGAAAAAATAAGAAACCTCGTGGGGATCCACATGAAAGAGACATCCATCCCCGGAACGAGCAACCAATGTGTCAAAGATTATTGTTTAAATATTAGCTTATTCTAATCTACAGCTAAATATCTAAAGAAGTCAATAGATGTTCTTCATCCTGATGGAAACACGGGAGACTCCTCAGCCCAGCGATGCCCTGGACAGGGATTAGTAGATGGATTTCATCCTGATGGAGCGAGGATGATGAAGCACGTCTTCATCATTCCAGGGCAGGAACGCAGAGTCGTGAATGGGGCTCTCTCCCAGAGAAGAGGGAGAGAGGTGGACAACATGTGAATTAGGGCTGAAACAGTTAATCGATTTAATCGATTATAATCGATTATCAAAATAGTTATCGACTAATTTGGTCATCGATTAATCGTCTAAAAAGTTTTTGCTGTCAACTGCACTTAAATTGGTCTCCATGTGGGGCAGTATAGAGCAAATTGACGATGCCAGCTACCAAAATAGGAGGAGAAGAAGATAGCAGGCAATCATTGGCCTTCATTTCACCCCGCCTCACGTGATCAGGCAGATTCAACAAGATGGTGGAAAGAAAAACACATACAAAATCATCAGAAATTTGAAAAAGACTCGCGTTAATATGCAAAATTTGCGAAACGGACACGTTTCGGCATGGAAGCATAACGACGCTGCACGAACAGCGAACATTTGCTCTTACTGGAATAAACCCAACGTGTTGTTTATGTGGTTATGAGTTGGGTTTTAAACGATTACATTATATAATATGCCGAAAAAGTAATATTTATTAAATTGTCATTGTTATCCGATTAATCGAATAATCGATCCAATAATCGCCAGATTAATCGATTGCCGAATTAATCGTTAGTTGCAGCCCTAATGTGAATTGTATTGTACCAACTAGCAGTGTAATTCTAAATAAACAGACAATAGAGAACAATGAATGAGATAGAAAGCCAGGGGTTAAGGACGGGGGAAGGGGATACAGACCCTGGTTAGGGTAGGGGTAAGGGGAAAGAGGGATACAGACCCTGGTTAGGGTAGGGGTAAAGGGAAAGAGGGATAGAAACAAAATATATCGTATCAAAACGTATTCCATATATTTTGTACTCATGTTGGTTGCTACTTTTTCCATTTTGAAGCTCCATATTTGGTTTAGATCTTTAATTACTAGCAGTGGTGGAACGTAACGAAGTAAATGTACTTTGTTACTGTACTTAAGTAAAAAAATTGTGTATCTGTACTTTACTTAAGTAAAATTTAAGACCGGTACTTTTACTTTTACTTCACTACATTTTTAGAGCAAATATCTGTACTTTTACTTTGCTATTTTTTAAAAGTGTGTTTTTTTTTCGTTACATTTTCGTTCAGGAATTTGAAAAATACACAGGTTTTTTAACGCATCTTGAAGCCGCATCGTCAAAATCAAAAGAAGCAGTTGATCGGGAGAAAAAGTCATGAATGAGAAACATTTTAGTACAAATTAAAAAGAGTCAGAAGATTGTTGTTCGTTGTGTTTACTTTTAAATAAAAAGTTGAGCCATCATTACACAGAGCAGGGGCGGATCTAGAATTTTCCAAAGGGGGGTGGGGCTTTGACATTTTCCTCCATTTTGGCAGCCCATTCACTGGCCCTTCCAGGGGATAGCTTGACTTGTCCCCTTTCCTTTTATTTCATTTATTTATTTAATTTGTGGACCAAAAGAGGCGGGAGAGGGGGGTCACACCCCTGCAGAGTATTTATCCTGGTTACCATGGTGACGCCCTTTGGCACGAAAAATAACATTTGAATTACGATAGAATACTTTTACTTTTTACTTAAAAAGTACAATTTACACCAACTACTTTTGTACTTTTACTTAAGTAGATTTTTTTATTGATATTTTTACTTTTACTTAAGTAAATTTTTTGCCTAAGTATCTGTACTTTTACTTAAGTACAAAAAGTGAGTACTTCATCCACCACTGATTACTAGTTATTGTGTAAACTAAAGCTATGAGGATTTTAGTTACGCTTAAACCGTCCTATTAACTGTCTGTCTCAAACACAGTCCGTATTCGTACAGTTTTACCTGGTCTCTCATTGGCTGCAGACTTTTATCTCGTTCACACTGTGCAGATCGATTTACATACACAATGTGTCACCCATTTTTGTGCCAGGACATTCAACACCTACACACGTACACACGTATGTGGGCGCCCACACAGAACCTTCTGTTGGATATATTTGTAAAATAAACCTGAACCTGTTTTTTTGGCATGGTTGCCTAATTCTAAAATAGAATATGTAGTCGAGTCTTTTAAATTTGACCTGATTTTCTTTAAAAAAAAAAAAAAAACAAAAAAAAAACCCCAGCCATATTTTAGCAACGTTTAACTATGAATAAACATGCAAATTTAATTGGAACGCTGAGGAAACTTTTAGTAAATAGCTCATGGAGACAGAAAGCGTCCGGATCCCTCACCTGCTGCCAGAGGGAGCCCTGGATATTCCTATCCAACCTGATTAGGGTCACCTGAGGATGATTCGTGATTCCACTCATCTGTGCACCCTGCCATCTTTTTAAAAGGTAATCACCCAGACTGCCCTGTCAGGTCTTACCATCCCTTCCAGAAAGGTCACCCTGGTTGCCTGATCCTGTTTGAACTTTGTTATCATTTATTACATGTTATTATTTAAACATGTAAATTATGAAATGGACAGTCTTTGCCATGCTATGCTATAGTCATATTACAAGTTATTAACAACAAGTTTTACAAGCTATTACACATATTAGCTATTCATATTTGCAAGTCACTATCAACAGATATTTAAGATTAACATAAAATAGTCAGCGTATTTTTACTACCATAAGGCCAAACCAAAAAAAAAAAACAAAGTCTTTGATTTTTTTCAAAATGAGCGGCGCACCCTATCGTGCAGTGCGCCCTATGTGTGTTGTGAAAAAACAAGTGAAGCAGATGAACATGTGGGAGCGATGGATGACCAGAGGAGACCACAGCTTCGCGAACGGTGGAAGGCAGCGTCGGGCGAGTTACGCCACAGTTTGCCAGTGGATTGTAGATGCTAAGGCTAACGTGTCTGCCGGCACTGTTGTCTGAGCTTTCGGCAAAGACGGCATCATTTCCGAGGAGCCGGACGGTACAGAAAGTGACTCTGACAGCAAGGAATGTGAACCTGCTATGTTGGATTTAGCGCAGCTGTTAGATTCTGAACCAGAGGATGAGGACTTTGATGAATTTGATAAATGACTTTATGATGACTGTAAATAATATTTAAATAAAGACAACCAAACTCAGTTTTACTCCCGATCTATTTTTAAATACGCACACTTGTCTGCTGGTGTATGTGTTGTTGTCAGGCGGACGTACGTAGTAGAGGACATGTATATAAAACCCACGCCCTATCATTAGGTGCGCCTTATATGTGTGTTAAATACAGAGCACACAAAACTGGAACTGCGTCTTTTAATACAGTGCGCCTTTTGGTCGTGAAAATACGGTATATTTACCAAAGTTGGCACGAAGCATGGTCTTGACTCAGTTGAGCGGACGCTTCAGATTATAGTTTCTTGCTTTTACTGCGACTCTTTCTACTTCCTCATCCTGTTTGAAGAAGAAAATCTATTGGTAGAGAAACCTCTCTCTTCTATTTCTACACCCCATTCCTTCACGAACTCTGTTTTTTCTGTCTTACTCCCACCAGCCACCATCTGCTCCTCCTGAGATTCTGAGATCTACCAGGACCACTTGTTTTGTTCCGAGAGCTTTTCACAGAGCAGGTTAGAAGGTCACGTCTGCAATGCTCCCCAATGAGGTGTTTACAAATGTCTTCTCTCATCTGCCAATGTCCCACTGAGTTTCAGTCCAGGACCAGAAGTTTCACCTGTTCTTTTTTAAAAGCTTTGTCAGACCTCTATACTTTAGGTTTGTCCTGGTCAGTGGCAAACGTCCAAAGTTCCTGATAGCACCTTCGGCTCTGTTCCAACCAATGAGGCTGGATCAGTGTGAAAGGAAACGGGTCAAAGCGTGTTTTATTGTGTTTCTCAAGGAAGGCTGCCAAGAGAATCCAAACCTACTGAACCCTCATTTCAGCAAGTCTCAAATTCCACTATCCAGGTGATGTCCTGCAAAGAAAGGGCACACTTAAACGAACCGATACGTTAGTGAAAATGGCTCTAAACTAGGGCTGAAACAACTAATTGAATTAATCGATTATTGAAATAGTTGTCAACTAATTTAGTCGTCGATTAATCGTTTAGAAAGTTTTTGCTGTCAACTGCACTTAATATTACACAACTTGATTGTTTTTTGTGTATTTTTACTCATGTTAACCTAGGTCATTTTTGTTTGGTACTATACCTCTGAACAAGGTTAAATTTACAAATCTAAAACTGTTAATGATTTCTTGTTTTTAAATGTGATCCTGGATGGTCAACAGTTTACATTTTATGTTTTTTTAACCAGTACTATAAAACACATTTTATGGGTGCTCGTGATTTACCTTTACTGTATACAGTAAGTAGATTTATTATTTTATATTTGCTGTGGAAATGGAAATATTCTCCCTCTTTATTTCACAGAAAGATTAACATTTTTACTTATTAGAATGAGCTCAACGTGTTGTTTAAGTGGTTATGAGTTGTGTTTTGCATAACTACATTCAATAAAATGCCAAAAAACTATTATTTATAGTTTTTTGGCAAATTCACCCGATTAATCGATTAATCGAGCCAATAATCGCCAGATTAATCGATCATCGAAATAATCGTTAGTTGCAGCCCTACTCTAAACAAATGTAATTGAACAAATAGGATTTCTAATTTCTGACCAATAGCACCTCATACCCTCTAGCTTCCATTGGACCTCTCCTTCAAGCTCTGATTCATTTTAGATCCAATTAGGTTTCATCAGAAACTCTGATGTAACCTCAAGTGTTTCTATACGATCGTGATCCAGAACAGCTGTACGACAACTATCATTGGACATCTGCATTTTTCACACACTGGATCGACCAGGTTGATCCCCATAATTGGACAGATGTAGCACCACGTGACCGTGAACAATATGTTTGTCCGTTGAACACAGACCAAAGCGGTTCACGTTACACCCCAGAGGGAAAATGGTTGTGCTCTCTGGCATGAAGGTGAAAGCAACAGCATGTCGGTTCATATAAAAGGGGTCTTTGTTTTTTAAATTATAGCCAAAATATAGGCTGTTTGACCTTCAAAGACATCTCGTGAAGCTCTGTAGAGGTTTTTGGGCGATGGATTATCCACATGAAGGGATCGGTAATGAGGGAATACTCTGGCTTTGCTTGCTTCTCATGGGACCTCTGCTTTGATTATCAAAAAAAAAGAAACATAAAAGTGAAATAATTGACCAAAAACATCAAACCGTGCTAAAGGTTTCACCTAAATCTGGTCAGATTTAGTCAAATAAAATATTGTAACTACGTACAACTAAGATTTTATATTTCACTCACGTCTCTAAGTGGGTGAAGCCACACACTGCCTTCTAGTATTTTAGAAAATGTCTATTTTTTAAGGAAGTAAAGTAGCTAACTTTATGTCAGCAATAACCAGGACGCTGGATCGGCCCGTCATGGTAAAGAAATACCTGTGCCGAAAAGCAAAGCTCTCGATTTACAAGTCGATCTATGTTCCAACCCTCACATATGGTCACCAGCTGTAGGGGGTAACCGAAAAAATGAGATCACAGATACAAGCGGCCAAAATGAGCTTCCTCTGCAGGGTGGCTGGGCTCTCACTCAGAGATCAGAGATGAAGCTCCGCCATCCGGGAGGAGCTCGGAGTCAAGCCGCTCCTCCTCCAGATCGAGAGGAGCCAGATGGGGTGGTTCGGGAATCCGGTCTGGATGCCCCCCAAGTGCCTCACTGGTGAGGTGTTTCGGGCACGTTTCACCAGGAGGAGACCAACAGGCATACCCCAGACCTGCTGGAGAGACTATGTCTTACAGCTGGCTGGGGAACGACTCGGGATCCTTCCGGGTGAGCTGGAGGATGCAGCTGGGCTGAGAGAAGCCTGGGTTTCCCGTCTGAGGCTGTTGCCCCTGCGACCAGGACCCGGATAAGCGGAAGCTGACGGAACGAAACATTAAATAACCATATCAAACCCAACAAATGAATAAAAAAAAAAACTCTATTGAGCTACACTGCCAAACAACACTGCTCCCATTAAAATGTGTGTGTCTCCGAGATGCGCACGCTGTCAAAATAATTTGCACAAATATGGAAAGCCATCAGGGTCAATACATGCACATAAACACGCGTGCTAGATGTTAAAACAAGCTAAATGTTACATCAAGCGCTTAGATTTCAAACCTAGCGCAGCTAAATGCATGTTTTTAAGCGCTATCGCACTAGATTTCAGACTTAACACTGCTATATTTGAAATTTAATGCTCTTGTAACATTTAGCACGCTTGTTTAAAATCTAGCGCGCCATTCTAGCGGTTACCAAAGCATGCCATCCATCTGCTCCTGTTCCGGCCCTTTTGTCAAATGTTAGAACTCGATGTGGCCCACGAACCGAAAAGTTGGCCCACCCAGTCCTAGATGCTCCTAGCATTGGCACAGTCATGGCTGCCTGCGGCGGTGCAATGCAGCAAAGTAATTTCTCGAATGAGGGATCCTGTATTGATCCCTCACTGGGGAAACCATTTTTAAGGGAAACCCCCCCAAAAAATTCATGTATTGTAAAAACCAGGAAGTTAGAGTTTAGATCTGCTCAGCATTCAAGAAAGAATGGCTTAGGGTTTTTAAATTCCCACAAATCTATGGTTTATTGATATAATTTTCTTAACTTTTGCTACAACCAACCAATGAAGGCACGTCTAAGTCATATTTACAAAGATCTTCCATACCACCTTTAAATCCGAGTGTGTGTTTGGGATTAACTGCGTGTGAAGCCCTACGAGAGGCTTTTGTTGCACCATATAAATAAAATTGAAACTGGAATTAAATGGATGTTTAACGCCGCTAAACTAGCTTTAGCAAAACGGTCTGACATATGTAGTCATGAAGTTGTCATTGTGATATGTGAGGATACTTCTCTCCTTTAAGACCTCTGCCTCCCTGCAGATACATTGAGCTCATTATATGGGTCGTGAGCCTGGGGAAGGTTTTGGCTCTTTAATCAATGAATACAATGACATGAGGTATAAGTCACACTGGCTTCCAGCGGAGGAGAGCACGCCAAGCAGAAACACACATGAAGACTTACAGTTCGAGCTTCAGATTAGGGCTGCAACTAACGATTATTTTGGTGATCGATTAATCTGGCGATTATTGGCTCGATTAATCAATTAATCGGATAAAATGGGCGGCTTAATAAATAATAGTTTTTTTGGCATTTTATTGAATGTAGTTATGCAAAACACAACTCATAACCACTCAAACAACATGTTGGGCTCATTCTAATAAGTAAAAATGTTAATCTTTTTGTGAAATAAAGAGGGAGAATATTACCATTTCTACACCAAATATAAAATAAGTAATCTACTTACTGTATACAGTAAAGGTAAATCACGAGCACCCATAAAATGTGTTTTATAGTACTGGCTAAAAAAACATAAATTGTAAACTGTTGATCATCCAGGATCACATTTAAAAACAAGAAATCGTTAACAGTTTTAGATTTGCAATTTTAACCTTGTTCAGAGGTATAGTACCAAACAAAAATGGCCGAGGTTAACATGAGTAAAAATACACAAAAAACAATCAAGTCGTGTAATATTAAGTGGAGTTGACAGTAAAAACTTCCTAAACGATTAATCGATGACTAAATTAGTCGACAACTATTTCAATAATTGATTATAATCGATTAATTCAATTAGTTGTTTTAGCCCTACTTCAGATGAAGATCTAAAAGGTTGAGAGTCGGTTTTGAATCAAGTACTCAAGAGTTTAATTAGTGATTCACTTAATCCACCTCAATCTTAATATAGAAGGTATTTTCTTTGGAGATTGTGTCGATATCCACTCCACCATATCCACTCAATTCCACAACTCGATGTCAGTAGTTAGGTGCCCATAAAAACGGAATCAGTTCGGTTATAGTTGGTAACGAGTACCTGCACACAGTTTTACTAACAGTTATTCTCTGGTTTGGCAACTAATGTTACGGATATTACGGATCAGAATCTGTTGAAGATGGCAGAAGAAGCCGGGTGGAGACGGCAGCTTAGTGGTTAGAGCGTTGGCACGCGGACCGGAAGGTTGCGGGTTTGCGTCCCACAGAGAGCACGTCTAGGGTCCTTAGAGAAGACACCTAATCCCCGCTTCTCCCACCATTGGCGCCATCGAAGGGCAGCCTGCTGCGGTGTAAGGAGTGCAGCAAACAAATTTCCCTGGCGAGGGATGAATTGAGTAATTCATTTATTTATTTCATGTATTCAGAAGAATTTAACCCTTGGTCACATGAGCCTGATTAATTCAATTCAGTTCAATTTTATTTATATAGCCCAAAATCACAGAATTTCCGTCTCAATGGGCTTCACAAGAAAAAGAGGAATGTATTAACACAAATACACAGCAAGAAAAATAACTAACAAATGCTAACTAAACAAGACTAGCACATTTACGCCCTTAGACTCTCCTTCACGGTGAGGAAAAACTCCTAAAAAACCCATCTCAGTGGAGAAAAAATAAGAAACCTCATGGGGATCCACATGAAAGAGAGATCCCTCCCCCGGGACGAGCAAACAGTGTGTCACAGATTATTGTTTAAATATTAGCTTCTAATCTACTAATCTAGTTTATCTGACTAGTAATTTAGTTCTGACTAGACCTAGACCTAGTCTAGTCTAGAGTCTAGACTAGTCTGTACACTAGACTAGACTAGAGTCTAAGCTAGACTAGACTAGTCTAGACCAGATATTAGAGTCTAGACCAGGGGTGGGCAAACTTTTTGATTCACAGTTCTGGGTGCAATGCCCCCAGACCCATCTATATTGGTGAGCACCATAGGTGCTGGTTTTGTGCCCCCCCCTTACCCCACCTTTACAAAATCCTGAATTCACCCCTGGGAACAGGAGCAGATGGATAGTATGCTTTGGTAACCTCTAGATTAGACCGATAGAATGACGCGCTAGATTTTAAACAAGCGCTAAATGTTACATCAAGAGCGTTAAATTTCAAATCTAGCGGCGCTAGGTCTGAAATCTAGTGCGATAGCGCTTAAAAACGCGCATTTAGCGGCGCAAGATTTGAAATCTAAGCGCTTGATGTAAAATTTTGCTTGTTTTACCATCTAACACGCTTGTTTTACGTGCGTGTATTGGGTCCGATGGTTTTCCTTATCTGTGCACACTGTTTAGTTTGAAAGTGTGCACATAACGGAGACACACACATTTTAATCGGAGCGGTGTTGTTTTTATCTGGCGCCATCTAGTGACTAACGTTTTTAAAAAATCAAGAAAAATAAAACTAACATGGTTTCTTTTTTTTATTTTTTCTAGTTTGGCGGGCCGGATTAAAATGTTTAACGGGCCGCATGTGGCCCACGGGCCGTAGTTTACCCATGCCTGAACCAGAGTCTAGACCCCGGGTGGGCAAACTTTTTGATTCACAGGCCACATTGAGTTCTAAAATTTGACAAAGGGGCCAGAACAGCAATCTGTGGGCGCATTATATTTGAGCGGGGAATGGAAAGCCATCGGGGCCACTACATGCACGTACACAAGCGCGCTAGATGTTACATTGAGCATGTTCAACTTTAAATCAAGCGCGCTAGCGCTTAAAAAACATGCATCTAGCGCGCTAGGTTTACAATAGATTTGAAATCTAAAGCGCTTGTTGTCGCGCATGTATTGGCCCCGATGACTTTCCCTATCTGCACACACATTTTAAGAGAAGTAGTGTTGTTGTTTTCTCAACAATATGCCTATATATCTAGAGTGTGCCATCTAGTGAGGAAACATTAGAACTGCAGGGGAAATAAAACTGATGTGGTTTATTTATTTAATTTTTTTAATTTCACCGAGCCAGATTAAAACGTTTAACGGGCCGCATGTGGCCCGCGGGCCGTAGTTTGCCCATGTCCGGTCTAGACTAGTCTAGACGCTTAATCCAAACATTTGGATGAAGCTCTATTTGTATATAGAGCTTCATCCAAATCTCTTCATTGATTCTAGAGCTATCACCATCACACAGATTTGTAGCATTGAGCTTTAGTTACATGACCTTGCAAAGCTAATGAGTTCATCCATAGTTGGGACTGAGTAACTGTGTGCAGTATGAAGCTTCCTAAGCTTCATAGTAGCTGCTGGGTGACTTCCAGACATGCAGTAAGAGACACTACCAGCTGACTGTAAATAGATAAGTACTGTATCAATGTGTACACACCCCGTTGCTTGATATTCTTTGGCCCTGGAGATTTTGGATCCACCCGGTGTCCTCCTGGGAGAGATTATTAATTACATCCCCGGGCTCTACCTCTTGCTTTCTCCTATGCTTATTGAGAACACTCTCGTCTCCTGGCTCTGATCAGACTTCTGGGACGTGGAGGACTGTGGCTTGTATTTTGAGAGAAAACCCATAAAGCCGTCTTCTTTTAGACTCTGGATTCATGAGAGAAATGATGAGAATTCATCATCTAACTTTATAAGTGGTGGCTAATTCAGCCTGAGTAATTCTTATAGGTACATAAAACAGCCAGGGTCCTCGTCATTGGCTGCCACCCATCTCAATCAGTGCCCATCGAATCAGTGCCTTCAAATCTAGGACCCGAACGCCCGTAAAATGGTAGAATGCCCCCTGCAGGTCAGGGACAGAGTCATGTCCCAAGTGGAGGAGTTTAAGTATCTCGGGGTCTTGTTCATGAGTGGGGGAAGGATGGAGCGGGAGATCGACAGGCGGATCGGTGCGGCATCAGCAATAACTAGGACGCTGCATCGGTCCATCGTGGTAAAGAGTGGTAAAGAGAGAGCTGAGCCGAAAAGCAAAGCTCACTGAGACACATATACAGCCCTCTTTAAGCGGCCTGATAGGGAGGTCTCACTCTGCTGCTTATCCAGCGCTCTCAAAGCGGACCCCAGGGAGTCTCACTCAGACACATATACAGCCCTCTGAAAGCGGTCTGATAGGGAGGTCTCACTCTGCTGCTTATCTAGCGCTCTCAAAGCGGACCCCAGGGAGTCTCACTCAGACACATATACAGCCCTCTGTAAGCGGTCTGATAGGGAGGTCTCACTCTGCTGCTTATCCAGCCCTCTGTAAGCGGTCTGATAGGGAGGTCTCACTCTGCTGCTTATCCAGCCCTCTCTAAGCGGTCTGATAGGGAGGTCTCACTCTGCTGCTTATCCAGCGCTTTCAAAGCGGACTGGTAGGGATGTCTCACTCAGACACATATATACAGCCCTCTGTAAGCGGTCTGATAGGGAGGTCTCACTCTGCTGCTTATCCAGCCCTCTCTAAGCGGTCTGATAGGGAGGTCTCACTCTGCTGCTTATCCAGCGCTCTCAAAGTGGACCGGTAGGGATGTCTCACTCTGCTGCTTATCCAGCGCTCTCATAGAGGACCGGTAGGAAATCCCAGAGCAGGAAGCTTTCAATGACTGTACCCACTAACTGCAGACTAGACTGACGGGTGGACCTCCGCGGCAGAGGCTCCACCGAACCCCTGAGACCGACTCATCGAACCCATAGGGTTCGATTGAACCCAGGTTAAGAACCACTGGTATAGATGAACTTCTGGTGGCTCTGATTAACCACACTTCTTTTCAGACACAAACGAGTTAGAAATAACCTGATGTACCTTTCTCAAGAAGCCGATTAAATAGGTGTGTGTCCTGTATGAAATGTGTGTGTTCTCTCTCTGTTTCGTTTAGTTCTTATACTGTAATTACACAGATGAGACTCACCGCTAGGCTCTTTCCCTCCAGTGGTCTCTTTTTCACTACAAGTCTGCGATTTCATGTATAATTACTTCCATAATTATAGTTCCCTCACTCAGACTTCTTCAGGAGGTCTGTTTCTTTCTCGCTCTCTGTTTCTTGTCTTTTCCTTTTATGAATGTTTAGACATTTGTGCATGCACAACACTTCCGCCTCCATAAATCCGCCCCGCTTTGCTCTGTTTGACAGGCAGTAAAACTTGTCACTTTTCTTTGTTTTAATCTTCATCTCAGGCAGGTCTGTTCTAATATTGGAATAAGAATAAAAAGATGAAGTAAAGCAGCCAAGCAGGTTGGCAGTTTCTATCTGAGTTGTCATGCACCCTCTCATTAATTATTCAGGCAGATTTCACAAACTCAGAAAGCTTTAACTTGTGTTGCAGGAACTGAAAGCAAACAAAACACTTTTTTTTTTTCTTAAAGTGTTCTGAATTGTGTGAAAAGAGACAGCAGAGACACACCGTGACAGTACGGCTGTTAAACAACACCTTCTTATGTTTAAAAGTTTCTAAAAGCTGGCGGCTGATGCCAGGAGATACAATTAATATGATTGCTTAGCAACTGAGTGAGGAGGCGGTGAAACACAGGTGGTGTGTGAAGGTTCCAGGCTCTCTTTCTGAAAAATGTTTTCCCCCCAAAAAAATCAGCATGCTGTGATTCTCCAGTGTGGCTTTCATGTGTCGATCAGCAGAGTAACGCGACACGCTGCGACTCCAGCGAACTCACAATAATACATCAACATCTTCACACACACAAACGAGCCTGTTGAGTCATTTACTGCACGACAGGGATCACATTTTAGGTTCAGCACCACACTGAGGGTTTGTCAAGCATCCAATCACAGCCTGCTTTGGGTATGTGGACGGTTACCTCGTTTTTCTGACCACCTAAATATATTTTGAGGACCATAACAAGGATGCTGTGATTAAAAAAATGAAGTCAAATCCATACCATTCCGTCGTCTTCCGCTCATTTGGGGCTGGGTTGCGGGGGTCTCGGATGGAAAGCCCAGGATTCTCTTACCATGGCTGCATCCTCCAGCTCACTCAGAAGGATCCTGAGGCGTTCCCCACCCAGCTGTGAGACATAGTCTCTCCAGCGGGTCCGGGGTCAGGCTCTTGGTCTCCTCCCGGTGGGATGTGCCCGAAACACCTCACCATTGAAGCACTCGGTGGGGCACCCTGACCAGGTGCCTGAACCACCCCATCTGGCTCCTCCCGACCTAGAGGAGGAGGGGCTCGACATAGATATAGACAAAAAAATAGGATACCATTTTTTGTAATGGATTAATTTAATCTGCATCAGATTACGGCGGCCACGTTGGTGCCGTTCCCGCCCACCCACTCTTTGGTGTGAAAATCAAATTCCCGATATTCACTTGAGAACATTAGATCAACTCACAGATAGAAAAGAGTTCTGATGAGGATGGAATTTACTAATAATGGCAAACACTCACCAACTCTCTGGCTGGCATCAAGTCCATAAGTCTGTAAGGGTTCCAGAGATGGCGGAGGAGAGGATTGTGGGGTTTGCTTCCTTTAAATATTTTGCATATAATTCTCTGTTCCTGCTAAGTTGTTGTGCAGGTTTGACATTTATAATCAGAAACACCCCCCACCCACACCGTCCCCACGTCAACACATCACAGTTTTGCTTTTGGTTCTTCCATAATAATTTCTGGAAACTGATGGATTCAAAATCACCTCATTTACATCCACTTCATGGAAGAAGTTTTTTAATTATCTTTTATCAGTGGTGATCTGTGCATTTCACACATAGACCATCAATAGGACTTAGGATCAACAGTCCAGATCAACGGAGAGTGTGGAAAAGAGGTGAAGAAGCATGTGCAGGCAGGCTGGAACGGGTGGAGAAAAGTATCAGGTGTGATGTGTGATAGAAGAGTTTCAGCTAAAATGAAAGGGAAAGTGTACAAAACCATGGTAGAGCTCAGAGTCTCAGGAGGAGCAGTTGGAGGCTGGTGGAAGTAGAAAGGCTCACAGTAAAAGCAAGAAATCATAATCTGAAGCGCCTGCTCAACTGAGTCAAGGCCATGCATCGTGCCAACTTTGGATAATATAACCCTTTTATGCAGATGACATTGTGATCTGTAGTGAGAGGAGGGAAGAGGTGGAGGAAAAGCTGGAGAGGTGGAGGTTTGCACTAGAAAGAAGAGGAATGAAGATTAGTCAGAGTAAAACAGAGTACATGTGTGTGAATGAGAGGGATCCAAATGGAAAAGTGAGGTTACAGGGAGAAGAGATAAAGAAGGTGGAAGATTTTAAGTACTTAGGACCAACAGTCCAGAGCAATGGAGAGTGTGGAAAAGAGGTGAAGAAGCGTGTGCAGGCAGGCTGGAATGGTTGGACAAAAGCATCAGGTGTGATGTGTGATAGAAGAGTTTCAGCTAGAATGAAAGGGAAAGTGTACAAAACTGTGGTGAGACCGGCCATGCTGATTGGTCTAGAAATAGTAGCACTGAGAAAAAGACAAGAAACAGAGATGGAGGTAGCAGAGATGAAGAGGCTGAGGATCTCTCTGGGAGTGACCAGGATGAACAGGATCATAGAACAGCACATGTTAGAGGTTTTGGAGATAAAGTCAGAGAGACCAGACTGAGATGGTTTGGACATGTACAGAGGAGAGAGAGTACATCGGAAGAAGGATGCTGGGTTTGGAACCACCAGGAAAGAGGACTAGAGGAAGACCAAAGAGGAGGTTCGTGGACGCAGTGAAGGAAGACATGAAGATAGTTGGTGTGACCAAAGAGGATGCAGGAGACAGGGTTAGATGGAAGAAACTAACTTGCTGTGGCGACCACTGAAGGGAAATGCCGTGAAGAGAAGAAGACCTTCAATAGTACTCCATCTGCATCATTATGACCCCGAGAAACTATCTTATGGTGATGAAATATGATTGGTCGAAGCACGAGTTTCATCCCACTCATTTTGTGTAGCGAGAACCAGCAGAATGGATTCTGAAGACCTAAGCAAATAAATGCAGCCGATTTTAGTCAACCTGGCAACAAATGCTGGCTGATTTGTGATTGGTCCTATACTTTAATGTTTAAAATATTCTTTGAAAATAAATTACACAAACTCAAATATGTCGATAAACAAATGTAGACGCAACGTTAGAAAGTAAAGACAAAAACAAAGCCTTGGAAACGAAACAAATTAACAACACATCAACTTTTAAATGAGTTTTTGACCGTTTTGATAGTCGACACGTTTACGACTAGCTGATTAAGAATGACAGTCTTATTTTTAAATAATATCGTATTCCAGGTAGGATTGAACTGTACCACAGTCTGACTTTCTGGGATTATAAACTTCTACATGCCTTTTATCACTAGTCGTTCCAACTGTCAGCGTGTTTGTGTCTAACTTTAGACGTTGGTGTGGAAAAGCTTTTTGCTGAGTGGACATTTATCTCTTTTTGAGCTCACTCAGATGACCGGCACAGTCTATGTACCGACATATACCTCTGATATTCAAGGAGAATCAGTGTTTGGAAAGAGGGGATCAATGTTAACACATCCCCAGGGTCTAGGACTGCACACACACATACACACACACATAAATAATACACTCACACACTTGCTGTAAGCCAGTAATTGTAACCCGGAGTCGGAAGGATTCAGAAAGCTGACCTCTTGGCAAACCCCCAGTCGGCTCAAGCTAAGTTTTCACCGCAGGCTAAACAACCTTGTCAGACAGGCAACATAAACACACACACACATAGGAGCAGATGTGGAACGAAGGCGTAGGTCAGCAGCTTGGGTCATAATACACATCCAACAGCCAGCCGGTCCAAACACTCCGTGTCAAATCATACACATACACATACAGAAACCACTGACTGAAGGATAAGGACACACACATAAACAGTCACATGAATTCCCTGAGATTTCTCAGGAAATCATCTTTTTTTTTTATGTTTTTTTCCATGTTTGAACATTGTTTTCACATAAAAAAAAAAAACACTCAAAAGTTCCGTTCCATCGTCTTCCGCTCATCCGGGGCCGGGTATGCATTTATGTTTGATTCATTTGTGATGTTTAATATTTGGATTCTATTCAAAGACTAATTTGTTCTTGGCCACACCTTTTGTTCTCCGCTACAAAGTGTTTCAGTGCAAGTGCTCTTCTCATGCTTGGTCCCAACAGGAAGTGTTATTTTTATGCAGATGCATCAAAATTAGAAAATAAAAGAATGTGCACGAACTTTACTAACTACACACTTTACATTGTGTTCGAGGGCTAACTACCGTAATTTCCGGACTATCAGCCGCAACTTTTGTCACATGCTTTCAACCCTGTGGCTTATACAATGATGCGGACCAGCCCTGTTAGTGCTGTGCTACCATGTTGTTGCTGTGTTACTGCAGCGTGTTGGTGACTTTTACCGGTGTTTTTTTTTTTTAACCAGCCCTGTTAGTGCTGTGCTACCATGTTGTTGCTGTGTTACTGCCGCTTTTCAGTGACTTTTACCGGTGTTTTTTTAACCACCCCTGTTAGTTTTGTGCTACTGTATTCCCGCTGTGTTACTGCCGCGCCACAGGCGCTGTTTGGAAAGAAAAGCTAAGGTATATTATTAAAACTTTGAAAACTCTTTCTGTGTACCGTCTTTCTTGGTAAATATCTCATGTCTCAATGTGGGCACATGAGGCTAATACACAGGTGCGGCTTATGTACTTACAAAAAAAATTTTTTCTTTAAAAATGTACTGGGTGAGGCTTATAATTAGGTGCGCTCCATAGTCCGGAAATTACGGTAGATTTAGGCTGTGTCGTGCATGCACCTAGCAGCGGGACAAAGCAAGAAGCAAGCATTTTGGGGGGGCAAATACCCCACTACTGAGTTGACAAAAGAAAGCATGTTTAGAACTTTTACCCCATAAAACAAACAAAAGTCACCCAAAAAATAATCACACCATCTCACTTGACGTTTGTGAAAAATTGTTATTTTTATTTCATAAATTTCTCAAGATGGCACATGAACAGAGATTGAACGTTCTGAAAAAGATTTGGCACAGAACCTTGAAGCAGAACAAATCCTTCCTTCAAGCTGACACACACACAAAGACACACACACACACCTCAGCGACATGTTCCCCTGGTGCTCGTGCGCACATCTGCTGTTAAACACAGTCTTAAAGAACAAATCACAAAAAAACCAACCCCAAAAAAAAAAGAAGAACAACAACAGTCAATATTGCAGGAGTAAAAAAAAAAAAAAGGCAAAGCGAAGAGAGAAGCAGATGGAGGCCATGTTTAATTGAACAGAGGGAAGGAAATATCAGAGGCCTTGGTTTGTTTTCTGTTTTCCTGAGAGAGGATCGCAGTGGTGCAGGGGGCTAACGGGAACATGGAGGGGTGTGTGTATGTGTGTGGATGACATTTAGCTGCAGGGAGGTGGGGGGGTGAAATATGGCAGAAAGAAGAGGTGGGAGGGGTTAAACAGGAAGAATGAGGTAGATAGAGAAGAGTGGAGGAGGAGAACAGAAGGGGATGAGATGCATGGGAGGAGGAAAAGGGGATGATATGAGACGTGCTGAGAAGACCCTGTGTGTATGTGTGTATGAGTCAGAGGCCGTTATAGAGTCTTTAGCTACATTTTTAAAGAAGAGGGTAAAAAAAAAACGGAGGAAGAGCGTGAGTAGTGAGGCATGCGGTTTGTCCGCCTCCCCTGGGACTCGGACAGAAGAGTCATTCCCCTCTGGCACTGGGTGACATATAAGCACCACGGTGGCCCTTCTTCTTTCATGTCTTTATCTCTGTCGTCCACGCGAATACACACACATACTCCCGTCACTCGTGCACACACACAATGAGGCAGATAATAGGTGTCACACACAGCCACACGTACAGAGTACAATCTATAGAGAAAATGCTAGAACGTGTCCTTTTTCTTTCTGTTTCTGAGAGAAGATAAAGAAACTTGATGGGGGGAAAAGCTAATGAAGGATAGGCTTTCTTTTTTTTTTTTTTTAACTTTTACTCACTCTATTCATCCCTCACCGGGGACATTTGTGTGCTGCACTCCTACACCGCAGCTGGCTGCCACGATGGCACCAATGGTGGGAAAAATGGGGGGTTAGGTGTCTTCTCCAAGGATCCTACACCTGCACTCAATGGGATGCAAACCCACGAACTTCCGGTTTACTTTCAGTCCGCGGGCGAACGCTCTAACCACTGAGCCACTGTCTCCCCCTAATATGTTAAGTGTAAAATAGTAAGTGGGGGCGGGGGGATTCGATTTTTACATGGCTTTGGAATTGGGTCCTTTCGTTTTGCAAATGATGAAGTCCTGTGAGCCTCATCAGTTCATAATGACCAACTCACACTGGAGTGACTTGCTGTCGAGTGTTAAGCAACTGGAAAAGTTGTGAGCAAGGTCTTAGATCAAAAAAGTGTAGAGTGCCCTCTACAGTTTAGGGACATGGTGCTCCCCAAAGTGAGAGACTTTAAGTATCTTGGTGTCTTGTTCACGAGTGACCAAAAGATTGAGTAGAAGACTGTGAGGCGGCTCAATCTAGTATCCACAACAATTAGGATGCAGCAACAATTCGTCATGGTGAAGAGTTAGCTTAAACAAAAAGCAAACCTCTTGATTTACCTGCCGATGTACAGACTGTGAGTGTCCTAATCCAATTTTGTGCCCTAACGTCTGAGTCATTTGACAATGAATATAAGCCGATGCAGAGTCCCAATCGATACTCGCGTAAAATATTTGTTGTGATGCGAAAGGAGGAGGACCCAAATGCAGGATAAAATAAGGATTTATTAAACCAAGGTATCAGCAAGGCTGTAAGCAAAAGAACAAGAGTCAAAAGGGATCAATGAAGTTTTAAAGGAGATATTATCAGTTTCAAAAAGATATCCGTTGTGTCGGGAGTCAGCCAAGGTAGGAAGGCATGAAGACCCGACAGGGAATGCTGGTGAGGCTGCCTTTAAATAGTCAGCAGGAGAATGAGGCGCAGGTGGTCCAGATTAGGTAGAATTGGGGGAAAGGTGAGATGGTCCCTGGCTCCCTCTGGTGGTGGGTGAGGGAACCACAACAATATTACCATATCAAAGCAAACAAATTACAAACATTATTTCCGCATTGCGCCATAAGCTTGAAGTCTGGTGTCGCTGTTTCTATGTGGATTTCCGCCACCACCAAACTAAACTTGATTTAAAATTTTGTATTGAGAAAATATATTCTTAAGTCCTGGTTGGGACTCTGGTCAAATCTGGAACCACAAAATTGGGCCCAATTTCAAATCATTCCTAATTCAGACAGACCCTTGCTAATGGTCACCAGCTGTCACAATTACAGGAGGCCAAATGAACTTTCTAAGCAGTGTGAGCAGGCTCTCTTTCAAAGTGAGGTATGAGAGGAGCCAGATTGGAATGTGTGGGCACCTGATCAAGATACCTTCCCTGAGTAGGTAGGCTCAGAATGAGGAAAGTCTGGGCTTCCTTGCTAATCCGTTGACCCTATGATCCCGAAAAAAGGCCTGAAAAAAACTGTATTTATATAAATGCATAAAAAAAAAAAAAATGTCCGCTATTCTAATAGAAGCATTTCTCTGGGCACGTGAATAAAATACTTACGTATAATATTAAATATCATTTTTTAAATTCTTTTCTACTCTTTATAAAAATAGCAGGAGGGGTCTGCAGCTCTAATTCTGAGCTCAGCTGTGAAGGCATATCTGGGTCAGGTAAGATTTCTGCTCCAGTTTCACCTTTCAGAAACCAGACAGCTTCTAACCCGTACACCTGACGGTCAGCGTGAGTTTGACCTCTTCTCCTCTGAGGCCTTTGGCACCTTAATAGACGAATAGGGGTCAGACAGCTCTGTTATGGAACCACCTGCTGGCCTACAGCATGAGTGTCTGGTTGTGTTCAACGCCGTCAAACCGAACCTATAAACGCAGTCAGAAACACTAAAGGTGAAATCAGGCATAGGAGAGAAGTAAAATGGTATGGGCTGATAGTGAGGGGTGTGCAAACTCCTGTAAGAGGAGACAAACTGCTGAATCGGCACAGCTTTTAAAAGTTAATGCTGGTTCAGAAGCCAATTCATCGCCTGAAGTTACTTCCAGCATAAAAAAGAAAAGCTTTCCACCAAAAATTTTCTCCAGAAATTTGTCCCTGTATACTAACAATATCTAAGATTGTTTTTAAAAAATCTTTATTTGAAAGAGTAAGATAGCTGCCGTCTGGTGTAAACGTTGCACCGCTTCAGATGTCAGGCTTTTATCACCTACAAACAGGAAATTCTCTTTTTTGACTTGTCACATCAAGATCTTTCTCTTCAAGTGGTTTCACCCACACTAAAGTTGGAAAAAACGGAAAAGGGAGTTCTAAGGTGTGTTTATGGCCGTGATCTTTTCACTGTTGAAACAGGATTCTTCACAATGTGTTTTTTTTTTCGAGACAAATGGCAATAAACACTTTCAGGGTCCAAGAAAATTTGATTTCCAATAAAACAAATTACTTTCTAAAAATGTTGTTTAATGTTCTGTTTCGTCGTCTTCCGCTAATCCGGGGCCGGGTCGTGTGGCAACAGCCTCAGAAGGGAAACCCAGGTTTCTCTCACCCTGGCTGCATCCTCCAACTCACCTATGAGGGTCCTAAGGTGTTCCCTATCCAGCTGTAAGGCATAGCCAGTCTAGCAAATCTTGGGTCTGCCCCTGTGTCTCCTCCCGGTGGAATATGCCCGAAACATCTGGTGTTTGGGAGGCATATTAACCAGAAATTCAAACTACCGGGGGGAGACGGCAGCTCAGTGGTCAGAGGGTTCGCAAACGGACCAGAAGTTCGCGGGTTCGCATCCCACAGGGAGCACGTCTAGGGTCCTTGGAGAAGACACCTAGCCCACCATTGGCGCCGTCGAAGGGCAGCCTGCTGAGGTGTAAGGAGTGTAGCACACAAATTTTCCCGGTGAGGTATGAATAGAGTAATCCTTTACCCCATCTGGCTTCTCACGACCAAATCTTGTTTAATGTTCATGAATGATTAAAACAATAAAATTGCAATTTTTTTCAATGTTCTCAACATCATTTGGCTTGAACTGCTTGCTTCTTATTTGATTTTACACACTGCCTTTCTAACTCATATAAAAATGTATTTACCTAAAAAGTGAGAAAAAAATGACGACAACGCTGTTAGCTTTAGCAAATGCGCTGATTTGTAGTGTCTGTCTGAATTATCAACAAATTTAGGTGGCTAATTATTTACTGCCCACGAGACGCTGTGCAGGCTAAAATTCTTGGTGCAGTTAAGACTTTAATTTTGAGTTTATGACGGACAAGCTTTCTAGATAGTGCCCTAGATGTTCTTCATCACCCTGATTAGAGACACCTGAGATTGATTCCTAATGCCACACATCTGTGAACCCTGCCATCTATTTAAAGGCAATCACCCCAGACTTCCATGTCGGGTCATACCATCCCTTCCAGCCAGGTCTCCCTGGTTACCTGACCATGAAACATTCTGAACAATAACCTTTTGCCATGCCATTAAAACTTTGTTTTTCATTCACAACCTAACTGGACTTCCATTCTTAAATACAGTAAACCATGTTTTTTGTCAGCAATTGGGTCCTCCTTTTTTACCTGCACACCGCTTTATGACAGATAGAACTCGATCTGTAACATTTTTGCTGATTGCCGAGGTCTAAAGAGAGTGCACTAGGGTCCGTTTTAATATGTCATGCCCTACAGTACACATTGTCAAATAATTAAACAGGTTGTGTAACTATGTTTTGTTTTTTCTGTTGTTTTTTATCTGTTCTTCTTTGGTACGGCACAGTAAGTCCCGTAACCCACAGCTAAAAAGATCCACATCTCAAATGAAGCACACCTCATTATGCTAAATACCAACAATATTCTTATCTCCTCACGAGCCATCTAAAATGGACATTTTGTGGCCAGAAACAGGGTGTCCAAGGTCTGGACCGTTCTCAAATTAAGGACACCTTCACAGTAAATAAAGCTGGTCTGTGTGAAGTGAAGCACGATGCTAGCAGAGGAGGGGTTTGTATTAACCTCTGCTGCTCTCTGCTACAGACTGCCGGGGAAAACGCTCCTACTCAATCAATAGATCACTCAGTCATTCAGAGTCAAGGAGCCTATGTGTGTGTTTGTAGCTCTAATGTGTGTGTTTAAATTGAGAAGTAGCTTCAGGGCATTGTTTTCACTTTCATAGTGATGACCGAGAACGTGAGCATGCCATGCTGACAAACAGAAGAGTGAACAGAGCGACCGAGGCAACAAAAGACTGGTGTCATCACGTCCATCTTAGACCAGTGCGAGGGTGCTAAAACCAGCTCCTGACTGCCAAGCATCCCACAGGCGAGGGATAACGGAGCACTGTGCATGTTGGGTGCTGGGTAGGAGGTGGTGGGGAGATGGTGACACAGTGGCACACAAAACCCTGCTGCACTTAACAGAAACACAGCAGCCATCGTGTGAAAAGACAAGCTGCAACATTTGGCTCTGGTGGGCCGTCCTGACGGCTGTGTGAGAAATAATAGCAGTAAAGATGAGTACTGTATAAATTACAACCCCCCCGCTAGATGTTCTTGGCCTCTGCAATGTGAAGGAAATTAGTGCTGGAGAACTTAGCACATGCATCATTGACACCATATGTATCAATAATGCATAACGCCCCGCTATCGCTACACGGCTATTTTTATAGGAGGTTTGGCAGAGACAAAATTAAGCAGCTTGAAGCTCGTGTGTGAATTCCGGAATAAGAAGCAGTAAAAAAAAAAAAAATCTAAACCATGGTACTCAAAAAGGTTGGCGTTCCTCTCTTCAGGTCATGGACAAGGTCCTGCCCCAAGTTGAGGAGTTTAAGTAATTTGGGGCCTTGTAGGCATGTGAGCGAAAAACGAAAGCCAAAAACTATCAATTTTTCAATCGTACCATGTTCCAAGGCTTTGGTTACCAACTGTGGGGTGGTGACTGAAAGAACAAGGACCCAAATTAAAGCGGTTAAAATGAGATTCCTCTGTGGGGTGGCTAGGCTCTTGCTCAAATTCAGGGTGAGGTACTTTGCCAGCCGGGAAGGACTTGAAGTGGAGCCATTGCCCATTGCTCATCTTTTTGGTTGAGAGGAGCCAAAAAGGGATGGTTTGTGCATGTCCCACTGGGAGGACATCCAGAGGTAGACCAAAGAACTATGTCTTGTATATTGACTGTCGAAGGGGTAGACATAGGGAGTTTTCGGCTTCGTCTAAATTAAACAAATTTAGTTGCCAATTCTTTGCTTATATGGATGATGCCATATTGAATTTTTGGAGGCGGTAATATGCAGCCATTATTCCAATGTGCAATTGGGTGGCAACCAGTTTACCAACCAGGGTTGCGTTTCTTAAAAGTATACACCTGTGCTAGTGGAGAACAGCAAACTTCTAATCTGTTTGACTTACTGTCTGCCTTTCTGTTGTGTCCCGGGGCAAGACACTTCACCCATGTTGCCTAGTCTTAATGGTGTGTGTGCGATTGGTTGAAGATGGTCAGGAGGGCCAATGGCGCAAAATGGCAGCTTTGCTTTTGTCAGTTTGTCCCAGGGCAGCTGTGGCTACAACAGTAGCTTACCATCACCTGGTATGGAGTGAATGAATAATGTACATGTGAAGTGTCTTTGAGAGGCCTGAAAAGCGCTACGCCAATGGAGTTAGCCCTTTAAAAGCCACCAGGTACTTCCTATTTGAAACAGAGGCGGGCACGGCTTGCTATATTCAGTTCCTTATAAGTTCCTTATGCAGTTTCAAAGCTGGCCTGGGAAGGTCTCAGAATCCTTCTAGATTAGATAGAAAATGTTTCGATCAAGGAAGAAAGCAAACACGACAGGAGCTTTAAAAACCGTCTGACATCACCAGAGGTGTGAATGTTCTCCAATACACGTGACCACAAGATCGTCACTGCCCATCAAAAAGATCCCCCTCCCCTCCAAATGGTTCCATCTGCATCATTATGTCTAAAAGTCAAATCACTGTCAAGGTAATTAACTACAAATACAGTCTGTGGAAAATTAAAACGTCACCACCAGGTGCTGCTGCCATACAGCAGCAGAAGGTCAAAATAATGATTATAAACGACAAAGTTTGAAATACTAACCTTACTTAACTGAGTGAAGGGGGAAAAGAACCATAAGCTTTCATTGTACTTCATTGTTCCATTCCGTCGTCTTCCGCTTATACTGGGCCGGGTCGCGGGGCAACAGCCTCAGACAGGAAGCCCAGGCTTCCCTCACTCTAGCTGCATCCTCAAGCTCACCCGGAAGGATCCCGAGTCGTTCCCCGGCCAGCTGTGAGACAAAGTCTCTCCAGCGGGTCCGGGGTCTGCCTCTTGGTCTTTTCCGGGTGGGACTTGCCCGAAACACCTCACCAGCGAGGCGCTTAGGGGCATCCTGACCAGATGCCAGAACCACCTCATCTGGCTCCTCTCGACCTGGAGGAGGAGCGGCTTGACACCGAGCTCTTCACCCGATCTCTGAGTGAGAGCCTGTGGAGGAAGCTCATTTCGGCCGCTTGTATCCACAATCTCATTCTTTCGGTCACCACCCACGGCAGGTGACCATAGGTGAGGGTTGGAATGTAGATCGACTTGGAAATTGCGAGCTTTGCTTTTCGGCTCAGCTCTTTCTTTACCACAATGAACCGATGCAGCGTCCTACTTATTGCTGAGGCCGCACCAATCCACCTGTCGATCTCCTGCTCCATCCTTCCCCCGAGACCCCGAGATACTTAAACTCCTCATCTTTAACCATCAATTAGTCGTGGCCTTATGGTTTAAACAACATTTTAAAAATGTAGCAGGATGTTCAGTCAATGGAAAAATAAAACACCAACTCTCAGGTAGAGGATGGAAAAAGTGACCGAAAGCAGAAAACTGGTTTAAAATCGGAATTTAAATCCGAGGTCTGACAGCCTACCGTTCAGCTAACGCTCTTTATTCAAACAATCTGGCAGGAACCTGAACACGACACATGCGTGCTCCTAAGCTGATTTACCTTCATAAATACTGAACATCTTTAGCCACAAAAAGGCTTAAGAAGTCAGGATTTATTTTCATTTTTCTTTTCGATAAGTCAAAGCTTCTATGCAGTAAAACTTCCAAACACACTCAGACACACATATTCTGGTGATTTCTCACCTTTTCCCTGAACGGGTGGGTGAGTGGGTCCCTTCCTGCACAGTAAACACAGCATTTCCATTAGCTTGTTGGGAGCATGTTCACTGCTCCGTGACTCAGACACTGCAGCACCGTGACTGTGTGTCTCTAACACCGAGCTTTCAGAACATGGCCTCCGGTTTGCGCCACTTCACAGGTGCCATCGGGGCTACACAAACGCTTTCTGGAGCGATGAGCTCCAACAGGCTCAAGGCGGGGTGTGCAGTGTCTGAGGAGTTAGGGCTAAATAGCTTTTGTAACAGTCCTTGCTTTCACCCGGTGATGCACACTAAAACCGACACACACAAATGCACGCACGTTGCACGTTTACCCACGAGCATGCCCACATGATAATTCCTGTTATTTGCCCACACAGAGCAGATGAATATGTAAATATCTCGCGAGGGGAATATGGATCCCTTGAGCTGGGAGAGGAATATGTTAATGAGCTGCACAGGCTGTGAGTGTTAATCACATGTGGTAGGTGCATGGATGTGTTTAGAGGGTCTGTGGAGTCTGGGGGATTGTGAGGGCATGCAAATGGCATGATTCGGTTATGGAAAGTGTGTCCTGTGTGAAATAAAACTGCAGCTGTAACATAAAAACAAATCAAATAAAAAAAGATTATGAGGTCCAATTTACCTGGTGAACAGGGCTAAAGTGGGGGTAGGGATATTGGGGTCTCAGGTAGAGTTTCTTGTTGTCTGGTTCACATCTGTTTCAACATTCAGGAGGCAAATAAAGAAGGCGCAATGAGGCGGTTGCAGCGGCAACAGTTACCAGGGAAACCTGATGGGAGGATGCTGAAGGTTAGGGAGATGGAGGGATATAAGAGGGTGAGGGTGCAGGGCGGGGGTGAGATAAAAAGGCTGCTGGGGGGGTTTACAATGCTCAGGTTGATTTGCTACTTCTAAAAGAACACTGGCCGTCTGCTTGAGATGCGGCGCCTCACAGGACGAACAGGGTCCTCGCCTGGCGCTATGGCAAACCATTAGTCTAAGCGTGTCGCCATGCCAACCAGGTGTTGACACTCATCGCACTGCGATGGTGATGACATTCACAAAAAGTACACAGCTTGTAAAGCAGAACTCATTCCAAATCCTTGGTGAAATAAAAAAAAAAAACAAAAACAGAAAAGTAGATGTGATTTTTTTTCATATTCGCTACGTCATGTCTCACCAAGAGCCAGAGGGGTACAAACAGGCCTACCACAATAGTTAACATGGTGGTTTCCATCACAGGCTGCCATTTTATTTGCAAGTTTGTGTTTTTTTTTTCATTATTATTCATTTTCAAAGTGACCTCTGCTAACAGAACATCTCTCATAATTATAATCAGTGTAATTAGCTAACTATAATAACAATAACAATAGTACAAGAAAGAGAACACGTGATTTAAAA
This sequence comes from Neostethus bicornis, assembly GCA_902685375.1. Classification (NCBI taxonomy): domain Eukaryota; kingdom Metazoa; phylum Chordata; class Actinopteri; order Atheriniformes; family Phallostethidae; genus Neostethus; species Neostethus bicornis. The sequence continues at coordinate 4,824,027 of LR738556.1, forward strand.
AAGAACAAAAGAAACAGTAAGAAATCAAACTAGATAAAAACAAAAACACGGAATAGCCTTTGTTTTTTTTTAAACGGTCTCTATAAGGTTCTATTTTTTATTTTTTTTATTTTCAATGTCTCTTGATTTATTTTTTTTTTTTTTAAAAAAACATCACCCGTCAGCTTCTCGTCTATGTGCCGCTTACCTTTCAAAAACGCTCGGTGTCCATTTAGTTCCATCAAATCCAATCACACGCAGTAACACTGAGATACAGATGTGAAATAATCCTCTGCAAACAGGTAGTCCTCCTCAAAGGTTCATGACTAATAAAAATGTCCGACTTGAAGCCATCTTGAAGGCCAGGTTATTTCCTGCTGAAGTCATCTATCGGCACATTAGATCCATTCTGTGGTTCCTCGTTAGTCCGTACGTATGGAAAATACAACTTCTCAGTTATCTGTAGGCACTACGAACAATAGTAGTCATATAAGTGATTTTAATGATAACACAATAACAATAATGTGTCATTATCATTCTGATCTTAATGAACTGTTCATAATATTCCAATTTTGGAGATTTGATCCAATTCGGTTTTGAAATGACTTCTTTTACAGCAAACAATGTGGATTAGAGAACACTTGTGACCAATGTTCCCTCTAAGCTACGCGCCTGCGCAATTGCGCATTGCTCGCGATTGATAGCGCACAAGAAAACCTATGCAGCGCACAAAATAAAACTCAATTTAAACTAAAGATGGTCAAATGAGACAAAGTTCCGGAACATATCTCTTTCTTCTTTCTTTCTGAAACAAATAGCTTCAAAGCGCTGCTTTGGAGTTTGGCTCGTCACTGCTGTTGACGTCACAAAAGAGTAAAAGTTTTTGCTCCGCCCCCTTCTGCTCAGGAAGCTTCTATGTTTGCTCAGACACATAAAAAATTAGAGGGAACATTGCTTGTGACACATAAAGCTATACCAGTTATCATTATAACCACAATGAGTATTATTATTGGTGCCATTGCGTACCAAAAGATGAGAATCTGTAATCATATTCCATGTTTTTGTAGCAGGTCGTGACCAGGTTTCTTCTCAGATGACCCTGTTTAGTTGTGGCAACAAGAAAAAGTCAAGTCCAAAATAAATCCACTCTCCCAGTCGAGTGTTTCTGCACCACGTATTGCCACTCTCTTGCATGTGTCTTTGTGTTGCACAGTCAGGGTGGCTTTTTGTTTCAGGTTGAGAGACGTATCAAGAGGCAGAGCCATTAAAACAGCTGCGCGTGTAACTTTATTATATATATAATTATATATATATTTATATACTCTCCGGACTTTGTAGTTTTCAGTCAGGCTCAATAAAGATTCTTTGTAATTATTTCTTTCAATGAAAATATATTTACTGTATATATAATATGTACGTTCTGCTTTTTTTTTTGTACCTCTTTGTTCTTTGCACCTTAGGATTTTTCTCTTCCCATGACGGACTGCTTTGTTGCTTTCCTCCTTCAACAAAGACAGGAGTCGTGAGATTGTAAACTAATATAAAAGAAGAAAACAAATAGTCATCTGAAAAAATTTTTTTGCTGTTTTGATAGTCCAGAAAGCATTAACTTACTCCCCCAAATTCTTCTTTCACTGGGTTTTTGCAGTTCCTGGACATTTTGTACCGTTCAGACACATCATTGTTTTATTATTCACTGCCACTGCCAGAAACTACGTTCACGACACAATCAATGGCCAAAACTATGCCTTCCTCCAAATATATACACTGAATGCATCCAAGAGTATATGCAGCAGTCCGTATACAACTTAGAAGAACTGGTGTAAAAATGGGGTTAGGCCTTGTCTTGGACCAGAACAGGTTGGTTGTGACGTTTTGTGTTTAATAGTCGACAGAGTTCAGATGCCATTGGTGGAACTAGTTTGCTGTCTCATTGATTATTCCCATCTGCTTTCATCTGTAACCACAGAAGAGTGGTTGTGTAAAACTTAATATTTTCTGAAATATTCTGAAAGTGGGGTACAGTCTCATATTGTCCAATTCACAAGTGCTTTCAGAACCATTGTCATCTTCTTGTGTCGTACTTAAAATTGCCCATCACTCAAATTTGAGTCTCTTGGACATTTTCTTTAGAACTGCTCTTAAAAAGTAACGGTTCATTCTGACCTTTTCCCTTTGAGCCTTTCATGGAGCTGTGTAGGCCAAATTGGGGCAAAGGTACTGGAGAGGGTAGAGTGCCCCCTGTGGGCGTTATCCCCACAGTGCCAGTTGGAACTTGAGAGCAGGATATGGTCTGGGATTGTGAGCATGGAGAGGGGTTGTTGTTGTTGTTAAGACCCAGACCTGACCCTGTGCCCATGCCGAGACCCATCATGTTGTTGTTGAAATGATGGGTTTTGTAGTAGTGGTTGAGGTGTTCCGATCGAGCCAGATTGGGTAAGTTGACAATCTCCGGGTGGTGGAGTCTGAGACTCTGGCCTCCTCCTATTCCACTACTTCCACTTTGTGTCACAGTGGAACCACCAGAGATACCACTGCCCCGACCACTGGCACCGGGGCCCAGCTCATCCTCTACATTGATAATCTCGATGGCACGAGCAGGACCGTGATGTTTGTGCAGCTGGTGCTGCTTCCGAAGCTTGTAGAAGACCACCAGCATTACTGCTGCCATGAAGGTAATGGCTACGAAGCAGCCAATGATGATTTTTGTGGTCTTCATTACATCATCTAGGCCTGAAAAACCCGGTTCAGTTGGTACAGTGAAGGTGGGTCGGGTGGTGTGAGGTGATGAGGACACGCCAGCAGGTAGAGATGAGTCAGTAGTCGGAACTCCATCTGGCCATAACTCAGAGGGAGTGGGGCCCGGATGAACACGAATAAAGGTCTCATTGATGGCCACTAATGCATAATCATTTCCTGCCCCTGCCTCGACTGTTTCCACAGTGACCGTAGTAAAGTAGGTATAGTTGACGCTTGCATCAGCAGCAGTGACATTTAGGACAGCAGTAGCAGTGGTATTACCAGCGGCATTAGTGACCATGCAGGTGTACTGGCCTGTATCTCGCAGGGTAACATTGGTGAAGTTGAGTGTGCCATCGTGCAGAACAGAAATCCGAACTCTGTAGGAGCCATGGGTCATCAGTGTACCATTCGGGGTTATCCAGTTGACTGAAGTCGTGGATGTGCTTGTTCGACACTTCAGTTCAGCAGCCATTCCTTCAGTGACATTGAGGTCAGTTGGTGGCTCCACAATGACGGGTGCATAACAGGTGAAGTGACTCTGGTCGAGTTCTCCAATGTACTTGCCTTTCAAACCGGGGGGCGCATGACAGCGTGCACAACAGGTGGTGTTGTTAGGCACGGTCTCTTTCAACCACCAACTGAGCCAAAGAACATCACAGTTGCAGACCCAAGGGTTATGGTTAAGATGCACCCGCTCCAGTTGGTGAAGAGGTGTGAAGAGATCATGGGGTAGAGAGTGTAGGGAATTGTGGGACAAGTTGAGCTCCTCAAGATTCTTCAAGTCATCAAAAGCATTTCGTTCAATGACCGACACTTGTGAGTGCATCAACCACAGTTTACGGAGAGAAACAAGTCCTTGAAAGGAACCAGGGCGAATTATCTCTAACCGATTTCCTGACAGCTCCAACTCCTCCAAGCGTACAAGCGCAGTCAATTTAGGGATATCCTTTAGACCGCACATGCCAAGGTTGAGGTACCGTAAGTTTACTAGGCCCACGAATGCTGCATCAGAGATGAAATCCAACTTCTTGAGCTCCCCCAGATCCAGTCGGCGTAGCGAGGGCACCCGGTGGAATGCGTAACCCGGCAGAGTCTCAATGGGGTTGTTGCGCAACCACAACTCCCGCAACTTGCTGAGGTACTCAAAGGCATGCGATGGCACCAATGTGAGACGGTTGTCAAACAGTTCCAGTGTGTTGAGGTTAGGGAGGCCATTGAATGCTCCTACTTCTATCTGACGTATTTGATTCTTGGAAAGTTGAAGAATTTCAAGGTGTCGCAAATGCTTGAAAGTGTCCGACTTGATAACCTACAAGAAAAAGAGAAAAAAAGAGAGTTGATTTATGCTTTGTCTTATTGTAACAATTATAATCAAGGGGATATAGCAAGTTTGAATTCAAAAGTGAGACGTCTTCTTTTCCTTTCAGCATTTCCCTTCAGGGGTCGCCCCAGCAAGTCAGTTTCTTGCATCTAACCCTATCTGCTGAATCCTCTTCGGTCACGCCAAATATCTTTGTCTTCCTTCACTGTATCCATGAACAGAAAAGTGAAACGATTGAGTTGTAAATTAATTAATAATATTTACTAAGAGCTGGGTTGAGCGAAGCACTCAAGGTTGTTTTCTAGATGACTAAGAGTTTCAGTTCACTGAGCTAAAATTGATTCAAATCCTAGCAAGTGTTCATTTAAAAACATACTTTTAAAAACCTTGCGCCAAGTTCGTAATAGTTGTATGCTGGTGCATTATTTTTACAATTGAACCTGTCAATTCTGTGGATAAATTCTGCTGAAAACAGTTTGGAGAATTAAATTAAATAAATGCAAAGGCTACTTATAACAAGTTATCCACTATTTGTTAAAGCAAAGCACTTCTCAATCCCTAGTAATACAAAGACAAGTGTTCAAACAATTTCTCCTCATTTGTTGCAACACCAGTTCAAGCATCCAAAATAGCTTCAGACGCATCTCGAATTGGATATGTCTGCAAGTCGCTGGATACCAGGCTTATTCATCGTTAGAAACCTAATTTTCCGATGTCGTTATACTTGTGTAAGTTGTTAAAGGTGCTGCACAGTGGTGCAGTGATTAGTGCTGTGGCGTCACTGGGAAATTGCCCCAAGGATTGAGAGTAGGCTTGTGTGATCATCTGTCTTTTATAGTAGAAAAAGTTTTAAAAAAGTCTTCTGGACAGTTTAATTCTTGATCGAAGAATTAAATTTGATCAAGAATTAAACTGTCCAGAAGACTTTTTTGAAACTTTTTCTACTATGGATCACTCGTGGATGAATGAGGGACTACACGGACTCATCTGTCTTTTATGTGGACGGGTGACCTGATCGGAGAGTAACCTGCCTCTCATTGGAAACTAGCTGGAACAGGCTGTGGTACCCCTCTGTTGTGGTTCCCTCACCCACCACCAGAGGGAGCCAGGGACCATCTTACCTTTCCCCCAATTCTACCTGATCTGGACCACCTGTGCCTAATTTCTCTGCTGACTATTTAAAGGCAGCCTCGTCAGCATTCCCTGTCGGGTCTTCATGCCTTCCTGACTTGGCTGACTCCCGACTCAACGGATATCCTTTTGTAACTGAGAATAACTCTTTGAAAACTTTATTGATCCCTTTTTGACTTTTGTTCCTTTGCTTACAGCCTTGCTGATCCTTGGTTAAATAAATCTTGTTTGAGGTTCTGCATTTGGGCCCTCCCCTTTGGTACTCCAGTACGAGTTTCTACTTGGATTCCATGTCCAACTAGTTACTTGTCCATGGTGTGCCCTGCTTCACACCTACTTACTTGTCTTAATAGGCAGCAACACCCATATTCCTCAGTGTAAGCAGCTCAAAAAATGGATGAATGGTGTTATAGTTTGGGTCAAGTTGGGGATTTATGGATTACTGTTTTTTTACAGGTACATCCGATTGACCTGGTTTATTGATCGTACAACAACTTTTCCTTGTGGTTACATAAAAAATGAGAAAGAACACCCTTTTTCTCTTAAGTTCTGATCCCTAACAAACGAATGTGTAACATGTCTTCCATCTTTGTCTGTTTAGGCTGCAACAATCCATTTCTCAGTAAAGCAAATCATTATGGCAAATTACCACAGAGACAGAGTCTTTAGTTTCACGCTGGTCCTGACAGTGGAAGTCATTAGTAAATACCATGTGACAGTTTCCTTTCCCACTCTGTACTGGGTTCGGATTAGGCACCAAAACTACAATTAAACTAAAAGCAGACCATAATAAATGCATAAAGCACAACATCTGTGTTGGCTAGGAGGCTGACAGCCTCAAAAGACTGAAGATTAAGACCATAATTATGTGAAATTATGAAGTTGTATACATACTATTTTCCTTGCTAGAATGTGTTTTATGTTTTCCTCATTATTTGCATATTCCTTCATTTAAACAGTTTATTAGAATTTTTAAAGCTAACAAATTAACACAGACATGCTGAACTGATACCGAAATATTCAATTTGAGAAAAAAGATATTCTTTTGCATAAAACTTGAAGGAAATTGTTTAAGTAGCCAATTTTACAACATAAACATCCTTGCAATGTCTGACATATTCACAGCGGAGATTATTAAGAAAGCCCCAGATTCTAATTAAACTTTGAAATTTTCGTGTTAGTAAAATTACAATTTATATTTGGAAAATAATTTGTTAACTACGTTTGCCCATTTTGTGTCGATTAGAGCAACAAATTGCTCTGCGGTCTAATCGTAGGAAAATCATTATTGTTTTATTTTTATTTCATCAGCGCTCCTGCACCGTAATTGAGCCCCTGCTGACCGTTTTTATCCTGCCGGCTCTACAGGCATAACAAGGCGATGCATTCATCTGGCAGCTGCCACCACACACTAACTTGACCTTTGTGCAGTGTGTGTGCAAAAGGGCAGGCATTGCTCAGTGCTCGCACAGCAATAACGTCATAATGGATAAAGCTCGCCAGCTTCAGCCGCAGGAAGTATCATCGCGGCTGTACTTAGGCTAATATCTAACGCTGACATGCTTCATTGGTGAAACCTGCAGTTTAAATGATGATTTATCCGAGAACGAATTAAAAGCACTTCTTACTCAATGATGCAGACTAATTCCCCTGAATTATGAAATATTCATGTTTGACCATGCTGTCTGATTGATGTCATGTTTCAGATGTGTTTAAAGATAAATTTATAACCTCGGAATGAGGAATATTTGTTGAATTGTAATTAATCCAAGTGGAAATAATGTGTAGTATTTTATATTTAATAATAGTGATTTTACAATAAAGTTAAATCAATAATCTTTTCTGCAGAAGAGCATTATTTTGTTTTAAAATTCATTTTCATCACCAACACTTTTTTATCTCATAACACCGAAGAGAAAATGTTCTTTTAGGCACATCTGTATGAAACATCTGGATAAGGATTTTTAATGAGTAAGATTACATTAGAGCCGCATCAGTCTGCGCCTGTGACTAATTTGATTGAATAATTTTAACTTTTAATTACATCACACTATTTAAATTTTAAAGAATCTCTATAAAGAATTTTTTTTCTCACTTTATTCATCCCTAACCAGGAAAATTTGTGTGCCGCACACTAACACCGCAGCAGGCTGCCATGATGGCACCAATGGTAGTAGAAACGGGGGGTTAGGTGTCTTCTCCAAGGACCCTAGACGTGCACTCAGTGGGATGCGAACTCGCGAACTTCCAGTTGACTTCCAGTCCACGGGTGATTGCTCTACCCACTGAGACACCGTCTACTCTTAAAATGTCATGCTTAATGGAATATAAAGTGAAATAAAAATATTTTGGACCTCAAACAGAACACAAAAAAAGATGTTGATTTTGTTTTAAAAATGTATAATTTGATTCAATAACGCAAATAATTTTTTTAATATTGTTTTTTTCCCCATCCCAGTTTTCACTCCCGTAGTACCAGGGAAAGCTTTGACCCAGTGGGTTTCGAACCAGGCTCTAACGGTCGAAAGACAATAGCTCTACCACTGGGCCAACGCCGCGTGGAACCAAAACCAAACGTGATGCCAAAAATTATTTGTATCCTCATGGAGAAAGAAAAATTTTCATCCTAAATTTAAGTTTCCAAGAAGTAAAAAAAACTTGGACTCCAGTTCCAGTTAAAAAAAAAAAAAAATCCGAGAATTTTTTGCATTTTCTACAGCAACCCCAAAACCAGGTCATTAAAGCAACACACCGCTGTTTTAAATTCCAGGAGGGAATTTATTGTTACTACAAGGTCAAAGTGCTCACAGTGCTTTTCAGCCAGACTGTAGTTCTCCTTTTTTATCCACCTAGAAAATCACATTTTACATCATCAGTAGTCTTACTCGTGTTGCTAATCATGTAACCATTTTCTAATAACGAAAACAAGGAGGTGTGAATTGACTTCTAAATTTACTTCTGTGTGAATTCAAAGCCAAACTAGAATACCTACTTTCGAAAGAGCAATCGAGGACCACATAAAGAGACAAGAAAGGTGTGTATCGACTCCCCAAAACTGCAGGAACAACATTTTAGTTTACACTAACTCAGTGCCAGTTTTCTTTAAGCCTCTTTAAAGACCTTAAAACAAGTTTAGACTTTCCTCAGAAAAAAAGGGTATTGTCTACAATCAATATTTGGAACAATGTTTGTTTTCACATCAAAGTCATACCGAGCTTGTTTTCTATTTTATTCATGCATGTTTGAGTCATTTGCAAGCTCTCCTGATCTTTGCCACGCCCGATTTGAGTTGGAACGGGGGATTGTATCACAGAAAGGGTCACAAAATACAAAAATAAAGAATATGCACTCTTGATTAACCAGTCAATTTATGTTCCCACCCTAACGTATGGTAATTAGCTGTTGTTAATGATCGAAAGAACGAGATCGCGGATACAAGCGGCTGAAATCAGCTTCCTCCACAGAGTGGCGGGCTCTCACTCAAAAACTGAGGTGCTCTGTCATCTGGTAGGAGCTCGGCGTAGAGCCCGTCGGTTGCCCGTCGGGTAGTTCGGGCGTCTAGTTAGAATGCCTCCTGAACACCTCGCTGGTTAGGTGTTTCGAGCAGGTCTCACCGGGAGGAGACCCAGAGGCAAACTTTAGACCCACTGCAGAGACTTTGTCTCACAACTGGCCCGGGAACACCTCGGGATTCTCCCAGGTGAGCTGGAGGATGTGGCCAGGGTGAGCGCAGCCTGGGTTTTCCATCTGAGGCTATTGCTCCTGTTACGACCCTGGGGTCGTGGCCCTTTAAATCTTTCTGCCTGTTTGTCCTGACAGGAACTGGAGCTGCGGTTGGCCCCGCCCTCTGAAACAAGATGGCTGCTGGCTGTTCTCTGCTCACGACGCCAGTCTGATCCTCTGCCATTCTTTTGTTTTACTGTACCTTTAGTATTATTCTTTGTAATAAATCTCTTTAAACCTTTTACTTTGTGTGGCCTTCCCCTTATTGTTGCTGCTTTTGAGCCAGAGTAGTAACAAATGGGGGCTCGTCCGGGATCAGATCAATTGGGTAAGTTAAAGTCTGTATAAAATTTTTTTTTTTGTTTTGAAATTGGAAATTCGTCTTCACTGAATTTGGTTACTTTGGATTGGTTTTGTCTCATTTTGAGTTCAGTTTGGAGACGTTTGGTTATTTAGTCGGTTGGTTGGCTATTTTGACTGCTAATCAAATCAGGCTGGGGGAGACCACACAGGTGTGGGTGATTTCTTTGTTCTGAGTTAAATTGAGTTTGGTTTGGCTGTTGCTCAGGGTGTGTGGGACCAGTTAACACTTTGTGGCAGACCTTAGTTTTGTTTGGAATTTGAAGCCTACATTATTTTTTTTTGTTAGTATTTTTGAGCACATGCTGGGGGTTGGGGCTTACCCTGTTAGGATTTAGAAGTGTTGTCTCCTTATGAGATTCACTTGTTTTTTGTTTTGCAATAGGCATTTAGAGTGGAGGTACGTGCGGGTTGCAGCATCCCACTACCCTTACCCTACGTCGGCTCGGGAGCGCGCCGTGGTATTAGTACTTGTACTGTACCGCTGGAATGTATGGGGCTGGTTAGCAGCCTCAAGCGCATAAATACCCACCGCCAGGCCTCCTGAAGACTAGGGGTGAGTTTAGTTAGATTCTGGTTAGGTAGTTAGTGGGGAAACCTCAACTCTGTGCTCTAGTTAGTTTTTTTTTTACATCAAACATGTCATCTGTGGAGGATTTTACGGAGTCCCCTACTGAGGAGATGTTAAATGGCTTTACTAGAGAACAACTATTGCAGTTGGTTGATTATTATTCCGTTGATATTGGTGCTAGAAAACTGAAAGATGAGATAAAGTTGTGTTTGTGGTCTGCTTTGGTACGTGATGGGATTTTGCCAGGGAAAGTTGGTCTAACCAACCCTGAGGTCAAAGATATTTTGACATTTGAACAAAAAGAGCGGTTGCTTTTGTTAGAAATGGAGAAGGAGAAGATAGCTTTGGAGCTATCTTCTCAGCGGATGGCTATGGAGCAGATGAGAGTAGCTTTGGAAAGGGACAAGTTACAGTTTGAGAGGGAGAGGTTTAGTTCTACTTCCGTTTGAAGTGAGTCTGATGTGGTTGCTAATTTGCGTCTTGTCCCAAAGTTTGATGAAAAGGATCCGGATACATTCTTCGTACTCTTTGAACGTGTTGCTGATTCCAGAAGTTGGCCGGATGATTTGAGGGTTGTAATGTTGCAGTCAGTTTTTACAGGGAAGGCCCAGGTAGCCTATTCTGCTCTGAGTGACCACGACAGTCAGGACTATAAACTTGTTAAGGAAGCGGTGTTGAAAGCATATGAGTTGGTTCCAGAAGTTTATAGGCAACGTTTTCGATCTTGGAGGAAGGGTGAAAACCAGTCTCATGTTGAGTTTGTCAGGGACTTAAACAAGCATTTTCACAGGTGGTGTTCTTCTTTGGAGGTTTCTTCGTATGATAAGCTTTGTGATCTTATGGTTCTTGAACAATTTGTCGATTGTGTTCCGCCAGAAGTTGCCACTCATATTAGAGAACGTCGAGTAGTTACTGTTTCAGAAGCTGCTACGATAGCTGATGACTATGTTTTGGCTCACAAGGGTAACTTTAGGAAGAGTGTTTCTACTACTTTTTCTACTGGTACTTCTGTTACTCCTACCAGGAGTAACAACTTCGAGACTAGGAGCCCTAGTGCTTTTAGAAAGTCGGGGCAAAGTTGTAACTACTGTCGTGGGGAAGGTCATTGGAAGATTGATTGTCCCGTTTTGCAAAGGAAAAGTGGTCAAATGAGAACTAAGACTGTTAAACCGGCGGTTTTCACTGTTCAGGCAAAATCTCAGTGCTTGGGCCCAGTTGTGGAATCCAAATGTTTTTCTGGTCTCGACTCTTTTGTTTCTGATGGGTTTGTGTCACTTTGTGGTGATCATAGGAAAGTCCCAGTGAAAATTTTGAGGGATACAGGTGCTACAGACTCGTTTGTTCTTTCTTCGGTCTTGCCTTTTTCAGAAGAGACAAGTACAGGTGATTGTGTCCTGGTGAGAGGTGTTAGTTTGGTACCACTTAGTGCCCCGTTGCATAGGATCTTTCTGTCTAGTGGTTTTGTTGAAGGAAATGTGCAAATTGCTGTTCGACCAGAATTGCCAGTAGAGGGCGTTGCTGTGATCTTGGGTAATGACTTAGCTGGTAACCAGGTGTGGCCTGTAGAGTGTCCTATCAAAGTTTCAGTTCCAGCAAAAGTTCCTGATTCCTGTGGGCGGAACTTTCCTGAGGTGTTCACTGCTTGTGCTCTCACCAGGGCCATGGAAAAGGCTAAGTCTGAAACATCAGAAGAATGTTGCCCTAACTCAGATGTTCAGTTTGATTTACCTCAAATGTTTTCTATTTCCCAGCAGGAGTTAATTGCTGAACAGAAAGCGGATGTGTCACTGACTGCGCTGTTTGATAAAGTCCAACCTTCATCGGAACTTCGAAGCTCTGCATCTGGGTATTTCCTTCAGGGTGAGGTATTGGTTAGGAAATGGCAGCCTCAGGGTTCTGATCTTTTGGGTAATCCGTGTTTGCAGATAGTCGTTCCTACAAAATTTAGAGAAAGGGTGTTGTCTTGTTCGCATGACCAAACAGGCCATTTGGGAGTAAAGAAAACCTATAGTCATGTGCTTAGGTATTTCTTTTGGCCCCTTCTCAAACGTGATGTTGCCAAGTATATTAGGACTTGCCATATTTGTCAAATTTCTGGCAAACCGAATCAGGGAATTAAGCCTGCACCTCTTAAGCCGATACCTGCTGTTGAAAATCCGTTTGAGCATTTGATTATTGATTGCGTTGGACCTTTGCCAAAGTCTAAATCAGGCTCTCAGTATTTGCTGACGGTTATGTGTTTGGTCACTCGGTATCCAGCTGCGTATGCGCTTCGCAATATAACTGCTAAGGCGGTTGTAAAAGCTCTTACTCAGTTTATTTCAGTTTTTGGCATCCCTAAAATCATTCAAAGTGACCAAGGGTCTAATTTTTCGTCTCACCTGTTTGCCCAAGTCTTGGACCAGCTTAAGGTGAAACATAATCAGGCTTCAGCTTACCACGCCCAGAGCCAAGGTGCTCTGGAGAGATTCCATCAGACTCTTAAATCATTGTTTCGTTCGTATTGTACAGAGTTGCAGAAGGATTGGGAGGAGGGTTTGCCGTGGTTGCTGCTTGCAGCTAGAGAAGTCTGTCGGGAGAGTACGGGTTTTGGTCCAAATGATTTGGTGTTTGGCCGTAAGGTTCGGGGTCCATTGGCGGTATTTCACGACGGCTGGGCTTCGGGACAACCCCCTGGTGGTTTGTTGGATTGCGTGAATGGTTTTCGCCATCGTCTCTACGTGGCGGGGCAGTTGGCGAAGCGAAATTTGGTCAAAGCTCAGACTAAGATGAAGTCCTTGTATGACAGACGATGTGAGAGTCGTGAATTTAGTCAAGGGGATCGGGTGTTGGTTTTGTTGCCTGTTGTAGGTTCTGGGCTCTTTTCCTTCAGCCCTACCACCTGGATGTCGAGCACATCGGGGGCACAAATAATGTGCTCGCTGATGCTTTGTCTCGGGCTCCATTGGATTGACTTGGGCCATTTTAGCTCCAGGTGGTTCCCACGGATGGCTTGAGATGTGGAACTGGAGGTTGCTCTCTTCAACATCCTGATGAGTATTGTGCAAATTGATTAACAGGGTAGAACCCTGTTCTTTAGGGGGGGAGTGTTACGACCCTGGGGTCGTGGCCCTTTAAATCTTTCTGCCTGTTTGTCCTGACAGGAACTGGAGCTGCGGTTGGCCCCGCCCTCTGAAACAAGATGGCTGCTGGCTGTTCTCTGCTCACGACGCCAGTCTGATCCTCTGCCATTCTTTTGTTTTACTGTACCTTTAGTATTATTCTTTGTAATAAATCTCTTTAAACCTTTTACTTTGTGTGGCGTTCCCCTTATTGTTGCTGCTTTTGAGCCAGAGTAGTAACACTCCCACGACCTAGCCCTGGATAAGCGTAAGGCGACAAAATCGAAGTAATACGCACTACGCTAACCTGATGGACCTTACACTGTTTTTGCAATCTCAAACAAAATTTACGCCCAGAGGGCAGGACTAAGTGAGAAGTGAGAGGAGGTGGGAATCTACAGTCTGTAAATATTAGATTTCGGAGCCATCAAAATGTTCAATGCTACAAAATAAAATTAATTAACCAATGAAAGTACAAAATCCCGTTTTTAGTAAACTTTTCAGTTTTGTGAGAGATGTCTTTGTGAACAATTAAATGGTAGCTACTTGTGTCCGTATTTTTTTTTTTCCCCCCTAAAGGTTTATTGAAATGTTCTTTGCCATTCTGAGTGTTTCAAAATCCTGACTGCTAAAAACTTTGCAGAAGTCAAATTGTTTTTTTTTAATATTCCACCACTTCAATAAAACAAGGCAATCCAATGCTTTTACTTCTTAACTTTCCCAAACGACCGGTAACGTAACACATTAAACTTCTCATTCCCTATTTGCTGTTTCGACTTTATGCCAAAGGTAAAACTTCATTTTTATTGCGTTCCGCTAAAGGCATGATGCCACAACGGCTCTGGATTATTAAACAGAATAGCCACGAGTGTTCAAGAAAGATTGGTATGGTCCGCTAAGGCTTTTATTTCACTGTTCTAAATAATTTTGTGCACAGGCTGGAAAACGGTTGGTGTTAAATATGAACAACAGCTACATTTTAAAAAATATAGGTGTATTTCTTGATCAGACATTTGAGGTGCTTTCACACCTAGTGGGTGTGAGGAAAAAACGATGAAAAATGATCCAGTTTTCTTTGTTTGGTTTGATTTTAAAGAATAAAATTAGCATCAAATTCTTTTTTGTGGGTGAGATTTGCACATTTGCCTACGTTAACCAAGAACAAAATGGAGAATGAAAACGAAACCCAACCCACGAGTTGACCAGGTGCTGGAGCCTATCCCGGCTGATTTCAGGCAAGAGGCAGGTAACACCTGAACAGGCCACCAGTCTGTCGCAGGACCATATATGCACAACCATCCACATATACACTCATTCCTACCAGCAGTTTCGTAGAGACCAATCAACCCAACATAGATGTTTTTGGAGGGTGTGAGGAAACCAGAGTACCAGGAGAAAATCCACACATACACCGGGAGAACATGCAAACTCCACACAGAAAGACCAGTGTTATTCATAAATCGGAGCATTCAAAATAAGAAAATATGTTATCGGTAAGTATCATTATAAACTGTGGATTTTGTTCGACTTCACTTGATTATTTTTGCTTGGATGACAGAACACATGAGCCCACTCCAGCACTTCGTCATTTCGGTTTGAGTAACAGTGAGGTATTCCTATTGGTTGAAGATCCAAACTGAGAAAACCCGGAAAAGCCCAAGTTGAGTCTTAATGTTTTCTAAGTATTTACAAAGAATTGCTGAATCATCAGCGCTAGAGGATCTTTTATACTGCCTTTAACGACACACCAAAAATAGTTCCGTGAAGCTGACCCCTCTAAAAAAAAAAAAAAAAAAAAAAGAACAAAATAAGCAAAAAAAATATGTAACTCCTTTGTGCTGTTTTAGTTTTTGCTTATTTTAAGACATACGATTTGGACCATGACGTCATCAAAGGTGGCGACGCCCGGAAATGAATAAGGGGCTGGATGACGTCATCTTCAGAATCGTATTTCTTAAAATAAACAAAAACTAAAACAGCACAAAAAATTGTTTTTTACTGCACATAACAGCACAAACATAGCACAAACAATTGACACCATTTTTAGGAGTTTTCTCGCATATTTAAGCCAAATGAGGGACTGGATGACGTCATATTGACCGAAAAAAGAATTGTGAATATCTTTTAAAAAATAAAATAGCACAAACAGAATTTTTTTACAGTACAAATGCAGCAAAAACAATTGACATATTTTTTTGTTTATTTTTGTTCATATTTTTTTAAAGAGGGGCCAGCTTCACGGACCTACCAAAAATCACACCAAATATTCCAATTGAAATACTAAATGTAGATGAAACCATAGTTTTGTGATGCAGTCTAGCTTTTCATTTTCAAATTAACAAACAATAAAAAAAATCTTTAAATTTTTTTTAATAACTAGGACGCTGCATCAGTCCATCGTGGTAAAGAGAGAGGTGAGCCGAAAAGCAAAGCTCTCGATTTACAAGTCGATCTACGTTCCAACCCTCACCTATGGTCATCAGCTGTGGGTGGTGACCGAAAGAATGAGATCGTGGGTACAAGCGGCCGAAATGAGCTTCCTCCGCAGGGTGGCTGGGCTCTCACTCAGAGATCGGGTGAGGAGCTCTGCCATCCGGGAGGAGCTCGGTGTCGAGC
The DNA here is from genome assembly GCA_902685375.1 of Neostethus bicornis. Lineage (NCBI taxonomy): Eukaryota > Metazoa > Chordata > Actinopteri > Atheriniformes > Phallostethidae > Neostethus > Neostethus bicornis. The sequence continues at coordinate 4,839,571 of LR738556.1, forward strand.
TGCTCCTCCTCCAGATCGAGAGGAGCCAGATGGGGTGGTTCGGGCATCTGGTCAGGATGCCCCCCGAGCGCCTCGCGGGCGAGGTGTTTCAGGCACGTTCCACTGGGAGGAGACCAAGGAGCAGACCCCAGACTATGTCTCTCCAGCTGGCCGGGGAACGACTGGGGGTCCTTCCGGGTGAGCAGGAGGATGCAGCCGGGGTGAGTGAGGCCTGGGCTGCCCGTTTGAGGCTCTTGCCCCCGTGACCCGACCCCGGAACAAGCGGAAGATGACAGAACAGATTTTTTTAATCCAGTTTTAAACATCTGATCCTGAGAAATTGTAGTTGGTGTGATTCAAACTACTAATGTAAAGAATAAGTAGGTTTAGATGCATCTCGTTGAATTCATCCCAGAGTTAATACAGAAGAACATTTGAGATTTTCTCATTTAAATTGCTGAATTTTTACTGCTTTCATCCTTTAATTGTGTCTGATGTTTTTCCTCTGTATAATCCAACAGGGGCTCTGGAGCAGACTCCGCCGGAAGAATGTTGCATCTTCAAATGAACGAGTAGCGGGTTATTCCCTGAGTTTGTGCACATACAGAGCCTGATTGGGAGCCTACTGTGAGAACATGTTGCAGCACGCAGTCTGCTGCTAGAAAGGCACCACATCGCTTTATCTAACAAACAGTCGTATGATGGAAATCACTACTAACTCATTTCTAGTCCTAACTTTGTTGCTCTAAAACTCCACCGGGATTTCTGCAACCCTAGTGACCTTACGATCACCTCATTATGATCCTTCTCTAATAAGTCGATAAAGAGTATTGAACTATTTACATTAAGAAAGCCATAGATCACTAAAGCAGACAAGCCGAGCAAGCAAAATCAATTCTCTGTTAAAACTGCACTGATTCACACAAAACCTCTGCTTTATTCCGTTCAGTCATCTTCCGCTTGTTCCGGGGCTGGGTCGCGGGGGCAACAGCCTCAAACGGGTAGCCGAGGCTTCTCTCACCCCGGCTGCATCCTCCAGCTCACCCAAGTCGTTCCCCGGCCATCTGTGAGACATAGTCTCTCCAGCGGATCTGGGGTCTGCCCCTTGGTTTCCTCCCGGTGGGACGTGCCCAAAACACCTCGCACGCGAGGCGCTCGGGGGGCATTCTAACCAGATGCCCGAACCACCCCATCAGGCTCCTCTCGACCTGGAGGAGGAGCGGAGTTTTAATCCGGCTCAAAAAAATTAAACAAACCATTCCGTTCCGTCATCTTCCGCTCATCTGGGGCTGGGTCGCAGGGGTGACAAGATCAGACGGGTAGCCCAGGCTTCTCTCACCCCAGCTGCATCCTCCAGCTCACCCTGAAGGATCCCGAGTCGTTCCCCAGCCAGCTGTGAGACATAGTCTCTCCAGCGGGTCCGAGTCTGCCTCTCGGTCTCTTCCCGTTGGGATGTGTTTGAGACACCTCACCAGCGAAGCATCGGGGAACCACCCCATCTGGCTCCTCTCGGCCTGGAGGAGGAGCGGCTCGACACCGAGCTCCTCCCGGATGGCAGAGCTCCTCACCTGATCTCTGAGTGAGAGCCCAGCCACCCTGCGGAGGAAGCTCATTTCGGCCGCTTGTATCCGTGATCTCATTCTTTCGGTCACCACCCACAGCTGGTGACCATAGGTGAGGGTAGGAACGTAGATCGACTTGTAAATCGAGAGCTTTGCTTTTCGGCTCAGCTCTCTCTTTACCACGACGGACCGATGCAGCGTCCTCTGCTTTGTTTGAGTTTTTTTTTCCTTTTTTTGCGGGACAATTTTAAAAAATCCTGCATGCCAAAGTTCTTGGATGTCCCTTAGGAGGATTTGGTTTGGTCCAAGCGGAGCTCATTTGGCGAGAAGTCAAAGACACCCAGCAAGTGAGCGCGACTAAAGGCCCTTTAAATCTCTGAATGTTCAGGAGATGTGTGGCCAAAGCCCTCTGTGAGACACACAGAGATTCCTGGAGTCACGCCATTGCCTCCTCTGTATGTGGAGCAATATGAGGAAGAAGGAGGCAGGGTGATGGGCATGGGGGAGGATGATTCGGAGGGGGTGGGAGCTGTCAAGGCTTTACTCTCAGGGTACTCAGTGGAGGAAAAAATAAGCCAGAGAATCTAGGATGCCTTCAGGTGTTAAAACATTTTTAGATTTTTAATCATTTCAAGCAGAGCTTCGGGATACAAACCGAATCAAAATCTGTGGGATGAAAATGAAATGCAACAAACGCTGTTATTACATCTTTAATTTTTTTCTTTCATCTTAAATGCTCCTTTTCATCCTTACATGTTAAATCAACTCATGATGTCTCAAATATGTTCCAATCAGGTCTAAAACCACCAACAGGCCACATAATCCACCTTGTTATAAAGTTCAGGAGGTAAAATAAAGTGGAAATGAATCCAAAGCCACAAAAGAACTCATGCTGTCAGCAACATGAAGATAAATTTAATTATACCAACTCCTGCAGCAAAAATAGGAAAAGCAACCCAATTTTTTAACAAATTCGGAGGCTATTGAGGCTCATGTTGGGGGTCTGTGGTTAAACAATTTCCCAATGCTGTAGAGAAACCAACTCTGACAGCGTGGAAAGTGAACCTGATATGTTGGATTTAGAGTACTGGTTAGATTCAGAAACAGAGGATGAGGACTTTGATGGATTTGATAAATGACTTTATGATGACTGTAACTAATATTTAAATAAAACCAACCAAACTCAGTTTTACTCCTGATCTGTTTTTAAATACGCACGTGTGTGTGCGTATGCACGCGCGTCTAATTGTATGTGTGTGTTGTTGTAAGGCGGACTTACGTAGTAGAGGATATGTATATAAAACCCGCACCCTATCATCAGGTGTGCCTTATGTGTGTGTTAAATATAGAGCACGCAAAATTTGGACTGCGCCTTTTAATACGGTGCGCCCTATGGTCGTGAAAATACGGTACTCTCTTTTATTATTCTGAGAACAAATTCCATCAATCGTTTGTTCTTAAAATTATAATCTACGTTCCCACCCTCACCTAGGGTCACCAGCTGTGGGTGGTGACCAAAAGAACGAGATCCCAGATCAAAAAAAATCAGAAGCAGCAGAAATGAGTTTCCCCCCCAGGGTGGCTGGGCTCTCTTCACAGAGATAGAGGGAGGAGCTCGGACTAGAGATGTTGCTCTTCCGGGTTGAGAGGAGCCTGTTGGGGTGGTTCAGGCATCTGGTTAGGATGTCCGAGCGCCTCGCTGGTGAGGTGTTTAATTAAGCATAAACTTTTTCTTTGTTTTCTTACTATTACGTTTCAACCAACAATAATATATCATCTTTGTGCTGCTGAAAGACGGTTCTCATGAAGATGTTACGTGTTTCTTACCACTTAGTGTGGTGTCCAAAATTAAATAATATGAACTTTTGGAAAAATTACGGAAAAGTATGGAAAATTTTTTACTTAAAGTCACTTTTAATCCTTGCAAATGTTATTTAAACTGGAAGTCAAACAAGATGTTTCCAGAAGATAACAAGACACTGCAGAATAAATTTTTTCGTTAAGTTATCTTCCGTTTATCCGGGGCCAGGTCGGGGAGGGGCAACAGCCTCAGACAGGAAGCTCAGGCTTCTCTCACCCCGGCTGCATCCTCCAGCTCACCCGGGAAGACCCTGAGTTGTTCCCCGGCCAGCTGTGAGACATAGTCTCTCCAGCGGGTCCGGAGTCTCCTTCTCGGTCTCTTCCCAGTGGGACATACCTGAAACACCTCACCAGCGAGGCGCTCAGGGGGGCATCCTGACCATATCCCCGCACCACCCCATCTGGCTCCTCTCGACCTGGAAGAGGAGCGGCTCGACACCAAGCTCCTCCCGGATTGTAGAGCTTCTCACCCGATCTCTGAGTGAGAGCCCAGCCACCCTGCGGAGGAAGCTCATTTCGGCCGCAGAATAAATTGTGTTGTTTAAAAAATATTTCTCAACTTTTATTTACATTTGAACCAAATTGGTGTGTGAGCTGGAGCTTCATAAAAAAAAAAAAATAAGAAAACTACCAGCACGACATGCAAAAAAAACGGTTAGATACTTTATTTTTCCTACTGACCATGAAGTTTTAATAAATCTTTAACATTGCTTTGCTAAAGTTTGGAAGAACTCTATGTCGTTTCCACTCAAGTTTTTTTTCATTTTCTTCAATAAATAAGTATCAGCTACTCTGAAAGTAATTAAACTGCTAAAAAAGTGTGTGTAGCTGTTCATTATGAACACAAAAAATGATTTTATAAAAATAGTGGCTCGATCAATTACTGTTTTTGAGATTGATACCAATATTGATTTCAAAAGTCCAAGAAAGACTAATTTCCAATTGATTCGGGCACGTCCCACCAGAAGGAGACAAAGACGCTGACTCTGGACCTGCTGGAGAGACTATGTCTCACAGCTGGCCGGGGAACGACTCGGGATCTTTCCGGGTGAGCTGCAGGATGCAGCCAGGGTGAGAAAAACCTGGGCTTCCAGTCTGAGGCTGTTACCTTCACGACCTGGCCTCAGATAAGCGGAAAACGACGGAACAAAACGGAAGGTTGTTGAAATTTATGTTCAGATAACAAACCATTTTAAATTGAAAATCTGTTATAATTCACATCTTTGTTGGTGTAAAATTTTTCTTTTTAAATGATATCATTTACAGATAAACTTATCAGAATCCAAGTTGTTATTAAAATCATGTAATAAAGTGTTTTATCTATATGGCTTTAAAATCCTAGGAATTTATTTCTTCAGTCTGTCTCCCGAAGACGATATTTTGGAGTTTATCACCTCATGACTTTGTCTGTTCAAATGGTCGTTTAAAGCAACCACTGCCTAAAATATTCATGTGTTTATTGATATGATTGACCAGCACTATTGGGTATCTTTTTTATTTTACACTCTCCGTTTTTAATTAAAATAAAACTCTTTTAGTTCAATTGTGAAAACAAATGGCGATAAAGTTGTTAGCGTTAGCTAACGCCCTAAGTCCTCTTCTTCTTCTTTCGGCATTTCCCTTCAGGGGGCGCCACAGCAAGTCAGTTTCTTCCATCTAACCCTATCTGCTACATCTTTTTCGGTCACACCAACTATCTTCGTGTCTTCCTTCACTGTATCCATGAACCTCCTCTTTGGTCTTCCTCTAGTCCTCTTTCCTGGTGGTTCCAAATCCAACCACCTTCTTCCGATGTACTCTCTCTCTCTCCTCTGCACATGTCCAAACCATCTCAGTCTGGCCTCTCGGACTTTATCTCCAAAACCTCAAACATGTGCTGTTCCCCTGATATACTCATTTCTAATCCTGTCCATCCTGGTCACTCCCAGAGAGATTCTCAGCATCTTCATCTCTGCTACCTCCATCTCTGTTTCCTGTCTTTTCCTCAGTTCCGCTGCATCTAGACCAAACAGCATGGCCGGTCTCACCATGGTTTTGTACACTTTCCTTTTCATTTTATCTGAAACTCTTCTGTCACACATCACACTTGATACTTTCCTCCACCCGTTCTAGCCTGCCTGCACACGTTTCTTCACCTCTTTTCCACACTCTCCATTGCTGTAGACTGTTCATCCTAAGTACTTAAATTCTTCCAGTTTCTTTATCTCTTCTCCCTGTAACCTCAACCTCATGCAAAGTAGTAACACAACTTAGTTATTTGTTCATATGATGCACACGGAACAGTAAACAAGGTGGAAAAGGTCTGTTTCTGCTTTCTTCCTCCGTGTCAGATCAGCGTAAACTCAGACCAGCACGGTACACAATATCAAATCATGGTGAGTTTGAGGAAAATCTGTAAATCTGAGTGTTTGGTGAATTGACTTCCAGGCAGAAATCTATCGATACCAGTCGGCAACATTTTTCGCCAATTACTAATGGCTTACGCCAATGTGCAAAATGAGACCAATAAATCGGTCCGGTCTTGGTAATAATTTGTATGTTTGTGTTTTTTTGTATAGAATAATGTACAGTTTAAACATTTTTAATAAATGATATCATTACTTTCTGTTGATATTTACCTGGATGGTGTTTTCCTGCAGGTTGAGGTATCTTGTATTGACGGAGATGCTCTCTGGGATCTCCTCCAGGCTCTGTCTGGTGCAAATAACTCGGCTAGCCTGGTTGGAACAGGTGCAAAGGTTCGGGCAGGAGGAGGCGGCTTCTGCTAACTCCAGTCTGGGGAGGAGCCACAGTAGGAGCTGGGCCAATACAAAGAGGAGGGGGGAGGGGCCGGGGAGACAGGTCACCGTGGCAATGCGCATGGCAACTGGGACATGACCCTGCTCTTTAATCCGAAGGTACAGGTGAGGTGGATGTGTGAGAAATAGTTTGCGTTCCCTTCGGTCCTCTGATGACAGCTTGTTTCTTCTAATCCAACATCCTCTGAGATCTTTTCGTCCTCTGATGATCTTTCTGTTTTCTTCTCTTGTTTTTTGAACATAGAAATATGCAGATAAACAGATGTTTTCCCCTTTTTTCTCAGGCTGTTGGGGGATTTGAGAGAGGATGGAGGAGCACGGAGAACCCAGGAGATACTCTGTAGAACAAAAAGAGAAAGACAAAGACAGAGAGGGAGGGAAGACGTTAGAGTTTGATCGTAGGAAGCTTAAAGAAAACAGTAACTACTGCATCGCTTATCAGGGGAGCGATTGTCGAAAAAAATCTGTCGGAAGCATCAAAATGTATCTTTCAAGGCTTATAACAAATCCCAAATAATCCCAGAGCAGATATTCTGTTGTTAATCAAACACACACACACGGGAAGAAGCTAATTTTGTGATAAACAGTTCAAACTGAGATGTGGAAACATGGTGGAAGCAACGCGGCAATCAGACTTTCTATATCAATTTTCTAAAACTTCATTAGGCAAGCTTGTTTTAGGAAAGTTCATTTACATGCTAATTTGTGCAGATTTTTTTATACTCATTTAATAAAGGCTTTATGGAGAGTAAAATACATAAATATGTCTCAGGAATAAAATTGGGTTGAATGTAGGAGGTCCCAAAGAAAGCTCAAGCAAAAAACTTAAATCAAAAATCAAACCAACGTTCAAAGGACGGTCCTGAGTGGACTGTACTACCTCAGAAAGCTCGGTCCTTCAACGTCTGCAACAAGATGCCCTCCATGTTTTAGCATACCATCATGGAGAGTGTCCTGTTCTGTGCCATGGCTGCCTGAAGAGCTGGTATAAAAACAAAGAATGCCAACAGACTGAACAAGCTGGTAAAAAAAATTTGGACGTGTGGTTGGGCTCACCCCTCGCCAATGTGAAGGAGGTAACGAGGGACAGAATGAAAGCAAAACTGTCTCAATCATGCTAAATCCCTCCCACCCGCTCCACGAATCTGTGGACCATCTGAAGAGCAGCTTCAGCAACAGACTCCTGCAACCCAACTGCTCAAAGGAACGTTACAGAAAATCATTCTTACCCTCTTCCATCAAAGTATTTAACCTTTCACTTTCAAACTTGTAATTACTTGCCATTCACAACGTTGTATGAGATTGTATGATTGTAACACTGCAGCACTCAAATGTCTAGTGCTGTCATTTTAACGCGTTAATTCGAATAATTAATTATGCTGCATTTTAACGCGTTAAAAAAATTAAGGTAATTAATTATGATGTCATAACGGCGATGGACGATAAATAAAAACATAGTAATTTGTAGTTATTTTCAAAAAGGAGTTCTCCTACCACCGGAGCAACTCCAGCCTGACATACCATCTAAACATAAAATATGTTCAGGAAAGTTCCTCTGTTGCAAGTGTGGCTACGGGGAGCTCGCTCCACCAAACCAAGCTAGCTGAATTTGACAAGTGAATGAGCAACATAGAAATTAACAAATATTATCGCAAAGTGGGTCGCTGCTGATTGCAGGACGATTTCTATTCTTGAAGATAAGAACGAACAATAACGAACCCTGACCCTTGTTTTACTTTTTTTAATGATGCACCTGACCTCATGAGGCACAGTTCACCAATAATAAATTGGATTTAAAATCTTCTCTTCTTACTTTATTCAATTGATTAGTCATACAGTACATTTTTTTAATATCCTAGAATTCAAATTCTTTATCAGAAGACCTTCAGCAAATATGACGTTAAAATGCGATTAATTCGATTAATTAATAACAAAATCCTGTAATTAATTCGATTAATTTTTTTAATAGACTGACACCACTACAAATTTCACTTCGGGAATAAATGAAATATATTCAGTTCAATTCAAAATGATATCAAGTTGTTTCCACAGATACAATCCAGCCATAAAAAAAAAAAACAAATCAGTTTGCGTGACTATTTTTATTATTTTTTTTTAAATAACTGTGATCCTACAATCTAATACAAAGAACATCATTTCACTTTTGGTTCATTTCAAGACTTAATAGAAGAACATTGGGACCCACAATGGCCTCTGAGCACGTCTACTGCTCACATTACTGTTTCGAGACATTATTATTTTCCATTTCTGCACATTTGTGTTTCACTAAATAAACCGTACGCAAAACCATTTTACAAAACGATGCTGTGAAATATCATGCAGCTAAGGAGCATCCCCCCCCCCCCCTTTTATAAAGCTCACAAAATTATGAGAAAATCATTAAAACGAATAAATAGACGAAATTATTTATGTGCGAATGTGAGAAGAAAAGTGTGAACTAAGCTGTCATAAAAGCTGAAACCCCAGAATAAACATGGTGGTTACATAAGAAACATTCTGAAGAGGATGGAAAGCACAGGGACAGAGGAGAAATATTTTGGCTAGTTGATGTTTCAGTGATGGTTTCAGTATTTTAAATTGTGTATTTGGTTTAGTGAGGTCACCTCTTTAACATTACATCTAGTTGAAATGTGTTCAAGTCAAACTAACTCCTGCTAGTTTGACTTTTAGATTAACTTTTATACCTAAAATTAAATAATAGATGAATGATTTATGTGATGAACTCATGACGAAGTGGAAAAAAGCTATTGAATTTTGTCCCATAGAAACTCAACTGTTTAAAGAACACTTAATGTCTAGATTTCGTCGTCTTCTTTCGGCATTTCTCTTCAGGGGTCACCACAGCAAGTCAGTTTCTTCCATCTAACCCTATCTCCTGCATCTTCTTCGGTCACACCAACTATCTTCATGTCTTCCTTCACTGTATCCATGAACCTCCTCTTTGGTCTTCCTCTAGGCCTCTTTCCTGGTGGTTCCAAATCCAGCATCCTTCTTTGATGTACTCTCTCTCTCTCTCCTCCGCACATGTCCAAACCGTCTAAGTCTGGCCTCTCGGACTTTATCTCCAAAACCTCTAACATGTGCTGTTCCTCTGATCCTGTCCATCCTGGTCACTCCCAGAGAGATCCTCAGCATCTTCATCTCTGCTACCTCCATCTCTGTTTCCTGTCTCTAGACCAATCAGCATGGCCGGTCTCACCATGGTTTTGCACACTCTTTCATTTTAGCTGAAACTCTTCTTTCACACATCACACCTGATACTTTTCTCCACCCGTTCCAGCCTGCTTGAACACGCTTCTTCACCTCTTTTCCACACACTCCATTGCTCTGGACTGTTGATCCTAGATACTTAAAATCTTCCACCTTCTTTATCTCTTCTCCCTGTAACCTCACTTTTCCATTTGTATCCCTCTCGTTCACACACGTACTCTGTTTTACTCTGACTAATCTTCATTCCTCTTCTTTCTAGTACAAACCTCCACCTCTCCAGATTTTCCTCCACCTCTTCCCTCCTCTCGCAACAGATCACAATGTCATCTGCAAACATCATTGTCCGCAGGGAGTCCGGTCTAACCTCGTCTGTCAGCCTGTTCATCCCCATAACAAACAGCAAAGGGCTCAGAGCAGATCCTTGGTGCAGTCCCATCCCCACACTGAAATCCTCTGTCTCACCTACAGCACACCTCACCACTGTCTTACAGTCCTCATACATGTCCTGAACCACTTTAACATATTTTTTGTCACATAGATGCAGTTACATAATTAATTAGACAAAAAAAGTCTTCTGTTTATGTCCAGGCAGTAAGTATCAATAGAGCTACAATTTGTCTTCAACAGCAAAAAAATAAAAAATATAGACATTAAACAAGTTTTTTTTAAGTTAGTCTGATGCTGATCGGGGTCAAAATGTGTCAAAGCATTTTTTGTTTTCCAGGAGACTAGATTAACGCTTTTACAGAGTGTAGTTGACGGGCAAAACCACTGAAAGCGGTTAAAACAATAGTTTCAGACACGTTGGATGCTCGTCCCGGAGAAGGGATCTCTCTTTTGTGTGGATCCTCACGAGGTTTCTCATTTTTTTCCCCATTGATGGTTGTTTTTCTGAGTTTTTCCTCACCGTGAAGGAGAGTTGAAGGCAAAGGTTGGCAAACTTTTTGGGCTCGCGGGCCACATTGGGCTCTAACATTTGACCAGAGGGCCGGAACAGGAGCAGATGGATGGCATGCCTTGGTAAACAAGCGCACTAAATATGGAAATTCATTGGGGCTGCTACTCGCACATAATCTAGCGCGCTACCGTTATATCAAGCGCCTAAAAACGTGCATTTAGTGCTAGGTTAAAAATGTAGGTTTGAAATCTCCTGACAATCTATTTTGACAATGTGCGCATCACAGAGATACATATTTAAATGGGAGCAGTGTTGTTGTATCTTTGGCGCCATCTGGTGACGAAACATAAGAATTGCAGGAAAAATAAAAAATTAACATGGTTTATTTATTTAATTATTTTCAGGCCGGATAAAACGTTCAATGGGCTTCATGTGGCCCGCGGGCCGTAGTTTACCCATGCCTGATCTAAGGGCAGGAATGCGTTAACTTTGTCAAGCTAGCATTTGTTAGTTTTCTTGCTGTGTATTTGTGTTTATACGTTCCTCTTTTTCGTGTTTTTCTTCTCTCTGAATCTGAAATATGAAGCCAATTGAGCATTCTGTGATTTTGGACGATAGAAATAAAAATTGAATTGAAAGATTCTGTGGCAACTAACGTGAAAGAACAAGATTTCACGAGATAATTCGAGTAGTGAACAACTCACTTCCGTTTTTTTGTTCGTTCAAAAGCATGTGTGCCCATTCAGAGTAAAAAAGGTTTAAAAAAAATGTGTGCAGTGCTCGTTAAAGTGAAATAGTTCCTGAATATTTATTTGAGGTAATTATAGTTAATCTACAACAGTCCTTTCTCATAAAAAATGTAAACATCTGGTTCATAATGATTTATTATTTATTTCTAATCTGAGTGTGGAGACCAGTCACAAAATCACTACTAAATAAATATTTTAAAAATGCATTTACAGTTAATGTGGATTTAAAAAGGATTCTGTCCTTGGAAAACACACTCCTGCACGAGAAACTAGATCTCACAGGGAGCAACAGGGTATCTTAGACATTTACTTTTTATCCAGAGGGTCATTAATAACTGCCCCAGTGTGAAGTAGAGATCTCCAGTAAAGTGTGTAAGGGTCTCATTTGTTGGTGCTAATTAGACGCAGGTATAACAATTAGCCTGACAAAGATCTATGGATGCACGGACGTGCCTTTACATCATATGTAATCAAACTCTCACTTATTAACGAACCAAACTCTTGCAACAAAAGGAATCCAGTGAATAAAATGTCTTTGTTTTTTTTCTGAAGTAGCAAAGAGTGTGAGACTGAAATGCTAATTTTATTCTTGCACAAGCTCTGTGTTGCATGCTCCAGGGGCTGGCGCAGTCTGCATTAGCACTAATAGATGGCCGGTGCATCCAGACTTCACCAGGCTGCAGAGGCGGAGAAGCTGTGTACACCTCCTCACATCATTTGGACTAAATAACCTTAAAGAATAGGAGTTGTGCTTTGATGGTGTAAAAAAATCTTATCTCTCAAAGAAATGTTTGAGACAAATCTCCGTTCTGTCATCTTCCGCTTATTCTGGGGCCGGGTCGCGAGGGCAACAGCCTCAGACGGGAAGCCCAGGCTTCTCTCACCTCAGCTGCATCCTCCAGCTCACCAGGAAAGATCCCGAGGCGTTCCCTGGCCAGCTGTGAGACGTCGTCTCTCCAGCGAGGCCGGGGGCCTGCCTCTCGGTCTCTTCCCGGTGGGATGTGCCCAAAACACCTCGCCCGCGAGGCGCTCGGGGTCATCCTGACCATATGCCCGAACCACCCCATCTGGCTCCTCTCGACCTGGAGGAAGAGCGGCTCGACACCGAGCTCCTCCCGGATGGAAGAGCTCCTCACCCAATCTCTGAGTAAGAGTCCAGCCACCCTGTGGAGGAAGGTTATTTCAGCCGCTTGTATCCGTGATCTCATTCTTTCGGTCACCACCCACAGCTGGTGACCATGGTGAGGGTTGGAACGTAGATCGACTTGTAAATTGAGAGCTTTGTTTTTTGGCTCAGTTCTCTCTTTACCACGTCCTGGTTATTGCTGACGCCGCACCGATCCGCCTGTTGATCGCCCGCTCCATCCTTCCCCCACTTGTGAACAACATGGCTCAAACATGCATGAATGAAATAGAAAAACACTTCAGTTACGTTCAGATGTGGGAAAACGTTCAACATCAAGAAATTTGGTTCTAAATAATGACGATATTTGAAATATGGAACTTTAACGTTAAACTTAGTCCTCGCCCGGAAAACGGTGGAATGCCCACTGCGGGGCAGGGACAATGTCCTGCCCCAAGTGGAGGAGTTTAAGTATGTCGGGGTCTTGTTCACGAGTGGGGGAAGAATGGAGCGGGAGATCGACAGGCGGATCGGTGCGGCGTCAGCAATAACTAGGACGCTGCATCGGTCAGTCGTGGTAAAGAAGGAGCTGAGTCAAAAAGCAAAGCTCTCGATTTACAAGTCGATCTACGTTCCAACCCTCACCTATGGTCACCAGCTGCTGGTGGTGACAGAAAGAATGAGATCGCGGATACAAGCGGGCGAAATGAGCTTCCTCCGCAGGGTGGCCAGGCTCTCACTCAGAGATCAGGTCAGGAGCTCTGCCATCCAGGAGGAGCTTGGTGTCGAGCCTCACTTCCTCCAGGTTGAGAGGAGCCAGATAGGGTGGTTCGGGCATCCGGTCAGTATGTCCCCGGAGCGGCTCGCTGGTGAGATGTTTCGGGAAGAGACCGAAAGGCAGACCCCAGACCTACTGGAGAGACTATGTCTCACAGCTGGCCGGGGAATGACTCGGGATCCTTCCGGGTGAGCTGAAGGATGCAGGCGGAATGAGAGAAGCCTGGGCTTCCCGTCTGAAGCTGTTGCCCCTGCGACCCGGCCCCGGATGAGCGGAAAACAACCAAACAGAACGGAACTCTAACGCACAAACTAATCGGACGCCACGAGCGTTCTCACACAGGACAGTTTGAAAAGAGTTCCTCTCTCTTTAGGTTTGAGAATAAGAAGAGAAAGATTATTAATCTGATAGATGACTGGATGGCTGCAGGCAGAGGAGGGAATTATCAACACTACAGTAATGGATGAATACTGAACAGCTGTGGGCCGGAGAAAGAGAGACGGGCAGGAAGAAAGCCATAGAGATGGAGACAGATGGAGGGAAGGCTGAGTGAAAGGGATAAAGACCCAGGGAGGTATAAATAGTTAGAAGAGCAGAAAAGAGATCAGTTGTGAAGAAAAAAAAAAAAGAAAATGTAGAAGAAACGAGAGGAAAAAATGAGACATTAATATTAATAATCTCTCACTCCATAAGAGAGAGAGAGAGGCTGAATAGAGAGATGAATATAAAGCAGACAGAGATGGAGGGAGGGGGATAACAACTCAGAGACGCAGAGAAAATAGAGATGGAGGGAGAAGACAATAAGGGAGGGTGAATATGAAACAGGTGGAGAGAGAGAGAGAGAGAGGGAGACGGAGGCTTCGGATTGGTGGGGAGAGATTGATCAATAATGCGTCTGCTGAAGTTCAATGACATTAAAACACACACAAGGACACGGTGATAAATCATACTGGTCAGCAGGAACAATACACCTCCTCCTACACCCACCCAAACCCCCTTCTGCACCTCATCATCTGTATACGAACATGCAAACCTCTCTGTGTTATTTTTGGATTTCTTCTCACTTTATTATGTAATTTAATTTCCAGCCACCTTTTGCCTCTCGGTTTTAAAGAGCTATTTCAGGTAGACGACATCTGAGCAGAACCGAGAGGTGTAAAAGACAAAAAAAAAAAAAGGGTGTAGCGAGGTGGTGGGAAGGGGTGAGAGTGCATAAAGAAAACTGAGACTAGTTGGAGCTGACAGTTAGTTAGAGGTGGGGTGATTGTGTTCTGGCTCACTGCTCAGACATCCTACAACACCTGCAACTTTACCTCCACCTCCTTCCTTCTATTCCTTTATCTCCCCAGATAACTTCCTGCTCTTATCTCCTTCCGCAAAAGTGGAAACATCCCTCTTCTCGGAGAAATCTTTAGCAAGCTCACCCCGTCCACCGTGTGCAGTAACAATATGATCCCTCCTTCCTATTTACCCCACACCTCCACCTTTTGCCATCGTCTGGAACACTGTGGGGGTGAGATGTTTGCTTTGACCTTGTATTTTCATAAAACTCTTTTCTCGCTAAACTCAGACACACCACCGCCCCGTCTCCCCCACTTTCCGCTCTCTTATTCCTCTCTCTGCATTCAAATCTTAGCCAGCAGTTACCATGGTTACCTATTCACCACAGCCTCCCATTCGGTCCAGCTGTATCCCACCGACTCCACGTCAACCCCTTCTCCTCCTCCTCCACCACCGTCCTTTCTCATTAGTACCCCATACACTCGTGCACGAGTGGCCCGCACCAAAGTGAGAATGACATCAACACTTCAGAAGCCGCGAGGCAGCTTCGCATCAGAACACATTAAGATTTTTAGTTGTGATGCTAATGTCTAGCTGATGACGCCTCGGATTTGTTCATCCACATACTAAACAGCTACAATGTTAAACGTGCTCCGTAGTGCCAGGGGGGCTCCTCCAGAGATCTGGATCATTTCCTCCCCTATACATGGCCCCTGTTGGTCCCTATGCCATGGGTTTCCTGAGATCCGGTACTTAACACCCTCCCTGCACATGTGTGATCATTCAGATCCCTGAAACATTTGGTTCCCCAAATCAGCTCATGGTATAGATCAGCAGTGTGCGAGTACAGGTGACATACTGTTTCCTGTCTGCTATGTTCCCTACTCACTAGTGATGATGCAATAGAGTCATCACATTGTTTCTTGTATTATTTATTTCCTTCCGTTGAATATGTGCAAGACACAGTGAAAATCTTGTTTGAGGCTATAATCTTTGATTTTGTGGTTTCCATGGAAACGTCCAGTTGCTTGCTACAAGATTGAGGAACTGGAGGCGCTCAGTCGGACCCAGTGAAATACAGACAGGCCAGTTTAGTGTTCTTCACTGCGGCCTGGCTTTGTGGACCCATTCTGGACTCTAGTTTTTGGGTTCCCAGGTTCGACACAGTGCGACCGGACTGGAACGCTGATCGATTTACAAGACGATCTACGTTCCAACCCTCATCTATGGTTCACCAGCTGTGGGTGGTGACCGAAAGAATGAGATCGCGGGTACAAGCGGCCGAAATAAGCTTCCTCCGCAGGGTGGCTGGGCTCTCACTCAGAGATCAGATGAGGAGCTCTGCCATCCGGGAGGAGCTCGGTGTCGAGCTGCTCCTCCTCCAGGTCGAGAGGAGCCAGATGGGGTGGTTCGGGCATCTGGTCAGGATGCCCCCCGAGCGCCTCGCAGGCAAGGTGTTTTGAGCACGTCCCACCGGGAGGAGACCAAGGGGCAGACCCCGGACCCGCTGGAGAGACTATGTCTCACAGCTGGCCGGGGAACGACTTGGGATCCTTCCGGGTGAGCTGGAGGATGCAGCCGGTGAGAGAGAGGCCTGGGCTGCCCGTTTGAGGCTGTTGCCCTTGCGACCCGACCCCGGAACAAGCGGAAGATGACAGAACGGAACGGATTAATAAAGCATATTCAATAAATTTAATTCAATTAAGTGTAAACTGCATCAAATTAGCAAAGTTAGCACATGTTTGTTCAAATTTTAATTTTTTTTTTTATATATTGCATAAAAATGACCTGAGGGGATGGACTGAGTGTGAGCAGAGCACATCCACTGCCACAGCCAGCACTTCTGTTAGATTTTGGGCATGGTTGAAAACAAAGCCTGTGGCCGGAAAAAAATTTGTGTATCCAAATATTGGACAGGAACGCTCGCATGAATGGAATTTAATTTAAATTTTTACTCATTCTGTTCATCCCTCACCAGGAAAATTTGTGTGCTGCACTCCTACACCGCAGCAGGCTGCCCATGACAGCACCAATAGTGGGTTAGGTGTCTTCTCCAAGGACCCTAAACGTGCACTCAGTGGATTGGAACCCACAAACTTCCGGTTGACTTCCAGTCTGCAGGCAAACGCTCTAACCACTGAGCCACCGTCTTCCCAATTTAGACCCAATTTGGGGAATGTTTTTAATGTGGGAATATATTTTTGGATGACGAATTAAACATTTTCTCTCCTATTGATTCGAAATGAATTCTTTATATAATTTAACAACTCCTAATTATTGCATTTTAGCACCCCATTTTGTCACTTCCTCTACTTGTTTTCTTTTCTCTTATTTTTTGCAGGACACGAATTAAAAAAAGTAGTGACATAACAAACGCAAAAATGGAGATACTTTTCTGCATATGTAGGAAACATATATGGACCAAAAAAGATAGCTTGGTTAGTTGAGACAAAGTTGATTGATGTGAAAAACATAAAATACAGTGTTTGCGTTCAAATATAAGTTAGAGTGTCGTTAAGTTTTCAAGAAAGTGATTGCCTATTTTCTAAAGCAACCTCCCACACATGTTTTCACTGTCAATCAGACTCCAGGAAAGCTTGAGTACATAGCAAGCAATCAACTCCAACCAACACACACACACACAAAGAAAAATACAAATGCAGACGCAGGCACATACACACTTCTGTCCAATCAAACTCTTCAAGATCAAAGTTTGAAACTAATAATGTAAAAATCTTAGCTTCATGCAGTTTTATTCTTTTATCCTTTAAATGTACGTGATTGGTGATCCAAATGATACAATGACCGACAGTGATGGAACGTAACGAAGTAAATGTACTTCGTTACTGTACTTAAGTAAAGAAATTGTGTATCTGTACTTTACTTAAGTAAAATTTAAGACCGGTACTTTTACTTTTACTTCACTACATTTTTAGAGCAAATATCTGTACTTTTACTTCGCTACTTTTTAAATGTGTGTTTTGCATTTTTCGTTACATTTTCGTTCATGAATTTGAAAAATATACAGTTTTTTTTTTTTTTTTTTTAGCGCATCTTGAAGCCGCATCGCCAATATCAAAGGAAGCAGTTGATCGGGAGAAGAAGTAATGAATCGAGAAACATTTTCCGCATTCATTCAGCGCCAAAAACTTCAAGTATAGTACAAATTAAAAAGAGTCAGAAGATCGTTGTTCGTTGTGTTTACTTCTAAATAAAAAGTTGAGCCATCATTACACAGAGCAGGGGCGGATCTAGAATTTTCCAAAGTGGGGTGGGACTTTGACAAAGCCAATATAGAGTGACTGGGGGCATCCCCCCCCAAAAACATTTTAAAAAATAAGTGTCATTTTCCTCCATTTTGGCAGCCCATTCACTGGCCCTTCTAGGCCCCTTCTAGGGGCCAGTGAATGGGCAGTGAAAGGGGAGAAGTCTAGCTTGACTTCTCCCCTTTCCTTTTATTTTATTTATTTATCTTTTTGTGGACCAAAAGAGGCGGGAGAGGGGGTCACACCCCTGCAGAGTATTTATCCTGGTTACCATGGTGACACCCTATAGCACAATAAATAACATTTGAATTATGGTCGAATACACCAACTACTTTTGTACTTTTACTTAAATAGACTTTTTTATTGGTACTTTTACTTTTACTTAAGTAATTTCTTTGCCTAATTATCTGTACTTTTACTTAAGTACAAAAAGTGAGTACTTCATCCACCACTGACGACCGAGCAAAAAGGAAGATAGGACCCATGTCCCGAAAAGAGATACTCCCTTGGGGTGTTTGATTGGCCGTACCATGATTCTGCGAACACTGAAACGTTAAAAGGAGGTTATGATATACCACCTAGGGCTATTATTCAAGATAAAACAAAAAGTATCCAGGAATGAAACCCCATGTGGGAATGCCTCAGGCCACAGAGTGTCAACAGGTGGGATTATCATAAAAAAGATAAACTCCACTGTGGTATCACCGAACACCACAGCAGTGAACATTGAGAAGTGCTAGGCTGACAAAGATACATGCCAGCCTTTGTCTACGGCTGTACTTCGCCGCGCGTGTGACCCTGTGGAACATGTTTTTTTTTTTTTTGCCGTACTAGAATAAAGTGTAATTCCACATCCACTACAGCAGAGGTCGCCAACCTTTGCTGCGCTACGGACCGGTTAAGTGTCTGATAATATTTTCACGGACCGGTTTAAAGATGTAGCAGAAAAACAAAATAAGACCAGCCTCAAAAAAATGTTTTTTAAAAAATAAATAATAAACTAAAATCTATTTGTCCTTAGAGAGAAATTTTATTTGCTGCGTCTTTATAACACGGAAATGTAATCTGGTTGCCTTGGTAACAGTAAACATACCTTCAAAATAAAGGACATCGCAAAAATAAAGTGAATAAAAATACCAGTTAGTCTCCTTCACAGTAACACTAGATGAATCAGCGTTCTGGGTTTATTTTGCTGGAACCAGACAGTCCCATTTTGACCTGAAACCTGAAGAGTGTTTCAAAAGTCCAGTCTGCTTCGTAACTCTGTATCCGGTCACTTTTTAAAATAAAACATCGTCATCAAGAATCAAGAAAACCTTTATAATAAAGGCTCAAATAATAAACCAAATGGAAATAATGGAAGTTATTTCTTCATTCTATGCAGCCCGGTACCACATGACCCACGGACCGGTACCGGTCCGCGGCCCGGTACTTGGGGACCACTGCACTACAGTAGTGGTTTTTAAATTTCAAGTTAATTCATGCACTTTAAATGTACGTTGCTTTTTCTTTTGTTTTCTTTAATGTTAACGAGGATACAATGTTATGCAGACGTGTACTTGAAGCAATTTCATAGACAAATGATACTCATTATAGTCACGGCGGAAAGTGGGGGGGCGCAAAATATTTTCTTCTTCCTAGGGAGAAGCACTGGTCTACGGTATAGACAGAGTTGTCTACACTGTACATTTACTACGCAAAAGCTGCAATCAAAGGTCGAACAAACAAGTATACGCCACGTGAAGGGGTCTCTCAGAAAGAATAGATTCATGCCTAAAAGAAGTACTAGCGATACAAGATCTTGTATTTTCTTTCAAGATATTGATAGAGGAATACAAGGAAGGTCAGATGAGGCTGGATTGTGTCTTTAAAGACCAGGGGTGGGCAAACTTTTTGGTTCATGGGCCACATTGAGTTCTAACATTTGACAAAGGGGCCGGAACAGGAGCCGATGAATGGCATGCTTTGGTAACCGAATGGCGCGCTGGATTTTAAACAAGCAGACTAAATGTTACATCAAGAGCGGTAATTTTCAAATCTAGCGGCGTTAGGTCTGGAATCTAGTGCGATAGCGCTTAAAAACGTGCATTTAGTGGCGCTAGGTTTGAAATGTATGTATGCGTGTAAATGTAAATATTAGGCCCGACGGCTTTCCATAACATACAGTGCGCCATCTAGTGACAAAACATCAGAATTGCAGGGGAAATAAACCATTAACAAGGTTTATTTATTTTATTTTTCAAGTTCGGCGGGGCGGATTCAAACATTTAACGGGCCGCATGTGGCCTTTGGGCTGTAGTATGCCCTTCCCTGTTATAGACCCTAAGAGGACCATGGGTATGATATGAGGAAATCTGGTGTAACAGAGAAGTATGTTAGAGCGGTGCAGGACATGTATGAAGACTGTAAGACAGTGGTGAGGTGTGCTGTAGGTGTGATGGAGGAGCTCAGAGTAGGGACTGCATTCTGTTTCTTCTTTTAAAAAAGGAATACCGGTAACAAAAAAGGGAAGAAGAAGAACCCCTAGTGTTGTCGGAAACCTGAAACCATGGGTGCCTAGTCTTCCAATTCTTAAGTGATAAATTAGGGACCTAAACCAAACTGTGAAAGACAATGGTAGCCATCCACGAAGCCGGACAGAGAAGAAGAGACGGGAACCCAAAGCAAAAACACCTTCAAGCTGGTGGAACAGATCCAATTAACCCAATCAGAAATCCGAACAGAAGATCGCCTAAAGAACAAATAAGACAGCCACGAGGTCCCTGTTATATGAGACAAGAAGTAAGCTAAACTGAAAATTCACAAATAGCTCACAAAGTGAGTCACTTATAATGTAACAAATTGTTTCATTTCATTGCTACTTTATTCTCCATCAGGTTTTCTGTACAAGTTATTAAAGAAAAACAATTTCTAATTTCCTTCTCTGTGAGAAGCTTCATAAAGTCTTTCCATCAGAGCCAACTAATAACGTTTCCCAAATCGTAAACAGAAAATCAGTAGAGACCAGGAAAATACGCCGAAATAAGTAAAACATCGCTGTCGTACTTAAATAAAACATTTTCCCACAATATTTTATGTATTATGTATTTATAAATGATTAAAATTCAAGACTTTATTGAGAGCTCTTCTGACTGGAAAATTTTATGAGCCCGGTATAATATTTCTCACATAGTTTCTCGAGTAATTCAGCGTGGCATATTTAATTTATTTAAGATTTTGATAAGAGCAAAAAACTTCAGTTTTCATGCGTCTAAGCAATGCTTGGTTGCCCACAATACATTTTTAATGCTTGACTTGCCAAAGGCTCTTTGGGTTTGAATGCTTCATTTATTTTTTGCTGCTCTGATGGATGTTGGAAAGTCTTTTCATTGAAGATTATTGTTAGTCTTCAGTTTTGGTACCTTTGTGGCAACTTTGCTTATCTTTGTACGTGTTTATAGTGAAAAACTTTTAGTAGTCTAGAACAGTGGTCCCCAACCACCGGTCCGTGGAACGGTACCGGGCCGTGGGTCATGTAGTACCGGGCCGCACAGAAAAAACAAATAACTTTTATTATTTCCATTTGGTTTATTATTTGAACCATACTAATGTTTTAATTTGAAAAGTCCCTGGATTTTCTTCCTTACATCCGTCAATGGCTCACCAGTGATGCGTCATTTCATTACATTTAAACCCCTAAACTAGTAAAATGAGTCAAAAAAACAAAGATCTACAGGAAGCTTCTTTGCTAAGGGGAATTACAGAGTTACGAATAAGACTGGGCCTTAGAAACACTCTTCAGATTTCAGGTCAAGATGGGACTGTCTGGTTACAGCAAAACAAACTCAGAAATCTGATTGATCTAGTCTTACTGTGAAGAATCTAACTAGTATTTTTATTCACTTTGTTTTTTGTGATATCCTTTATTTTGAAGGTACAGTATGTTTACCGTTACCATAGCAACCAGTGTCCTTTCGAACAGAGAGAATGCTTCCATGTTATAAAGGGGCTGCTAATAAATTTTCTCATGAAGACAAAGTGAATTTAAGTTTGTTATTATTGATTTAAAAAGCCATTTTTTTCAGGCTGGTCTTGTTTAGGTTTTCTGCTACACCTTTAGACCGGTCCGTGGTGCAGAAAAAATTGGGGACCCCTGGTTTAGAAGACTACCGTAACTCAGACTTCTTCGAGATCTCCTGTTTCATCTCAACATTTTTCCGCCAACATATTCCTTCTATGGGAAGCTGGCCACAGGAACGTGGCCAACTTGACGACCTGCCCTGTGGTACAAAGATGCCTGCAAGAGGGATCTGAAGTTGTGCATCATCGACGTACCAGATCTCAAGTCATTGACCTCTGACCGATATAGGTGGCGTGCAACTGTGAAAAACTGTATCAAGCAGGCTGAAGAGAACAGAGAGATCCAGCGCAAGGGCTCAAAGACCCGAAAACAGCAAAAAAGTTAGTCTTCCACTGCTCCCCCCATGACTCATACCACCTATCACGTATGCAGTACGTATAGTAGGAGCTGCAGCACCCGGATTGACAAATTCATCCACAGCTGACGCTGTGCAAACAGATACTGTAAGTAACCAGGTGCATACTCCATTGTCTCTAGAGACAGAAGGATGTCAACAACATTCTCTCGATTTCCTCTGAACACGTCCAAAACAACTCAGTCTGGCCTCTCCGATTATATCTCCGAAATCTCTAACATGTGCTGATCCTCTAACGTCCTTATACGTGCTTCTGTCCATCCTGCTCAAAAGAACTTCAGCATCTTCATCTCTGCTAACTCAGATCTGTCTCGTGTTTTTCCGTCTAAACATGTTTCTACACCTTTTTTTTTTCATTTAAGCGAAAATTATTTCATTGCACATCACTGCTTTTTCCACTAGTTCCGGCCTGCCTTCACAAACGGTTAGAAAATCCCCAAAATAACAAGTAATCATCATTTGGGCATGCATGAGCTGTGCAGCAGATGGTTGGATGGAAATTACATGAACTTACACAAGAAGCAAGCAGCAGGATGACACAATCAGAGTAGACAGTCAAACATGCGGTGAGTCGAACAGACAGCAGCACACTCCTTCTCTCCAGTATTCTGTCTGCACATCAGCATGGAGGCCCATCAATAATGACTCTGCACACACCAAGATGGCAGCTCATGCAGCCTCTAGAAAAAAAAAAAGAAAAAAAACCCAGAGCTCATCATGTCGGTTGTGTGTGTTGGGAATGGAGCCACGACCTTTCTTGATCCCAGTGGCATCCTAACACTCAGGGTTGTGCCTGCGAGGCTTCAGGACAGCAAATAGAATCCGCTCTTGTGCATCTTAATTTTTAAGACGAGTAGGTTATTTAAAGTGCTGATGTCAAATTAATTTTCCCCGCTAACAGCAACAAACACTTTTATGTACCTTCTAACTCGGATACCGATGTTATATTAGGAAGGGTGTTACGAAGATGCAGATTCTGACCGTCCTTCAGTCAATTTAGTCAATATTTATTTAATGTAATAAAGCGGTGAGCAGGTGGAAAGAGGGGGACCCCATTGCAGACAGAAAACATGGTTTATTTTTATTTGGCAGTCCATTAATAATTTGGAAAGAATAAATTTCAGTAGCATGGCAAAAGATATTGACAGATTGTGTACTTGGTCAGGCAACCAGGGAGACCCGACAGGGAAGTCCGGGGATGATTTCCCTTAAATAGATAGCAGGGTGCACAGATGTGTGGAATCAGTAATCATCCTCAGGTGACCCTAATAATATTGATGAGAAACATCCAGGGTTTCCTCTGGCAAAAGGAGAGGGGATCATGATGTTTAATTAGAATTCAATTAGCTCTGCTCACCATTTAAGATGATTATTATACAAATTTATTAATAAATATCAAGATAAAGAACAATCTGGAAATCAACACCTCAAAATCAAAGATCAGGGTCCTATGCCGAAAAATGAAAGAAATGGGTTTGCACAGTAGGTGTTGTGGTGCTTTGAGGATCACAATTTTTTGTGATGGGCTCAGAGTAAAGCCATTGTACCTCCACATGAAGAGGAACCAAATGGGATGGTTGGGGTATTTGGGAAGGATGGCTCCATAGATATCTTTCAAAGTAAAAGACACCAGGGACAATCCAGGACACGTAGGGGAGGCTAACAACAGTCAATTTAGTCACTATTTATTTAATGTAATAAAGCGGTGTTCAGGTGGAAAAAGGGGGACCCTATTGCAGACAGAAAACATGGTTTATTTTTATTTGGCAGTCCATTAATACTGTGGAAAGAAAAAAAAACAAAGTTTCAGTGGCATGGCAAAAGGTATTGACAGATTGTGTACTTGGTCAGGCAACCAGGGAGACCTGGCTGGAAGGGATTGTATGACCCAACAGGGAAGTCCGGGAATGATTTCCCTTAAATAGATAGCAGAGTGCACAGATGTGTGGAATCTGTAATCATCCTCAGGTGACCCTAATAATATTGATGAGAAACATCCAGTGTTTCCTCTGGAAAAAGGAGAGGGGATCATGATGTTTAATTAGAATTCAATTAGCTCTGCTTACCATCTAAGATAATTATTATACAGATTAATGAATACATATCAAGATAAAGAACAATCTGGAATTCAACACCTCAAAATCAAAGATCAGGGTCCTATGCCAAAAATGAAAGAAATGGGTTTGCACGGTAGGGGTTGTGGTGCTTTGAGGATCACAATTTTTGTGATGGGCTCAGAGTAAAGCCATCGTACCTCCACATGAAGAGGAACCAAATGGGATGGTTGGGGAATTTGGGAAGGATGGCTCCATAGATATCTTTCAAAGTAAAAGACACCAGGGACAATCCAGGACACGTAGGGGAGGCTAACAACAGTCAATTTAGTCACTATTTATTTAATGTAATAAAGCGGTGTTCAGGTGGAAAGAGGGGGACCCTATTGCAGACAGAAAACATAGTTTATTTTTATTTCGCAGTCCATTAATACTGTGGAAAGAAAAAATAAAGTTTCAGTAGCATGGCAAAAGGTATTGACAGATTGTGTACTTGGTCAGGCAACCAGGGAGACCTGGCTGGAAGGGATTTTATGACCTAACAGGGAAGTCCGGGAATGATTTCCCTTAAATAGATAGCAGAGTGCACAGATGTGTGGAATCGGTAATCATCCTCAGGTGACCTTAATAATATTGATGAGAAACATCCAGGGTTTCCTCTGGCAAAAGGAGAGGGGATCATGACGTTTAATTAGAATTCAATTAGCTCTGCTCACTATTTAGGATAATTATTATACAGATTCATGAATAAATATCAAGATAAAGAACAATTTGGAAATCAACACCTCAAAATCAAAGATCAGGGTCCTATGCCGAAAAATGAAAGAAATGGGTTTGCACGGTAGGGGTTGTGGTGCTTGAGGATCACAATTTTTGTGATGGACTCAGAGTAAAGCCATTGTACCTCCACGTGAAGAGGAACCAAATAGGATGGTTGGGTACACTACAATTTGGGTAGGATGCCTCCATAGACATCTTTCAAAGTAAAAGACACCAGGGACAATCCAGGACATGCAGGGGAGGCTAACATTCACAACTACTCTGGGAACATTTTGGAATTTCCCCAGAAGACCTGAAAGAAGCTGAAACCAAAAACCAAAAACAGCTGCTACAAATTGAATTTATTAGCGATACGCCTTTACTCCGTTTTTTTTTATTGTGTTATAGTTAACTCCTATATTTTAGTAGCTGGTGGTATATTATAGCTGCAGCTTTGGAACATTAAAGCAAACAGAAAAAGTCTGGAGGAAAATTGCCTTGTTCTGTCTAAACAACATCAATATCAGCAGTGAGAGTCTGCATAACACACTGCAATAAAAAACGATTCAGGAACAGTCTTGCAGAGTTTGTAGCACGCGCGCTGTACACAGAAATAATGCTTGTGGCCTAATTGCATCGAACAGACAGTGAGTTAGTGTGGTGGGGTGATGAAGAGGGCGAGAGTAGGAACCCAGAGCCGTTCCTGTCTTGTTTCCAGCAACCCTTTTGTCTCCTGCTATAGTTTGAATGCCAACTAGACAAAGTGGATGTCTCCTTCTAAACTGACAGTCTTGGCACCTGGAGGTGATGCCAAAAGGAAGGCGGGTGGAGGGTGCTTAAAATTCTTCATCATCTTACTTTAAGGGAATATTCAGAATACAAGGCGATAAATGCAGTGGTTTAGTATTGGGTTTTAAAGAAACTGGTCTGAGATTAATATGTGAAGGATCTGAATGGATCTGAAAGCAAAGCTTTTGATTTACAAGTCGATCTACGATCCAACCCTCACCTATGGTCACCAGCTGTGGGTGGTGACCGAAAGAATGAGATCACGGATACAAGCGTCCGAAATAAGCTTCCTCTGCAGGGTGGCTGGGCTCTCACTCAGAGATTGGGTGAGGAGCTCTGCAATCCAGGAGGAGCTCGGTGTCGAGCCGCTCCTCCTCCAGGTCGAGAGAAGCCAGATTGGGTGGTTCGGGCATCTGGTCATGTTCCCCCCGAGCGCCTCGCTTGCGAGGTGTATTGGGTACGTCCCACTGGAAGGAGACCAAGAGGCAGACCCCGGAACCGCTGGAGAGACTATGTCTCACAGCTGGTCGGGGAGTGACTTGGGATCCTTCCGGTGAGCTGGAGAATGCAGCCAGGGCTAAAGAGACCTGGGCTGCCTGTTTGAGGCTGTTGCCTGCGACCCGACCCTGGAACAAGCGGAAGATGACAGAACGGAAAGGAATTCCCACCCTCACCTACGGTCACCGGCTATGGGTGGTGACCGAAAGAATGAGTTCATGTATACAAGCGGCCGAAATGAGCTTCCTCCGCAGGGTGGCTGGGCTCTCACCCAGAGATCGGGTGAGGAGCTCTGCAATCCAGGAGGAGCTCGGTGTCGAGCCGCTCCTCCTCCAGGTCGAGAGAAGCCAGATTGGGTGGTTCGGGCATCTGGTTATGATGCCCTCCGAGAGCCTCGCTGGTGAGGTGTTTTGGACACGTCCCACCGGGAGGAGACCAAGAGGCAGACCCCGGACCCGCTGGAAAGATTATGTGTCACAGCTTGCTGGTAAACGACTCGGGATCCTTCGGGGTGAGCTGGACGATGCATCCAGGATGAGAGAAGCCTGGGCTTCCTATCGGATGCTGTTGCCCCCTTGACCCAGCACCAGATAAGCGGAAGACGACGGAACAAAACGAATATCTAAATACAAATTTTTGGGTTTTTTTCCCAGTTATTTTGTGCCAATTGGTAATGATGAACATCGCGGGCACTCGATTTGATTCAGTTCTCCAAAACCAAATTAAAATGTGAAGTGCCACCTGATCCCAGAAGAATTGAAGAGGAAACAACAAGAGTGCAGGTTAGGACAAAAGAAAAAACAATCAAATAGAAAGGTTTCTAATTTCTAGTAATTTCTTCTCAATGAATCGTCTATATCAGAAGTGCCCACTTTGACATATGAGGCACTAATAAAATTTCGAGGATCTTATAAAAATACAATAACAATACATTATTTTAGATACTCTATTCATCCCTCACCGGGGAAATTTGTGTGCTGCACTACTACACCGCAGCAGGCTGCCATGACGGCGCCAATGGTGGGAGAAACGGGGGGTAAGCCGTCTTCTACAAGGACTCTAGACGTGCGCTCAGTGGGAATCGAACCTGTGAACTTGCGGTTAACTTCCAGTCCGAGGGCGAACGCTCTACCAGTGAGCCACCGTCCCCCCCACCTCCTTTATAGCCCATTATAGCCTAATGTTGTATCTCGTTATCAATATTATTAATATATAATCGTTTAATATTAGACAGAAAAGTTAGGCTAAAGTAGACAATCTGCTGCAATTTTTCATTTCCTCTTCTGAACTGCTTATCCCTAATATGGGCGTGGGCGGGGCTAGAGCCTATCCCGGCTGATTTCAGGTGAGAGGCAGGGTACATTCCAAACAGGTCGCCAGTGTGCTGCGCGGCCACATCCACACACACTTATTTCTTCCTACGGGCAATTTCATAGAAACCAATCAACTTAACATGCATGTTTTTGGAGGTTTTGGGAGAAAACCAGAGCACCCACGCCAGTGTTTCAAGCCTCGTTCCCTAACCTTCTTGCTGTGAGGCCACTGAGTTCAAAATTGCACCACCGTCTACCGCTAGCTGTGAGTCTTGAATCTTAAAATGTGACTAGAACATTTCTATCCAACCCTTAAGCAATGCTGTAAAAATGAATTCGCTTCAGTCAGAGGTTACCGGGACTTCGAATAATTTCAGGCTGGAAACATGAAGGATGTAAATCATATTATTATCTCTTACAGAGACAACACACTAATAATCCCTGATGTATGATATTATTCATACATGTTCAACATCATTAATCCTGCTACAACAGAATGATTTAATCTGATAAAATGTAAACACAGATAGTATTATCTGGATCTACTTAGTCATCCAGGGTGGCTGGGCTCTCACTCAAAGGTCGGGTGAGGAGTTCTGCCATCCGGGAGGGGTTTGGTGTCGAGCCGCTTCTCCTCCAAGTCGAGACAAGCCAGATAGGGTGGTTAGGGCGTTTGGTCAGAATGCCCCCCAAGCGCCTCGCTGGTGAGGTGTTTCGGGCACTGTCCGGATCCCTCACCTGCCGCCAGAGGGAGCTCTGAATATTCCTAATCAAACTGATTAGGAACACCTGGGGATGATTTTTGATTCCACAAATCTGTGCACCCTGCCATCTATTTAAAAGGAATCACCCCAGACTTCCCTGTCGAGTCTTACTAGGGATGGTAAATCCGAAGCCCCATGAACCATCGAGTAATTTCGAACCAATTTCCTAAAATAGACCCAAAGATTCTAATCTTTCGAGTCCGCAAAGAGCTCCATCTGCAGGCTGCGGGAT
Organism: Neostethus bicornis; assembly: GCA_902685375.1. Classification (NCBI taxonomy): domain Eukaryota; kingdom Metazoa; phylum Chordata; class Actinopteri; order Atheriniformes; family Phallostethidae; genus Neostethus; species Neostethus bicornis. The sequence goes on from LR738556.1 coordinate 4,867,980, forward strand.
GTAAAGAAAAATCCAGTAGAAAAAAAGAAAGATGAATTATACGGGGAGGAGGAGCCAGATGGGGTGGTTCGGGCATCTCGTCAGGATGCCCCCTTAGCGCCTCGCTGGTGAGGTGTTTCAGGCACGTCCCACCAGGAGGAGACCAATAGGCAGACCCCAGACCCGCTGGAGAGACTGTCTCACAGCTTGCTGGGGAACGACTCGGGATCCTTCTGGTTGAGCTGGAGGATGCACCCGGGGTGAGAGAAGCCTTGGCTTCCCATCTGAGGCTGTTGCCCCTGCGACCCAACCCCAAATAAGCAGTAGATGACAAAATGTAACGTAGTTATCAGGTTAGAATTCAACTTTCCAGCACATCTCACAGTCCATATTTAATAAAAACTACAGCAATGAATAAATGAAATACACTACAGCCCTTTAAATCTTCTCTTTAAAAACTTTCCCCTTGTATAGCTGCCACTCTGAGCCTGAGGTATAGAAGGGAAAACATTAGTAAAGATTTAATCGAATTACGCGTCTCCAGTGGAAGAAAACAGCTTCTAATGAGAGGAAAGTTAGAAATCTGCATGACTTTGAGAAGCTGCGTTGGCCTCAGGAGCAGCTATTACTGCACTACAGGTATCTACAACAAAGCAATGTACCTGCATACATACTTCTTTCAAAGTCTTTAAAAATAACACTGAGCAAACTTTCTCTAAAATACTTTATACGTCTGACTTGTTTTGATGGCAATGTGACATGTAATTTATACATTTGCGAAGGCGCAGAATCACACGAATCTCAGTTCACATGATGAATAGATTCATTGACTAGCAACGAGAAAAAATTATGTTTTTTTTTAAACTTGTTCATAAGAACACAAAGAAAAAGTATTGAGTGAAAAAATGCTCAGAAAAAGATACTGTAGAACACATTTCCTCCCCGTAATGATAGGAAGGATTTGGTGCCCCCAATAAGCATGTAGTATGTTGCCATACCAGCTTGTCAAAGCCTGATCCTATCAGACCTCGGAGGGTAAGCCAGCTGGTTCTGGGCAGTACTTGGATGGGATACCACTGGAACCCCAGGTGCCACAGTGGAATGGATGTAGAGATTAAATTGTCGCTGTGTCCCTGGGCAAGAAACTTCACATCTGGATCCGGTGTGTGATTGGTTGGTGATGGTGAGAGGGGCTGATGGCACAAAAATGGCCGTCTTCTGTCAGTTTGCCCCAGGGCAGCTGTGGCTACAACAGTAGCTTACCGTTACCTGGTATGGAGTAAATGAATAATGCATATGTATGCAGTGGTGGATGAAGTACTCACTTTTTGTACTTAAGTAAAAGTACAGATAATTAGGCAAAAAAAAAAAAAAAACTTAAGTAAAAGTATCATTAAAAAAATCTACTTAAGTAAAAGTACAAAAGTAATTGGTGTAAATTTTACTTTTTAAGTAAAAAGTAAAAGTATTCGATCATGATTAAAATGTTATTTTTTGTGCCGTAGGGTCACAAATAAATACTCTGCAGGGGTGTGACCCCCCTGGGACCCTCCCGCCTCTTTTGGTCCACAAAAAAAAAGAAGAAAGAAAAGGGGACAAGTCAAGCGATTCCCTTGCAGGGCCAGCAAATGGGCCAGCAAAATGTAGGAAAATGATGCATATTTTTTAAAATGTTCTGAGGGGTGGGCCCCAGTCACCCTATATTGGCTTTGTCAATGACCTCATGTGCCCCCCCCTTTAGAAAATCCTAGAACCACCCCTGCTCTGTGTAAGGACGGCTCACCTTTTTATTTAGAAGTAAACACAACAAACAACGATCTTCTGACTCTTTTTAATTTGTACTATGTTTGATGTCTCTTGATTCTGATTGGTCCTCGATTCATTACTTCTTTTCCCGATCAACTGCTCCCTATTGATTTTGGCGATGCGGCTTCAAGATGTGCTAAAAAAAAACCTGTGTATTTTTCAAATTCCTGAACGAAAATGTAACAAAAAATGTAAAAAACACTTTTAAAAAGTAGCGAAGTAAAAGTACAGATATTTGCTCTAAAAATGTAGTGAAGTAAAAGTATCGGTCTTAAATTTTACTTAAGTAAAGTACAGACACATAATTTTTTTACTTAAGTACAGTAACGAAGTACATTTACTTCGTTACGTTCCACCACTGTATGTATGAAGCGTCTTTGAGTGTCCTGAAAAGCGCTGTATAAGTACAATGCATTATTATGGTTCAGCTTTGTAATGTGCATTTACCGTCACCGACACATGAGTACACAGTGTCATACTGTTTCCTGTCTGCTATGATCCCAGCTCCCGAGCAGGGATGTTTCTATGGAATCGCCACATTGTCTCGGGTATAATTCAAGGTCAGCTGTGGAATCTTATTGTATTCTTTCAGAAATCAAGTAACAAGAAAATAAAACTAAGTAATCTAATCAAAAGATTCTGTAACTAACCCCCAAAAAGTGTTTTTTTATTTTTTTTTTGTCTCTGTAACATAAATAGAAATGAGTTTGTAAAAAATGATTGATTAAGAACCCCAACTGGAGTGGGGTCTAGGGTATGAAATTTGTTTTATCTTGGTAGATGATAAAAACTACAAAAAATATTGCTTTGATGCCGTAGTTCTGGGGCGGGCAAACTTTTTGGGTTGCGGCCCACATTGAGTTCAAACATTTGACCAGCGGGCCGGAACAAGAGCAGATGGATGGCATGCTTTGGTACCCGCTAGATTAGACCGATAGAATGGCACGCTAGATTTTAAACAATCTTTAAACAATCTAGCGCGCCAATTTTGCACATCAAGAGCGTTAAATTTCAAATCTAGCGGCGCTACGTCTGAAATCTAGTGCGATAGCGACAAAAAACGTGCATTTAGCGGCGCTGGGTTTGAAATCTAAGCGCTTGATGTGACATTTAGCTTGTTTTAACATCTAACACGCTTGAGTACGTGCATGTATTGGGCCCGATGGCTTTCCATGTCACAGAGTGCGCCATCTAGTGAGGAAACATCAAAATCGCAGTTGAAAAAAAAATTACAAGGTTTATTTATTTAATTTTTTCAAGTTCAGCGGGCCAGATTAAAACGTTTAAAGGGCCGCATGTGGCCCAAGGGCCGTACTTTGCCCATGCCTACTCTAGCAGATACAGAGTGACACTAAGCATTTTAATTTCTTCGGGTGTTATCTGACCTCTTGTAGGAAAGAAAAGAAGATATTAGGGCAAAAAAAAAAAGGATTACTTCAATTGTCAGCTGCTTGACATAAACTCCCAATGTCTTGTTTGTCCCAACAGAAGAATAAAGTGTAAAGATGGTGAGATGTAAATTGAGCCACCTCGGGTCAAAATGATACCAAGTTTAGAAGAGTTAAATAAGGAAACATATTTAATTTATTTCATCATTCTTCACTAATCATGTCATTTTGTAATCCGGTCATAAAGCCAGTTTCACTATAATCAGTCCATTATAATCTCATCCTCACGCCGCCACCGACTAGCATTCATTTTTAGCCCTTCCTGCTCATCTGGTCTTATTTTATCCTTCACTCCAAGCTCCATTCTGGTCCCAGGGTAGTCTATCACACTTAAAGCTTACACTCTTCACAGGCACTTCTACACATTTGACTAACCACCAGACAAAATTTACTTTAAGATGAAAGACCGGTGAGGTTTTTAAAAAATGAAAAGGGAATTTTTAGCATCAACACAGAAGCTCTGATTTAACCAAAACAAAAAAGGGAAAAATACATTTCTGAAGAAGAAGCCGAGTCACGCAAAGGACTTTCTCTTTTTAATGATCACAGCCGGGGGTTGGAGATGGGGATGTAAGGATGTGACAGCAAGTGCTTGTGAATAGTTGTTCGTGGGAAGCGATTTGGGAGATGGGGGGGAGTTGAAAAGGGGTTCTTTTGTACTGGAAGAAAGAGAGGAAGCCCCACACTCCACAAGTTCTTTTTACTCTGTGTCTTGTGTTAACCTCCTGCACTGTCCTTCATCCCCTTTAAGAAAGAGGAATGGTTATTGGGCCTAACGACTGACACCCTCGGGTCACAACAAAAACACACAGACACGCAAACACTTAGAGGTACTCTGAAAGATCTTCAAGCCTTCGTGACTCCAAGTGACAGTGAGCATACACAAGACTATATACAATATACTCAGTATATTTATTACTTTGCGTACCGTATTTTTCGCACTATTAGGCGCACCCAAAAAACTTAAATTTCCTCTAAAGTCCACGATGCGGCTTTTAAACCCGAGCGCCTTATACATGGATTAGTATTGAGCTACAACAGGTGTCGCAACTGCGGTAAGCAGTCGCCGACTCCATTTCTCCCTAGAAGAGGTTGTGCGCGGTGCATGCTGGGATATATAAAAGGGCTTCTCATTTCCATTTGTGTGTTTGTGTAAAGACCCAGAAATGGCTCCTACCAAGAGACACTGTTACACCGCAGAGTTTAAACTCAAGTCGATCGGTCACGCAGTAGAGAGTAGGGAGAAGAGATAAAGAAGGTGGAAGATTTTAAGTATCTAGGATCAACAGTCCAGAGTAATGAAGAGTGTGGAAAAGAAGTAAAGAAGCGTGTGCTGGAAGGATGGAACGAGTGGAGAAAAGTATCAGGTGTGATGTGTGATAGAAGAGTTTCAGCTAAAATGAAAGGGAAAGTGTACAAAACCGTGGTGAGACCAGCCATGCTGTTTGGTCTAGAAACAGTAGCACTGAAGAAAAGACAGGAAGCAGAGATGGAGGTAGCAGAGATGAAGATGCTGTATTGGGGATAAAGTTAGAGAGGCAAGACTGAGATGGTTTGGGCACGTACAGAGGAGAGAGAGAGTGCATAGGAAGAAGGATGGTGGATTTGAAACCATCAGGAAAGAGGCCTAGAGGAAGACCAAAGAGGAGGTTCATGGATACAGTGAAGGAAGACATGAAGATAATTGGCGTGACCGAAGAAGATGCAGCAGATAGGGTTAGATGGAAGAAACTGACTTGCTGTGGAGACCCCTGAAGGGAAAGAAGAAGAAGAAGACACTTTTTTGCAGCACAGGTCATACCTGGTTCACCTCTGTCTCTCTTAAAATGAAGCCCCGAGGATTGAAATATTCAAACATGTAAGATGTTAGTACAGCTAAATCAATGTTGCCAATCGATGACACCCACCCACCCCATCAACAGGGACTTAAGGATAGCGGCGCAAGACAGAAATCAGGTGGAAACACAACAGTTGTACTTGGTATTGATTTTTCCTCCTTTCTATTGCATGCAGTGGTTTTCAGCAACACTTACAGGTTTATTTAGACATGTATTTGAATCAGCTTTTCTTTCAACTCAATCTGGGTCCACTAACTGATATCATTAAGTGGCTAGCACTGCTAGAGAAGGAGAGAGACAGGGAAGGATTTTAAGTGCATCTCATTCCGTTAGCAGATGAAAAATGCCCAGAGCATGTTAAAAAAGAGATGTGCACAGAGAGCGTTCATCTGCATCCTGCGTGTTTAACTTCATCACCGATCGCTCGTGCGTGTTCTTATCAATCCATGTAAAATAACTAAATCTGAAGCATTCAAAGTGAATTATTCCTCCCACCTTCATAGCCTCTCTTGATAATTACCGTAATTTCACGGCCATAAGGCGCACCTAAAAGTCTCAAATTTTCTTCAAAATGAGTGGTGCACCCTATGGTGCAGTGCGCCCTATCCGATTTGTGATTTGCGGACGTATCAGAGAACCATCAGGCGGACGCAGTTGAAAACATGAGAATGTTGAAGGGGGAAGTGTGGGCGTGGATTATGTATAAAAGAACAGGTGTGTGCTTTATGCAGAACATTGCTGTTTTAACAACACTGAAAATGGAAAAGAGACACGCTTATGAAGCTCAGTTTAAACTGATGGCAATCAGCTGCGCCGGGCGAGTTACACCACAGTTTGCCAGTGGATTGTAGACCCTTGGGCTAACGTGTCTGCTGGCACTGTTGTCCGAGCTTTCGCAAAAGCAGGCATCATTTCCGAGGAGCTGCACGGTTCAGAAAGTGACTCTGACAGCATGGAGAGTGAACCTGCGAGGTTGGATTTAGCGCAGCTGTTACATTCTGAAACAGAGGATGAGGACTTGGATGGATTTGATAAATGACTTTATGATGACTGTAATTAATATTTAAATAAAACCAACCAAACCTAGTTTTACTCCCGATCTATTTTTAAATACGCACGTGTGTGTGCGTATGCGCGCGTCTATGTGTGTGTGTGTGTGTTGTTGTAAGGCGGACTTACGTAGTACAGGATATGTATATAAAACCTGCGCCCTATCATCAGGTGCGCCTTATGTGTGTGTTAAATACAGAGCACGCAAAATTTGGACTGTGCCTTTTAATACGGTGCGCCCTATGGTCGTGAAAATACGGTATATTGCATAATAATATTAAAACGTCTTTTTTTCATCTTGACCGTGTCCACATTATTTGTTGAGTCACAGCCGTATGATTGGCTGATGAGCTATTTCCGCCCCTTTTTGTTGCTTTAAGGTATTAAATAACAAGAAGAGAACAGAAAAGAGATGACACCCGACTCCTGAACCAGTTCGATTTCAACACTGACGCAGCAAAACTCATCTTGCTTTATTCTGTCCTTCCTCTGACCTGCTCTGCTCAGACTGTATTTCATTACACGTTAAACTACTCTTACTTGGTCAAGGTTAAACATCATGATTAGATTTTATATTAAAAAACATACTCTGATCTCAGAGAACTCCTCAACTTTTTTTTATCACCATAGCAACATGACCATGGAAACCAGCTCTCGCTTCAACAACCAAAATTAGGCATGGATTTTAAATGGATAATAAAGGTCTCGTGAAAAAATATTTTCTCTTGCACACAATCAACCTTGGAACATCCATTTCACGATATATATGATCAAATCTTACGGATTCTAGTAACCACAGCAACTCCGTGGTTAGAGCGTTCGCGCGTGGACCGGAAGTTTGCAGGTTTGCGTCCCACAGAGAGCACGTCTAGGGTCCTTGGAGAAGACATCTAACCCCCGCTTCTCCCACAACTGGCGCCGTCAAAGGGCAGCCTGCTGCGGTGTAAGGAGTGCAGCAAACAAATTTCCCCGGTGAGGGATGAATCGAGTAATTCATTCATTTATTTATTTATTTATTTATTTATCAAAGACTAGGAAGTGTAAAAGCCAGCCCATCCCCCCACCTCCTACGACAAGGACAGGCAGCACTGGATCATTTGTGGATCATTACATGGGAAACATTATTTGAGTGATCCATATTTGGAATACGGCAAAAAAATAAGTCTACCAATGCTCCCCCCTTGACTCATACCAAATATCACATATCAAGTGGTAGGAGCTGCAGCTCCCGCATTGCCGATGCTGTGGAGATAATTATCTAGGTGCAGACTCAATTGGTTCTAGATACAGGAGAATGCCAACAATAAGAACTACATATTGGAGTGGTTGGGGCAGGATGGTGAGATTTCTTACAGGTGTGATCTGCGAAGTTTAAGCTGCGTTAAGGGACTTAGCAAGGTTTTGTCAAATCCCAAAATTTACAAGGTAAGTATGGTGCAACCGACAAAAAAACCACTTGCTCAGGTTCTGATTTACGCGACTTTTTAACAACGCTCCAGATGTTAGCTAGGAATAATATCACCTTATTGAATACTTATGTTCTGCTCACATATCTGCCAAGATCAGATGAGCAATAAAATTTAACCAGAAGTAATGATCGGAAGTTCTTCAGAAGTTCGCAGAATCGAATTCCACAGAGCTTACGTCAAGATGTCCTTGGGGAAGACACCTAACCCCCCGTTTCTCCCACCGATGGCGCCATCGTGGCAGCCTGCTGTGGTGTAATTCAGCACATAATTTTCCCCGTTGTTTTGATCTAAATTTGATCAAAACACAGAATCTTTTAAAGGATTTTTGTACATCTTGTAAGGTCAGGTCTTTTAAAAGACATATTGACATGGACGTGCTGAATTACAGAGACAATGTCAAACCCACCAATAAAAGGCCTTACTTGCTTGGTGCTCAAGGAACGTCCTCTTTCTTGCATTTTGGACATCTTTTACTCTCTTACATCTGTTTCTTTCACTTTGTGGAAACAGTCTGACCTCACAGCGTTAGGATTTGCTCGTCTTTGGAGGGTGGGTACTTTCGGTGTCGTTCAGAAATCAGAGCACCCTTGACAGCAAGGCAGCACCGTGTTTTACCTAAATAAAACTTTTGTTCTAATCTTGGGAATGGTTGCTAACACGGACCGGACCGTACAGCTTGGTTGACCTCCATGTTTAGCTACCAAGCTACAAACATGGTCCATATGGAGTAGATCGGGGTGAGTAAACTTTTTGGTTCGCGGGTCACATTGAGTTCTATTTTTTGACAAAGGGGCCGGAACAGGAGCCGATGGGTGGCATGCTTTGGTAACCGCTAGATTAGATCGATAAAATGGCGCGCTAGATTTTAAACAAGCATGCTAGATGCTACATAAAGAGCGTTTAATTTAAAATCTAGCGGCGCCAGGTCCTAAATCTAGTGCGATAGTGCTTAAAAACGTGCATTTAGCGGTGCTAGGTTTGAAATCTAAGCGCTTGATGTAACATTTTGCTTGTTTTAACATCTAACACGCTTGTTCACGTGCGTGTATTGAGCCCGATGGCTTTCCATATTTGTGAATACTGTTTATTTTGGCTAAGTGCACATCACGGAGACACACATTTTAATTGGGGCAGTGTTGTTACCAATATATCTAGAGTGCACCATCTAGTGAAAAAACATCAGGATTGCAGGGAAAATAAAACTAACAAGGTTTATTCATTTAATTTTTTCAAGTTCGGCGGACCGGATTAAAACGTTTAACGGGCCGCATGTGGCCCACGGGCCAGAGTTTGCCCATGCCTGGACTAGATAAATGCTTGTGTTTGACGTCATGCCATCATCATGGCTGATTTGCAGGACATTTTCAGGGGACTTCCAATACTAAGCTAATGTGTTTGATACATGACCCAATGATATGGTGAAATTAACCAGAGCAACCAGGTGGTGCCAGCTTGGCTAGTGTTTTATATCAACTCCATAAAATTTCACAAGTGAGGAACCTTATTTCAAACATTCCACATCCGATGTCTCACATTATTTCGTACGTTCCTGCAGTAGATGTTTGGTTGGCACACCGTCACAATAAGTGCTTATTTTTAGGAACCAGCATAACATTGGCTTATTGGGTTTTCCTTAAACTAGATCATTTGCTGTTCCACATTTTAGTCACTGCTCATCCTTATCAAATAGGATAAACCACAGACCCCCTTTCCACGGTCTCCTACCTCGACCGCCCACTCAAAGTGTCCAAAGACACAGTTCTTGTCTCATTAGGATGCTGAGAAGGGCCCTGATCTATTCAGAATTGCTCTTACAAGAGTGGGGGACGCCCTCCCTTTAAGAGGAGGCAGGGAGCAGCAGATTAAAAGTCACTGTGTTCATCACCCTGCTAAAGCGCTCCCATTAAAAGACATTACATTACCTCCACCCCACATGCTCAAATCCCTAACTGGGGACTTCGTACCACATGTCATTACGTGCTGGGATGAAAGTCCTTTTAATGTTGACGTCTTTACTTTCACAACGCCGGCTCACAGCTTCAAATGAAATCCAGTTATAACTGTCCGTTCTGTGACTCTGCCGGTCAGAACGTTGATTTTTTTGTGAACAATTAATCCGTATTAAAGGTTGTTGAGTGTGTTGATACACTCCGTTCAGCTCGTTGTTGCTTGCTGAGGGATAATCAAAATGTCTCTCAGCCGTTTACAGAGCCGGGGAAATTGTACAATCTTGTGGGCTCCTGTTAAAACCTTTAGCTGGTGTTTCTGAGCTGCAGTTTTTGCTTCCAGCTGTTTTGAAGACAGAGCTTGCTTCAGCATTTCTGTGTTTCATGCTGCCTTCACAATCCGATTTTTTTTTTCTTCACTTTTTAGTGTTGAAGCACGAAGAAAAAACTGTTTCTCTGGAGAGGTCAAATTGTGGCATGTCAGCTGTGACACTGTGATTGTGTGTACGTCATATTTCTGTCTTGGACTCAGTCTATGCTGGGTTTAAGATTTTTTATTTTCTGGAACCTTTGGCATGAACAAGTTCTATAGTTTTTATTTCAATTTACAGCTCATTTGGGCAGATTAAAATTTCTAAATTTTCTAAAATTGTAAACAAGGGTGGATCTAGAGGGGGGCGTGAGGGGCGCATGCCCCGCCCCCTTTTGGTCCACAAAAAAATGTTCTTACTTCTTTAATTATTATAAACTTTGGGCAAATTATGCACCAAAATGCAGGAAAATGACTCTTATTTTTCAAAATTTTCTGGCGTGCACCACATGTGCTTGTTTTGTCTATGACCTCACGGCCCCCCTTTAGAAAATTCTGGATCCGCCCTTGGTAAATTACAACCATAAAAAGAAGAAACTCATCTAAATTACACATAAAATTGGACGAACCCCCCCCCCAAAAACCAAATAAGGTTTTGTGAAGTGTGCACGGTGAGTCCAGAGGTTTTTCACCGCACCATGATGGCATTATAAAAAAAACACTGGTTATTTTCAGAAACATGAGCTAAAAGATTATTTCCTGTGACGGATTAGTGCTGACACTTTAAAAAAAAAATAAAAGTCTGTGCAAACACATCCGTGTTTCATTTTTTTTTTTTTTTACATCCCAGTAAAATCACTTTAATGCAAGCAGAATGTTTTGCGGTATGACAAAGCATCCAGGGCCGGGCAATTACAGCAATTAGAAACACGCCTACACAAATGTTGAAAATACTCACAACTGACACATTGTTTGTGTTGCTGAAATGTGTGCGGCGTAGATTCAGCCATAAAAATAAAGTGATCCGAGATGTGCAGGAGATCCACCAGGTTTAGTCTACTGGGAGAGCCTTTACAGTTAACTGGTTTCTGTTTTAGAAGTGTAACATCAAGCCACGTCTGACTCCATCACAGCCTTCACACACAAACACACACCATCAAACACGTCTCGCCTCAGTGTGACACATGGGTATTTCTAATTATAATTAGCATTAACATTTTTTTTTTCCCCGTCTCAAGGTCGAGGTTAAGATGTTCACAGTTTCACTTCACAAATACAAGAGCTGGAAAAGAAGAAGAAAATACAGGAAGAGTTACCTCCATCTATCTATCTATTGATCGATCTAAAAATCGATCTATCAAAAAATTGGTCTATTTATCAATCATTTATCCATCCATCCTTAATGCAGCAAATCTCGAGTCAGTAATCTCTGGCCTCTTTAGGTGGCGTGCAACTATCAAAATCTGTGTTAAGCAGGCCCAGGAGAGCAGAGAGATCCAATACAAGGTCACAAAGACCCAAAACCAGCAAAAAAAAAATAAAATCAGTCTGCCACTGCTCCCCATGACTCATACTGCGTACACAGATAAGTATTCAAGTATAGACTCCATTATCTCTAAAGACAGAAAGATGGTAACATTATGTAGCCACATATAGTTGACAGTCTGCTATCAGCCAATGTAGACAATATTGGATGTTGGTGTTTAGAATGACTCTGGTAATGAGGAAGATGAAGAGGGCAAAGTAGTGCAGATGACCAAATGGATGGTTAGATAGGTTAGTGTGATGTTCTAAAATTGCACCATATACAGTGCATTGTAAGTATTTATTGATTAAGGATTTAATGTGATTAATCCAAACACAGGCCTTATCAACTATCAAAGTTCTTACCGATGTGACCATTGAGGCACCAGACTGTCATTTCATTATGAACATTCAAACGTCATCGCTTAACCTTGACAACGTTTAGTCCAACCGTTTAGCCTGACGCTTTTAAAAGTGAATGTTTTTCAGGTGTAGGTACACCCCTAACAGTTCGCTAGTCTGCTGCAGGGCCACACACACAGACTCATTCCTAGGGAAAATATTTCAACAGGCAATCAACCTAACATGCATGATTTTGGAGGGTGGGAGGAAACCAGAGCACCTGGAGAAAACCCACACAAACACAGGGAGAACATGTAAACTACACACAGAAAGACTAGTGTTTCAAGCCTCGCTGCCACTACAGGACTTGAACCCTGACCTTCTTAATGTGAGACCACCATGCTAACCACTGCACCACCAACAAAATTATACTAGAGTTCATTTTGATCTCAAACTAGTAACCATCTGCTTTTTGCGGATGATATTGTCCTGTTGGCTTCATCGGACCGTGATCTCCAGCTCTCACTGGATCGATTTGCTGCCGAGTGTGAAGCGGCCGGGATGGGAATCAGCGCCTCCAAATCCGAAACCATGGTCCTCACCCAGAAAAGGGTGGAATGCCCCCTGCGGGTCAGGGACAGGGTCCTGCCCTCAAGTGGAAGAGTTTAAGTATCTCAGGGTCTTGTTCACGAGTGGGGGAAGGATGGAGCGGAAGATCGACAGGCGGATCGGTGCGGCATCAGCAATAACTAGAACGCTGCATCGGTCCATCGTGGTAAAGAAAGAGCTGAGCCGAAAAGCAAAGCTCTGGATTTACAAGTCGATCTACGTTCCCACTCTCACCTATGGTCACCAGCTGTGGGTGGTGAACAAAAGAATGAGATCGCGGGTACAAGCGGCCGAAATGAGCTTCTTCCACAGGGTGGCTGGGCTCTCACTCAGAGATGAGGAGCTCTGCCATCCGGGCGGAGCTTGGTGTCAAGCCGCTCCTCCTCCAGGTCGAGAGGAGTCAGATGGGGTGGTTTGGGCATCTGGTCAGGATACCCCCGAGCGCCTCGCTGGTGATGTGTTTCGGGCACGTCCCACCGGGAGGAAAGCAAACGGCAGACCCCGGACCCGCTGGAGAGACTATGCCTCACAGCTGGGAACCAGAGAACGACTCGAGATCCTTCCGGGTGAGCTGGAGGATGCAGCTGGGATGAGAGAACCTGGACTCGGATAAGCGGAAGAGGACAGAACAGAACTATAAAAAAAGACATCATTTTAAAAGAAAAATATGCATCGAAAGAGCGGCTGAATTAATTCAGAATAAAAAGAATAATAATTTCCAGGTTGCGCACGAGGGAATCAGAGTGAGGACATTTGTTCTTCTGGTTTTAGAGGAAAACGTTTTATGCTGTAGTGAGACATAAATGTTTTCATTACGTCTCGTCCCTGACTGTACACATACTTATAGAGTTTTATGGATAAACACCTATTTTCTCCTCACCTCGCAGTGTTTGTGATAAGCAGGTCCAACGGTCTGTTGTGTGAGTGACACACTGCCTAACACACACACAGATAAACACTCACTCTGACAAACACGATAAGGCTTCACCCACAAAACACTCACACGGACTGACTGATGGACGTTCCCATGGAGACCAGCAACAGAGACTGACACAATGTCTCTCGCAGCAGAGCGCCGTGGCAACCGAGTCAGAGAGGTGAGTGAGAGGAGAAAAAGTGAGAAGGAACGAGCGATAAGGAGACGACATAATGCACAGCATCAGTCTGCTTACACAAGACTGTGTGTGTGTGTGTGTGTGTGTGTGTGTGTGTGCATTGTGTGTTTATCTTCTCCGTCCTCTGATCCGCTCCTCTCCCTCCATCTCTCCTTCACCTAAGGCGTGTTTCTGATTTCTCCATCTTTTTCTCTCTCTGCAGTTTTTTCCCCTCACGCTGTGCCAAATGGAAGCTCTCACAGAGACCTGAGGTTTCCATAGTAACCTGCCATAGTAACCACGCAGCATCCAGCGTGTCTCCATCATGTCAGCGGGGTCTCGGGGTATCCACGGTCCCGCAGCAGGGCGTGGTAGACCCTCGCCTCCCACACATAAACACACAGTCTGATACGTCGAATGAAGTAAAGACACTTTTTACACAACTGGTAATTCAAGAGGGGTAGATCAGGGACAGGGTCCTGCCCCAAAATGGAGAAATCTCTCGGGGTCTTGTTCAAGGGAAAGATGGAGCGGGAGATCGTCCGCAATAATCAGGACACTGCATCGTTCCGTTGTGCTAAAGAAAGTCACCTTTCCATCCGTCTACCCTTACGGGATTGCGCGGGGTGCCGGAGCCCATGCTGGTTGATTCAAGGTGAGGGGCAGGGTACACCCCAAACAGGTCGCCAGTCTGTCGCGGGGCGACTCTCATACGACCATCCTCACACACATTCATTCCTAGGGGCAATTTGGCACCAATCAAACTAGCATGCATGTCTTTGGAGGGTGGGAAGAAACCGGAGTACCCGGAGGAAACTCATACTCAAGGGAGAACATGCAAACTCCACACAGAAAACAGTGTTCCAAGCCTCGTCCCCACCTGGGACTCAAACCCATGACCTTCTTGCTGTGAGGCACCTGTGCTACCACTGCTCACCATTCTGTGGGTGGTGACCGAAAAAACGAGATCATGGATACAAGCGGCCAAAATGAGCTTCCTCTGCAGTTTGGCAGGGCTCTCACTCAGAGATAGAGGGAGAAACTCAGCCATCTGAGAGGAGCTTGGAATAGAGCCGTTGCTTCTCCTGGTTGAGAGAAGCCAGATGGGGTGGTTCAGGCATCTGGTTAGGATGCCTCCTGAACACCTCGCTGGTGAGGTGTTTTGGGCACATTCCACCAGGAAGAGACCTGCTGGAGAGACTATGTCTAACAGCTGTCTAGGGAACGACTCAGAATCCTTCCAGGTGAGCTGGAGGATGCAGCTGGGGTGAGAGAAGCTTGGGCTTCACATACAGTATGAGGCTGTTGCCCCCGCTTTCCAGCCCCGGGTAAGCAGAAGACTAGCACAAAATAAACGTGCAAGTACAGTGAAAAGTTTGAACTGAGACAACATTATTCATTTATTAAGTAGAGTCTGAGGACTAGAAAACAACTTAACAAGGTTATGTAAACAACCCATCCGGGATGGACCCAGAGGAAGCAACAGAATCCGAGAGTAGGTCAGAGGAACAAAAAGAAAATCAGAGGAACCAAGAGAAAAAAAGAAGACCCTTTAACCTAAAATTCATCCCTCCGATGGCTCTTGGTTTTTTGTAGATTTTCTCTTGGTCTGTTCCTTCATGACATCATCACTCCCTCCATCATTGGCCCTGAAACTCCATCCAGATCCAAAAAAGGGCATCTGAGTATGTGTCATCTTGTGCGGCAGTGAGCCCACGCAACTCTGCGGGCTTCTCCGGTGGAGCACCAAACTGAACCTGTCTGCTGAATCACAGATGAAAAAAAAAAAAACAGCAGCAGGCAGAAGAAGAAGAAAAAGAAGATGGTTCGATGATTACTCCTCTTGTTCACTATCTGTTACTTCATCATCAATATATAATTTAGAGTTGTACATAACTGGTACGAAATGGTGAATTTCTGACACATCGGATCATAAATCACTGCTCTGTGAAAGAATCTATCAAGACAGCTCATCTAAGATATTTACTTTCTAAACATGAAGCAAAGAAAGAGCTGAGCCGAAAAGCAAAGCTCTTGATTTACAAGTCGATCTACATTCCAACCTTCACCTATGGTCACCAGCTGTGGGTGGTGACCAAAAGAATGAGATCACGGATACAAGCGGTCGAAATGAGCTTCCTCCGCAGGGGGGCTGGGCTCTCACTCAAAGATCGGGTGAGGAGCTCTGCCATCCGGGAGGAGCTCGGTGTCGAGCCGCTGCTCCTCCAGGTTCGAGAAGAGCCAAATGGGGTGGTTCGGGCATCTGCTCAGGATAATAATGCATTGTATTTATATAGCGCTTTTCAGGACCCTCAAAAACGCTTCAGATATGCAGTATTCATTCACTCCATACTAGGTGATGGTAAGCTACTGTTGTACCCACAGCTGCCCTGGGGCAAACTGACAGAAGCGAGGCTGCCATTTTGCGCCATCGGCCCTTCTGACCATCACCTACCATTCAGACTAGGCAACGTGGGTGAAGTGTCTTGCCCAGGGACACAACGGCAATTTAATCTCAATGGCCGTCCCACCGTGGCACCTGGGGTTCCGGCGGTCTCCCATCCAAGTACAGCCCAGGCTCAACCTGCTTAGCTTCTGAGGTCTGATGGGTTCAGGCATTCACAGGCTGGTATAGGATGCCCCCCCGAGCGCCTCGCTGGTGAGGTGTTTCAGGCACGTCCCACCGGGAAGAGACCAAGAGGCAGACCCCGGACCGGCTTGAGAGACTATGTCTCACAGCTGGCTGGGGAACGACTCGGGATCCTTCCGGGTGAGCTGGAGGATGCAGCTGGGATGAGAGAAGCCTGGGCTTCCCGTCTGAGGCTGTTGCCCCCACGACCCAGCCCTGGATAAGCGGAAGGCGACGGAACGGAACATGAAGCATTCAAATGTGCACAAAAATCAAACCCACTTTGGGAGCACATTTTTGTTTGCAGAGCCATCCAGCTTTGGAAAAAGACCCAGAAGCAAGTCGGGGATCATCCAGCTACATCTCCAAGTGCTCCTCTGACTACTAGACCAAAAAAATGATGCGTAACATGTCCTGATCCTTCTGGCATGTTCTCCTTCCTTCTTGTTCTACCCTTTGACCTAATACATCTTTTGCCTCTCCTTATTGTTGGCACCTGTGTCTTGTCTTCTTGTTTTAAAAGCCCTGGTGACCTTCAATGCTGTGTCATACCAGCTGTCATATTGGTGTCTTGTCCTGGTCTGGCAAACCTCTTCCCTCAAGTATGGTTTTGCCATGCTTGCTAAAGACACAAGCCTGCCCAGGTTGGCTTCTAGGCTGCGCCAGCTTACCCTGCTCACCTCATCTCCTCAATAAACTACCGTATTTTCCGCACTATAAGGCACACTGAATTATAAGGCACACCTTCAATAAATGACATTTTTTAAAACTTTTTTTCATATATAAGACGCACCGCATTATAAGGCGCTACAGTAAAGGCTTTTAAACTCTGTCCTCTAACTGTGGCTATATCGCTTTATTCCCGCGGAAACTCTGTTTAGTCTTACTTACTTGGCGCAGTGCATCCTCTTGCTTCCCCCACTTCCTCACCATTGATTTGTTAATGTTAAACTCTCTCGCTGGGGCTCAATTCCCTTGTTCTACTGCGTGACCGATCACCTTGAGTTTAAACTCTGCGGTGTAACAGTGTCTCTTGGTAGGAGCCATCTCCGGGTCTTTACACAAACACACAAATGGAAATGAGACCCCCTTTCATAAATATATATTTCATATATGGGGGAAATGGAGTCGGCGGCTGCTTACCGCAGTTGCGACAGCTGTTGTAGCTCAATATTAAACCATATATAAGACGCTCCGGGTTAAAAGGCGCATCGTGGACTCTAGAGAAAATTTAAGGTTTTTAGGTGCGCCTTATAGTACGGAAAATACGGTAGTTAAAAGTGGCTGTGCATTTGGGTTCTACCTCTACAATTCCTCCGCCGTGACAAAGCCCTGTCGATATTCATACTCCCATCTTCATCATCATCCACAGTATCAGCATTCCACCACTGCCCTCCAGCCTGCTCAGCCAATCAATGAAGCCGATGCCCCGGACACTGAAGCCTGACCACCTTCATTGCCCAATTGCATCCACTAAGAACCAGGAGATAATAAGTCATAGAGCAAGCAGAAACCTGGAAACTCAGCTAGTTAGATCGGATCTTTGGCCGAGACATTCCTCAGGGGAAGATCTCACCATTTCTAATTATGTCCGTTCAATTCATTTTCATGTCGTTAACCGTTCTTCCAACTATTATTCCATCATTAATGTCCAGACAGTCATCATGATTCCCAGAGGGATGGAGAGACTTGTCCTACCAATCATGGCTAATTACCCCCCTATCCTGCCATGCTGGGCAGCTACCATTCCCACTATTAAAGGGTCAGTGCTCAAACACCCCCACCCTTCCACACACTCATACTGCCACATCGTGCGCAGAAGCAGACTCACAGGAGATATGAAGCTTCACCGTGCTGCATGACTACATCTAACATGAAGGAGGTTTCTCCTGCAAACTCAGACACTCTGTCCTCATGGCAACGCGTGCACATCAGCAAGTCGTGCAACCATCAATCAGCAGAGTCCACCAGGAGATCAGCGACCAGCTTGGCCTGATTAGAGATGCTTTAGTGTCATCCATAATATCTCCCCTGCAGAAAGCGGTGCACGTGCACACACAGGCTCGCACGTATTTAGGGCAACAGTTTTCTTCGGTTGCATTTTTAATGCAGCAGAATGCAAAGAGATAAAGAGCAGGTAACTTTTTTTTCATTTTTTGTTTTAGTCCGAACGTAAACGAGGATCATAATTTAAAGGCAACAAATTTTCTTGAAAAAGAGCGGCAAAAAAAATAAAGCAAGCATGATGTTCAAAAATGGTAGAAACCTCCAAAAAGTAAGTAAAAAAGTGTACTGTAATTTCAAGGCTACAACGCGCATATAAACGTCTTAGATTTTCTTCAAAATTAGCGGTGCGCCCTTTCATGCGGTGCGCCTTGTGTGAAGGAGACCACAGTTTCACGAAAGGTGGTAGGCAGCGCCGGGCGAGTTACGCTACAGTTTGCCAATGAATTGTAGATGCTTGGACTAACGTGTCCGGTGGTACTGTTATCCGAGCTTTTGCAAAAGTTAGTATCCTTTCTGAGGAGCCGCACAGCGAGGAGCGAAGTGGACCTGCTCTGTTGGATTTTGCGCAGCTGTTCGATTCGGAAACAGAGGATGAGGACTTTGACGGATTTGAATAAAGACTATTACCGGTAATGTGCTTGTTTAGTATCGTTACTACTTAAATAAAGCACAACCAAACTCAGTTTTGCTCCCGATTTATTTTTTAATACACACATTTGCATGCTTGCGTGTGTGTTGTAGGGCGGTGTGTGACTGAGACTGCGCCTTTTCGCACGGTGCGCCTAATGGTCGTGAAATTACGATCTTCTGAATGAAAATTTTCATCTTTGTTCTCTAACTTTATACATTTATTTCCATTTCAGATCAAATATTTTAGTTTTTTCAACCCTCTTTGCTCCGTTAACCACCCCATTCCGTACACAATCACGACTCAGTTGTGTACACTATTTTATATTTCAATTTGGAGGCATTTTAGACCTTTTAGATGGTTTCCAAGCAGCAGGATCGTGATTGGCTGATCATTTATATGCAGGAGGTCTCTCATGACCTTTCTCACCTCCCGTGTTTGCTTTGTGGAGGATTCACAGTGGAAATAATCCCCAATCGCTCCAATATTCCTGCAGCTAGCGCTATGAAAGACACCAAGGGGGAGGAGAAGATTTGATGTGAAATTCACCCGTCTCCCCTCACACCCCTTCCCTCTATCTGGTCCAGGTGTGCTGGTGTAATTTACCATGTTCCCGTTAACCCGCTTGCTTGTTTTCATCAGGCTCATCGGCCGTGCATAAGTGGTGTTCCTCGCAAATTAAAGACCAGCCCGGATTCTAGGATGACTCAGATCGTTCGGCCGTGAGGGAGACAAGTGTGACTTTGTGGAAATTAAGCCGTGACGGACTAAATTAGGCAACATTATCGTGTCAAAAGTTTGGTTTTTTTTTGCTTCTTCTTGAGTAGTTTTCTATACGGCAAATTGTTTTTGTGTATCCTTCACACTGTGGAAACAGTCTGACCTCGCAGAATTGGGATTTGTTCTCTCCAAGGTACATTTTTCTCCTTTTTTTTTTGCTTTAACCAATCACTACTTTTTGGTCAGAACCAGATGTGATGTGTACTATTTAATACGCCATAACAGTCGACATAGTCCAGGAACCAGAACGTAAACATTGTAAGTGATCATTATCAAACTACAAACAGATCCGGATAGATCAGGGGTGGGCAAACTTTTTGACTCGCGGACCACATTTGCCAAAGGGGCCGGAACAGCATCAGATGGATGGCATGCTTTGGTAACCGCTAGATTAGACCGATAGAATGGCTCATCGGACTCTAAACAAGCGGCTAAATGTTACATTCAGAGCGTTAAATTTGAAATTTAGAATGCTAGGTCTGAAATCTACTGCGATAGCGCTTAAAAACGTGCATTTATCGGCGCTAGGTTTGAAATCTAAGCGCTTGATGCAACAATTTGCTTGTTTTAACATCTAACACGCTTGTTTACGTGCATGTATTGGCCCTGATGGCTTTGCATATTTGTGAATACTGTTTATTTTTGCTGCGTGGGCATCACAGAGACACACACATTTTAATGGGAGCAGTGTTGTTGTATTCTCAACAAAGCCAATATATCCAGAGTGTGCCATCTAGTGAGCAAACATCAGAACTCCAGGAGAAATAAAACATTATCAAGGTTTATTTATTTTATTTTTTCAAGTTTTGGGGGCCGGATTAAAACGTTTAACGGACAGCATGTGGCCCGTGGGCCGTAGTTTACCCATACCTGTTATAGATGCTTACATTTGGCGTCTCTTTTTTCTGATTGGCCGCTTGTTTTCTGGTGTTCTACGGCCGATCCCTACTTTACCAATACCTGACCTAATGCATAGCTGGAGTGAAATGAACACGGCAAGAAGCTCAGCACTCAAAGAACTAAACATAGAATAAAATGTGCTGTAATTGATATAATTATAACAAGTAAAAGAGATTAAAAGACCCCTACGTGGAGTCTACTGCATCCTAGAGTTAGAAATGAATGGGTTTTGTTAACTTTATTTTCCAGTCTTTATGAATCATGAAACTGTTCAATTTTAATGGCGTGCATACGAGATGGAGAGCTTATCGTGACTTTGCACCTTCGGAGCACAAAAGAGCACACGATAGAAGAATCCCTCCGTCTTCCAGCTCTTTACTAATTCCCCTCAGCATGTTTCGGAGTTCCTGAAGAAAATCCTAGAAGTGCAGCTAGAAAAATTTATATCAAAACATGCTGAGTTGGCGACTTTTCTGTTCTTGTTGTTTTTGTAAGAGTTGCAGCATTCTGAAAAAAAAGGCTCCTGTTCTCCAACTCTGCCCCACTTTTTTTTTTTTTTTTCTCACTCTAGGTTTGGGGAACTGAGAGGAACCCGGCTGCAAAGTTCAGGATGAACAAATTCCAGTGACATTTCAGCCTTCATGTTTTAAAATGCTCACCCTCAAGCTACAGCCCTGACTTTGAATATGATATTACATCCCAAGCTTCTCCTGGGTCAGACTGTGGA
The DNA here is from genome assembly GCA_902685375.1 of Neostethus bicornis. NCBI lineage: Eukaryota > Metazoa > Chordata > Actinopteri > Atheriniformes > Phallostethidae > Neostethus > Neostethus bicornis. Next base: position 4,889,066 of record LR738556.1, read on the forward strand.
GACCAGAGCTGCTTTATAACCAGAGGTGCATGTTACTAGTGCGCATGTGTTGTCAACATGTTACGCTGCACATCGAACACATTAGAATGTCAAAAGCCAAAGCAGCAAAAAATTATCCTTGAAATGGCACATTAGCATTGAAAGCTAAAAAAAAATACCAGTTCCTTTTATCTATTCTTCTTTTTCTTTCAGCATTTCTCTTCAGGGGTCGCCACAGCAAGTCAGTTTCTTCCATCTAACCCTATCTGCTGAATCCTCTTTGGTCACAACAACTATCTTCATGTCTTCCTTCACTGCGTCCATGAACCTCCTCTTTGGCCTTCCTCTAGTCCTCTTTCCTGGTGGTTCCAAATCCAGCATCCTTCTGCCGATGTACTCTAACATGTGCTGTTCCTCTGATCCTGTCCATCCTGGTCACTCCCAGAGAGATCCTCAGCATCTTCATCTCTGTTTCCTGTCTTTTCTTCAGTGCTACTGTCTCTAAACCAAACAGCATGGCCGGTCTCACCACGGTTTTGTACATTTTCCCTTTCATTTTATTTGAAACTCTTCTATCACACATCACACCTGATACTTTCCTTCACCCATTCCAGCCTGACTGCATATGCTTCTTCACCTCTTTTCCACACTCTCCATTGCTCCGGACTGTTGATTCTAAGTACTTAAAATCTTCCATCTTCTTTATCTCTTCTCCCTCACTTTTCCATTTGGATCCCTCTCATTCACACACATGTACTCTGTTTTACTCTGATTAATCTTCATTCCTCTTCTCTCTAATGCAAACCTCCACCTCTCCAGCTTTTCCTCCACCTCTTCCCTGCTCTCACCACAGATCACAATCTCATCTACAAACATCATTGTCCATGGGGATTCCTGTCTAACTTCGTCTAGCTAACAACAAAGGACTCAGAGCAGATCCTTGGTGCAGTCCCAATCCCACGTTGAACTCCTCTGTCACACCTATAGGACACCTCACCACTGTCTTACAAATATTAGTGGTACATTTATTTTCTATTTATTGAAGATCCAAGTGTATATGATCAAATATTTTTGACTGAGAAAATTTCATTAAAACATACCAAGTGTTGCTCAGTTGAAAATTTTAAATTAGAATGAAAATCAATAGGATTTGACTTTCAATAATATCCATATTAATCTTAACATCAATGTTTAGCATAGCTATTTTTGTTGTGTAATAATCAGGATAAGCTTTCCAGCTGGATAAGGGCTTCTTTTCATGAGCAATAATATTGTTTCCAGGGTCGAAAAAGTTTTGGAGAAAGACCCAACGTACATAAAACATGACCATTCAGATATCGAACCATGCATCCCTTGCTTAGTCATCTTTAGATGTAGCTTAGTGATCACTGATCATCAAGTCACATCTCCAGTCGCTCCTCTGAGTATTGGTCCCATCTTTATAACCCGCTGAGAATCTAAACGAACGGGCTTCTGAACTTTAACATAAAATCCCCAAAATGCTAACACTTTACAGGCAACATAAAAAGTTAGCATCCTCTAAAAGTTTTATGACTACAAGCCAAGAAGAGGGGAGAGAGAGAGACACAGTTCTAGGGTTGATAGTTGAGTTTAACTTTACAGTAAAAATTGTAAATCTACAGTAAAAAGAAAATTACCAGCAAATGTTAAACACTTCGCTAAAACCTGGAAGAGCTCAGAGGCTTGTCGCAGCATTAGTCCTCCTAAACCTTTGTCTTGTCTAATCCTGCCCCAGTGCCCCATTTCACTCTCCAACAGCCCATTTATAACTTATTCTCTCCATCACACGTTTGAGAAGATCATCCAGCTGGTTTATAGGCACTCACACGCCTTCTTCCTGTCCTTTTGGATTTGTCAAAATAAAAACAAAACAGATTTGCATTTAAATTCGTTTAGAAGCGTCTTGAGCCTTTTCCTTACTGAAAATGTTAGGTCATCATCAGACGCTAGCAAGGCCAACTAAACCCAGATCAACTGCATTTTGGAAGATTTTTAACGATTCTTTGTTGATACTGAAAAAAATAAAGCAATTCATACAATTTCACCTTGGTCTTTTTTGGCTTCTTATGAGTTTGTCTCATCAACCAATAGAAATACTTAAACCAAGATGTTCCCAAACGATCAACAGTGTCGTAAAACTGAGGAGTTTTTGACTTGATATATCTGCATCACCCTTGGCTGCTTCCTAGCTTTCTTGTTCTGTGGTTTTCATTTAGTCCCTTGTTTCTCTCACTTGTGCCACAAACTACCTTCCATCTACCAATTTCATCAAAAAAACAGCTGTCGAGCTGCATCAGCTAATATTTTACACATATCTGTCTCATGAGGGATCCCTCCTTCATGTGGATCTCCATAAGGTTTCTATTTTTTTTTTTTTTTTTTTCTTTTTAAAGATTTTTTTCCACACCAAAAAGAACTAGACTTCATCTTAAAACTGATTTTTGCTCATTTATGTATATTTTTTTCACTTTACCATATGAGACAAAAGCGTAGTGATTTTTGGGGATTTACAAATAAAATCAAACTGAAACCAAATACAAACTAGATTAGCTGAGGTCTTAATGTCTCATAGTACTTAATATTCATCACACCGATTCGTGCATGAGTCCAACCAGTGAAGGAAAATGGATTTTTTTTTTTTTTTTTAAAAATCTTCCATAGCAGATCCAGATGTGAGACTGATGTGATAAAAAGATCTGATCAAACATTAAAGCCTGTCATCATGATGCGAGAATGCTCCTTTATCGGCAAGGTTAGGTGGACGCGCACGGACGCACAATCACACACACACACACACACAAAATCATCCACCGAAACACATTAAAACACAGTAAAGTTGAAGGATTTCTCTCCTTCATCAGTCTGTCATCCCTTCTTTTTTTTTAAAAGTCACGCTTACACCAGACAGAATGACCACGGATCCTTTTTATAAAACTCATCTCTTACCTTTTGATCTTTTATTTCTTTCTGGAATGATGCGTTTTTAAGTCCTGACACGCATGTCGCTCCACACGCGCCTTGAGCTCCCACCGTTGCTCCAACAGTCTGTTTGACTGCAGAGATGCCGTCCTCCCTCTCTCTCTCTCTCTCTCTGTGTGTATCCCTCTCTCCTCTTCTCTCCTCCTCTCTCTCTCAGATTGGTTGTTCCTTTCCAGGCGCTGCGCCTCCAGAATAATGAGAATAATCTCAGAATCTTCAGGTTGAAGGAATCAGAAGGAGAGATGAGGGAGGGAGTGATGCTTCATGCATAAACTTTACACACATTATGTAACCCGTCTTGAAAAATTGTAACATTTAATCAACAGATTGGGGGGAGACGGTGGCTCAGTGGTAAGAGCGTTCGCCCGCGGACCGGAAGTTCGCAGGTTCGCATCCCACTGAGTGCACATCTAGGACGTGCACGTCTACCTCTATTTGAAGTAGAGGAGTTTAAGTATCTCGGGGTCTTGTTTACGAGTGGGGGAAGGTTGGAGCGGGAGATCGACAAATGGATCGGTGCGGCGTCAGCAATAACTAGGACGCTGCATCGGTCCGTCGTGGTTAAGAGAGAGCTGAGCCGAAAAGCAAAACTCTCGATTTACAAGTCGATCTACGTTCCAACCCTCACCTATGGTCACCAGCTGTGGGTGAAAGAATGAGATGGCGGATACAAGCGGCCGAAATGAGCTTCCTCCGCAGGTCTTCTCCAAGAACCCTCGGAGAAGACACCTAACCCGCTGTTTCTCCCACCCTTGGCACCATGGTGGCAGCCTACTGCGGTGTAGAAGTGCAGTACACAAATATTTCCACTTACTCTGAGAAAAGATGGTTTTCTAGTCCTGCTTCTTTAGAGGATGTTGTTTACTGATGCTTACATGTTTGGCTGGTTACCCTGGCAACGCTGAGCCCCACCTGTCCACACACACACACACACACACACACACACACACACACAAAAAGCTCACGTGCAGGTGGATTGATAAACACGTTGTGATGGATGAGGTGGAAAAAAAAAAGATCAGTTTATTATTAGAAACTATGATGAGGTGTGGGATTGATCTGAACACACACACACACACACACACACACACACACACAAGGTCAGGTTGAGGTTAGAAGTCCAGATTGAGTCGCCAAGCAAAGCCAGCGGTGGGATGTTAAGAAGATGGTTTGTCAGCGAGGTGTGTGTGTGTGTGTGTCCATCAGGTGGAGCTGAGGGAATAGGTGTGTGTGTTAATAAATTCTATAAGGAGGATCACGCTTTTTTTTTTTAAATCAAAGCCACGTGCTCTCTCACACACATTTACACCTTCCTGAACTGCTCCATCACACACATTTTGAGGGGGGGGGCACAGCGGGTGAGCGACCCCCCCTCCATTGATGGTGTATAGATACAGCAACAGTGTGAACAACCTGTTTCACCCCTCTCTCTCTTTAAACACACTTTTTTTTTTTTTTTTTTTACTTTTATGCACAATATGTTCTTCAACCCCCCCTTCACCCTCCCCATCCTTGTTCTCACCCCCTCCGCACACCTCCCTACCCACTTAGCTCTCTCTCCCCCACGCTTTCTGCTTCTCTCTCCTGTGGTTCCAGCGACTCCCTCCCCTCCTGCCTCCTCCTCTCTCCCCCTCCCTCGCTCTATTAAATTTCCAGTCACACAACAGTGCAGTGAATACCCTCCCTCTGTAGTCTGTGTCGCCGTCCTGCATCTCCTGATATCGACTCTTCTCTCTCCTCTTTCACTTTGAACCTCTCAATCTCACCTCTTTCCTCCACTCATTATTTAAAAAGACCACCACTCATTTCCTCCATCCCTCCTCCTCCTCTTGTTTGATTTGTGCTGCAGTGGAAGCTCTGGTTGGTGGGTGTGGAGGCCTAGAAGACGACACCCCCCCATTGGCATGAGAGGATGTGAGGCAGACATGTCAGTGGGGTAAAAAGGAGGCCTGCTGATTCCCGGTCTTCCTCACACACTCTCCAAAAATCCCAGTTAATGACTGGATAAGGAAACAAGACATAGTGGGTCCTAGAGTCCATAGTCCTAGGGTCCATAGTGGGAGGAGACGGCAGCTCAGTGGTTAGAGCGTTCGCGCGCGGACTGGAAGTTCGCGGGTTTGCGTCCCACAGAGAGCACGTCTAGGGTCCTTGGAGAAGACACCTAACCCCCTGTTTCAACCCTGTGTGTGCCAAATAGGAAGACCTCTTTGGCCCCAAAAGATTTCTGGCTTTCGTCTTCTTGAATCACTCACTCCTTATAGGTCGCGAGGGATGCCGGAGTGTATACCGCAGGTGAGAGGCAGGATACAATAATTGTAACTGAGTCATGGCTAAGATTTTTAAATAAGAGTTTTCGGAGCTAAGGGTGACTTATGTGACACATCAGACGATATCGACCTTGTATGAGTAGTTCCGACACATTGGATTACATTAGGGGTGGGCAAAATTTTTGGCTCGCGGGCCATATTGTGTTCTAACATTTGACCAAGAGGCAGTAACAAGAGCAGAGGAATGGCATGCTTTGGTAAACAAGCGCGCTAAATATGGAAAGCCATTGGGGCTGCTACACACACGGAAGCTAGATCGCTAACGTTAAAATCAAGCACCCTAAGCGCTTAAAAAAACGTGCATCTAGCGCTAGGTTTAAAATGTCCTGACAATCTATGCATCACGGGAACGCACACATTTTAATGGGAGCAGTGTTGTTGTTTTCATGACAAAGCCAATATACTGTATCTGGAGTGTGCCATCTAGTGACGGAACATCAGAATTGCTGGGGAAATAAGACAGAATATCGAGGTGCAACCAAGGTTGGAGGGATCCGATTTGGTGACCTCAAGATCAAATCTCTGCTTTTTGCGGATGATGTGGTCCTGTTGGCTTCATCGGACCGTGATCTCCAGCTCTCGCTGGATCGATTTGCTGCCGAGTGTGAAGCGGCTGGGATGGGAATTAGCGCGTCCAAATTCGAGACCATGTTTCTCGCCCGGAAAAGGGTGGAATGCCCCCTGCGAGTTAGAGTCCTGCCCCAAGTGGAGGAGTTTAAGTATCTCGGGGTCTTGTTCACGAGTGGGAGAAGGATGGAGCGGGAGATCGACAGACGGATCGGTGCGGCGTCAGCAATAACTAGGACGCTGCATCGGTCCGTCGTGGTAAAGAGAGAGCTGAGCCGAAAAGCAAAGCTCTCGGTTTACAAGTCGATCTACGTTCCAACCCTCACCTATGGTCACCAGCTGTGGGTCGTGACCTTAAGAATGAGATCGCGGATACAAGCGGTCAAAGTGAGCTTTCTCTGCAGTGTGGCTGGGCTTTCACTCAGAGATCAGGTGAGGAGCTCTGCCATCCGAGAGGAGCTCGGTGTTGAGCTGCTCCTCCTCCAGGGCGAGAGGAGCCAGATGGAGTGATTCGGGCATCTAGTCAAGATGCCCCTGAGCAGCTCGCTGGTGAGGTGTTTCGGACACGTCCCACCGGGAGGAAACCCAGAGGCAGACCCAGGACCCGCAGGAGAGACTATGTTTCACAGTTGGCTTGGGAACAACTTGGGATCCTTCCGGGTGAGCTGGAGGATGCAGCTGGGGTGAGAGAACCCTTGTTTCCCATCTGAGGCTGTTGCCCCCCGTGACCCGACCCCGGATGAGCGGAAAATGACAGAACGGAATAGTTTTTTTAATTTAATGGGCCGGATTAAAACATTTAATGGGCCGCATGTGGCCCGCAGGCCGTAGTTTGCCCATGGCTGAACTAGATCCATGCTTTCATGTTTCCGGCAGTTCCCAGTTTAGTCTTTAGACTGGTCACCCAAGAATGTCATGTTGGTAAAATATTTTCAAAACAAATGTCAGACCTAATCATCTTTGAACCTTCTTCTGTCACAACAAGTTTCATATCACCAGATCCTTCACGTTGTTTTCTATAAGCTGGTAAACCTCATCTAATGAAAAAAAATCCCTGTTAGAGATGTTTGGGAATAAATTAGGAGAAAACCAGCCACGTGCACAGTGTGTACACTCTGAACCACCTGTTTGATTGGTTCACAACATAAACAGCTAATCATGCAGCATGCAGTCAGGTAGTCATGGTTACAGTTTCTAACACCCTGCTAAAGGCATGAAGAAAGGCTTGTGTGCAGGTGGGCTGCTTCTGGAGAGATCGGAGCTGATAAAGTTATCTCTATGGACAGATTTGCGTGTGTGTGCAATGGTGTACATTTTTTCTGTTTGTTTTTGTGCATATGCAGGTATGTGTGCATGTGAATGCACAAGTGTGTACATGCATTGGTTCAAGTCTGTATTTCTTTATGGGATGCATTAAAAGCTTCAAAACAAACTGCAAAACACTAAATTATATTACAAAAATTTTTCAGATGATAAAAGCTTATTGTTCCTTTTTATGCAACTTTTTTCAAACAAACCAATAAAACTCTTCATAATGTTTATTTGATGCAACTAAACTTGTAATTTTTACGTGTTAGATTTATGAAGCCGTCGCGTGTTTCAGACCAGCTGCTTTACAAACGACAAAACTACTAGCAGCTCCATTTGGTCACTTACTTATTTACTGCTCAGCTTCATCATGACCACTTTTTTTCCGCCTTTAATAAAGGAGATCCTAAAAAACTTATGAGCTCAGACAGGCGCTAATGGCTCCATAGTGAGCTGGAGAGGTTGATAGATGGAGATGAGGAAAGAGAGATAAAGTGTGTGTGAGCCAGGCAAGGAGAGCGATGGAGTGATGAGCAGCGTCCACTGAGGGACCAGTGTCTGTCTGTGAGTCCGTGTGAAAGCGAAGCTGAGGGAAAAACTCAGAAACAAGAAGCCACTGTCACCGTCTCTAAGCAACCATCTCCCAGGTGACAGAGTCTGACATCACATCCTGTTAGTGTGTGTGTGTTTAAAAGCGGCCAAACGAAGCGATGAAACGTGGCCAACTGATGCCATCTGGTAGGACTAGTTGGCAAACGAAGGCCTCTCTATGGTTCCATGACATATTGGAGTGGTTAAAATTAACACTGTGACACCATTTGGCAGAAAGAGACGCTCAACTATCTATTACAGTTTCTATTTTAGCACCTCTAGCACTTTTTTTTCTCTCTCCTGTTCCTCCTGTAAGGTACGAGTGGCTGTTAAATTTGGGATAAAAAAAATCTCTGGTAAAAATTAGTATAAATGTACAACCGGATTCCAAAAAAGTTGGGACACTTTAGAAATTGTGAATAAAAACTGAATGCAATGATGTGGAGGTGCCAACTTCTAATATTTTATTCAGAATACAACATAAATCACAGGTCAATAGTTTAAACTGAGAAATTGTATGATATTAAGGAAAAATATGCTCATTCAAAATTTCATGGTGTCAACAAATCCCAAAAAAGTTGGGACAAGAACCTATTAGAGGCTGGAAAAAGTCATTTGAGCATACAACAAACACCTGGAAGACCAATCAGCACTAATCAGGTCAATTGGCAATATGATGGGTATAAAAAGTGCTTCTCAGATTGGCAGTGTCTCTCAGAAGCCAAGATGGGTAGAGGATCACCAACTCCCACAATGTTGCGTAAAAAGATAGTGGAACAGTATCAGAGAGGTGTTACCCAGCGAAAAATTGCAAAGAGTTTGCAGTTGTCATCATCAACTGTGAATAATATCATCAGAAGATTCAGAGAATCTGGAAAAATCTCTGTGCGTAAAGGTCAAGGCCGGAGAACCATACTGAATGCCCGTGATCTCCGGGCCCTTAAACGACACTGCATCAAAAACAGGAGTGCTACTGTGAAGGAAATCACAGCATGGGCTCAGGAGTACTTCCAGAAACCATTGTCAGTGAACACAATCCACCGTGCCATCCGCCGTTGCCAGCTGAAACTCTATTCTGCAAAGAAGAAGCCATTTCTAACAAAGATCCACAAGCGAAGACGTTTTCACTGGGCCAGGAGTCATTTAAAATGGAGTGTGGCAAAATGGAAGACTGTTCTGTGGTCAGACGAATCACGTTTTGAGGTTCTTTTTGGAAATCTGGGGCGCCATGTCATCAGGACCAAAGAGGACAGTGACAACCCAAGTTGCTATCAACGCTCTGTTCAGAAGCCTGCATCTCTGATGGTATGGGGTTGCATGAATGCGTGTGGCATGGGCAGCTTGCACATCTGGAAAGGCACCATCAATGCAGAAAAATATATTCAGGTTCTAGAGCAACATATGCTCCCATCCAAACGTCGTCTCTTTCATGGAAGACCCTGCATTTTTCAACAAGATAATGCCAGACCACATTCTGCATCAATCACAACATCATGGCTGCGTGGGAGAAGGATTCGGGTACTGACCTGGCCAGCCAACAGTCCAGATCTTTCACCTATAGAAAACATTTGGCGCATCATTAAGAGGAAGGTCAGACAAAGAAGACCCAAGACGATTGAACACTTAGAGGCCTGTATTAGACAAGAATGGGAGAACATTCCTATGTCTACACTTGAGAAGCTGGTCTCCTCAATGCCCAGACGTCTGTTGAGTGTTCTAAGAAGAAGGGGGGGTGTCACACAGTGGTGAAAATGGCCTTGTCCCAACTTTTTTGGGATTTGTTGACACCATGAAATTTTGAATGAGTATATTTTTCCTAAATATCATACAATTTCTCAGTTTAAACTATTGACCTGTGATTTATGTTGTATTCTGAATAAAATATTAGAAGTTGGCACCTCCACATCATTGCATTCAGTTTTTATTCACAATTTCTAAAGTGTCCCAACTTTTTCGGAATCCGGTTTGTACATAAATAAGCAAAATTAGGATGAATTAAATCTTCGAAATGATTCAGATTACAGATTAAACATCCTTCTAATTACTAATGAGCTGCACGGTTCGTGGATACAGTGAAGGAAGACATGAAGATATTTGGTGTGACCGAAAACGATGCAGGAGATAGGGTTAGATGGAAGAAACTGACTTGCTGTGGAGACCCCTGAAGAGAAAGAAGACGATTGTCCAGTGGTTAGCACAGTGGCCTCACAGCCAGAAGGTCAGGGTTTCGAATCCTGGGGCGAGGAAGCTTGAAACACTGGTCTTTCTGTGTAGAGTTTGCATTTTCTCCCGGTGTATGTGAGTTTCCTCCCACCCTCCAAAAACATGCATGTTAGGTTAATTGGCTGCTGTGAAATTGCCCCTAGGAATGAGTGTGTATGCGGCTGTAGGTAACTGGCGACCTGGCGACAAGTGTACCCCACCTCTTGCTTGAAATCAGCCAGGCTAGGTTCCAGCACCACGTTGTAGCCCCATCAGTGATGAGCGGTCCAGAAGATGAAACACTATCATTTGAATTTTCAAAGCGCAATAAGGCAACAAAATAAAAGCATCAGCAAAAGTTTGAGTAGAACGAGTAAAGAACGAGTAAAGCGCATTGATGACAAACGGTCTCAAAAATGTCAAAGTTAACTCTTTGTACTGGCTCTTAAACAGGGGTCACCAACCTGGTGCCCGCGAGGACCAAGTCGCCCGCAGCGACTGCGCCAGTCGCCCGCAGGCCAGTTCTAAAAATAGCACTAATCATGAATTAGCTCTGTCTAATTTTTTTTAAAATATGTTACTATTCTTTTTGAATTTCATTTACAGTGATGTAAATTTAAAAACAAATACATAAAAACGTAAACATGAGTGCCTCAAAGATGAGGTTACGAACCTGTTTTCTACCCACAAAAACATGGCATAAAAAAGGAAGAAAACTTGTCATTTTCACAGTGAATGGGAGGAAGAGTTCTTTTTTACTAACGTGAAAGAAAACTGTGTGCGTCTCATCTGCAGTCCTTAGTTTGAAAGGAGTAGATTTTTGTTAAATCTTACATAATTGATCATTTGTACAAACATGGTTCAGAGTTTATGATTTGATAACTGTTGGTGGCTAGTAAAAATTGAAAATTACTCAGTGCCCTTAAAGTACCGTAGCTCTCAGTTTCAAAAAGGTTGGTGACCCCGGCTCTAGAAAGTATCACTGCTTGTAGAGTGGGTTCTCGCTACGAGCTTATTAATCTGTTGTGGATTGCTGCCTTATTTTTAACACTGCATTGTTTTTTGCATGCTGATTGGCTTTTATGTAAATTAGATTGGGGGCGGGGCAAAAGCAGGAAACAAACTTTCCACAAAGTTTCAAAAGTTTTTGAGATATTTGGGCTGCCCGTTACGGGCTGCCATTATAGACCCCATTACTGTTTTCTGTTAAAAGGGTAATTCTTCTTCTTCTAGCATTTCACTTCAGGGGTCGCCACAGCAAGTCAGTTTCTTCTGTCTAATCCTATCTGCTGCATCTTCTTTGGTCACACCAACTATCTTCATGTCTTCCTTCACTGTATCCATGAACTTCCTCTTTGGTCTTCCTCTAGTCCTCTTTCCTGGTGGTTCCAAATCCAGCATCCTTCTGCCGATGTACTCGGTCTCTCTCTTCTGCACATGTCCAAACCATCTCAGTCTGGCCTCTCTGACTTTATCCCCAAAACCTCTAACATGTGCTGTTCCTCTAATCCTGTCCATCCTGGTCACTCCCAGAGAGATCCTCAGCATCTTCATCTCTGCTACCTCCATCTCTGTTTCCTGTCTTTTCCTCAGTGCCACTGTCTCTAGACCAAACATCATGGCCGGTCTCAACATGGTTTTGTACACTTTCCCTTTCATTTTAGCTGAAACTCTTCTATCACACATCACACCTGATACTTTTCTCCGTCCGTTGCAGCCTGCCTGCACACACTTCTTCACCTCTTTTCCACACTCTCCATTGCTCTGGACTGTTCATCCTAAGTACTTAAAATCTTCCACCTTCTTTTATCTCTTCTCTTATTATTTACACTTTATTTAAAAGTGTAAATAATAAATATAAAATTAATCTATTTTAACATAAGAATTTCTAATCTGTAATTCTTCTAATCTTTTTTTGGCTTTTCTCAGGACATTAATTCTGATTCTTTTCCGAGGAGCCCAAACGGTTCAGTTCTACTGTACATTAACGCCGGCTCTACTTCCCCTCCCCAATTAAACCCCGTCATCAAATATGCTCCTTGATGTGATTTTTATTCCCAGACCAAGAATAATTTAAAAAATAAAGCAATTTATTTCTCATTCAAATAACAAAAAAAGCACTTCTTTAGATGGAGATGATAAAAAGTAAAGCTCACAGACTTGGAGATGAGAAGTATAATCGACTCGTTCTATGAGCTGATTCCGGTGTGGAGCATGACGGATTAGTTTGCTCGTTTCTGTGAAAAACTAAGCTGGCATTGTCTGCCCCTAATTAACTCCATCTGCTCAGTCCTAGAAGAAGAAGAAAAAAAAAAGGAAACTTCTGATTTCTTTCTTAATTATGTCGGACATGTGAAACAGCAGATTTATGAGGAGAAATAAAGCTGTTCAAAGAGTCCGGAGTGACGAATCAGAGGAGATCCATGAGGACTTCATCTTCCATGATGCTGGAGACCTGGGGCATACCGGGCTGAGGCACCGCTCCTCTCTGAGCTCCAGTCATCAGCATTTGACCTGTGTGGAAATAAAACAAAAAAAAAAAAAACACGTTTACAATCCAGCTCATCTGAAAATTGTAAACAGAAATAACACGAGAAGTTTTGTTTTTTTTTATTACAAACTTTATTAATAAGTCATTCGTGACTTTGCTGTTTTGTTTGCATGACACTAAAATCCTTTTTCCATTCCGTTCCGTCGTCTTCCGCTTATCCGGGGCCGAGTTGTGGGGGCAACATCCTCAAATGGGAAGCCCAGGCTTCTCTCATCCTGGCTGCATCCTCCAGCTCACCCAGAAGGATCCTGAGTCGTTCCCCAGCCAGCTGTGGGACATAGTCTCTCCAGCAGGTCGGGGTCTGCCTCTTTGTCTCCTTCCGGTGGGACGTGCCCAAAACATCTCACCAGCGAGGCGCTCGGGGCGCATCCTGACTAGATGCCCGAACCACCCCATCTTGCTTCTCTCAACCTGGAGGGGGAGCAGCTCGACGGTGAGCTCCTCCCAAATTTCAGAGCTCCTCGTCCGATCTCTGAGTGAGAGCCTAGCCATCCTGCGGAGGAAGCTCATTTTGGCCGCTTGTATCCGTGATCTCATTCTTTTGGTCACCACCCACAGCTGGTGACCATATGTGAGCGGTGGAACGTAGATCGACTTGTAAATCGAGAGCTTTGCTTTTCGGCTCAGCTCTAAAATCCTAATCAGTTCTTTTATATTTAGTAGTGAATAACTGTGGTCGGTTTCATTCAAACCTCTCTATTAGTTTGGGAGATATTGCATTCTCACACAGTGTTACAGATGTACAGACGGACACATAGACAACCTGAACGTTCTGCAAGCAGAGTTTTTAAAAGTTTAATTTTATTTTTGTTATTTACATCATCATTTAAAATATTAGAAAACAAAATAAGGGTGTTCGCAAAAAAAAAATCAGTTCTTGTCTTTAAGAAGTATCTCAGCTTATAAATACTTTCTAGCCAGCTTAGAATTTGTCGATTCGTGTTTCAGATTCTTTTACCCATTTTTATGAAACTTTTCGTAAGATTTATGGGTTTTCTGACACTTTTAAAGTCAGAAAACTTTGACGCCTATGACAAAACTTTTGTTTCACTCTTTTTTTTTTTTTTATGTAATCCACTGGATTTTGTGGAGTGTTCAGGATTACTTTCCATATGTAGAAACTGTCCTCTCTCTAACTTCAGCTTTCACACAGAAGCCATCAAGTTAGAGTCCAAAATTTGATGAGTTTTTCCTTCTACTCGTCTCCCTTGCCATTGGCTGCATGTGTAGCTGCTTAGTGTACCGAAACACAAATAGTACAGATGTGTAACACGCAGAGGTGTCAAGTAGCGAAGTAGAACTACTTCGTTACTTTACTCAAGTAGAAAATCTCGTTATTTTTATTTTAACAAAATAATTATTTTTTTGTCTACTTTTTACTTTTACTCACTACTTTTTTATGCAATTATCTGTACTTTTACTTCGTTAATTTTATAAAAAAGTAGTTGCTACTTTCGCCATTTTGTCACCGTTAAAAATAAAGAAAAAAGTCATTACAAACCAATTCGGATCAATTGCGCCATTTGATTTGAATGTGGTTGGATGAGGCGAGCTCATTCAACCACATTCTCTTGCTTCATCACTTCAACACGTGATACACAGCACGCGCGCATGCATGCACACATACACCCCCCCTGCTGTGTTCCAGGTGTCACGCAGGCTGTATGTGGCACTCCCAACCTTAGCAACTTGTGAAAGACTATTCAGTATTGCCTCAAAGAACTTTGAAAACTGGCTGCCTTCAAGGCTTAAAAACGCCTTTTGGTTATTTAATTTATTTATTTATTTATTTCACATTGAGTGTGTTTGTGTCTGCTGAAGTTGGTTTAAATTAGGTGATGAAGAGTGAAGCTTGATAGCTGAAGGGACGTTACATAATGCCCTGCTTATGATAATACATTTGAGTGTGTTCATTAATCGATTTCCAATAAAGATTATTAAGAAATAAATGTTTCTGATTCATAAAGTTTCACACCTCAACACTTTCATTTAGTTATCATATTTTCTGCTCCTTAAAACATGTGATAATGGTTAAAAATATGTTCACACGCTTTTGTTAATAATATTTCTTCTTTTCTGAAAATTACTTTTACTTTTCTACTTTAAGTAGTTTTGACAATAGGTTACTTTTTACTTGAGTAAAAACTTGAGTTGATACTTCTACTTTTATTAAAGTAGTTTTTTACTTGGTATCTATACTTCTACTTGAGTAGAAAATGTTGGTACTTTTGACACCTCTGGTAACACGGTGACATCTCTGGACTGTCGGTCAAACTAATTTGTACCAAAAGATGTAGCTCTACTTGTATCCTTTTTTTTTTTTACTCTATTTATCCCTCAACAGGGAAATTTGTGTGCTGCACTCCTACACCGCAGCAGGCTGCCACCTATGATGGCGCCAATGGTGGGAGAAATGAGGTTTAGGTGTCTTCCTCGAGGACCCTAGATGTGAACTCAGTAGGATTCAAAACCGTGAACTTCTGGTTAACTTCCGGTCTGCGGACGTAGCTCTACCACTGAGCTATTGTCTCCCCCATTTCATTTTGAAGATGAAACGATACAGAAAGAATAATCACACATCGTCTCCTGCTTCCATGCAGATAAAAAGCTGCGCCAGCCTTTTTCCTCAAAGAAATATTTAACTGAAAAGTCCGTTTTTTTCTGAGAGAAATGAAATCAGCCTTTCGATTCATTTTTCTTAATCCTAATTCACTCTCAGTCTGATATTAGAACAAATTGCACAAGTGTCTCCTTCATTATGACATCAAAATGATTCAAATAGGCCTCGTGAATGCAGAGATATACTCAATTAGGGTCAGGTACGCCATCAAAAGACAGAAAGACTCAAATGGGCCGAAGAGTGGAAGAGGCTTTAACCTCATCAGTCAACAGAACTGGTTTAAAAATGCACCAGGTTTGTCTATTTTCCTTTACTGATTTCTATGTTAAGTAGAAAAGATGGGAATTAGCGCCTCCAAATTTGAGATCATGGTCCTCGCCCGGAAAAGGGTGGAATGCCCCCTGCGGGTCATGGACAGAATCCTGCCCCAAGTGGAGGAGTTTAAGTATCTCGGAGTTCCACCGGATCGGTATGGCGTCAGCAATACCTAGGACACTGCATCAGTCCATTGTGGTAAAGAGAGAGCTGAGCCGAAAAGCAAAGGTCTCAATTTACAAGTTGATCTACATTCCAACCCTCACCTATGGTCACCAGCTGTGGGTGGTGACCCAAAGAATGAGATCGCGGATACAAGCGGCTGAAATGAGCTTCCTCCGCAGGGTGCCCGGGCTCTCATTCAGAGATTAGGCGATGAGCTCTGCCATCTGGGAGGAGCTCGGTGTCGAGCCGCTCCTCCTCCAGCTCAAGAGGAGCCAGATGGGGTGTTTCCGGCATCTGGTTAGGATGCCCCCAAGCGCCTCGCTGGTGAAGTGTTTCGGGCAAGTCCAACCAGGAGGAGACCAAGAGGCAGAACCTGGACCCGCTGGAGAGACAATGTCTCACAGCTGGTCGGGGAACGACTCGGGATCCTTCCGGGTGAGCTGGAGGATGCAGCCCAGGTGAGAGAAGTCAGGGCTTCCCGTCTGAGGCTGTTGCCCCTGCGAACCGGCCCCGGACGAGTGGAAGACAACAAAACTACTTAGAAGATCACTAGATGCCGATTGCTTCGGGCACATCTTTGACAATGACATCACGGAGTCTTTCTATTAATATTAAACTCTTCGTTTCAAAAGTCCTACAGGTTTCTGAGATTTCTGGGCTGTCTGCAAAAGTTTGGGCTAAAAAGACAGACAAAATAATTTAGTTTTTTTCCTATTTTGAAACTTAAATAAAACAAATAAAATGTAACTTGTTTCATTTGTAATTTGATCCCCCGTTAAGCTTTAACACCTCGTCTTTTCTTCTTCATGTACATTATTCCGACTCTACCTGCGTAGATAAATGTTTGATTTCCACTGAACATGCACGGATACAGTAGGATAAGATCTAATCTCCTCTTTGATCAGATGTTGTGTGCTGACCTGGCATCGGTTGCCTCCACTGGCCTTGCATTTGAGCCCCCCCTCCTGGCGCTGGGTGGACAAGCTGCTGTCCTAAACCTTGGTGTGACATCATGCCTTGCATGTGCGATACGGCTCCTTGCTGCAAAGAGAACAACAACATGAGCACGTGCAGATTGTACCAGATGTGTAGTGTAATGTTTTGATTTTTACCGGTTGCTGCTGGCTGAGGAGAAGGCTGCGCAGCTGCGGATTTGCCCCGGGATTGGTGACGCGCAGGATTGGTCCCTGAGGCTGGGCCTGGCCGCTTTGTGCAACCTGATTGGGTGGTGCTCCGCTCACAGCCGGCTGCTGGTTGGTTGGTCCGGTTGCTCTCATCGCCATCTATAAGATCACAACGAAACCAAACAAGGATAAGTTCACACCAAGGTCTGCTACAACAAAATTTTAACCTTGATAGTTGGTCGCATGAGCCTGATAAACTGCTGTATTTTTCGCACTATGGTGCACACCTAAAAACTTTTAATCTTCTCTAAAACTGACCGTACGCCTTACAATCTGGTCATCAGTGTATAGGGATCAATGTTGGTTAATTATGAGTATCAGAGGAATGCAGTGGAGGAACGTAACGAAGTAAATGTACTTCGTTACTGTACTTAAGTAAAAAAAAAGGTGTATCTGTACTTTACTTAAGTAAAATTTAAGACCGGTACTTTTACTTTTACTTCACTACATTTTTAGAGCAAATATCTGTACTTTTACTTCGCTATTTTTTAAAAGTGTGTTTCACATTTTTCGTTACATTTTCGTTCAGGAATTTGAAAAATGAGCTTCCTCCGCAGGGTGGCTGGGCTCTCACTCAGAGATCGGGTGAGGAGCTCTGCCATCCGGGAGGAGCTCGGTGTCGAGCCGCTCCTTCTCCAGGTCGAGAGGAGCCAGATGGGGTGGTTTGGGCATCTGGTCAGGATGCCCCTCGAGCGCCTCGCGGGCCAGGTGTTTCGGGCACGTCCCATCGGGAGGAGACCAAGGGGCAGACCCTGGACCCGCTGGAGAGACTATGTCTCACAGGTGGCCGGGGAACGACTTGGGATCCTTCCAGGTGAGCTAGAGGATGCAGCCGGGGAGAGAGAGGCCTGGGCTGCCCGCTTAAGGCTGTTGCCCCCGCAACCCGACCCCGGAACAAGCGGAAGATGACGGAACGGACTTTGAAAAATACACAGGTTTTTTTTAGGCGCATCTTGAAGCCGCATCGACAAAATCAAAAGAAGCAGTTGATCGGGAGAAGAAGTAATGAATCGAGAAACATTTTCCGCATTCATTCAGCGCCAAAAACCTAACATCAAATATAGTACAAATTAAAAAGAGTCAGAAGATCGTTGTTCGTTGTGTTTACTTCTAAATAAAAAGTTGAGCCATCGTTACATGGAGCAGGGGCGGATCTAGAATTTTCCAAACGGGGGTGGGGCTTTGACAAAGCCAATATATAGTGACTGGGGGCCTCCCCCCCAAAACATTTTAAAAAATAAGTGTCATTTTCCTCCATTTTGGCGGCCCATTCACTGGCCCTTCTAGGGGATAGCATGACTCGTCCCCTTTCCTTTTAATTTAAGTATTTATTTTTTTTGTGGACCAAAAGAGGCGGGAGAGGGGGGTCACACCCCTGCAGAGTATTTATCCTTGTTACCATGGTGACACCCTATAGCACAAAAAATAACATTTGAATTATGATCGAATACTTTTACTTTTTACTTAAAAAGTACAATTTACACCAACTACTTTTGTACTTTTACTTAAGTAAATTTTTTGCTTAATTATCTGTACTTTTACTTAATTACAAAAAGTGAGTACTTCATCCACCACTGTAGGAATGAGGCCGAGCCAAAGTAACAGCGGTGGAAAAACGCCGGTAAAGGTTTTGTAGGAATTCCAGTCAGCCACCATTTGTGTCTGTAGAAAGACCCTGAAAGCTGCAGTTACGAGGCAGAGTTCAAACTCGAGGCTATCAGTCACGCAGTAGAACATGGGAACGGAGCAGCAGCCAGAGAATACAACATTAAAGAATCAATGGTACTGAAATAAAGGAAAGCAACAAGATGACCTGTGTCACTTATCTGGCTGTTTTGTTGACGTTCCTTTTTGCGCGGTCCCCATTTGATGAAAGCAAAACGGACCCCTACCACTACAGAAGCTACTTTTCTACGCGCCTTATTGGTATAAAAAAGCTTTAAAAAAGGCCATTCATTGGAAGTGAGCCTTTTAATCTGCTGTGACTTATAATGCATTGAATATGGGTATCAGTTCATCTATAGTTGGTACAAATTACAGATTATGTTATAAATAATCATAATAAAAAAAACAATAGTTACAACCAAACAGAAATGATGCTGTACTCAAAGAAAAAAGCTCAAATTTACTTATTGTGTTTCACTATTATTTTTTACTTAGTCCCGCCCTTTGGACGCGTCCACAACCCCGTAAATCTCGTTTGAGGTTGTAAATGCAGTGTAAAGTGGATCAAGTTTTGTTAGCATAGCTAGCACACTCCTATTACATTCTTATTTTGGCATATTTACATTCGATTGGAAGGAGAGCAGTACCTGAAGGGAGGTACTGAGAGTAAGCAAAGTATTTCCACTGTAGGATTAAAATGTGGGCATGACGGAGAACAAAATCCATGGCCAAGAAAAAACTAGCTTTCAAACTGTACCTGATTACTGGATGTTAGAGCTCGAAAATCACTTAAAGATGTATGAATGAAAAAGAAAAAACACTTTAGGTGTGTTTTTGATGTGTAAATAATGTTCAAACATGGTTGAAACCTCCCAAAAGTAGATTTTGTGAAACAACCTCATTTGAAAAAGAATATTTTTCCTAACTTAAAATGTTCCGTTCTGTCATCTTCCGCTTGTTCCGGGGTCGGGTCGCCGGGGCAACAGTCTCAAATGGAAAGCCCAGGTTTCTCTCACCCCGGCTGCATCCTCTAGCTC
The DNA here is from genome assembly GCA_902685375.1 of Neostethus bicornis. Classification (NCBI taxonomy): domain Eukaryota; kingdom Metazoa; phylum Chordata; class Actinopteri; order Atheriniformes; family Phallostethidae; genus Neostethus; species Neostethus bicornis. The sequence continues at coordinate 4,908,577 of LR738556.1, forward strand.
ACCCAGAAGGATCCCAAGTCGTTTCCCGGCCAGCTGTGAGACATAGTCTCTCCAGCGGGTCCGGGGTCTGCTCCTTGGTCACCGAGGTGTTTCGTGCCCAAAACACCTCGCCCATTTTGACTAGATGCGCGTACCACCCCATCTGGCTCCTCTCGACTTGGAGGAGGAGCGGCTCGACACCAAGCTCCTCCCGGATGGCAGAGCTCCTCACCCGATCTCTGTGTGAGAGCCAAGCCACGCTGCAGAGGAAGCTCATTTCGGCCGCTTGTATCCGTGATCTCATTCTTTCGGTCACCACCCACAGCTGGTGACCATAGGTGAGGGTAGAGGGTAGATCCTGGTTTCCGTGTTGAGGGTTGGAACGTAGATCAACTTGTAAATTGAGAGTTTTACTTTTCGGCTCAGCTCTCTCTTTGCCACAACGGACCGATGCAGCGTCCTAGTTATTGCTGACGCCGCACCGATCCGCCTGTCGATCTCCCGCTTTATCCTTCCCCCACTCGTGAACAAGACCCTGAGATACTTAAACTCCTCCACTTGGACAGGTGCCTGTCCCTGACCTGCAGGGGGCATTCCACTTTTTTTCCGGGCGAGGACCATGGTCTCGGATTTGGAGATACTAATTCCCATCCCGGCCACTTCACTTAAAATGTGCTTTCAATAAATCTCCTCACTTCACCAGCAAAGCTCAGATCCACTCTGGATGAACTCGTCTCTTCCAACAGGCTTTATTATATTGTAATGAATACAAACAGCTTCTATTTAATAAAATATACAAACTGAACATGCATGTTATTAATTAAACATGCTTGGCTTTAAGGGCCGTGCCACATCAGGCGCATTCAGCTTCATGCGTTTAGAAAACCGTCAGCGACGCTCGGCTGAGTTCGTTCACAAACATGTCGAATGCACGGCAAATCACACGGGGAGACGTCAAGAGATAAAAACACTTAAATATTATCCAGTTTCTACGATTACCAAAAGTAAGATCATCTTTGTGTTACAAAAAAAACATTTTTTAACAGTCTTCGGAGGGTCTTGGTTCTCACCATGTTGTTCTGCCTCTGCTGCTCCTCCATAATAGAGACCTGACTACCAGAAGGCATACCCACCACCACAGACTGGATGCAGGACAGATCAGAGAGAAACAAGAGGAAAGGGGGGGGGGAGTAGTGCAGGTCAGCTACAATAAAAGTAGTTAAATGTTTTAAATAAACAGATCAGAGAGAAGAAAAATCATCAGTCATGCACAGACCAGCGAGCACTCAGGCAGTGTGAGATGTTTAGGTTGGATGGGTGGGGTCAGACATGCACATTAAGGGGTTTGTTTTTTGTTTTATTTACCTGCTGCTGGACGTTACCGTGAGAAACAGGTATAGGACCAGGAGGTCTGTTGAGGAAGTTCTGATTCGGCGGAACTTGACCCGGCTGCATTGGTCCTCCTGCTCCACCCAGCTGCTGCAATCAGAGAATGGTCTTTAAGTCTTCTGAAGAGGGTTATCTAATCTTCCGTTCCGTCATCTTCTGCTTGTTCCGGGGTCGGGTCGCGGGGGCAACAGCCTCAAGCGAGAAGCCCAGGCTTCCCTCTCCCCGGCTGCTTCCTCTAGCTCACCTGGAAGGATCCCAAGTTGTTCCCCGGCCAGCTATGAGACACAGTCACTCCAGCGGGTCCGGGGTCTGCCCCTTGGTGTCCTCCCAGTGGGACGTGCCCGAAACACCTGGCCCGCGAGGCACTCGGGGGGCATCCTGACCAGATGCCCGAACCACCCCATCTGGCTCCTCTCGACCTGGAGGAGGAGCGGCTCGACACCGAGCTCCTCTCGGATGGCAGAGCTCCTCACCCGATCTCTGAGTGAGAGCCCAGCCACCCTGCGGAGGAAGCTCATTTCGGCCGCTTGTACCCGCAATCTCATTTTTTCGGTCACCAGCTGAGGGTTGGAACGTCGATCGACTTGTAAATCGAGAGCTTTGCTTTTCGGCTCAGCTCTCTCTTTACCACAACGGACCGATGCAGCGTCCTAGTTATTGCTGATGCCGCACCGATCCGCCTGTCGATCTCCCGCTCCATCCTTCCCTCACTCGTGAACAAGACCCCGAGATACTTAAACTCCTCCACTTGGGGCAGGACCCTGACCCGCAGGGGGCATTCCACCCTTTTCCGGGCGATGACCATGGTCTCGGATTTGGAGGCGCTAATCTAATCTCAAAAGGATAAACGTGGTACTTTTTGTTTGATCAAGAGAAAAGCTTAAAAACATTGACTAAGTTTCACTTTCATTTTTAACACTGAGTCCCTCATCCTCTCACTGCTCAGTAAGTCCCACCAGCTGGGAGTATGCACAACACAGCATAAATTTCCTTCGAGCGAATAAAGTTTAAAGGACATCAAGTTAACCAAGCTTCTTTATGTTATTATTTAGGTGCATTTAAATAAAAATGGCATGACCATTAGGGGAGCACAGTGAGCTTCTTCTTTCAGCATTTCCCTTCACAGGTCACCACAGCAAGTCAGTTTCTTCCTTCTAACCCTATCTGCTGCATCTGACGCACACAGTTTTCTTTCACGTTAGTAAAAAAAAAAAAACTCTTCCTCCGATTCACTGTGAAAATGACAAGTTTTCATCCTTTTTTCAGCCATATTTTTGAGGGTAGAAAAAGCGTTCATAACCTCATCTTTGCATAGCTCACGAGCACATCTCAGCAAAGCTGGTTTGTCATGCGCACCAGACTGACTCCGACCCATACTATGTCAGAGTTCGTATATTAAACTTTTTTTTGTGATATACATGGGTTGTTGGTTTTTTTACGTTTTTACAAATTCACTTTTAAATTTACATAACTGTAAACAAAATAAAAAAAAATAGCAAGACAATTAAATACAATTTTACACAGAGCTAATTTGTGATTAGTGCTATATTTAGAACTGGCCTACGGGCAACTGATGCGGTCGCTGCAGGCGCTCACGGGCACCAGGTTGGTGACTCCTGATCTAACATGTGCTGTTCCTCTGATCCTGTCCATCCTGGTCACTCCCAGAGAGATCCTCAGCATCTTCATCTCTGCTACCTCCATCTCTGTTTCCTGTCTTTTCTTCAGTGCCACTGTCTCTAGACCAAACAGCATGGCCGCTCTCACCACGATTTTGTACGCTTTCCTTTTCATTCTAGCTGAAACTCTTCAGTCACACATCACACCTGATACTTTTCTCCACCCGTTCCATCCTGTCTAAACACGCTTCTTCACCTCTTTTCCACACTCTCCATTGCTATGGACTGTTGATCCTAAGTACTTAAAATCTTCCAGCTTCTTTATCTCTTCACCCTGTAACCTCACTTTTTCATGCAAGCACATGGAAAAGTGCTCACTTTTCCACAGTGAGCGTAGTTCATAAACTAAAACACCTCCTTTTTTTGTGAGAATGTGGCAATGACGGAGAACAAATTCCGTGGCACAACCTGGTGTTCAATTAGTCTCCAAATACTGGACAAGACACTAGCTAATTAATCAAAAATGCTTGCCTGATACATTAGATTGGTTGCTTCATGCCATGAAAACGGTCTGACCTCGTGGGATCTCAGGATCGAATCTCACAGAGCTCATGTCTAGGTATTCTTAGAGAAGACACCTATTCCCTCTTTTCTCCCACCATTGGCATAGGTGGCAGCCTGCTGCAGTGTAATGCAGCACACAAATCTCCCCGGTGAGGGATAAATAAAGTATACAGTATGTCTCTTTCTCTCTTTCTCTTCTACATTCCCGTTTCTCCCAGGCTGAACGGTGGGACGTGTGTCCCCTGCTTCAGGGGTTTTGCACAATAACCTGCAGCTTCTGGTTGAAAGTTTAATGCCGTGAAGATGGCGGCGTCTGTTCATTATGTTTGATGCGGCACTGAATATGTGATGATGCACAAGAGACACGGAGGAAAAAAAAAAAAAACATCTTTCATTATAATTTCATGTGTTCTGCAAATGCCTTGATGTTCATTCAGAACCATGAATCACATGGAGGCATGTTTGCTACTCTTTGTGAGGCGAAGCTACACAGAAGAAACCGAAAACTTGTCTAATGCTGATAAAAGTTTTTTATTTAAAGAGAAGACGTTACCAATTTAACAGCTCAAACAATAAGAATCCCACCTGCATCAGTCACACAGTTTAACGTCTCTCTATCGCTCTCTAAAAAAAGGTTTACAATCTCTTTTTCTTCTTCTGAGAAGTTGATAAAAAAAAAACTCCACACTTTCACCATGTCTGGCAGAAACTTCCTTCATGCTGCTTCTCCCAGATGGTCCGACAGCGTTCGAGCCCACTTCATTTCTGTCTCACCTCTTGTTTGCACAAAGTGTCTCTTTGTCTGATTCTCTGTTCTCTCTAAAAAAAAAAAAAAAAAACTTCTATCTACATTTCGATTTGGATCAAGAAGTTCTTGCTCATTATGGACGACGTTAAACATCTGCTGCGGAAATACGGCTCGTTTCTTCCACTATTTTCTCTTTTTAATACTTAATCCAGGAGTCTGACCCCTTCTTCTGTCCTCACTGACAATAATCATGACAAATAAATTGATTAACTGTACCTAAAATTAATTAATAACGTCCATTTTTCTTGTTTAATTTTGTTTCCACAACAAAACGTTCTGCATCGATTTGTCGTGGTGAAGAAAGAGCTGAGCCAAAAAGCAAAGCTCTCGATTTACAAGTCGATCTACGTTCCAACCCTCACCTATGGTCACCAGCTGTGGGTGGTGACCGAAAGAATGAGAGCACAGATACAAGCAGCCAAAATGAGCTTCCTCTGCAGGTTGGCAGGGCTCTCAGTCAGAGCTCGGGTGAGGAGCTCTGCCATCCGGGAGGAGCTCGTTGTTGAGCCGCTCCTCCTCCAGGTTGAGAAAAACCACATAGGGTGGTTCGGTCATCTAGTTAGAATGCCTCCCTAACGCCTCGCTGGTGAGGTGTTTCGGGCACGTACCACCGGGAGGAGACCAAGAGGCAGACCTCGGACCAGCTGGAGAGATTATGTCTCACAGCTGGCCGGGGAACGACTCAGGATCCTTCCGGGTGAGCTGGAGGATGCAGCCGGGATGAGAGAAGCCTGGGTTTCTTGTTTGAGGCTGTTGCCCACGCGACCCTGCCCCGGCTACACGGAGTACGACGGAACGGAGTGGAACAAAATGTTTAATTATTGACCTCTATATTAAGAAAAGTGATATTTAATGCAACGTTTAATAATGTAGTTTTACCACAAACACCTTTAGTAACTAGAATTTGTGAAAAAAAGAAATCACAGAACCACAAACATCTCAGTAGGTGTTCAAAAAACACGTGACTGCAAACCAAGAGCAGAACATATTGAAGATGGTCATGGTTGGCAGCATTACCAATGCATCGCTAGACATAAAGCAAGTTTAGAGCAATGGAAAAAGAATCTCGTTGTGAGATTAAAGTACATAAAGACTGATATGACAGAGAGTCTTTAAAATGAAAAGAAAAATTCGGCAAAAATTCGCTAAATTTTTCAGCAAAAATTCGTTTCAGTCTTTTCCCAAATATTGCAGTATGTATTTCAACTTTTGGTTTTATGGATTTTTTCAACGCATTACTGCTTAAATTGATAGAAAAAATTATTTTACAGAATTAAAAAGATTTCTCTTCACCTTAATTTAACTTCTTACAAAATAAGCTTGAAAAAGTGGTAAAAAATAACTGAACAACCGTCATGTTCTAGCGGGCAGTCAGCGCAACACATTTAAAGACGAAGATGGTTGGGCAAAAATACATTAATTAAAAAAGGCAATCAGTTAAAACTGTTGCACAATTTTGTATTAAAGCCCTATTTTTTTATTCAGCCTTGTTTTTATTTACTTCTTGCAAAATATTTGTTACGTTCGAGGTAAAGCGGCATTCTTCTTCTTCGTCTCCTTTCAGCATTTCCCTTTAGGGGTCGCCACAGCAAGTCGTTCAGTTCTGTCATCTTCCGCTTGTTCCGGGGTCAGGTCGCGGGGGCAACAGCCTCAAGCGGGCAGTCCAGGCCTCTCTCTCTCCCCGGCTGCATCTTCCAGCTTACCCGGAAGGATCCTAAGTCGTTCCCCGGCCAGCTGTGAGACATAGTCTCTTCAGCGGGTCCGGGTCTGCCTCTTGGTCTCCTCCCGGTGGGTCGTGCCCGAAACACCTCGCCCGCGAGGCGCTCAGGGGGCATCTTGACCAGATGCCCGAACCACCCCATCTGGCTCCTCTCGACCTGGAGGATGAGCGGCTCGCCACAACAAGTCAGTTTTTTCCATCTAATCCTATCTGCTGCATCTTCTTCAGTCACACCAACTATCTTCATGTCTTCGTTCACTGTATCTATGAACCTCCTCTTTGGTCTTCCTCTGGGCCTCTTTCTTGGTGGTTCCATATCCAGCATCCTTCTTCCGATGTACTCTCTCTCTCTCTCTCTCTCCTCTGGACTCGTCCAAACTCTATTCATCCCTCACCGGGGAAATTTGTTTGCTTCACTCCTTACACCGCAGCAGGCTGCCCTTCGACAAACGGCGCCAATGGTGGGAGAAACAGGGGGTTAGGTGTCTTCTCCAAGGACCCTAGACCTGCTCTCTGTGGGACGCGAACCCGCGAACTTCCGGTTGGCGCGCGAACGCTCTAAACACTGAGCTGCCGTCTCCACCCAGGTGGTGGAGATAAGGTTGCGAATTCACTTTATTGTTCAAAATAAATTCTTAAAGTCTTTTTCTTTTTGTTTAAAAACTTTGCCACATGTTGTTTAAGATCTAAGATAAATAAAAAGTTTGTTATGTATCTTGTTTAGACATAAATACCATTTTTATTTCTTCCTGATAGATGCAGTCCGTGATGTAGCCAGTAGAATGCGCTGTGGGACACAACATGATGCCAAACTAAAGCGGATCGTTGATGTTTGAAGAAAAACAATCGAGAGCAAATTGAGAAAAATGTTCTTCTAAAACTCTTGGAAACTTTCTAATATGTCTCATGTTTTATTAAAGAAATTCTTGCCTGATAAACGGCCTCTCAGCAGCTGAGAGCAATAAACTGGAGACGAGACGGTGAAGACAGTTCATTTCACCAGCCGCGTCTAAATCATCCTACCTTGTGAATGGAGATGAGCAACAGCAAGAAGTGACACGTTTTATGTCCCGTTGAAAAAGCAGCAGTAGTTTTAAACCGGGATCGGACTCAGGGACATAAACCTTTACATCTCATCAGGATTTTTATAAAACACATTCTGAAAGATTAGTGAACATCACTACAGATTTATTTTTCATTCAGCTGCCGACATTGAATTTATGACTTTTTCCTTTTTTTGAAAGCACATATTTGCAAAGATGGAAGAAAAAGTGGTGGAAATATGCTGGTTGCTGTAAAGAAACAGATGTTTTTATGGAATAAAAACACGCCGGGTCGTTCCAGCTAGTCATTAGATCAAGAGTGCCCATCCTTTTTTGTCCCAAGATCTACTGTTTAAGTAGCAAACCTCTTGAGATCGACCAGTTCCGCGGCAACATTGCAAACACCACAGATTTTTCCAGCCTGTATTAAAACTACCGTAATTTCACGACCATTAGGCGCACCGTGCGAAAAGGTGCAGTCTCAGTCACACACCGCCTTACAACAACACACACGCAAGCATGCAAATGTGCGTATTAAAAATAGATCGGGAGCAAAACTGAGTTTGGTTGTGCTTTATTTAAGTAGTATAAACAAGCACATTAGCGGTAATAGCCTTTATTCAAATCCGTCAAAGTCCTCATCCTCTGTTTCCGAATCGAATAGCTGCGCAAAATCCAACAGAGCAGGTCCACTTCGCTGCTCGCTGTCAAAGTCACTGTCTGTACTGTGCGGCTCCTCAGAAAGGACAGCAACTTTTGCGAAAGCTCGGATAACAGTACCAGCAGACACGTTAGTCCAAGCATCAACAATCCATTGACTCGTTAATGCTGAAATTTCTCACGGCGGCTCGATTCCCATGTTCCGCCGCGTAGCTGATTGCCTTCAGCTGAAACTGAGCGTCATAAGCGTGTCTCTTTGCCATTTTCAGCAATGTTGTGCATACAGCACATACCTTTTTTATACACAATCCACGCCCACACTTCACTCTTTAACGTTTTCATGCTTTTTCTTTCAGGTCCGCCTCGCCTCACGGGCACCGCTTTTTCTTTTAGGTCCGCCTTTTCTCACACACAAGGCGCACCACACGAAATGGCGCACCGCTCATTTTGAAGGAAATCTAAGACGTTTATCTGCGCCTTATGGCCGTGAAATTACGGTAATATCGGTCCTGAGTATCGGGTAATATCGGTCCAGATCCACAGCCAATTAGAACATTTATTTAGAAAAACTACAGTTAAATATCCGATCAACATTCGGGTCAATGACGTCTCAAATGACGTCATCAACCCGGAAGTATGCATCCACTCCTTTATTAGTCTTCGGAGTACAAATACCTGGGAGTGACCATAGACAGTAGACTGAGCTGGAGGAGCAACAGTACTGCTGTGTACAAGAAGACCTGCAGCCGACTTCACTTCCAAAGGAAGCTGAGGTCCTTCAATGTGTGCGGCAAAATCCTGGAGACCTTCTATCAGTCTGTGGTGGCCAGCTCCTTGTTCATCCTCTCTACCCACTCCTGGACGAACAGCGGAGCTCCTTCTCCAAGAGGCTCAGACAGCTCCACTTGAGAACATCTCGTTACCGAAGGTCTTTCTTTCCGTACGTGATCGGACTCTACAACGATTCACTTAACAGATAGGAAGCTGTTGCTGTGACACACAAATTTCCATGTGTGGGATCATCGAAGTATATTCGGATTCTGAGTGAAAATTCGGGGTGAATTATAGGCATCGAATCGGGATTGTTCGAAAATAAATGATTTAGAATTGTATAAGGATCTTCTCCACCAATCAACAAAAAATATTGCTTTGAGGTTTCATCCAGACCCTGCCGACTTCCGGGTTTTAGTGACGTGGGTGGAAGCGCTCTGTCTCACAAGAAAGGCGCTAGATTATCGCTAGTCGCTTTTTAGAGCGGCTGAATGGTCGCTTAATTTAGCGTCAAAGTCGCTAAATTGGCAACACTGTCTTTCTGTCATAAAAAAAAAAAAAAAAAAAAAAGTCGTATTTTTTCTTTTTTTTCAACACGTCTCGCGGTCGACTCGGGACCAGTCCGCAATCTACCGGTAGACCGCGGTTGACCGGTTGGGCAAACCGGCATTAAATTGACATTCTTGACTACTTGAACATAAATTTATTTTACATATAAGCAGCAGTGAGAAGAAGTTCTGAGCTCAATCTGTGAGGCTGAAATCAAGAGAATGCATAAGAAAGATCGATAATAATGTGACTTAATGTCTGAATTAAAAAAAACAAACTTTTGTTTCTGGACAAATAGTCAGAAGCTGTTAGACTCACCGCTCTGTGCTGCTGGACCTGCTTGTGGTTGGTGATGACCTGCCGGATGCCGTTAACGAAGCCACTCTGGTCGTTGGGGATTAGCCCCATGAATATTTTCTTTTTGGAGGAGTAGAGCAGCATGAGCACACGCACCTCACAAGGTGAGGTTGTGTGTGGGAAGTGGACGCAGCCCGCCTGCAGAGAGAAAAAGAGGGCGGATCAGCAGGACATCAAGATTAACTACTATTCCTAAAACGGATGGAGGAAGGATTATTTTTAGATGATATAGAGTAAAAATGCGGCGTCACCAATAACTAGGACGCTGCATCGGTCTGTCGTGGTAAAGAGAGAGCTGAGCCAAAAAATAAAGCTCTCGATTTACAAGTCGATCTACGTTCCCACCCTCACATATGGTCACCAGCTGTGGGTGGTGACAAAAAAATGTGATTGCGGATGCAAGCGGCCGAAATGAGCTTCCTCTGCAGGATGGCTGGACTCTCACTCAGAGATCGAGTGAGGAGCTCTGCCATCCGGGAGGAGCTCGGTGTCGAGCCGCTCCTCCTCCAGGTCAAGAGGAGCCAGATGGGGTGGTTCGGGCATCTGGTCAGGATGCCCCCCGAGCGCCTCAATGGTGAGGTGTTTCGGGGAGTTTCCGAAGAGGGAACGACTCTGGATTCTTCGGGTGAGCTAGAGGATGCAGCCGAGGTGAGAGAAGCCTGGGCTTCCCGTCTCACCTCGACGGTGTCGCCACAGCAAGTTAGTTTCTTCCATCTAACCCTATCTCCTGCATCCTCTTTGGTCACACCAACTATCTTCATGTCTTCCTTCACTGTATCCATGAACCTCCTCTTTGGTCTTCCTCTAGTCCTCTTTCCTGGTGGTTCCAAATCCAGCATCCTTCTTCCAATGTACTCTCTCTCTCTCCTCTGCACATGTCCAAACCATCTCAGTCTGGCCTCTCTGACTTTATCCCCAAAACCTCTAACATGTGCTGTTCCTCTGATCCTGTCTATCCTGGTCACTCCCAGAGAGATCCTCAGCATCTTCATCTCTGCTACTTCCATCTCTGTTTCCTGTCTTTTCCTCAGTGCCACTGTCTCTAGACCAAACAGCATGGCCGGTCTCACCACGGTTTTGTACACTTTCCCTTTCATTTTAGCTGAAACTCTTCTGTCGCACATCACACCTGATACTTTCCTCCACCCGTTCCAGCCTGACTGCACATGCTTCTTCACCTCTTTTCCACACTCTCCATTGCTCTGGACTATTGATCCTAGATACTTAAAATCTTCCACCTTCTTTATCTCTTCTCCCTGTAACCTCACTTTTCCATTTGGATCCCTCTCATTCACACACATATACTCTGTTTTACTCTGACTAATCTTCATTCCTCTTCTTTCTAGTGCAAACCTTCACCTCTCCCGCTTTTCCTCCACCTCTTCCCTCCTCTCACTACAGATCACAATGTCATCTGCAAACATCATTGTCCATGGAGATTCCTGTCTGAAAAAATTAGTGCAGTAATTTTTTTTATCCTTATGACCCATCCTTAAAAAATTTTGTGAACCAAAAACTATTATAAAAATCATGGTTACAATTATTTTTAAATTAATATAGGAAAATAAAAATTGCATTAAAACATTGTTATTCTCACATTTTTGATTTTTAGAAAATAAAAGTATTTAAAAAGACTTACGAAGCCATTGGCCATGATGCGGTACAAGCCTCTGAGTGAGTCCATGTCTTTGTTGGTGAACAGAAACTGAACCATTCTGGAGTTTCTGAAGAGGTGACCGAGCGTGGTCTGCAGGACGGCAAACGTTAACATACTCACACAAGAAGAAGCAGGAAGTAGAGAAACAAGAAAGGGAGAAAACTCACAAGTAACTGCTGAGGAATCAGCTGCATGATGAGTTTCTGAGGCCACTGGTCTGTGTTACTGTACACACACACACACACACACACGTGAACAATCCGTGAACACACACACAGTTTTTACAGCTAAGAACAAGTGAAACTCACAGATTCTCCCCCTGGTTGATGTAGACTTGGCACGGCAGTGAGCGCGTCAGTTTAGTGGCCGAGTCCATCGATGAAGTTTTAGGTTTCTGCAGGAAAATTTAAACACTTTCAGCCTGAAAACTTAAACCAGTTCATCCAGCCACGCTGTGGCAGCCATTTTTAACCACCACCCCGTGCCCGTCCTCGCAGTGACCCCAATCAGGACAAGCAATTAAAAAAAAGAAAATCCCTTGGGTAAAACCGTCAGATCTCATCTTCCAAACATCAATACAGGATAAATGATTAATCAATCCCGCATTAGTCAGGTCCACTATCCTCAATTATGGATTTATCGCAGTGCAGACAAACGGCTTATTTATGAGTTTCCAGAAGCAGGACAGGAACGACGCCAACCGTGTGCCACTGGAACACAATCCCAACGGCTTTGTCTCAGGCTGGATTTAAAATCGGGTTAGCAAATGAAAATGTAAAATAAGAAAAGAAACGTATTGAGGACGCTGCATCGGTCCGTCGTGGTAAAGAGAGAGCTGAGCCGAAAAGCAAAGCTCTCGATTTACAAGTCGATCTACGTTCCAACCCTCACCTATGGTCACCAGCTGTGGTGACCATGGATACAAGCGGCAGAAATGAGCTTCCTCTGCAGGGTGGCTGGGCTCTCACTCAGAGATCGGGTGATCAGCTCTGCCATCTGGGAGGAGCTTGGTGTCGAGCCGCTCCTCCTCCAGATCGAGAGGAGCCAGATGAGGTGGTTCAGGCATCTGGTCAGGATGCCCCCCGAGCGCCTCGCGGGCGAGGTGTTTCGGGCATGTTCCACCGGGAGGAGACCAAGGGGCAGACCCTGGACCCGCTGGAGAGACTATGTCTCACAGCTGGCCGGGGAACGACTTGGGATCCTTCCGGGTGAGCTGGAGGATGCAGCCGGGGAGAGAGAGGCCTGGGCTGCCCGTTTGAGGCTGTTGCCCCCGCGACCCGACCCCGGAACAAGCGGAAGATGATGGAACGGAACGTATTGAGGACGCTGCATCGGTACGTCGTGGTAAAGAGAGAGCTGAGCCGAAAAGCAAAGCTCTCGATTTACAAGTCGATCTGCGTTCCAACCCTCACCTATGGTCACCAGCTGTGGGTGGTGACCGAAAGAATGAGATCGCGGGTACAAGCGGCCGAAATGAGCTTCCTCCGCAGGAGGGCTGGGCTCTCGCTCAGAGATCGGGTAATCAGCTCTGCCATCTGTGAGGAGCTCGATTGTCGAGCCGCTCTTCCTCCAGGTCGAGAGGAGCCAGATGGGGTGGTTTGGGCATCTGGTCAGGATGCCCCCCCGAGTGCCTCGCGGGCGAGGTGTTTCGGGCACGTCCCACCGGGAGGAGACCAAGGGGCAGACCCCGGACCCGCTGGAGAGACTATGTCTCACAGCTGGGCGGGGAACGACTTGGGATCCTTCCGGGTGAGCTAGAGGATGCAGCCGGGGGGAGAGAGGCCTGGGCTGCCCGTTTGAGGCTGTTGCCCCCGCGACCCGACCCCGGAACAAGCGGAAGATGACGGAACGGAACATATTGATGAAACTATGTAGAGCTTAAAATAAAGCTCAAGGTATTGTCATTCGTCTCCTAATCAGCAGCTATTTTTTGTAAATGAGCTTTGCAGTACATTTCACGGTGGTGAATCATCCACCCATTCTCTGGAAGACCCACTGAGTCGCTGTGGGAGGACGGTGGGGATTAACAGCAGCATTATGTGCTCTTAAAGGCAGTATGGAAGATGTTTAAATTTGAGAGCTTAGAGACTCTTAGAGAACAGTGTGCCCGCGTTAAGAAGGTCCCATCTCATAAAAATCATCTTTTGAAAACTTTTAACTTTATATTGAAGCCAATTTGACTCATAAAACATGCCTGAAAGGGGTTTTCTGATTTGATTCCTGCATGTTTTACTTCAGAGCGATGTCGAGCCAGAGGAAAGAATCAGGTAGAAGGTGTGGTAACTTGGCGATTTCTCACAGGAGGTCATCGAGTGGATTTAAGATCTCTAAACAGAGACTGGCACGAGACGGTTTGGGTAAACGTAGACAGTTATCTATTTACAGTTTGCTGGAAGGATGCTGGATTTGGAACCACCAGGAAAGAGGACTAGAGGAAGACCAAAGAGGAGGTTCATGGATACAGTGAAGGAAGACATGAAGATAGTTTGTGTGACCGAAGAAGATACAGCAGATAGGGTTAGATTGAAGAAACTGACTCCACAACTCCACATCGTGTTCAATAATTCACAGAAACGACTCAAACAGGACAACGCAATAGCTGATGAGTGGATCGATCCAAGTATGGCTACTAAACTCAAATGTATGAAGAGCTCATGAGTGTCATATAAATGCTGCTAAACTTCCAGTTTCTTGGCTCAGCACTGCGACGCTAAGTCTGATCAATACGACCTCACGCCAAACCGATAAAAGGAAGACAGCAAAGAGATCGGCGATTAATCACACTGTAGTGTGATCAATAATAGGTGGTTATTATGATGTACCGCCATGATGACTCTCATGGAGTTTAAAATTCTTCTAATAACTTACAAGGCTGTAAAAGTATGACTTTATCCAAATACAGTAATGTACCGTCCAATCAGAACACAGTTAGAGGTTAAATCCTATTTTTCTATTCTGTTCCGTCATCTTCCGCTTGTTCCGGGGTCTGGTCTCGGGGGCAACAGCCTCAAACGGGCAGCCCAGGCTTCTCTCTCCCCGGCTGCATCCTCTAGCTCACCTGGAAGGATCCCAAGTCGTTCCCCGGCCAGCTGTGAGACATAGTCTCTCCAGCGGGGCCGGGGTCTGCCCTTGGATCACGTGCCCGAAACACCTCGCCTGCGAGGCGCTCGGGGGGCATCCTGACCAGATGCCCGAACCACCCCATCTGGCTCCTCTCGACCTGGAGGAGGAGCGGCTCGACACCGAGCTCCTCCCGGATGGCAGAACTCCTCACTCGATCTCTGAGTGAGAGCCCAGCCACCCTGCGGAGGAAGCTCATTTCGGCCGCTTGTATCCGCAATCTCATTCTTTCGGTCTCCACCCACAGCTGGTGACCATAGGTGAGGGTGGGAACGTAGATCGACTTGTAAATCGAGAGCTTTGCTTTTCGGCTCAGCTCTCTCTTTACCCCGACGGATCGATGCAGCATCCTAGTTATTGCTGACGCCGCACTGATCCGCCTGCCGATCTTTCTCTATTTCTCCATCCGTCCTATTTTTTTTCATAAATTTCAAAATAAGAGTTCTTATTTTTACCTCTTGCCACTCCAAGACCCCGGTCCACGCCACGATCTTATTAGCGACGCCTTGTGGTTGTACGATGGCGTTGGCGTTAGTTTGACCTCCAGCGACAACAGGCTGTAAATAAAAAGCAGATCAAATGATGGTCTTTAAAATTATTTTTAGCATTATTGTAAAAAAAAAAAAAACTCCTTTAAGGTCTGTTAAATTGATTAAAGTAGTAATTTAGTAAATTATTCTTTAATTTATTCATCGTTCAGAGGAAAAAGAAAATCTAAAGACAAATCAAACAGCAGCCTCCATCATCTGCTGCCAGAAAAGGGAAATTGATCTTTTCTTCTTCTGACAGCAGAGAACTGATTGAAAATTCTTTTTGATATCATACTTCACAAGTGTGTTTGTCGGCAAGATTCAGACCCGAGGCGGCTGCTTCGTAGCAACACAAACTATAGTCTGCTTTTTTTTTTTTTTAAAAAAATGCTTATGTATGAATATTTTCAAACATCAAAAGACCAAGGTTTCAAAAATAAAACAGTCAAAGGATCCGACTGAAAAGAAAAACCCAGATTCAACCTATTTCCATTCAAAGGATGTAGATTTCAGGTCACGTGTGGAATAACATTTGCGTTTACACACACACATATTTACATATACCTGTACCAAAAATATATAAATACACACACAAATATGCACATGTATGTATGCGTTCACACAAAAGACCGCACATATCTGGATGTGCAGGTGGTTATGCCTATGCATAACGGTCTCGGTATTCTATCCCTATGGATAGAATACCGAGACCGTTTGGCACTGGTGCCACGTCGGCGATTTTTACTGGACTGAAAACTTTCAGCCTTAACGGTATTCTAAATGATCGTTCGGAGAAGCGGAGCAACAGATCAAACATGGCACGTACTACTTTTTTTCTGTTCTGTTCTGAATCTTCCGCTCATCCAGAGCCGGGTCGTGGGGGCAACACCCACAGACGGGAAGCTTTGGCTTCTCTCACACCAGCTGCCTCCACCAGCTCACCCGGAGTCGTTCCCCGGCCAGCTGTGAGACATGGTCTCTCCAGCGGGTTCGAGGTCTGCCTTGGTCTCCTCCCCCTGAAACACCTCACCAGCAAGGCGCTCGGGGGAGCATCCTGACCAGATGCCCGAACCACCCCATCTGGCTCCTCTCGATCTGGAGGAGGAGCCAGATGGGAAGCCAGGTTTTTCTATTTGCTCCTTAAAAAATGGGATTGGGGTTGAATAAGTTTTCTTTTTCCCACTCGTTCTTGGACATTCAAAACTTTGATCTCTGCACTTGTTCATATTGTATTATTATTATTTTGAATCGACGCCATATGTTGATGAATGTTTATGTTAATTTTAAAACATGTTACTCTGTCCAAAATGAATAAATAAATTAAAAAATTAAAAAACAGTCTGTCTCTCTCTTTGTTTTCCTACTGAGTGCTGCAGAGAGAAGGGGGCTTTGGGAATGACCAAATTTAAGCATATTGTTGGGTTCAAAATGGGAACGTCACCTCAGACAAAAATTTTGTGCAGGTAGGTTGTTGCAGATTAATACTATAATTATTTGATTTTTTGGGCGTGACAAAAAATTTGAGCACCCTAAACTAAAATATTGATTTGCTATAAATTTATTTACGATGATTACGAAATGCCAAAACAGCACCTTTAAACCAAAACAGCAAACGGCCCTATCCCAGTGGTCCCCAACCACCGGGCCGCAGACCGGTACCGGGCCGTAGGTCATATGGTACAGGGCCGCATAGAAAGAAGAAATAACTTCCATTATTTCCATTTGGTTTATCATTCGAGTCATAACGATGTTTTATTTTGAAAAGTCACCGGATTTTCTTCCTTACATCTGCCAATGACTCATCATTCAATTAAATTTAAACCCCTAAATTAGCAAAATGAGTAAAAAACAAAGATCCATAGGAAGCTTCTTTAAGGAGAGTTACAGAGTTACGAAGCAGACCTTAGAAACACTCTTCAGGTTTCAGGTCAAGATGGGACTGTCTGGTTACAGCAAAATAATCTCAGAACTCCGATTGATCTAGTCTTACTGGGAGGAGCCTAACTGTTATTTTTATTCACTTTGTTTTTGTGATGTCTTTTATTTTGAAGGTACGTTTACCGTTACCATAGCAACCAGAGTGCGTTGGAGCAGAGAGAATGTTTCCACTTTATAAAAACGCTGCTAATAAATTTTCTTGTGAAGACAAAGTGGTTTAAAGATTATTATTTATTAAAAAAACATTTTTTTCAGGCTTGTCTTATCACCTTTAGACCAGTCCGTGAAAATATTAATCTACACTAACCCGGTCCGTGGCGCAGAAAAGGTTGGGGACCTCTGCCCTAGACGACTTCCCGTTTGTTTTAAAACTTTGCTCAAAGAGGATTCATCGTTCGGCTCAATGTGTTCAACAATTGCACAAAATTTGCAACATCAGCAGCAACATCAACATCAACCACAATAGGTGGCGCTGCGAGAAAACCTTCCAATTAATATTTTATCACTCGCTTGGGGAGGAACACAAAGTTCTGTGAGTTTTTGAGTGGTGCAACCTTCCTGAAAATGGCTCTGAATTGACGGGTGGCGGAGAAAAATACAAAAAAATTATAAACACGAAGATTTCAAACAAGACTTCCATGGCGCAACCAGCCTTCTCCAATGGCGTAAAAAATGGCGTTCATTGACCACACATATGAAAAAAATATTTATATGGTGCTTTTTTTTTTTTTTACGTATAGCTGGCAGTATGTTGATTCCATTTCCAGTGAGAGTTGGACTCCGCCAAGGCTGCCCTTTGTCACCGATTCTGTTCATCACCTTTATGAACAGAATATCTAGGCGCAGCCGAGGCGTTGGAGGGATCCAGTTTGGTGACCTCAGGATCGGAGCCTCTGCTTTTTGCGGATGATGTGGTTCTCTTGGCTTCATCAGACCGTGATCTCCAGCTCTCACTGGATCGATTTGCTGCAGAGTGTGAAGCGGCCGGGATGGGAATTAGCACCTCCAAATCCGAGACCATGGTCCTCACCCGGAAAAGGAAGATCAACAGGCGGATCGGTGCGGCTTTCAGCAATAACTAGGATGCTGCATCGGTCCGTCATGGTAAAGAGAGAGCTGAGCCGAAAAGTAAAGCTCTCGATTTACAATTCGATCTACGTTCCAACCCTCACCCATGGTCACCAGCTGTGGGTGATGACCGAAAGAATGAGATCGCGGCTACAAGCGGCCGAAATGAGCTTACTCCGCAGGGTGACTGGGCTCTCACTCAGAGATCGCGTAAGAAGCTCTGCCATCCGGGAGAAGCTTGGTGTCGAGCCGCTCTTCCTCGAAGTCGAGAGGAGCCAGATGGGGTGGTTCGGGCATCTGGTCAGGATGCCCCCCGAGCGCCTTGCGGGCGAGGTGTTTCGGGCACGTCCCACCGGGAGGAGACCAAGGGGCAGACTCCGGACCCGCTGGAGAGACTATGTCTCACAGCTGGCCGGGGAACGACTTGGGATCCTTGCAAGTGAGCTAGAGGATGCAGCCGGGGAGAGAGGGGCCTGGGTTGCCCGTTTGAGGCTGTTGCCCCCGCGACCCGACCCCGGAACAAGCGGAAGATGACGGAACGGAACGTCCAATGGAACTCAATGTGGTTTGGAATACACCACACATTCACACACATATTTACAGCAAGGGGCCAACACACAGACACGCACAAACCCTAAAGTAGCCCCATTTGGTTTTCCTAGATATTGTAAGCTTACCATGTTTGGTTGTGTTGCTGGTGCTATGGATGTGTTTACTATGGGCTGTTGCTGAGGAGGGGCCTGTAATTGCTGATTGGGTGGTGGCTGTCCTGCAGATGGGACTGCTTGTTGTTGATTCTGGGTGACTTGCTGTGGTATCATGGGCTGGTTTGATGTGGTAACTGTGGGCAGGATGGATTGATTGAGCTTCATCCTGGGAACTCCTTGAATGGCCGTCTGACTGTTCAAAGGATTGCCCATCCCAGGCACTGAAAGGTTAAAGAAAATGGGGGAAGGGGCGGCGAGGAGTGAGGTCAATTTATTCATTCTTATAGCATACGGCATGTAAACACAAACTGAATTAAATTACAGTTTCATCCCCAAAGTCTAAACATCCTGTTTAAACTTACTGCAAGTCTTCTGGTTGATGGCCATGTCCACAGCCATCTGTGCTGCCACCTGAGCCGGAGTCATGGTGGGATTCTGTCAGGAAGCGGATTATAGAGCAGACATAATATGAGCACAGAGTGAAAAAGCAGAAGCCGGTGGTAGGAATTAGCCTGCGAGGAGCCGTACCTGATAAGGCTGGGTAGGGACAACCTGTGAGGTTCCACTGGCAGGCTGGCTAGCAGCCAATGACTGGACAGGGAGCACAGGTTTCATGGGCCCTGGTCCTCCGCCTGATGAAACTATTAAAACACACACATAGAAAAACACTTTCACAATGAATTCTGACTAGAACTGACATGAGCAAACGTTTATCAGTTAAAGCAGAAAAATAAGTCTCACATTCAACATGTTAGATTATTTTGAGGAAAAAAACAAAATTGACGTAAAAGGACATTTCGTTCCATTGTCTCCGGGGAAAGGTCGCAGGGGCAACAGCCTCAGAAAGGAAGCCCAGGCTTCTCTCACCCCGGCTGCATCCTCCAGCTCACCCATAAAGATCCTGAGGTGTTTTCTGTCCAGCTGTGAGACATAGTCTCTCCAGCAGGTCCAAGGTCTGCCTCTAAGTCTCCTCCCAGTGGGACGTGCCTGAAACACCTCACTAGCATGGCATTCGAATCAGATGCCTGAACCACCCCTTCTGGCTTCTCTCTTCTCGGAGTAGCAATGGCTCTATTTCAAGATGGCAGCGCTCCTCACTCTATCTCTGGAGTGAGAGTCCAGCTACAGTGCGGAGGAAGCTCATTTTGGCCACTTGTACCCGCAATCTCGTGGATCGACTTGAAAATTGAAAGTCATGTTTCATGGCCAAAAGGAGACCATCCAAATGTTATCTCGGGAAAATATCACGGAAACTTGTACAAATAAAACAGATAAGCTTGCTTCATTAAAAAGGGCATAATGTCAAGGGATGTTTTTTTTTTTTTTTTACTTAAAGATAATTGCCAATAAAATTTGATGTAAAACGTAACATCATTCACAACCCTGCTTATATCATAACATGTATCCATAAAAATGATTTTGTGATTTTCACCAAAAAAAAAAGCTTATAAATTCATTTACTTCCAATTTACACAGAACTCCCCCAGCCCTCACTCCCCTCTTATGTCCGACCTACTGGTATCTTGCAAGACACATCAAGTTAGCAAAGCTCGTGCTTGTTTTTTTATTTTCTTATTTACATAAAAATGGTAGTCTCTATTGGGACGAAGACTTAGCAGGAGCACAACACTAGGGCTGAAACAACTAATCGAATTAATCGATTATTGAAATAGTTGTCAACTAATTTAGTCATCGATTAATCGTTTAGAAAGTTTTTGCTGTCAACTCCACTTAATATTACACAACTTGATTGTTTTTTGTGTATTTTTACTCATGTTAACCTCGGCCATTTTTGTTTGGTATTATACCTCTGAACAAGGTTAAAATTGCAAATCTAAAACTGTTAACGATTTCTTGTTTTTAAATGTGATCCTGGATGGTCAACAGTTATGTTTTTTTAGCCAGTACTATAAAACACATTTTATGGGTGCTCGTGATTTACCTTTACTGTATACAGAAAGTAGATTTATTATTTTATATTTGCTGTAGAACTGGTAATATACTCCATTATATACATACATATATACTACATTTCACAGAAAGATTAACATTTTTCCTACAACAACATGTTGTTTAAGTGGTTATGAGTTGTGTTTTGCATAACTACATTCAATAAAATGCCAAAAAACTATTATTTATTAAGTTGCCAATTTTACCCGATTAATCGAGTCGATAATCGCCAGATTAATCGATCATCAAAATAATCGTTAGTTGCAGCCCTACACAACACACTTCCTTTATATATTATAATGTGACATGATGGAGAAAAATGTGGCCAACAACAACCAGGCGTTTGGACAGGATGGGTAATAGTATAGCATACTAATCAGGCGTTTAAATTGAAGCTAAACGACGTTCAGGCGTTTTGACGATATTACACCGCTAGCTAGCAAGCTAGCACATTTAGTCTAACACGGGAGTGCCCCAACTAGTCGATCACGGTCTACCGGTAGCCTACGGATTGGTTCTAAGTTTACCGCCAGGTGTGTTAGAAAAAAATGGTATCAGTGTTGTCAACTCAGCAACTTTGACGCTATACTTAGCGAGTATTCAGACCCTCTACTTGCTAGAGCCGCTAAAATTTAGCGACTCACTACCCCCGACCAAAAAAAGTGCCATTCTGGTGGCTTTTTTTTTTTTGTTAGGGTAGTGAGTGGTTCTGGTTTTTGGCCCCAGGGAGGTCTTTGGCCTAGCGGGATTTGAACCCGGTTCTCCAGGTTGGAAGTCGCTAACTCTACCGCTAGGCTAACTCACCTGGGGCCTCTGGTGGCTTTTTCTAGTGTTATTGACAAATTTTGGAGTCTGTGATGTAAAATTGCGTTGTTAAGAATGAAATCAACGAGCATCGTCTATTGCTATTGCGGCCGCTATCCCCTCCGAAAGCGCGAATGCTCTAGCCACTGAGCTGCCGTCTCCCCACATAAACTATGTTTATTCATTTAAATTTTTCAAGTTCAATGGGCCGGATTAAAACGTTTAACAGGCCACATATGGCCTGCGGGCCGTAGTTTGCCCATGCCCGGACTAAGGAACTGATTGAAGAGTAGCATCACATTCGTTCTGTTCTGCAAAGTATAAAAGATGCTTTTAAGTAAAAATCAAGATGCAGCATCTTTCCACCGCAAGAGTAACAAAATAATTACAGGAAACACAAACTAGTTCAAAACCGCTTGTTCGCGACAAAAAAAAACCTATAAAATAGTGCGTGCGCACAGGTAAACGCGAACCTGCAGTTAGTTATCCTGAGAAAGACAAAAAAAAAAAAAAACTAGCATTCATCCAAAGTGTGCATGGAGATAAGAAGCTTACAGCTACGGAGTTAGAAAACGGCCCGTTTCTGTGTGTTTCTGCAGATAACGGTAAAAAAACACAAGCGTGGATGATGAATCCTCAAACCTCCACCTGTCTGAGACGGTGCACGTCCATCTGTCTTCATAATCACACCTTTACTGTGCTTCTTTATTAGTGCTTTCTACTCTTTAACCAACCGGTGCTGGTAAAAATGGGATGATTTATTACATTAATTATTCTACACTTGGAGGAGAATGGCTTGTTTTTGCAGCCAGGTATTTTTTCGGGTTTTCTAACACAACGTTACATATAAATGGTGCATTATTTGATTTTTTTTTAATTGTGATGAAAAATTTTGGATGTGATGAGACTAAACTCGAGCGTTTAGAAAAGTAAGAAATGTTTTGCGACGTAGGCAAATCGGAAAGGCGTGTTTTCTCTGGTCATCGGTTAGATAGGATCTATAGGAGAAGTTGTTTATGAAGACGTTTGAACCCGTGTTCGCTACACGATTGGTTCTCAACCTTTCTTCTACTGGTGACCCCCATTAGTTCCTGATGCAAGGAACTCCTGACCAATCACTTGTTGATAAGATAAATAGGTGCTTTTATTTGCATTAAAGGGTGAGTTTTATGAAAAATGAATATGTTTAAATGTTATTCCCAAATTAAAAACGTACCAGAACTGGTTTTATATTCTATTTATTTATTTATTTGTCAACAGGTTGATGTATTGTAGTGAGGTCACAGGGAGAAGAGATAAAAAAAAGTGGAAGATTTTTAGTATTTAGGATCAACAATCCAGAGCAATGGAGAGTGTGGAAAAGAGGTGAAGAAGCTTGTTCAGGCAGGCTGGAACGGGTGGAGAAAAGTATCAGGTGTGATAGAAGAGTTTCAGCCAGAATGAAAGGGAAAGTGTACAAAACC
Organism: Neostethus bicornis; assembly: GCA_902685375.1. NCBI lineage: Eukaryota > Metazoa > Chordata > Actinopteri > Atheriniformes > Phallostethidae > Neostethus > Neostethus bicornis. The sequence continues at coordinate 4,931,273 of LR738556.1, forward strand.
GTGGTGAGAGCGGCCATGCTGTTTGGTCTAGAGACAGTGGCACTGAAGAAAAGACAGGAAGCAGAGATGGAGGTAGCAGAGATGAAGATGCTGAGGATTTCTCTGGGAGTGACCAGGATGGACAGGATCAGAGGAAGAGCACATATTAGAGGTTTTGGGGATAAAGTTCGAGCGGCCAGACTGGACAGGTTTGGACATGTGCAGAGAAGAGAGAGAGAGTACATAGGAAGAAGGATGCTGGGTTTGGAACCACCAGAAAAGAGGACTAGAGGAAGACCAAAGAGGAGGTTCATGAACGCAGTGAAGGAAGACATGAAGATAGTTGGCGTGACCAAAGAGGATACAGCAGATAGGGTTAGATGGAAGAGGCTTACTTGCTGTGGCGCCCCCTGAAGGGAAATGCCGATAGAAGAAGAAGACTTCAACAGCTTGATGTAATGTGAAAATTAAATTGTGATAATTTATATCTATGGACCCAAGGAATACCAGCAACTTGATTTAATATTTGATGCCAGATTGTTCTTGGCCATAGATTTTGTTCACCACAACGCCCACATTCTAACATGAGCAGGAAGTGTTTTAGTGCAGGTGCTCTGCTTAAAGTGCTTCCCCTAGGCCAGGCATGGGCAAACTGCGGCCTGCGGGGCATATGCGGCCCGTTAAACATTTTAATCCGGCCCACCAAATTTCAAAAATTTAAATAAATAAACCATGTTAGTTTTATTTTTTCTGTAATTTTGATATTTTGCCACTAGATGGTGCCAAAGAAACAACAACACGGCTCCCATTAAAATGTGTGTGTCTCCATGATGCGCACACCTTCAAAATAAACAGTGTGCACAGATATGGAAAGCCATCGGGGCCAATACATGCACGTAAACAAGCGTGTTAGATGTTAAAACAAGCAAAATGTTACATCAAACGCTTTGATTTCAAACCTAGCGCCGCTAGATTTGCCTCAATTTAACGCTGTTAATGAAACATTTCGCGCTTGTTTAAAATCTAGCGCGTAATTTGATCGGTCTGATCTAAAGGTTACCCAAACATGCCATCCATCTGCTCCTGTCCACAGGGGCGAATCCAGGATTTTTTAAAGGGAGGGGCATGAGGTCATAGACAAAACGCGCACCCGGAGCTTTGAGGGCACTGCCCGTCCCAGAACATTTTGAAAAATAAGTAATTTTTCTGCATTTTGGTGCATATTTTGCCCAAAGTCTATAATAATTAAAGTAGGAAGAACACTTTTTTTTTTTTTTTTTGTGGATCAAGAACCACCCCACTGGTTCCGGCCCGCTTGTCAAATGTTAGAACTCAACGTGGCCCGCGAGTCAAAAAGTTTGCCCACCCCTGCCCTACGCTCTGCTCTCTGTACCCACCAACCCACGGAGGTCAGGACCAAGCAGGGAGCGAGAAGAGTTCTCAATTTACAAGTCGATCTACATTCCAACCCTCACCTATGGTCACCAGCTGTGGGTGGTGATCGAAAGAATGAGATCACGGATACAAGCGGCCGAAATGAGCTTCCTCTGCAGGGTGGCTGGGCTTTCACTCAGAGATTGGGTGAGGAGCTCTGCCATCCGGGAGGAGCTCAGTGTCGAGCCGCTCCTCCTCCAGGTCGAGAGGAGCCAGATGGGGTGGTTTGGGCATCTGGTCAGGATGCCCCCCGAGCGCCTCGCGGGCGAGGTGTTTTGGGCACGTCCCACCAGGAGGAGACCAAGGGGCAGACCCCAGACCCGCTGGAGAGACTATGTCTCACAGCTGGCTGGGGAACGACTTGGGATCCTTCCAGGTGAGCTAGAGGATGCAGCTGGGGGGAGAGAAGCCTGCGCTGCCTGCTTGAGGCTGTTGCCCCCGCGACCCGACCCCGGAACAAGCGGAAGATGGCGGAACGGAACTTAAAATAGTGTTTCTCACCAGGAAGTGAAATGCCTCTCACAAGAACCATGTGGAAAGGATCCTGGCTGTAGTCTGGGAGGGGCTCCACTGCACCCCCGACTGGTGACGCCCGTTCAAACAAAGCCCTGAGAGCGGGCAGCTTTCGTGGAGCCACTACAGAAAAATGGATTCCTCTCTGTAAGAAATAAAAAGACGTACTCAAACTTTTAAAATTTACAGCTGGGAGATTAAACATCTGGATAGAAGTCTTTTAAGTGGGTTGATGACACAAAATTGTCACTGCACGCTGGCGCAATGGTTGGCACAGTGTCCTCACAGCAAGAAGGTTGGGGTTCGAGTCCTGGAGTGGAGACAAGGCTTGAAACACTGGTCTTTCTGTGTGGAGTTTGCTTGTTCTCCATGTGTACGTGTGGGGTTTTTTCTGTGTACTCCAGTTTCCTCACAATGACGAGGTTGAATGCCCACTCCAAAATTGCTCCTGGGACTGAGTGTGTGTGTGACCCCGCAACAGACTACGACCTGTTTGGAGGTCGTAGTCTCCTTCTTCTTTGTATCTCTTCCTTTTTATTTATTATGAGTTAATTTGTTTTGTTAAATCTAATGATTTCTTTACGATTTCAATATTTGGTTTAATGGCTACATGTAGCAAGAAAGTCCACTTTGAAAGGCCACATTTGCCCACTTAGAAGTCCCCTTACCGACAAAAAATGTTCGTGCGTCAAATTTTTACTTTCCCACAGTGCAACAAGTTGAGACAATTCATCGCTCTAGGCTAAGCATGGGCGAGCTATTGCTTGTGGGCTACATGCGGCTCATTAAACGGTTTAATCCGACCCGCCGAACTTGAAAAAATTAAATAAATAAACCTTGTTAATGTTTTTTTTTTACCCTGCAATTCTGATGTTTCTTCACTAGATGGCGCACTCTAGATATGGTGGGTTTGTTGAGAAAACAACAACACTGCTCCCATTAAAATGCATGTGTCTCAGTGATGTGCAAAACAGTTTGCACGGATATGGAAAGCAATCGAGGCCCCTTTGTAAGATGTTAGAGCTCAATGTGGCCCGCGAATCAAAAAGTTTGCCCACCCCTCGTCCAGCCGTTGTTCTTTTTTATTTTTTTTGTAAACCTGAGATCTCTTTTTTTTTTTTATTTACTTTAACGATTAAAGAGGAAAAATAAAAGTTAACTGAGCTGAAACTCACATCTCGGATAATTTTGACCAAACTGTCGGCCGTGCAGCCGGTGTAACTGACGCTCTCCACGGCAGGAAGGAGATATGGTGGAGAGTTACACAGCAGCACACACACTTTGTGAGTCTGACCTCTGCAACCAAACACAAACAGGAAAGAGTTGGAGAAGAAAAAACTCAATACAGCACGTACATGCAAATATATTTAGGGTGCACGTCATCTAAACAAATTATTTTCATTTATTCTTTATAAAACATGGAAAAACCTGCCAAATTTGAACTTAAAACAGCAGTATTTATAGAGATACTGCCAGCTAACCTGAAAGGATCCCAAGTCGTTCCCCGGCCAGCTGTGAGACATAGTCTCTCCAGCGGGTCCGGGGTCTGCCCCTTGGTCTCCTCCCGGTGGGACGTGCCCGAAACACCTCGCCCGCGAGGCGCTCGGCCGAACCACCCCATCTGGCTCCTCTCGACCTGGAGGAGGAGCGGTTCGACACCGAGCTCCTACCGGATGGCAGAGCTTCTCACCCGATCTCTGCGTGAGAGCCCAGCCACCCTGTGGAGGAAGCTCATTTCGGCCGCTTGTATCCGTGATCTCATTCTTTCGGTCACCACCCACAGCTGGTGACCATAGGTGTGGGTAGGAACGTAGATCGACTTGTAAATCGAGAGCTTTGCTTTTCGGCTCAGCTCTCTCTTTACCACGACGGACCGATTCAGCGTCCTTGTTATTGCTGACGCCGCACCGATCCGCCTGTCGATCTCACGCTCCATCCTTCCCCCATTCGTGACCAAGACCCAGAGATACTTAAACTCCTCCACTTGGAGCAGGACCCTGTCCCTGACTCGCAGGGGGCATTCCACCCTTTTCCGGGCGAGGACCATGGTCTCGGATTTGCAGGAGCCAATTCCCATCCCGGCCGCTTCACACTCAGCAGCAAATCGATCCAGTGAGACCTGGAGATCACCCCGGCTGCATCCTCCAGCTCACGCGGAAGGATCCCAAGTCGTTCCCCGGCCAGCTGTGAGACATAGTCTCTCCAGCGAGTCCGGGGTCTGCCCCTCGGTCTCCTCCCGTTGGGACGTGCCCGAACCACGCCATCTGGCTCCTCTCGACCTGGAGGAGGAGTGGCTCGACACCGAGCTCCTCCTGGATGGCAGAGCTTCTCACCCGATCTCTGAGTGAGAGCCCAGCCACCCTGCGGAGGAAGCAGCCGGGGAGAGAGAGGCCTGGGCTGCCCGTTTAAGGCTGTTGCGACCCGACCCCGGAACAAGCGTAAGATGACGGAACGGAATCTAGAACTTGATTTGAAAATAGTTATTATCGGCGTACATTTGCTCCCTCATCTTTTTAAAGTCATCAAAAAGCTGCAAAGCCACAGAAAGTCCCTCTGCGATCAGGCTGCAGCTTTCAGCTCCTCCTCCCATAAACCTGTGAGAAAACACACGTAGAATAAAAACATTCAGAGGAACTCATTATTAAACAAAATGATGAGTCAGTGAATCGTTTGAGGAAATTACTGGATGCCGTCGATCCACGAGACAAACTCGAATGCGGAGCTTGTTGGTGCGTGACACTGGACATATGACTCAGGAGCACAATCCACCGTGTTGAACACCACCAGGCCGTACTGTGTACCCCCATACTGTAAAAACATTTAAAACACTCTTCAGGAAGCAGCTAATCATTGCCGTTTCACAATCCAATTACCGTAATTTCACGACCATTAGGCGCACCGTACGAAAAGGCGCAGCCTCAGTTATGTGCGCCATTGCTGTATTTAACACACACATAAGGCGCACCGTACGAAAAGGCGCAGTCTCAGTCACACACCGCCTTACAACAACACACACGCAAGCATGCAAATGTGCGTATTAAAAAATAGATCGGGAGCAAAACTGAGTTTGGTTGTACTCTATTTAAGTAGTAACGATACTAAACAAGCACATTATCAGTAATAGTCTTTATTCAAATCCGTCAAAGTCCTCATCCTCTGTTTCCGAATCGCAAAATCCAACAGAGCAGGTCCACTTCGCTCCTCGCTGTCAAAGTCACTGTCTGTACTGTGCGGCTCCTCAGAAAGGATACCAGCTTTTGCGAAAGCTCGGATAACAGTACCAGCAGACACGTTAGTCCAAGCATCTACAATCCATTGACTCGTTAATGCTGAAATTTCTCGCGGCGGTTAGATTCCCTTGTTCTTCCGCGCAGCAGATAGCCTTCAGCTTAAACTGAGCGTCATAAGCGTGTCTCTTTGCCATTTTCAGGGTTAAAACAACGATGTTGTGCATACAGCACATACCTTTTTTATACACAATCCACGCCCACACTTCACTCTTTAACGTTCTCATGCCTTTTCTTTCAGGTCCGCCTCACGGGCACCGCTTTTCCTTTTAGGTCCGCCTTTTCTCACACACAAGGCGCACCACACGAAAGGGCGCACCGGTCATTTCGAAGAAAATCTAAGACGTTTATATGCGCCTTGTAGCCGTGAAATTACGGTAAATACATTGAAAATAAAACGTGCACACATTCGGCTTGCCGCCTCGACAAATAGAAGCGCAGAACAGAGTCCACTCTGACTCGATGTCCCCCACCTTCTCCGGTACCCGTGAGAAGCTCTGCCAGAAGTGTGAGTTGAAACTCTCTCTGACGGAAGGATTTACCAGACGTTCCCAGCAGACCCTCACAGATCGTTTGGGCCTGCCAGGTCTGACCGGCTTCCTCCCCCACCATTGAAGCCAACCCACGACCAGGTGGTGATCAGTTGCCAGCTCCGCCCCCCTCTTCACCGGAGCGTCCAAGACATGCAGCCGCAAGTTTGATGAAATGACTATGAAGTTGATCATGGAACTGCGGACTAGAGTGTCCTGGTGCCACGTGTGCATGTGGACACTCTTATGCAGCCGAGGTGAGAGAAGCCTGGGCACGCGACCCGGCCCTAGAACAAGCAGAAGATGACGGAACGAAACGGAAAATAAAACGTATCAAAACGAACACTCACATCTCCTCCAAAATCTGTTTCTGCTGGAGGACCTCCGTTGAAGTATCTTAGATCAAACACGACACAGAAATGTAAGTTTATCAGTGTAAATCTTTTTAAAAATTGCAAACTTTTTAAAGATAATTTACTCAATAGCTGGTAGAATGTAGTTTTTTCTCAGCGATTCAAAGTATGGTCCCAGGTTTGCTGTCCCTTCGATGACGAAAACAACATCAGCCACCTGGTTGGAGCTGGGTTTACAGGTGGGCTCCATGACTGATGATCTGGAAGAATAAAAAAAATAAATAAAAGCAGAGAATATTAGAACTTTACCAAAAGAGTTCATTAAAAATTACACAGAAAGCTTCTTCTGTAAAGACGTATTCATTTTTAAGTCTTACTCATGATGCATATGAAGATATCGTTTCCATTCTGCGCAAGTAATTTGCAAATTGAACATGATCTTCATTTCAGTGACACACAATATTAATTCTATCGGAGTATCTTTAAGTATCTTTAAGATCTTTAAGAATCTCGGGGTCTTGTTCTCGAGTGGGGGAAGGATAGAGCGGGTGATCGACGAGCAGATCGGTGCGGCATCAGCAATAACTAGGACGCAGCATCAGTCCGTCGTGGTAAAAAAAGAGCTGAGCCGAAAAGCAAAGCTCTCAATTTACAAGTCGATCTACGTTCCTACCCTCACCTATGGTCACCAGCTGTGGGTGGTGACCGAAAGAATGAGATTGCGGATACAAGCGGCCGAAATGAGCTTCCTCCGCAGGGTGGCTGGGCTCTCACTCAGAGATCGGGTGAGGAGCTCTGCCATCCGGGAGGAGCTCGGTGTCGAGCCGCTCCTCCTCCAGGTCAAGAGGAGCCAGATGGGGTGGTTCGGGCATCTGGTCAGGATGCCCCCCGAGTGCCTCGCTGGTGAGGTGTTTCTGGCACATTACACCGGGAGGAGACCGAGAGGCAGACCCTGGACCCGCTGGAGAGACAATGTCTCACAGCTGGACCGGGAATGACTTGGGATCCTTCCGGGTAAGCTGGAGGATGCAGCCGGGGTCAGAGAAGCCTGGGCTTCTTGTCTGAGGATGTTGCCCCCGCGACCCGACCCCAGATGAGCAGAAGATAACGTAATGGAACGGCAGAGCTTATTCAATGTAATGAAAAAGAAAAGGGGGATGGGGGACCCTCCAAATAACACTACAGTTTTTCTAAATGAATGAAACATCTTTTAAAACGGATTAACGGTGATATTTTAACGGCTAAAAATTGACTCTAAACCACAAAATTCTATGATTTTTCTTCATTTAGGACTAAATTTCAGTTTACCTTCATTAAAGCTGATGAATTCATTCAGATGTGGAAGTAATTGAGCATTAAAAAAAACAAAAAAATATATATATATTTCTCATAAACAGCTGTACTTTTTGGTTTTCTGAACATTTAAAATCAGGTAGTTAATTGTTTTGTTTTTTAATTCTCATTCATTTCAACTTCATTTCAATAATAATTTTTCCTTTAACTACTAAAATGATTTTTTTCACCTAATATTTGTATTTTGAAAATTTTTCTGGTAGAAAAAATACATTTATAATTTAATTTGCTTTGTTTTATTGTAATATTATGGTCTGCATGATGCTACTCATTAGCACTAGCTACCATCTACATACTTTAAAAAATAATTATTTATTACTTTACTAGAATTTTTTAAGAACTAACCTGGTGGTGAACGACCTTTTCTGGACGCGTGGAGATTAATTATAATTTAAATTGAGTAAATAAAATAAAATCATGTTAGGCTAACGTTAGCTTCTTCTGTTTGATTTGAACAAGAGAAGAAGAAAGATGGAGTTCTTCTTCTACTGTCCAGAAAAAAAGACGCATTGAGCAGCAGCGCCTCCTAGTGCAAGTTTGGAGTTACAGCAAAACTTCATTTTGGTCATTTTAATCCAAAAAAAATTATTAGACGAAGGTTAGGTTGAGATTTTTTATTTCAATCAATCATCTGAGCTTTTTTTTTTTTTTTTTGATAAGACAGTCAGGTGAGAGGCAGGGTACACCCAAAACAAGTCGCCAGTCTGTTGTGGGGGCACACACACAGACATGCACACACAAACTACTACGGGCAATTTCATAACATACAAGATTTTGGAGGGTGGAAAGAAACCTAATCATACACGTGGAGAATATGCAAACTCCGCACAGAAATGCCAGTGTTTCAAGCCTCGTTCCACTCGGGACTCTAATACACACACACTCACACACACACACATACAAACTACTACGGGCAATTTCATGACATACAGGATTTTGGTGGGTGGAAAGAAACCCAATCATACACAGGAGAACATACAAACTCCACACAGAAATGCCAGTGTTTCAAGCCTCGTTCCACTCAGGACTCGAATCCAGACTCACACACTCACATACACACACACACACACACACACACATTCCTACGGGCAATTTTGTAACATACACAATTCGGGAAGGTGAGAAGAAACCAAAGCATACACGAGGAGAACGTGCAAACTCCACACAGAAATGCCAGTGTTTCAAGCCTCGTTCCACTCGGGACTCTAATCCAGACTCACACACACAGACATTCCTACGGGCAATTTCATAACATGCATGTTTTTGGAGGGTGAGAGGAATCCCAACCATACCCAGGGAGAACATGCAAACTACATAAAGAAAGGCCAGAATTTCAAGCCCCTTCTTGGGACTCTAACCAAATTCCACTTGACACTCGAATGTTCTTGCTGTGAGGCCACTGTGCAGCCACTGAGATTGCCAAGATTTATTTCTGTCGTCTATGGAATTTTTTTTTCATAATTTGATTAAATTCCATTAGAAACTGAGAAGATTAATGACATTTTTAAACACAACTGTGAGATTTAGCAACAAACTGTAAACTTTTAACTACCTACACATCTAATGCACTCATTTTTTTCAATTAGTTTTTGACAAATTAAAAAGAAATTATCACCAAAAAAAATGCGATCATCCCATTCATTTTATAAACTCCAAATTATGTGGCACACCAACTGAGTAATGAAACAGTACCCAGAAAGTGTTTAAGTAAAGCTGAGAATCAAAGGGTCACACTTCTTCACCTCTTTTCCACACTCTCCATTGCTCTGGACTGTTGATCCTAAGGACTTAAAATCTTCCACCTTCTTTATCTCTTCTTCCTGTAACCTCACTTTCTCATTCACACACGCACTCTGTCTTACTCTGAATCAGAGCAGATCCCTGGTGCAGTCCCACCCTCACACTGAACTCCTCTGTCACATCTGCAGCACACCTCACCACTGTCTTACAGCACTCATACATGTCCTGAACCGCTTTAACATACTTCATTGTCACACCAGATGCATCTCCGTGAACAACTTGCCAAATACTGGATGACAGGCAAATTATTCAGATCTTTGTGAATGAAAAAGAAAACCACGTCAAATATGTTCCGATGTGGGAATAACATTCAAACAAGGTCGAAACCTCCAAAAAGATGATTTTGCACTAAAACCCCTGCTTTAGAGAAGTCTATTTTTTAGAGCAGTGCAGAGACTGGTATGTTATTTAAGCAGGCCTCCAGGAGATGTCAGCAGATATCTTTAACAAGAACAATTTGGGCTTATCAGTAAAAGCTCATTAGAGTTCCCTGAAAGCCTTTTTCTACACTGAGTGTCAATATGTCTTAATAAATATTCATATTATGCTTAACGAAGTAAAAGCTCCAGGGACGGCCACCATGATTACTATCATTTCCCTACTCGAAGAATATGGTTTGATCTTTGCAATATTTAAATTATCATGAATTATTCAATTTAATTTGACACTTGACAGACTGAACTTATACGGCACCGAGTTCCCTGGCTAGCATCATTTCAGTTTTACATTAAAAAGTCTTCATCTGTGTTTTAAATGAGCATAATTCTTCTTCTTCTTTGGGCATTTCCCTTTAGGGGGCGCCACAGCAAGTCAGTTTCTTCCATCTAACCCTATCTGCTGCATCCTCTTTGGTCACACCAACTATCTTCATGTCTTCCTTCACTGTATCCATAAACCTCCTCTTTGGTCTTCCTCTAGTCCTCTTTCCTGGTGGTTCCAAATCCGGCATCCTTCTTTCGATGTACTCTCTCTCTCCTCTGCACATGTCCAAACCATCTACGTCTGGCCTCTCTGACTTTATCCCCAAAACCTATAACATGTGCTGTTCCTCTGATCCTGTCCATCCTGGTCACTAACAGAGAAATCCTCAGCATCTTCATCTCTGCTTCCTGATTTTCTTCAGTGCCACTGTCTGTAGACCAATCAGCATGGTGGGTCTCACCACGGTTTTGCACACTTTCCCTTTCATTCTAGCTGAAACTCTTCTATCACACATCACACCTGATACTTTCCTCCACCCATCCCAACCTGCCTGAACACGCTTCTTCACCTCTTTTCCACACTCTCCATTGCTCTGGACTGTTGATCCTAGATTCATGATAAATAGCATGAATAAATGAGCATAATTCTTCTTCTTTCGGCATTTCCACAGCAAGTCAGTTTCTTCCATCTAACCCTATCTGCTGCATCGTCTTCGGTCACACCAACTATCTTCATGTCTTCCTTCACTGTATCCATGAACCTTCTCTTTGGTCTTCCTCTAGTCCTCTTTCCTGGTGGTTCCAAATCCAGCATCCTTCTTCCTATGTACTCTCTCTCTCTCCTCTGCACATGTCCAAACCATTTCAGTCTGGCCTCTCTGACTTTATCCACAAAAACTCTAACATGCGCTGTTCCTCTGATCCTGTCCATTCTGGTCACTCCCAGAGAGATCCTCAGTATCTTCATCTCTGCTACCTTCATCTCTGCTTCCTGTCTTTTCTTCAGTGCTACTGTTTCTAGACCAATCAGCATGGCCGGTCTTACCACGGTTTCGTACACTTTCCCTTTCATTCTAGCTGAAACTCTTCTATCACACATCACACCTGATACTTTTCTCCACCCGTTCCAGCCTGTTTGCACATGCTTCTTCACCTCTTTTCCACACTCTTCATTGCTCTGGACTGTTGGCCCTAACTACTTAAAATCTCAAAGCAGATTTATTTTTAATAATTTGGTTTAATTGGTCTTTTAAAATGGTTACGAATGGCATTTTAAACAAAAAACCCCCTATATTTTAAAAATAAAGTTGAATTTTTAATTGTAGAATTAAAGAGTAGCAACTAGATATTTTGATCGTAATCTGCAGTCCTAATTGTTACAACTCAACATATTGAGCATCTTCACATTGATTGTGAGTGGAAAATATTTTCTGTAAGAAGTCGCACATCACACCTGATACTTTCCTCCACCCGTTCCAGCCTGCTTGAACACGCTTCTTCACCTCTTTTCCACACTCTCCATTGCTCCGGACGGTTGATCCTATAATCATGGTTAATAGCCTAGATAAATGAGCATAATTAATGCAGACTAATTCTGTCTTGTCTAAAACACACAGTTGTACCCGTTAGATTAGAACATAATACAAACAGGAAAGCTGCATTCGTCTGCAGTGTGTGCATAAATAGCAGCTCACCGACGGCACAAACCTGGTTACACTTTTTCTTGTCTGTCCAATGATGTACATTCACCCCATGGCCTCCCCGGCATTTCTAATCACACTCAAACCCCACTATTTTTAGTAAACAAACCCAACTAAAAGTGGGGAAAACAACATTTTTTGTAGATTTCTGGAATCTTTATCCACATTAGAGTCGTCTTTTCTGACTTTAACACACCCGAAAAAAAAAATCATTCCAAAATATGTATGTTTACTTGTATTTGTGAACAGGTTATTTTATGTGTAGGCATCTTTGCTTTTTCTCTCTGATGCATGAAGAAACACTGTGTCTTTGCAGCTTTGAACTTTTGCATGCAAGCAGTTGCCAAGCAATTACAGAGAACCATGGGAACGACGCATACCATCTTCTTTCTCTCCGTGTGTTCTTGTCTTTTGTTTGTTGTGGTCAGTACATGACAGCTACAAGAATATGAATGAGAAATTTTGTTTTCATAACCATACACTCGCCCTGAAATAGGGTGGAATGCACCCTGCGGGTCAGGGACAGGGTCCTGCCCCAAGTGGAGGGGTTTAAGTATCTCGGGGTCTTGTTCACGAGTGGGGGAAAGATGGAGCGGGAGATCCAACAGGCGGATCGGTGTGGCATCAGCAATAACTAGGACACTGCATCGATCCGTCGTGGTAAAAAGAGAGCTGAGCCGAAAAGCAAAGCTCTCAATTTACAAGTCGATCTACGTTCCAACCCTCACCTATGGTCACCAGCTGTGGGTGGTGACCGAAAGAATGAGATCACGGATACAAGCGGCCGAAATGAGCTTCCTCCATAGGGTGACTGGGCTCTCACTCAGAGATCGGGTGATCTCAAAATCTGCTGACGCTGCACCGATCCGCGTGTCGATCTCTCGCTCAATCCTTCCCCCACTTGCGAACAAGCCCCCGAGATACTTAAACGGATACCGAAATGAGCTTCTTCCGCAGGGTGGCTGGGCTCTCACTCAGAGATCGGGTGAGGAGCTCTGCCATCCGAGAGGAGCTCGATGTCGAGCCGCTCCTTCTCCAAGTCGAGAGGAGCCAGATGGGGTGGTTTGGGCACATCCCACCGGGAGGAAACTGAGAGGTAGACCATGGACACGCTGGAGAGACTATGATTTTACAGCTGGTCGGGGAACTACTCGGGATCCTACCGGGTGAGCTGGAGGATGCAGCCGGGGGAAGCGAGAGAAGCCTGGGCTTCCTGTCTGAGGCTGTTGCCCCGGCGACCCGGCTCCGAATGAGCGGAAGATGACGGAATGGAATGGAACCCATACACTTTGCTCCTGGATGAACAGCACATCAGTTGGTACTTTTTTTTCTTTTAATCGGGCTGATTACAGATTCAAAAAGTGAACCAAAGGAGATTTTTTTTCATTATCTAAACAGCAAAGATGTTATATGAGAGGATGTTTTCTCACCCTGCAGAAGGAAAGCTGCTTCCTTTCTCTAAACTGTTCCAGCTTTCTGCCTGAGTGCTTCTATCAAAGCAAGAAAACACACATCTCATTACATAGAAAGGTTTGGCTTATTATTTATAGTTCAAAACTAAAAGGGAATCCATTTAAGAATAAGAAGGTTTAAAATAGTTTGCCAAAACATCTGCCAAAAACACAGTGCATCAGAAGATGATACAAAATTGACTAAATGTGTCAGGACGTGCTCAGATGGTGCAGAAACAACCAGATTAGAAATGGAATAGTTTTGAAAAAAGATTATAAAGTTATAATAAAATATGAAGCATTTTTCTTAATTGAACTACTGTGGATGGCACGGTGGCGCAGTGGGTATCACAGTGGCCTCACAGCAAGAAGGTCATGGGTTTGAGTCCCAGGTGGGGATGAGGTTTGGAACACTGGCCTTTCTGTGTACAGTTTGCATGTTCTCCCCGTGTATGCATGGGTTTTCTCTAGATACTCCGTTTTTCTCCCACCCTCCAAAAACATGTATGTTAAGTTGATTGGTTGCTACGGGATTGCCCCTAGGAGTAAGTGTGTATGGTTGTATGAGTGTGGTCCACTGTCAGACTTGTGACCTGTTCGGGGTGCACCCTGCCCCTCGACTCGAACTGGGCTCCAGCAGCCCCTGAGCAATGTTGTTTTTGGCAGCCATCTGCATTTTCGTTTTAGTCTTCGTCTTTGGAACAAAAATTAATTTAGATTTTAGTCACGTTTTAGTCATCTCTTTGTATTTAAGTTTTAGTCACGTTTTAGTCACAAAAATCCAAAAGAGTTTTCGTCTAGTTTTCGTCAGGTGAGACTAAGAACGTTTTTAGTCTAGTTTTAGTGTAAAAAAAATCTTACTTTAACAATTGTGACCATTATTACTGAGAATGATGCAAGTTATTTGTTAAAAAAAAAAAAAAAAGACAACCCTGCTGAGTTTTAACTTGCGCAAAACAGCGAACATTGTGAAACAAAGTAAAATAAATCGAATTTTTTCAGTGACTGAGGAACGTTGTAACTTATACATACTTAAAAATGACACCTCTTAATAACTCCTGCAAACAAAGTAAACACTGCATTGTGTCTTTAAAGCAGTCGTCAGCGCAGCCAAGCTAACTAAGGAAGTTAGCAGCGCCAACAAGCTAGCTGCTAGCATTAGCTTGAAGTTAGCATGCTGTTTGCGCAAAATATGTGGGAAACTTTAAGTCCCCAACCACCAAGTCCCTTTGTTCCTGTTGCCGCCATGGTGTGTGAGTTTCTCGTGGCTACAGGTGTGTTGTGTAGACGGTGTGAACGTGTAGCATTGTGGGGGGCGTGCCGCCATGAGAGACAGAATGCAGCCGGTGAACGGACATTTCAGCCACGGATATTTCAGCCAAAAAACTGCAACCTAGGATATTTGAGCCACGGTGACTCGGACATTTCAGCCACGGACATTTGAAGAACTGCAACCTGGGCGCAACTGTTTATTTACAATAAAAAAAATTTAAATGACTAAAAGCACGATAAAAATTTTTGCACAATAAAAATTTTTAAGACTAAAAGCAATTTTTCTGTAGTGCAACTGTTTATTTACGATACAATTTTCACATAAAATATCAGAATTTTTACATAAAATATCAAAATTTTTTAAAAATATCAGAATTTTTTATTTGAGCCATGGGATAAAAATGACTAAAACCAATTATTTTCTGTAGTGCAACTGTTTATTTACGATAAAATTTTTACATAAAATATCAGAATATCACAATTTTCTACATAAAATAGGTTTTTGGCCCAAATGTCCGTGGCTGAAATGTCCTAAATTCGGGGGCGCACATGGCTCAAATATCCTAGGTTGCAGTTTTTTGGCTCAAATGTCCGTGGCTGAAATATCCGTGGCTGAAATGTCCTAGAACCAATGCAGCCGTTTTGCTTTTTATTTTTACAGACCGAAATGTGAAAGTCTGACTGACGCTTATTACATTACATTTTCGTCTCGTCAACAGAAACTTGCAAACGTCTCGTCACATTTTCGTCACCAAAAAGTCGCATTTATTTCGCTATCGTTACGTCATCCTCATGAAAAATAGCTTCGTCAACAAAATCATTTTGTTGTCATCGTTGACAAAAACAACTTTGCCCCTGAGTCCTCGTAAGGCATAAGTGGTTAAGAAGGTAACTAACTGAACTAATGAGACAAATTAGTTTTCCTCTAGAGATAAATAAAGTAAATCTAATCAGATCCCAAATAAAATCTATACATTAAAATACTGAAAATATTGAAACATGTCACTATTTTCAAGATTTGTTTTTTGTCTTTTCTACCTCTTTTAAAATGTTCTTTATTTGAATGATTTATAATTGATATGTGAAGAAAATCTTGATCTTGTCCAGATCTTTTACATGGATAAATAAAAGTTAGATAAATAAAAGTTAGATAGAAAAAGTTATTAATCTTCATCCCAAATCTGTGCTGACCGGAGAACAAACGAGACACTCTGTTTTATTTGTCACAAGGATAGCATTCCCTCAAGACCAGGATTGTCTAACAAAGAAATGTGACCCTGTCTGCTTTATTTATACAGTTAGAGAGAACAGAGAGCTGTGTTCTTACAAAGTAGTGAGGAGAAAAGTTACAGACTCGTACTTTTAGACGGTTGTCTTTCCAATTCTTAGAGTAGTGGGGAAAAAGTTACAGACTCTCACTTTCAGATGGTTGTCTTTCAAACTCCTACAGAGTAGTGTGTGTGTGTGTGTGTGTGTGTGTGTGTGTGTGTGTGTGTGAGGGGGGATTACAGACTCCTACTTTCAGATGGTTGTCTTTTAGACTCTTACAGCGTAAGGGGGTGGGGGTGAGGGAGCGGTTTATAGACTCCCACTTTCAGATGATTGTCTTTCAGACTCTTACAGAATACTGGGGAAAGTTACAGACTCCTACTTTCAGATGGTTGTCTTTCAGAATCCAACAGAGTAGTGGGGGCGGGGGGGGGGGGGGTTACAGACTCCCACTTTTATATGGTTGTTTTTCTGAGTCTTACAGAGTAGTGGGTAAAACAGTTACAGACTCCTACTTTCAGATGGTTGTTTTTCAGACTCCTACAGAGTAGTGTAGGGGGCAGGGTACAGACTCCCACTTTTAGATGGCTGTTTTTCTACTCTTACAGAGTAGTGGGGAAAAAGTTACAGACTCCTACTTTCAGATGGTTGTCTTTCAGACTCCTACAGAGTAATGGTGGGAAAAGTTACAGACTCCCACTTTCAGGTGGTTGTCTTTCCGGCTCTTACAGAGTAGTGGGGGCGGGACGTAGAGACTCTCAATTTCAGATGGTTGTCCTTCAGACTCTTACAGAGTAGTGGGGTGAAAAGTTACATACTCTCACTTTCAGATGGTTGTCTTTCAGACTCTTACAGAGTAGTGGGGGACGGGCAGTGGGGCCGGGAGGGGCAGGGAGTGGGAGAGGAGTTACAGACTCTCACTTTCAGATGGTTGTCCTTCAGACTCTTACAGAGTGGTGGGCTAAAAAAGGTTACAGACTCCTACTTTCAGATGGTTGTCTTCAGACTCCTACAGCGTATGGGGGTGAGGGGGCGGTTTACAGACTCCCACTTTCAGATGGTTGTCTTTCAGACTCTTACAGAGTAGTGGGGTAAAAAAATTACAGACTCCCACTTTCAGATGGTTGAGATAAACAAAGTTGAAAGAATGGGGGAGGTGTCCAACAAACAGTGTTCTTACATTCATCAGTGAACAGATAACACTGTCATACAGCTGCAGGGCACAAACTCTTTGCAGCTGGGGGTCGCATTAGACTAAAGACATTTAGAATGATTCAAATAAAAGTATGTACAGATCTATAAAGAACTGATATTAAAATTGTATTTGTTTTTTTATATATTTATTAGGAGGATAAGCCCCTAAGATGAGACATTTTGTTTTCGAAGGGGTCCTCAAACCTAACGTGCATGTTTTTGGAGGCTGGGAGGAAAACAGAATACCCGAAGAAAACCCACACATACATGGGGAGAACATGCAAATGTCACACAGAAAGACCAGCGTTCCACACCTCGCTCCCCACCCGGGATTCAAACCCATGACCTTCTCGAAGTGAGGGCACTGTGCTAACCAGTGTGCCACCGTGCAAAGTATGTTTTTTTTGTTTTGCTTTATTTTAGTTACATTATTTCCTTTAGATTACCTTTTCGCTCCGGTTTGTCGTCTTCCACTTATCTGGGGACAGGTCATAGGGGCAACAGGCTCAGACAGGAAGCCCAGGTTTCTCTCACCCTGGCTGCATCCTCCAGCTCACCCGGAAGGGTTCTGAGTCGTCCCCTGGCCAGCTGTGAGACATAGTCTATCCAGCGGGCCCGGAGTCTGCTTGTTGGTCTTCCTCCCAGTGGGACATCCCCGATACACCTCACCAGCGAGGCACTCGGGTGGCATCCTGACCAGATGCCCTAACCACCCCATCTGGATTCTCTCGACCTGGAGGAGTGGTTCGACACCAAACTCCTCCTGGATGCCAGAGCTCCTCACCGGATCTGAGTTGGAGCCCAGCCACCCTGAGGAGGAAGCTAATTTTAGCCGCTTGTATCTGTGATCTCATTCTTTCGGTCACCACCCACAGCTGGTGACCATAATTGAGGGTGGGAACGTGGATCGACATGTAAATCGAGAGCATTGCTTTTCGGCAATTCTTTCTTTACCACGCTGAACCGATGCAGCGCCCCAGTTATTGCTGATGCTGCGCCGATCCGTCTGTCGATCTCCCGCTCCATCCTTCCCCCACTCGTGAACAAGACCCCGAGATACTTAAATTCCTCCACTTTGAGAAGGAACCTGTCCCTTTAACCCAATTTAAGAGTGTGTATGTATGTGTGGGGGATCCTTTGAAGTGGCAGAGTTAAAATAATTTGGGGTCATGTTTATTGTTTAAAGATTTAAAGATGTGAATTTTTTACGGATCAAGAAGAAATTAAATCCTATTCTCGACCAAAACGGCAATGTTTGAGACTAATGATGCAAATGAAGTCATTGTATGTAATATTTAGGCAAACGAGCTTTTTAAAAATAGATTATTTAATGTCTTCCAGTCAGTTTCTACCTTTAGATAAATGCCTCTAGTGTAATACAAGAAGCTGTATGAAGCCCCCCCCATCCCTCCATCCCTCCTCTTTGCTTCTTTCAGCTCACTGAACTGAGTGAAATGTCTTTCCGACTAAATGATTTTTTTTTTTTTTGCACGGTGGGAAAGTTGCCATGGAGACAGCAGTTCACCCCCAGCCCCTCCTCTTATTTTCCTCTCTGAGTCTCTCAGCATTACAGCCTTGCTAACTGGCACGTTGTCACGTGCACGTCTGCTATGAGGATGCGTGCACGTGTGCGTTTTCCCATCTTGTTGAATTGTTAACAGTGCTGCAGGTGTCCCACCGTGTGTGTGTCTACTCACACACATCCTGCATGCTCTATCTCATCTCCCTGCTTCAGGTTTTCCCATTTTTGCTCGTCATCTCCTCCTCCACACTGGCGTTTTCCTGCTCTTCATCCTCTTTCATTTGTTTAATCCTCTCCTCCTCCTCTGTAATTTCCCTGCACATTTTCAGAGCTCGGGCTTCCTTCTGAGGCTGCAAAATGTGATTGTTTGGCTTTTTTTTTTTCATCCTGACAACAGAACATCCCTTCAATGACAACATAACAGGAGGAATTCCAAATTAATGCTCATTTAGAGCAGAAATAGTAGAGTGAGGAGGGGAAGTAGGTGTGCAAAAAGTTCTGTTCTATTGTCTCACGCTCGACCGGGGCCAGGACGCAGGGTTAACAGCCTCAGACAAGAAACCCAGGCTTCCTTCGTGCGGAGCAGCCTCCAGCTCACCGTGGATGATCCAAAGGCGTTCCCTGTCCAGTGGATCAGAGGGCCTGCCTCTGGGTCTCCTCCCTTTGGGATGTGCCCGGAACACCTCACCAGAGAGGCCCAAACCACCCCATCTAGCTTCTCTCGACTTGGAGGAGCAATGGCTCTGCTCCGAGCTCCTCCTGGATAATACTCTATCTCTGAGTGAGAGCCCAGCAACCCTGCGGAGGAAGCTCATTCCAGCCGCTTGTATCCATGATCTCATTCTTTCGGTCACTACCCACAGCTGGTGATCAACTTGTAAATCCAGAGCTTTGCTTTTCGGCTCAGCTCTTTCTTCACCATGACAGATGGATGTTGCGTCCTGATTATTGCTGATGTTGCACCAATCCGTCTGTTGATCTCCCACTCCATCTTTCCCCCACTCGTAAACAAGACCCTTATACCCTCGCTGGTGAGGTGTTTCAGGCACGCCCCACTGGGAGGAGACCAAGAGGCAGACCCCGGACTCGATTGAGATACTATGTCTCACAGCTGGCTGGGGAACGACTCGGGATCCTTTCGGTTGAGCTGGAGGATGCGGATGGGGTGAGAGAAGCCTGGGTTTCCCATTTGAGGATGTTGCCCCCGCGACCCAGCCATGGATAAGCGGAAGACGACGGAACAGAACGAGTATCGACATCCTGGAGTTTGACACCCTGCAAATTGGTGAAAATGGGGGGAAAATAGTTTGTTTGATACATTTACATTAAAGTAAAAATTTAACATTTTATCCACTTTGCAGATCCAAGTCTAAAACATTTTCGGAGTCCAAAAGCCCCCTTTGATTTGTCATTTCTAGAAAAATATTTTTATTTTAAAAAATTATGTTTAAATGTGAAATGAATAATTTTCCATTTAAACCTCTTAAAGAAAGGGTATTATGGTTTTGTGGATGGACTCGAAGCATTTACGATCTTTGGCGGGCCGGGGCATGGACCATCAAGAAGCTCACTCGTGGTTGGCAAGGTGTTTGCCATTTAACGCTGACTAAGACCAATGCTGAATATTTCCAGCTTCAAAATTTTAGTGCTGCTTATAGTGTCGTAATTGGCTTTGTGTTTGTGTTCTTTCGGTTTTTCCCTTCAGGAGTAGCCACAGCAAGTCAGTTTCTTCCATCTAATCCTATCTGCTGTATTCTCTTTGGTTACACCAACTATCTTCATGTCTTCCTTCACTGTATCCATGAACCTCCTCTTTGGTCTTCCTCTAGTCCTCTTTCCTGGTGGTTCCAAATCCAGCATCCTTCCTATGTACTCTCTCTCTCTTCTCTGTACATGCCCAAACCATCTCAGTCTTGCCTCTCTAACTTTATCCCCAAAACCTCTAACATGTGCTGTTCCTCTGATCCTGTCCATCCTGGTGACTCCCAGAGAGATCCTCAGCATCTTCATCTCTGCTATCTCCATCTCTGTTTCCTGTCTTTTCTTCAGTGCCACTGTTTCTGGACCAAACAGTATGGCCGGTCTCACCACGGTTTTGTACACTTTCCCTTTCATTCTAGCTGAAACTCTTCTATCACACATCACATCTGATACTTTCCTCCACCCATTCCAGCCTGCCTGAACATGCTTCTTCACCTCTTTTCCACACTCTCCATTGCTCTGGACTGTTGAACCTAGATACTGTCCTGGATAATGTCACACACACTAGAACCACGCCTTCTACGGTTTATGGTCTTTACCTGGATGACTGAAGCTATTAAAAACACTCTTTCATGATGCTTTTAAAATAAAAACTATTTAACCTTGATCTTCTCTTCTTTTGTCCTAAAACAAAACTCAGTAGATTTTTTGTGTTTACATGCACAAACCGTGGAAAGTCAAACACTTGCTTTGAACTAAAATACGTTTACCATCTCTGATTTAGATCGTTTTTGTCCAGACAGAATGTTACCTTTAAAATCTCTGAGTCATATACAGACAGAGAAGCCCGGGGCTTCACGTTGGAAATAAAGCACGCTGCCTGGCTCGTGTGACAGAAGCTTCATCACCTCCAAACCCAATTAAAAGAAGTCAGAAACACAAAGCTGGATGATACATATCCTTTATTTTCCTCATGGTTGCTTCACCCACACAGTTCCTTACACATTCGCCGGCGTTCTATGACCTGGTCCAGCTGTCCTGACCGAACCCCTCACTCATTTTCTCACCATTAACCAATAAAAAAGTAAACCTCTTGAATAAACAATTTATATATATAAAAAAAAACATCAGAAACAAACAAAAAAAAAGAATACCAATTTGAGAAGGATAAATACAGCATAAACAATGTTATTTCATCGTTTTTGACCACAGAGATAAACAATTGCAAGGTCTCCATTTAGTCATCATTAGTAGTATTAGTATCGAGTTCATTGTCAGCTTTTGCTTAAAGCATCACTTATATAATTTTCATTGCATCAAGTTGACATCATTCATGTTAATATAAGCATGCAAACACGTTTCCCCGTGACCATTCAGCACAGACAAGAGAGAGGAGAGACGGAGGAGACGGAGGGATGAGGGAATGGATCCAGAAGGTAAAAGCTAGAAATGGATGGATAGGTTGGGATCGCCGGAGGAGAGAAAGAGAAAATGAGTAATCAAGCAGTAATCAAGCAGACAGAAACAGAAAGGGGGTGAAGCTGGGCTGGCTGACAGATGGGGGAGGACATGGGAAAAAAGGGGGGACGCGGTGGTTCGACGGTGAGATGGGTAATCTATCACAAAGGTACTAACACGAGGGGTAAACAAGGTAGACACAAGCTGAGGGCGACAGGCTTGAAGAGAAGGAGAATTATGAGGCCTCTGGACCAATGGATCAATACCTTATCTACCAATACAAGCTGATCAATAACCCCAGAAAACATGGAGGACAGAACCTCTGTTCTTCATCACATTCCTGTAAATCAGAGAGGATTAGAGAAAAAGAGCAACAATAGCAACATGAACCGCTGGAGTGAGGTGGCGTACATTGGTACCTCGGTTTTACGTGCTTCACCTTTCAAAGCCTTGTTGTTTTTGATGTTTTTTGGGCAATTTTGCATATTGGTACACGGTAAACCAGGAGGCCACTTACGCCCAACTGTCCGCCCGTTTCATTTCTATGGATTATATGAATGCCAAACTTTTCCAACCCGGTGAAAAAACATGGTGGATATTTTTCTATTTTCAGGATAAAATGCCTTACAGCAAGCTAGGTTGGTGCCACAGTTTACAATTTTAATAAATGGAAAATGTCCAGCCAATCAACAAACAAGAACAATATCGTGACATGACCCGAGCATCTGTCCGGCCATGTTTGTTATTTGGTAGCTAAACATGGAGGACGACCGTGCTATATGGTCAAAAAATTTCGAGATTGAGATTTTAAAGCCAGAACAGAGGCGGTTTTGAGAAAGATTTTTAGGGGCAAGACGTGGTTATGTCACACGATTGGTTAAAAGCAATTGGACCCCGCCCATAGTGGAACAAACAAACCCCAGATCTGGAAGGTCAAACTGTTTCTATGATGAGACAGTTTGAGGTATCAGGGTACAAGAATTAGGGGAGACGGCAGCACAGTGGTTAGCGCGTTTGCGTGCGGACCGGAAGGTCGCGGGTTTGCGGCCCACACAGAGCACGTCTAGGATCCTTGAAGAAGACACCTAACCCCCGTTTCTCCCACCATTGGCGCCGTTGTGGCAGCCTGCTGCGGTGTAAGGAGTGCAGCACACAAATTTCCCCGCTGAGGGATGAATAGAGTAATTTTTATATTTACAACAAAAGGAACAAATTGTTTACAAATCTTTGTTTTGATTACATTTGTCATAAAAAATTTGCGTTGATATTTATTATATTATGTCTCTAAATCGATCAAAACCATCACTGTTATTATTTTATATCTTTCATTCAAATTCAAACCTTCATAGGTTTGAATTTTGAGAATGTTTAACAAAAAAAAAAAAGTGGGAAAATTTGAATGCCTTTTTTAGAAAAGTCAGAAGGAAATGCTGTAAATCTTGATAATAATTGAAAAAAATTAATAAGTCACGAATTTTGCCCATCGCGGGTTATTTTTAGCACACAACTCCCACGTTAAAAAAGAGACCACTGCACCACTGTTTGCTGAGGTTGTTAGTAAGTCCGCATGGGGGCTCGTGTGTGTTTCTCACACCTTCACCTCTGTGTTTACTCGCTTTTCTTCCACGGAATCGAAATTAATCAATGGCCTCCACAAAAATCACCTCACACTTATTTTTTTTCGTTCATATAAAATAATCCAAACAACAATTTTCAATCTCATCAGGTATTTTCCGCTTGGACATACAGTACACAAATTACTGAAAGAAGTACACAACCAACACAGTTACTTACATCAGGCAAAGGGTCTGAGAGGAGAGGGCACAGGGGGTGGCAGAGGGACTGGCAGCTGATTTTAGAGACAACATAGACAATACGAGCTAATGTCTATGAAAGACCGTTTCTCCACCTAGTGCAATGAGGCACGAGTTGTACACACATTTCCTCGCACACACACACACACACATACACACAAAATAGCTCCTTTTAAGGACACAAGACAGAAGACACATTTGACTCCAAATCGAGCTTTTCAGTCCATCGATGGTGGAGTTTTTAAAGAGGAAGGGGGTGAAAAAAGAAAACGGATGAGGGAGTCGGTGACCATACACACACACACATACACACACATACAAGGTCACACATTCAATCACACGCGCACAAACATGCACAAATACAAAACAAACACACCCACAAACACAGAAGAGACTCGCTAACAAAATCGGGCGGGATGTCGACGAAAAAATGTGATTTTTTTTTTTCATTTTCTTTCAGAAAAAAAACTATTAAATCTTGGAATGATAGAAAATGAACAGAGAGGTGATGTCCTTCCCTGCAACAGATGCTGGTCCAATTCCCAGGTTTGTTTAAGTTCATTTAAACCCATTCAGGTTGAATAAAATCCCATCATACAAATGAAGAAAATAATTACAAAAGAAAATACTAATGGTTACCATGGAGACCAAGACATAGAGCATGAAGAAGAGGGACACATTTCAAGGTTGCTAACATGCTAAGACAAATGAGCGTGTCCTCATTTTTCACCTTTCTTGACATCAATAATGACCACTGAACAATTTGTCTTTTTTTTTTTTTAGTTGTCTTTTTTTTTAAATCCCCGTTGAGTCATCTCTGAAACCAGAGGGTCCAAAACCCGTCCGAAAAAAAAAAAAAAAGGCCTGGAGAATCCACTGTGGATGTCTAGTCCAATGCAAGATGTTTTTTTTTCCTGATACTGCACAGCGATTTCTTCTTCAAAGTCTGTACAGGAGAACGAGCCTTTGGTCCTAGAGGTGTGACCGTTCTCTCTTAGCTTGTTTTTTTTTTTTTTTTTTAGAGAGAAAAGTTAGTCACGACACATTCCCTTCTTAGATGAAACTACACTAATTAGAAGAGCACATGAACTACACACAAACTACAAACTTTGTGTAATTGCATGTGTGTGTGTGTGTTTGCGTGTGTGTGTAAACGAGAAGAGCGGTCGTCTTCTTTTTTAAAACCACAAAACTGCACCTGATCAGTCCTACTGAATCGTCGTTCCGTATCCGGATGTGTTGGGAATGTGTAGTCAGTAGCTCATGATGAATGTGTGTGATTTGATTTATTTTTTTTATTTCCACGTGTTAGTTTTTGCATGTTTTTTTTTTTTTTTTAATTCTTACGCCCCTTCTGGCTTACGCAGGAGTACTCATCAGCACGAGCAAGTTAAGACACCAGCAGCGTCTCTGCATCTCTCGTTCTTTGATGGAGAGAATTATTCACAGATAAGGAGGAAAAAAAGGAAAGTTGGAAGCTGTAGAGATGATAATGACCTAAGGAAAGAGGGAAAAGAGGCGGATTAGAGAAACGGTTGGCCGAATGTATAAACAGCAGGCTGTACTGTACGTCTACGAGGCGGATTGCGTAACCCATAGCATCTAGATTATACAGATGCTGCTGCCTGGGAGCTCCTTACTCTGACAACTTCACAGCCTCAGCTTTATCACACACTCACAGTTTGGTCATGCTTTTTAAGACTCGACTAGATGTTCTGTGTTAATCTTAACTGTGGAGCATCTGGTGCACGGTGATGTGCTTACACAGACCAGGAGAGAGCACGCCGTTAACAAGCTAAAAATCAAGACGACTCTCCAGAAAGCTTTGAGGAAAGATGTGCATAAAAAAAAAATTTCAAGTGATAACAGAAATGCTTTCGTTTTTCTATGTGAGTAATCCTTTTGAGTAGCTGGTTTCTAACCTGCATATGGTCACGGTAGTTAGCCTGCTGTTCGGTGAATCAGACGCTTACTCAAGGGTAAGCTGAAGCTAAACTCTCATTACGGCCACTGGATAAGATCATTTTCCAATCTAGAGTACATCAGAACACACACGCCCAAACACACAGGCCCTAAGTATCAAAGTCACACACAAATTGGTTTAAATTTTAGGTGTAAAAAAAACTCTAGAGAACATCTGGCATGCATGAAGAGGCATGTACCTTTCCTGTTTAGATGTATGTAATGTGTCATCTTGGTAAACACAGCGGCTAAAAACATGTGTAACAGTCATGAACACGCCAACATTAGTTCTGATCCACACTCATTCGCACCCTTGTTCGATAAAATGAAGGGAAGATGGCCAATAAGAAGAATTTCTCCTAACGGTGTTGTGCATTTACAGGCAAATCACCTTTTCAAAGAAACAAAATAGAACTACGGGCGCTAGTCTTCTTATTTCAGCATTTAGGGGGGAGACAGTGGCTCAGTGGTAGAGCATTCGCCCACTTTTCCAACCTGGTGAAAAAACATGGTGGATGTTCGAAGGTTCGTGAGTTTGATTCCCATTGAGTTCACGTCTAGGGTCTTTGGAGAAGACATCTAACCCCCTGTTTCTACCACCATAGGCAGCCTGCTGCGGTGTGATATTGCAGCATACAAATTTCCCCGGTGAGGGATGAAAAGAGTGAGTAAAAATTAAAAAAAAAAAATCCCTTCAGGTGGCGCCACAGCAAGTCAGTTTCTTCCATCTAACCCTATCTGCTGCATCTTCTTCGGTCACACCAACTATCTTCATGTCTTCCTTCACTGTATCCATGAACCTCCTCTTTGGTCTTCCTCTAGTCCTCTTTCCTGGTGGATCCAAATCCAGCATCCTTCTTCCGATGTACTCTCTCTCTCTCCTCTGCACATGTCCAAACCATCTCAGTCTGGCCTCTCGGACTTTATCTCCAAAACCTCTAACATGTGCTGTTCCTCTAATCCTGTCCATCCTGGTCACTCCCAGAGAGATCCTCAGCATCTTCATCTTTGTTACCGCCATCTCTGTTTCCTGTCTTTTCTTCAGTGCCACTGTCTCTAGACCAATCAGCATGGCCAGTCTCACCATGGTTTTGTACACTTTATGGTTGGGCTGAAGTTCTTTTGGTAAATTCAGATGAGCACATCTTTTCGAACCCAAACTTAGATAATCGTGGTGTCTTTTAATCTATGGAAAGCAGCTAACTGGTGTGATCTTTAAATGTAAACAAATGTTTTATTTCTCGTAGGGAGAAAATTGGCTGTTTTTTGCAGAGTTTTTCTGGACTCACCTCTTTGTCCTTGGCTTGTAATGTGCACGCTTGAATCCATAGATTTGATACAATCCCAATTATGAAGAAATGAAATAATTCTTGTAATAAAAGGACTCACCAGTTTAATCAGAATGAGGACTGTCCACCACAATATGTGGTTTTGGGGAGGACGCCGCTGGAGGCTTCGACACAAATGTTCCAATAGCTTTTTCCTGAGAGAAGAAAGACATTTAGTTACGTTTTTTTTAAAATCCTTTTTTAGTTCAATTAAAATCCAAAATGCAAAAATCGATCCTAAAGATGATCAAAACTTTACGATCCTCTTTTAAAAGACCCTAAGATGTTCTATCATGGTGAGAATATGGTAGAACAAAGTGTCTCACCATGTTCTACCACGGTGACACACTGTGGTACCAAGAAGTCACCATGGTAGAACATTTGACTTCTTTGTCAGAAAGTCTTCTGACAAAAACCTTCTGTAAATCTGAAGCATCTAAAGCACGGTTGTTCTTGGCCACAGATTTTGTTCTCTGCTTTTACTATAGTCTGACGTAAGCATGAAGTGCTTGAACAGTGCACGTGGAATGTGTTGTTCTAAATGTTTTTCATAGTCAGGCAGCCAAGAAGACATGGCTGGAATGGAAGGTAATCCATTCTAAAGGATTTAAAGGCTTTTTAAAGGCAGCTGCAAAAAAAGACCTTCAGGTGTCAGAAATCAGGCAAATTTGGGGAAGCCCAGGGTTCCCTCTGGTGGTGAGCAAGGGAACCATGACAGAATAGGGATTTTGGGTAATATATGACTTATGAAACATTGTCAAAAACATTTGGGCAGCAGAAAATTAGTGATGAAACATATATTGACGACGTTAGGTGGGTTTTAAGTGTGGTCATGGGGCTCGTGACCCAACACCTGTTGAATACTGACAACAAGACTCTAGCTTTATTTTTGTGATTTTTTTTTTTGTTGTAGATTTAAAGATCTTTGGTTACACCAACTATCTTCATGTTTTCCTTCATGGATACCATGAACCTCCTCTTTGGTCTTCCTCTAGCCCTCTTTTCTGGTGGTTCCAAATCTGGCATTCTTCTTCCGATGTACTCTCTCTCCTCTGCACATGTTCAAACCATCTCAGTCTGGCCTCTCTGACTTTATCTCCAAAACCTCTAACATGTGCTGTTCCTCTGATGTACTCATAAAGTTAATAAAAAAAAAAGGCACATTAAAAAATTAACCCAATATTTTTTGAAAAGGCTATAAAAATATTTCTGTCCCCGTTTATCAGATTTGATTTAGTTTTTTTTTTTTTTATTACAGACAAATTTTCCCAAAAGGAGCTCTTTTTTTTAGTTTGATGTTCAGTTTCTGAATAAATAATTTAAATAAGTTTGCTTGTGAGTTTTTCTGAATATCTAACAACGCAAAATAGTTGCAAGCTTTTAAAAAAATTTACGACCAAAAACTGTAGAGTTCAACGCATTCGATTGTTTTTAATATCAACTTCTTCACTGAACAATAAAAGTAGGACATTGTTCTGCAGATATGGTCGTTACCTCTGGTTAAGCATTACTAAGTTTACAACATATTTACAACAAGTGAGCAAGCTGCTTTCTGCTCATTAATCTTACGAGTTCTACTCTAAACGAAACAAATCATTAAATATTAAACAGTGATGGTGTCGGTATGTTGCGTCATTGTTGTATCTGTCTTACTGGCTCTAGCAGACTGGACAAGCTGCTTTCAAACGCTCTGGGTCACACGTTAATTTCAGTCGACAGATGACAAGTGGTGCAAACAAAAATAGTCAAAATATCAGAGAGATAATGTTTGAAATTTGAACGAGTAAAAGAGCAACTGATAACAACGTGAACAAATAAAGCACATAGTGAGTTTTTTGCTGGATAAAAATATTAGAAAATATACCAAAGACAAAAATGGGACACCATTAAATTTTTGCAAGAAATATTTTTGCATCTTTTTTTTAATAATTTAACGGCACTTTTTTTTGATTACTTGTTTGGAAAAATTTCTCCTTTTTTTAAATAATTGAAATTATGAGCATATTTTATTACAAAAATATCACTTCAGTTTTTGTTTCAAATGGTAAAAAAAAAATCCATTTTTGATTTCAGTTTGAGTATTTTTGAGCAATTTTTAATTTTTACACTTTTTATGTACACCTAGACTCACAGAAGAAGGTTGTGGGTGGGGACGAGGCTTGTAACTCTGGCCTTTCTGTGTGGAGTTTGCGTGTTCTACATGTGTATACGAGGGTTTTCTCTGGTTACTCCACCCCAAGGAATGAGTTTGTGTGTGTGTGTGAATGGCCACTGGATAAACAGGCAACCTGTTTGGGTGTATCCTACCTCTCACCTAAAATTAGCCAAAATAGGTTTCCGAATCCTTGCGACCCCGTTAGGAATAAGCTATTCAAGGGACGAACCAAATGTACGCTTATTAGTTCCAAAAAACGTGTTTTGAAAACTGAAAAATTCTCTTGGGTGAAAGTTGTTTATCACTTAAGTTTACAATCTATCTAATTATTTAAAAGTTTTAGTTGTAAATCTTGGAAAATAGGAATAAAAATGTAAAAGTAATTAAATGTTTCATTCAATCATGCAATTAACTATTTCCTTGGTAATTTTGTGACTAAATAGTAAAAACATTTTCAAAAGTTCATATAAAGCTGAAGAGATCAAATATTTGAAGATATATTCAAATTGCTGCATTAGTAACACTTTTTTTTGGCCCATCACAGCTGTTAATCAGCAGGAGAGTGAGCGTAATGAGTAAATTACCCGCTTGTGAAAATCAACAAGTGTGCTCGCTTGTGACCTGTAATTTGGCTAATTTGAGCCAATCTTAGCAGATTGCAGGCTCATCACTCCTATAAATCTAATAGATATGCATTGTTTTACCATCCCGAAGAATATGTCATGACGTGGAATGTAGGTGGAAGGAAGAGGACCCGATTGCAGGACAAGAAACATGGTTTATTTAGTGATGGAGTCCGGTAACGCTGTAACGATAAAAACTCATCAATCGGTGGAATGTCTTTAAAATATTGTTCTAAATGTTTTTCATGGTCAGGCAGCAAGGAAGACATGGCTGGGATGGAAGGTAATCCATTTTAAAGGATTTAAAGGCATTTTAAAGACAGCTGCAAAAAAAGACCTTCAGGTGTCAGAAATCAGGCAGATAAGTGGGAAGCCCCTGGTTCCCTCTGGTGGTGGGCAAGGGAAGGGAACCATGACAGAATAGGGATTTGGGTAATATAATATGACTCATGATACATCGTCAAAAATATTTAGGCCACAGAAAATTAGCCATAAACACGTTTTGATGACGTTAGGTGGGTTTTAAGTGTGGCATACGCTCGTGGCCCAACGCCTGTTGAATACCGATTATGATGGAAAAGCAGGTGTGCCATGCAGTGAAAAGTTTATTCAGAAACAGGACTCTATCTTTATTTTTGCAATGTTTCTTTTTGGGTGGTTTTTGGTGGTAGATTTTAAAAAAAATTAAATTAGGCTGTATTCACCGATTTTTAAGAGACGTCACTATTCAAACAAACAAGGGCTGCTAGAAACAAAATACATGTAAAGATCAAAACTCTGACGGCATCAAAACAGGCAATGTGTTTATTTTACATGTAAAATCTAAGGCGTATTGGATCACCATTCAGCAGCAAGTAATAGCATTGCGTATAGTCTGGCGGGTCGAATTTTGCCATGCGGTAAGATTTGACTTGATGTGCATCAAACACAACCAAGCATTCATGGTAGATAGGGCAAACTCATCCCTGCCGTGCGTCGACCACTTAAATTTAATACGGTAAAAGGAATGCAAGCCATACATTTTGTCCACATGTGGCCTTTAAAGTTTAGTGTAACATTTTTCGTTAATGTTATATATGCTTAAAATTGAAAATGGAGGAGGTTGAGCAAATAATGACGAGAACATCCTGAGAACTTTGCTAGTTAGTGACACAATTCATTTTTTCTTCTTAGAGCAAACAATATTTTGCAGCATGAGGCAGTAGTGTTCCGTTCCGTCATCTTCCGTTTGTTCCGGGGTCGGGTCACTGGGGCAACAGCCTCAAACGGGAAGCCCGGGCCTCTCTCTCCCCGGCTGCATCCTGTAGCTCACCTGGAAGGATCCCAAGTCGTTCCCCGGCCAGCTGTGAGACATAGTCTCTCCAGCGGGTCCGGGGTCTGCCCCTTGGTCTCCTCTCGGTGGGACGTGCCCAAAACACCTCGCCCGCGAGGAGCTCGGGGGGCATTCCGACCAGACGCCCGAACCACCCCATCTGGCTCCTCTCGACCTGGAGGAAGAGCGGTTCGACACCGAGTAGTGGCAGTAGTGTTGATTTTGCAAAATTTCTTTGGAAAAGCACTTTAATTAATTTTTCTGTCTTGTACAAACGGCTTAATATTCAACAAAGAACATATCGATCCGAAAATTATTCTGAAATTTGAACATGTAAATTTTGGCTTTCATGATTCTAAAATATTGATTCATTTTAACATAATTATATTTGACAAATTCTATATCCATAAATGCACATTTTCAGCAACTTTAATGTTTTACCATCATAATTAAACAAATTACAATGAAAAAAATATTTCTTTCATTTCATGGAAACAGTCTGATCTTGCTTGAATGGGGATTGTTCAGTCAGGCCCCGCCCACATGTAGCCGGGTATTTTTGAAAACGCATATATTTTTATCCGTTTTGACCTGCCGTCCACACAACAACGGAGATTTTTTTCACTGAAGACCGGCGCTTTTGAAAACTCCGGCCAAAGTGGAGATTTTGGAAAACTCCGTCTTTGTGTTTGCGTGTGGATGTGCGAAAACGGAGATTTGTGTTTTTATGCGTCACTACCTGCGACAAGTAATGCACATACGTCATTCGTGTGCGTCCTTGTTTGGATCGCAAACAAGGTTTGGGCAGCATGGACCCAATCTATATTTTTCTGTGTTTTATTAACTTTATAGTCGATGACGACTTTTAAAAACAATTCCATCTCCCTGTCGGTCCACACAAATGAGATGCCTGGCGCCACGTTTCAGGTTTTGCGGAAATGACGACAGAGGTGCTCTGATTGGACAGCTCAGAACTTACGTTTACATCAATACTGCCCACTACTGGTCTGGCATGCTCATAACCGCACTCAGAAGTGTATTTATACGGCTCCGTGTGGACGCGGATATTTTGAAAACGGTTATGTGTGGACGCGAGCGTTTTCCTAAAACGGAGGACAGCAGATATGCGTTTTCAAAAATACCCGACTACGTGTGGACGGGGCCTCAGTCTACGGTGGATGGGTACTTTTTTTAAAATGCAATCAGTCGTTCCTTACAGACTAGGACTGCATGGGTATGCGTAAAGCCCCTGAACAATTTGTGCAATCCAGAAAGCAGAGAATAAAAACAAACTTTCCCCATCCGCAGCGGAGCGACCACGTCTTTCCCCCCAAATAAACTGCCTGATCACTGTTTTCGTTCTGGCTTTAAATTCTCAATCTTGTGAATCATTGGTGATCATTTTGCATGGTTGATCTCTTTTTTTTGACTGAATTACAAAACATGGACCTGATTGGTGCTTGTGTTCATGACACTCTGTTCACGGATGGCTATAGTCCCTGGTGCAGTTGCTGTAGTAAAATGAAATTTAAGTGGAGGCTGTATGTGCCGCCCGCCCGCCAGCCTAGCTCATCGTTTATTCTTATCATAATGATTACCAGATATGATCAGGGTAATTATTTTAGTCCTTATCGTCCATATCTGTTCACAATAATATCTGTTGTCACATTTAAAACCTATAAAATAAAACATCTTAAATCATACAAATTGCTTAATAATAAATATAACAATGTTGGGCTACAAAATGAACTAAAATGGAAAAGCAATAATTCAGAACATGCGTTTGCACACATGTGCTAACGTTGGTGCACACATGCATGTGCTCACCTCAACAAGCTGATGCCAGTGCTCTATTGGTTTGCGTGGATTAGCGAGCATGGCTGCCCAGTGCTCCCTTCCAGGACCTTCAGCATCGCTGCCCACACGACACATCCCTATAACCTCGTTGTGACCGATGCTGCAAGGCGAGCAGGCATGAAAGCAAAGATGAAAAGAATAGAGATTTTAAAAAAAAAGAAAAAAGAAACGAGGTGGAGAAGCAGACACAGAAAGAAGGAAGGAATGAAGGAGTCTCATTTATCAACTTTGAGCTCAGGGAAAAGAGAACAAGAGTAAAGAAAGTCTATAGAATAGCAGGTCACAAACACACTCGAGCCCGGAAAAACTCAGTAGGGATTCAGGCAGACGAACAAAAGTACACACCCATAGAGATGCCAAATGGTCGGTAGACTAGATAATTGAGAGCAGTGGTGGATGAAGTACTCACTTTTTGTACTTAAGTAAAAGTACAGATAATTAGGCAAAAAAAATACTTAAGTATAGGTCCACAAAAAAAAAAAAAAAAAGAAGAAAGGAAAGGGGACTAGTCAAGCTATCTCCTAGCAGGGCCAGCATATGGGCACCAAAATGGAGGCAAATTACTCTTATTTTTTAAAATGTTCCGGAGCGGAGGCCCCCAGTCACCTTGTATTGGCTTTGTCAATTACCTAGGGTTCCCGCACCCCCTTTCCTTTAGAAAATTCTAGATCCGCCCCTGCTCTATGTAACGATGGCTCAACTTTTTATTTAGAAGTAAACACAACGAACAATGATCTTCTGTCCCTTTTTAGTTTGTGCTTATAGTTGATGTTAGTTTTTTGGCGATGAATGAATGCGGAAAATGTTTACTTTCGATTCTGATTGGTCCTCGATTCATTACTTCTTCTCCCGATCAACTGCTCCTTTTAATTTTGGCGATGCGGCTTCAAGATGCACTTAAAAAAAAACCGTGTATTTTTCAAATTCCTGAACGAAAATGTAACAAAAACTGTAAAATACACTTTTAAAAAGTAGCGAAGTAAAAGTACAGATATTTGCTCTAAAAATGTAGTGAAGTAAAAGTAAAAAGTACAGGTCTCAAATTTTACTTAAGTAAAGTACAGATACACAATTTTTTTACTTAAGTACAGTAACTAAGTACATTTACTTCGTTACGTTCCACCACTGATTGAGAGTCGGTGCATTTATACACAAACAAATAAAGCAGCCAAATAAATGCTGCAAACAGCAGTGAAATAAATATTGGCCCGTCTTTCTTAATCATTAGCATACATCATGCTTATTCATGAGGTGCCCATTTATGTAGAACAGGAATCATTCACCAGAAGCCTGCTTCTGGAGGGGCACTCACCATGTTTAACACAGCCGCAACACCATCAAAATATGACAGCCCAAAATCAGCATCATGCTGCATGTGCAAAACACGCATTAAATAAACAGCTACTCCACGACAATCATCGGCTTATTCTTAGAGCGCCGGGAGCGCATAAGAGTAAAATAACACCTCGGTTTGCTTACCAGTCATAATCCATCACCGCAATGATGATGGAGACATTTTCTATGTTTTCATTGGGTATGTCAAACACCAGTGCCTCGTTGTACGTTGGATTCAACGTGTTCTTCTTAATAGAGGTCTTCCTCTTTTTTAGCCTTCGGCCGTCACATATCAGGGAGGCCTTCACGTAGGGGTCTGAGAGGAAGAAGGAAAATGAGGAGTTAAAAACAGAAAGAAGTCAAATCAAAAGCAAAGGAGGTAAAAAAGAGAGAGCTAGAGAAGATATGGAGGGGACTCCTGCTAATACGTAGGCATTATGTTCACAGGTATTCACATTTTAAACACATGAAAGGCAAGAAAATCAAGTCACCTTGGAAAAGCTGGATTACAAACGCAAACAGAGAAAAGATAGAACAGTTGTGTGTGAGTGTAACATGAACAGCTCAGTGTCAGGAGCTGGGGAAATCAGACACACACACGCACACATGTCTCAGGTTTTAAGCATCTTACAGAACTTCAATGACTTCTACATCAATGCTCTGTGAAGGATGCCGAAGAGGGGATAACAAAAGAATAACATTTCTTTGTGCGATGGTATTTACTCATGAATGCGGAGCTAACGCTTTATTTTTTTTTCTTTTGAGCATTGTTTGAACTTTCATTTTGGAGTAGATTTTTCTTTAAAAAGGAAAAATTCCAGCTTTTTAACAAAAAACAAACTTTTAACCTGTTTGATAGAGCATTAATATTATTTTTAGGACGTTTTAACTGCTTACAGAAAATATTTTTACAGATGCTCAATATGTTGAGTTGTAACAATTACGGCTGCAGAAAACGATCAAAATATCTAGTTGCTATTCTTTAATTCTACAATTAAAATTTCAACTTTATATTGAAAATATAGGTGTTTTTTTTATTTAAAATACCATTCGGTAACAATTTTGAAATATCAATTACACCAAATGAATAAAAATAAATCTGCTTCATAATTTTAAGTTCAGAGCAATGGAGAGTGTGGAAAAGAGGTGAAGAAGCGTGTGATCACACATCACACCTGATGCTTTTTCCCACCTGTTCCAGCCTGCCTGCCGCTTCTTCACCTCTTTTCCACACTCTCCATTGCTCTGGACTGTTGATCCTCCTCTTCTTCTCCTTTCGGCATTTCCCTTCAGGGGTCGCCACATCAAATCAGTTTCTTCTATCTAACCCTATCTGCTGCATCCTCTTTGGTCACGCCAACTATCTTCATGTCTTCCTTCACTGTATCCATGAACCTCCTCTTTGGTCTTCCTCTAGTCCTCTTTCCTGGTGGTTCCAAATCCAGCATCCTTCTGCCGATGTACTCTCTCTCTCCTCAGTACATGTCCAAACCATCTCAGTCTGGCCTCTTCTGACTTTATCTCCAAAACCTCTAACATGTGCTGTTCCTCTGATCCTGTCCATCCTGGT
This sequence comes from Neostethus bicornis, assembly GCA_902685375.1. Lineage (NCBI taxonomy): Eukaryota > Metazoa > Chordata > Actinopteri > Atheriniformes > Phallostethidae > Neostethus > Neostethus bicornis. Next base: position 4,966,746 of record LR738556.1, read on the forward strand.
CACTACCAGAGAGATCCTCAGCATCTTCATCTCTGCTACCTCCATCTCTGTTTCCTGTCTTTTCTTCAGTGCCACTGTCTCTAGGCCAAACAGCATGGCCGGTCTCACCACGGTTTTTTACACTTTCTCTTCCATTCTAGCTGAAACTCTTCTATCACACATCACACCTGATACTTTCCTCCACCTGTTCCAGCCTGCTTGAACACGCTTCTTCACCTCTTTTCCACACTCTCCATTGCTCTGGACTGTTGATCCTAAGTACTTAAAATCTTCCACCTTCTTTATCTCTTCTCCCTGTAACCTCACTTTTCCATTTGGATACCTCTCATTCACACACATGTACTCTGTCTTACTCTGACTAATCTTCATTCCTCTTCTTTCTAGTGCAAACCTCCACCTCTCCAGTCTTTCCTCCACCTCTTCGCTCCTCTCGCTACAAATCACAATGTCATCTGCAAACATCATTGTCCATGGGGGTTCCTATCTGACCTCGTCTGTCAGCCTATCCATCACCATTGCAAACAGCACAGGACTCAGGACGCAGATCCTTGGTGCAGTCCCAACTCCACACTGAACTCCTCTGTCTCACCTACAGCACACCTCACCAATGTCTTACAGCCCTCATACATGTCCTACACTGCTCTAACATACTTCTCTATCTCTCCAAACTTCCTCATCCCACAGTTCTGTCTTATTTTGTCAGGTTTTCAATAAACTTTTAAAGCTTTAGCTTTAAAATCTACTAGAATTAAATTAGCTATTTTATCTTAGGGTCATTTTGAGAAACTAAGTTAGATTTTCTCAACAAAATGATCATATAATGTAAAACAACATGGGAAAGTGATAAAGATGAATGTTTTTTTTTCTGTTGGTAATTTTTTTTCCCACCCTGTGTTTCCTGAAGATGTGTGAAAATCCTTTACCTGAGAAACCAGTCAAGTCCATGGCTTTGAGGTTGGTGGCCTTGATGACAGTTGCAGTGAGCCTGCCTGCAGTAGGCAGGTAACACAGGGAGAAATTAAGCTCCCCAAGATCCGCCTTCTCCTGCAGATTATCACAAACACACAAGCGGGGATCAGAAACAGAGATGCTGCGATCACACACACGCTACATCAGAAACAGACGGCTTGGAAAAGCAGGAACTTACACAGATCCTCTTTTGTGATATGATCATCCATGGCCTGAAAAGAACTAATCATGAGTGATGGTGGGTGACAGCAGGAGCCTTAATGTGGACAGGCAGAGTGTTTAGGCAGAGGGGGAAGTGCCGTCACTGGAAATGAATCATATGCCAATCTGTTCAAGTCCCCCGAGTGGAGGAAAGTGTTAATTTGAGGCGACGATTTCCCCGGCCTTTTTATATCTCCTTCCACCCCTTCCATCCACTGATCCTCTGAGGTCTCAGAGGAGTAATAACACAGCAGGTATTCCAGTCACACTGTAGTGCGATGGCTCCTTAGTGGCTTTGAGTCTCACTAATCAATACTTCCCAAAGTGAAACACAAAAAATACGCAGATATGCTGATGCTTTAAACTTATAATAAATTAAATCCCCATGCCAAAAAAAAAAAAAAAATTAAAGCTTTGCTCAATCTAATTTGCTAATAGCCCTCTACGAATATTTCATATAAATCTACTTGGACACTGCCTAATATAAAGTTCGGATTTGGCCAGCAGAGCCTTTCCAGTATTCTATCTCAAGTCTCCTGAGCAGTTTTTTTACATTAATCCAAACTGCAGGCAGAAACAGTTCCAACACATCGTCCGTACACCCGGTGGTCCTTTTATCAAAATGGTTTAAATAATTTTATATCTTTGAAGAAAATAAACATCAAATGATTTTGAATAAAATTACTTAACATAAACAGCTGCCAACGTTAGTCATATGCAGAGATGCACATAATTGGTCCACAAAGGAGCATGTATTGTCAAATTAGATGCAGCGCCACAGATCCATTGCTTTAAGAGCCCTTTTGTGCATCAACATGGCGTGCCAAGTGGCACATCACAGAAAGTAAACAAGAAAACTTTTTTAAAATCTTGAAACACTCTTTTATCACCAAAAACACAAAAAGGGGCATTTTCTAATAAAGTCAAAAATGGTCAAAAATAGTCCTCAAAGACCACGAATAACAGTCTTTTTACGTCCCGGCAAAATAATAATAATTCATTAAAAAAACAGATTTGTATAATGTTTTGGAGGTACAACACAACAGAAAATAAATTCTCTTTTGTCACAACAGGTTGATTCAATCTTAAAACGTGAAAAATTTAAATGTGCATTAAGATCAAACTCACTTTGGCGGCCATATTGGTTCCAGTGTTGACTCAGCTTTTGAAAAAGACCCAACATGTTTTTTAAAAAATGAGCATAAAGTCCACATTCAGAACAATAACAAATGTACATGTGTTGGGTTGGGCTATGCCGGCTCTTTTTTTTGGTCCAGTCCGGTTGGGCGATTTCTTTTAACAATCATACCGTAAATCACCAAAACCCATTATTTGATCTGATAAAATACTTTCAAAAGATTTTAACCATTAAACATACTTTTTAAAAATTTTTGGTGAGGCATTAGCTCAGTGGTAGCATGTCCACACTTGGATCAAGAGAAGCCGTTTTGATTTACACTAGGCCAAGGGTGGGCAAACTTTTTGGTTTTTGAGTTCTAACATTTGACCAGGGGGGCGGAACAGGAGCAGACAGATAGCATGCTTTGGTAACTGCTAGATTAGACCGATAGAATGGTGCGCTAGATTTTAAACAAGCAAACTAAATGTTACATAAAGAGCGTTAAATTTCAAATCTAGCGGCACTAGGTTTGAAATCTAGTGTGATAGCGCTAAAAACGTGCCTTTAGTGGCGCTAGGTCTGAAATCTAAGCGCTTGATGTAACATTTTGCTTGTTTTAACATCTAACATGTTTGTTTACGTGCGTGTATTGTCCCTGATGGCTTTCCATATCTGTGCACACTGTTTTATTTCGACAGCGTGCCCTTCCCAGCAACACACACATTTTAATGGGAGCAGTGTTGTTGTATCTTTGGCACCATCTAGTGACAAAACATCAGAATTACAGAAAAATAAAACATTAACAAGGTTTATGTATTTAATTTTTCAAGTTCAGCAGGCCGGATTAAAACGTTTAACGGGCCGCATGTGGCCTGTGGGCCATAGTTTGCCCATGGCTGCACTAGACCCATACCTAAGTGTTGTTGGAGAAGACACCTAACACCAGTTATACCCACTATTGATGCTGTCATGGCTGCCTGCTGTGCTGCAATGCAGCAGAAGTAATTTTTCTATTGAGGGATGAATATAGTACAATAAACTAAAAATATTTTGCAGATGTATTTTTAAATGAATAAATGTTTTTGCTATCAATTAATTGACCATGCCGCAATAGACTGGCAACCATTTCAGGGTGTACCCAGCCCCTTGCCTTGAATCAGCCAAGATGGGCTCTGGCAGATGGTTAAGAAGGTGACTGACTGACTAATTGACCATGTGTCCGTTTTTTAGCCAATGTGGAATACAGGTTACAACTCGTGTGATTAATGAGCTCCAAGTCACGTCCCTTGTTGCTCATCTGAGTACTAGACCAAAAGAAAAATTATGAGCACCCCTGCTGACAGTCATTGTTTTTGGAAGACCACACTCACCTCCATTATCTCAATGCTTCTATATTTGGTTCCTAAGTTTTTTATCTGCCTACAAAGAAGCTTTTTCAACATTAAAAGGCTGGACTGATTAAAAATTAAGTCTATTTTTCTTAATAAAATGTGCCTGTGCTGTGGATCTCTCTTTCATGTGGATCCCCACGAGGTTTCTTATTTTTTCCCCACTGATGTTTTTTTTTAGGAGTTTTTCCTCACCGAGAAGGAGAGTCTAAGGGCATAAATGTGCTAGACTTGTTTAGTTAGCATTTGTTAGTTATTTTTCTTGTTGTGTATTTGTGTTAATACATTCCTCTTTTTCTTGTGAAGTCCATTGAGACGGAAATTCTGTGATTTTGGGCTATACAAATAAAATTGAATTGAATTGAATCGTGCTGTTTAACAGTAATGCTATATTTTGCGATCCATATTAGTGTCTGTAATTTTCAGTACTCACAGTTTTTCAACTTTTATGAGCATCCTGTGAATCATCATAACTATTTGCATTTCTAATTGATTTACTGAAGCTCGCAAGAACTCAATAAAACAGATAACTTGAGGAGAAATTTGCACTTTAAGACATATGCGTGTGCCATGAGAACATTTGAAGCACTTTGCTGCATTTTTATTAGGCAGACTTTACCTTGAGGGAGGTTTCTAATTGGCCTTAAATTAATTATACAACATGATAATGAACTCAAGTAAACAAGCGGCATCATAAAGAGCTGCCGCTGGCCCCCGAGAGGAGCTCAGAGTCCTACAGCAGATGGTCTGACCCCACCGGAACCGGCATGCTAAACTCATGGAGTGAGTCTGGGATTAACAGGAAGAGCAAGAAGCACCGTAGACATGAATCCACAGAGGAGTTGAACAAGATGTTTGCAACAAGTCTAGCACCGACAGTCCAGCTGTGCAGGTGTCCACTTCACAACTGGTTAACTCTGCTTCTTTGTTCAGTAGCTTCATTCTGCAGGTTTTAGGGGTAAAACCTGCAGAGATGTGAATAAATTCATTTTTGTCATGTTTCTTAAACATGCTTGATATTATGAATATTTTGTGTGTATTTCTTGCTGGAAATCTTTTAAAACAAAGATTCAGCAACATTTTATCCTGGTTTCTAAGACTTTCCCCCTGAAATTAGAAAAATAAACAGATTTTTTTTCAACATTTATGGAAAAATGAATAAAATAATGAAAACATAAAATAACAAGGTAAAGAACAAAAACCAGAATAAGAACAATAACAAGAAGAAATAACAAGAACTAGAAAATATGATCACATTAGTCCTGTGCTAAAGTCTCTGCACTGGCTTCCTGTGGCTCAGAGAATAGACTTTAAAGCTGCTCTGATTGTGTTTAAGTCTCTCCATGGTCTAGCACCAAAGTACATCTGTGATATGTTAGTACCTTATGAACCATCTAGAACTCTGAGGACCTCCGGGACCGGCCTCCTGCTGGTGCCTAGAGTCAGGACTAAACGTGAACCATCTAGAACTCTGAGGACCTCCGGGACCGGCCTCCTGCTGGTGTCTAGAGTCAGGACTAAACGTGAACCATCTAGAACTCTGAGGACCTCCGGGACCGGCCTCCTGCTGGTGCCTAGAGTCAGGACTAAACATGAACCATCTAGAACTCTGAGGACCTCCGGGACCGGCCTCCTGCTGGTGCCTAGAGTCAGGACTAAACGTGAACCATCTAGAACTCTGAGGACCTCCGGGACCGGTCTCCTGCTGGTGTCTAGAGTCAGGACTAAACGTGAACCATCTAGAACTCTGAGGACCTCCGGGACCGGCCTCCTGCTGGTGCCTAGAGTCAGGACTAAACGTGAACCATCTAGAACTCTGAGACCTCCGGGACCGGTCTCCTGCTGGTGCCTAGAGTCAGGACTAAACATGAACCATCTAGAACTCTGAGGACCTCCGGGACCGGCCTCCTGCTGGTGTCTAGAGTCAGGACTAAACATGAACCATCTAGAACTCTGAGGACCTCCGGGACCGGCCTCCTGCTGGTGTCTAGAGTCAGGACTAAACATGGAGAATCTGCATTTCAATTTTATGCTGCAAAAGTCTGGAACAAACTTTCTGAAGCCGTGAGACAGGCCTCTACTGTGACGATGTTTAAATCGAGACTGAAAACACTTCTGTTTAACTGTTCTTTTGATTAATTACTCTTTTTTTTATATGTTTTGATTATGTTATTTATTTTTTAAACTTTTTGATTCTATGTTTTGTGATTTTAATGCATTTTTTTTCCTTCTTGTGAAGCACGTTGAATTACGTTTTGTATGAATTGTGCTACAAATAAATTTGTAACTTTATTTACCATGGTCCTCGCCCGGAAAAGGGTGGAATGCCCCCTGCGGGTCAGAGACAGGGTCCTGCCCCAAGTGGAGGAGTTTAAGTATCTCGGGGTCTTGTTCACGAGTGGGGGAAGGATGGAGCGGGAAATCGACAGGCGGATCGGTGCGACATCAGCAATAACTAGGATGCTGCATCAGTCCGTTGTGGTAAAGAGAGAGCTGAGCCGAAAAGCAAAGCTCTCGGTTTACAAGTCGATCTACGTTCCAACCCTCACCTATGGTCACCAGCTGTGGGTGGTGACCGAAAGAATGAGATCGCGGGTACAAGCGGCCGAAATGAGCTTCCTCCGCAGGGTGGCTGGGCTCTCACTCAGAGATCGGGTGAGGAGCTCTGCCATCCGGGAGGAGCTCGGTGTCGAGCCGCTCCTCCTCCAGGTCGAGAGGAGCCAGATGGGGTGGTTCGGGCATCTGGTCAGGATGCCCCCCGAGCGCCTCGCGGGCGAGGTGTTTCGGGCACGTCCCACCGGGAGGAGACCAAGGGGCAGACCTCGGACCCGCTGGAGAGACTATGTCTCACAGTTGGCCGGGGAACGACTTGGAATCCCTTCAGGTGAGCTAGAGGATGCAGCCAGGGAGAGAGAGGCCCGGGCTGCCCGCTTGAGGCTGTTGCCCCCACGACCCGACCCCGGAACAAGCGGAAGATGACGGAACGGAACGGATAAAGTTGCCTTGCCTAAAAAAACAACCTCGCACTTAAGTATGATATCTGAACACTGGACTGCGCGGTGAGCAAACAGCAAGAAGTTTGGGGTTCGGGTCCAAGGCTTGAAACACTGGTCCTTCTGTGTGGAATTTGCATGTTCTGCCCGTGTGTTTTTTCCGGGAACTCCGATTTCCTTTCACCCTCCAAAAACATAAATATTAGATAGCTTAGCCGCTACAAAATTGTCCCGTGGAATGAATGTGTGTCTATGGATGCGATGTGTGGTTTTGCAGCAGACTGGCGACCTGTTTGGGGTGTATCCTGCATCTCGCCTACTATCAGCCGGGATAGGTTTTGGCAACCCCTGCAACCACATTAAGATAAGTTGTTTAGAAGAGGAAAAGAATCTGAATACCGGGCGGGTTTTGATGAGGGAGAAATGTCTTTTTAAAAACTAGTAACCCCCCAAAAAGGCATCCATAATGCATCCCTTTATGACGTATGACCTGTATCCACAGAGTTGCTTGGTTACAGAACTGAATAGATCTCTCATAATGCCTCGTTTTTTAACAGATTATTTCACTCTGCTGTTCATACTCGTCATAAATTTGTGGGTTTATGACTGTTTGTTGAATAAAAACATCTTTTTATTTCTCTTTTATCCAGCTTGCTTTTAAATTTTTTTATTTGTTTTATTTCAAACATCTGCTTCAGTCATTTTTTTACCTCAGATTGTATTTTATATCTCTAGCAGCCACAAAACCACAACATGGCTCATTTAAATTTAATACCTATATTTTCCCACAATCTCTACTGCAGAGAATTTGTGTGGGGTCTTACCGCGGTGCCCTCCACGATGTCCCTCCAGATAGGTTTGTCCCCGCTGCCTTCGCTGTAGTCCAGCAGGTTATCTACCACAACCTGACCTATTAGATCGTGTCTGGAGAAGCGGTCGAAGTCATACACGGAGAAATGCAGCTTCCTGGAATGTAACTCGTTCAGCGGCACGCCGAACTGGAACGTCTCGTTGAACACTGGATTTAAGGTCTTTCTGTGGACCTGGGAGACAGAAAGACTCAGTGAAACAAACATGTTAATCTGTAAATATTCTATTTAATTTGATTTTTGAAAAAGATATGAGAGACTATTTCACAGTTGTTGCACCAAACAAATTAAACAGATCCAATTTAAATCAGCATGTATCTGGGATTTATCCTAAACACAGTCAGAGGATGTTTATCAAGCTTCAGATGCTGATTTAAAAAGATAAAATATCAAATTTTAAATGATCCATCCTGAAAGCTGTTTCACATTTCTAAACAGGAAGAAAACTAGAGAAAGTCAACATCAAGAAGTCCAATAAAACGGCTCTGCCTCTCCGCCTGTCCTCCTATCTCACATAATGCATTAATTATGAATGGTTCAGGTCTACGTCATATTTGAACAGTGGTGGATGAAGTACTCACTTTTTGTACTTAAGTAAAAGTACAGATAATTAGTCAAAAAATTACTTAAGTAAAAGTAAAAGTACCAATAAAAAAATTTACTTAAGTAAAAGTACAAAAGTAGTTGGTGTAAATTGTACTTTTTAAGTAAAAAGTAAAAGTATTCGACCATAATTCAAATGTTATTTGGTGTGCTTTAGAGTGTCACCATGGTAACCAGGATAAATACTCTGCAGGGGTGTGACCCCCCCTCTCCCGCCTCTTTTTGTCCACAAAAAAAAATAAAAGGAAAGGGGACAAGTCAAGCTATCCCCTAGAAGGTCCAGTGAATGGGCCGCCAAAATGGAGGAAAATGATACTTATTTTTAAAATGTTTTGGGGGGAGGCCCCCAGCTTTGTCAAAGCCCCACCCCCCTTTGGAAAATTCTAGATCCGCCCCTGCTCTGTGTAATGATGGCTCAAGTTTTTTATTTAGAAGTAAACACAACGAACAACGAACTTCTGACTCTTTTTAATTTGTACTGTATTTGATGTTAGGTTTTTGGCGCTGAATGAATGCGGAAAATGTTTCTCGATTCATGACTTCTTCTCCCGATCAACTGCGTCTTTTCATTTTGGCGATGCGGCTTCAAGATGCGCTAAAAAAACCTGTGTATTTTTCAAATTCCTGAACAAAAATGTAACAAAAAATGTAAAACACACTTTTAAAAAGTAGTGAAGTAAAAGTACAGATATTTGCTCTAAAAATGTAGTGAAATAAAAGTAAAAGTACCGGTCTTAAATTTTACTCAACTAAAGTACAGATACACAATTTTTTTACTTAAGTACAGTAACGAAGTACATTTACTTCATTACGTTCCACCACTGTATTTGAAGCAGTCATATAGTATGTGTAAAGTTCACATGACCCTTAAAACCTAATCAGTTCATCGATAAGTGGTACTAAGTAACTGTAGGCAGTTTCATTAAAAACTCTTCTCTGGTTTGGTAGAAGAAATTGAGACTTTGATCTTTGAATTTTGAATGTTTTCTTTCACATGAACCTCAAAATGTAATCAGTTGATTCATAGTTGGTATTGAGTTAAACTCATTTTTCCTCTTTTCATCAATAAAAGAGGACCATAGACGTATCCAAATTTCAATGTGGGCATATGAATGTGTTTCCTCCTCTGCAAACCAGCTTGGTTATTTTTGACCCAGGTACAAGCGGCCAAAATGAGCTTCCTCCGCAGGGTGGCTGGGCTCTCACTCAGAGATCGGGTGAGGAGCTCTGCCATCCGGGAGGAGCTCGGTGTCGAGCCGCTCCTCCTCCAGGTCGAGAGGAGCCAGATGGGGTAGTTCGGGCATCTGATCAGGATGCCCCCCGAGCGCCTCGCGGTCGAGGAGTTTTGGGCACGTCCCACCGGGAGGAGACCAAGGGCCAGATCCCGGACCCGCTGGAGAGACTCACAGCTGGCCGGGGAGCGACTCGGGATCCTTCCGGGTGAGCTGGAAGATGCAGCCGGGGTGAGAGAAGCCTGGGCTGCCCGTTTGAGGCTGTTGCCCCTGTGACCCGACCCCAGAACAAGCGGAAGATGACAGAACGGAACGGATAGCATCCCGTTCTTCAACCAAGATTCAGCAAAATTCTAATACCTATTTTTCACCCATTCTGCATGTAAAATTCAAAATCTAAGCCAAAACCATCCAAATAGGTTAATATCTGAAGTAGTTTTGTTCTCAGTCACAGTCCTATTAAAAGAGTCAAATTTGTACCCAAAAAGGAAGAGATTTTGTTCATTATCTGGGTCTAAATCTCTGGCGTGCCTGTTCATGAATTAGATTTCAGTCATACATCTATAACTTACACCCCACATGTTTAGTGTGTGGAAGTAATAATATCTTCACAGTTAATTAAATGTACTCACACATCAGATTTAACACAATTGACAAAGCTAATAACTAAACTAAACAGATCTAGGACATCCCTCTGCTTGGATTAGGGCCGCCCACTCAGTTTTTGCACTCAAGCTTCTAATAAAATGAAAAAATTCTGAAGATCTACTGACAATTTAAAAAAGTAAAATATTTTAGGGCGGCACGGTGGGTAGCACAGTGGGTAGCACAGTGGCCTCACAGCAAGAAGGTCGTGGGTTTGAATCCCGAGTGGGGACGAGACTTGAAACACTGTCCTTTTTGTGTGGAGTTTGCATGTTCTCCCTGTGTATGCGTGGGTTTCCTCCGGGTACTCCAGTTTCTTCCCACCCTCCAAAGACATGCATGCTAGGTTGATTGGCCGGTGCCAAATTGCCCCTAGGAATGTGTGTGTGGCCCCACGACAGACTGGCAACCTGTTCGGAGTGTACCCTGCCCCTCGCCTTGAATCAGCCGCGATGGGCTCTGGCTACCTCATAAGGGATAGACGGATAAGAAGGTGACTGACAAACATTTTAGGTGCCAAGATTGAGGCACAACCAGTGGTGGATGAAGTACTCACTTTTTTTACTTAAGTAAAAGTACCAATAAAAAAATCTACTTAAGTAAAAGTGCAAAAGTAATTGGTGTAAATTTGACTTTTTAAGTAAAAAGTGCTGTAGGGTCACAAATAAATACTCTGCAGGGCAGTGACCCGTCCCCCCTCTCCCGTCTCTTTTGGTCTGCAAAAAAACAAGAGGAAAGGAAAGGGGACAAGTCAAGCCATCCCCTTGCAGGGCCAGCAAATGGTCCACCAAAATGCAGGAAAATGACACTTATTTTTTAAAATGTTTTGGCGGGGAGGGGAGGCCCCCAGTCACTCCATATGGGCTTTGTCAATGACCTCACGTTCCCGCCTCCCACCCCATCTTCAGAAAATCCTAGAACCGCCCCTGCTCTTGGCGCGGAAAATGTTTACTCTCGACTCTGATTGAGCCTCGATTAATAACTTCTTCTCCCGATCAACTGCTCCTTTTGATTTTGGCGATGCTGCTTCAAGATGCGCTAAAAAAAAAAAAAAAAAAAACCTTTCGATTTTTTAAATTCCTGCACGAAAATGTAACAAAAAATGTAAAACACACTTTTACAAAATAGCGGAGTAAAAGTACAGATATTTGCTCTAAAAATGTAGTGAAGTAAAAGTAAAAAGTATCGGTCTCAAATTTTACTTAAGTAAAGTACAGATACACAATTTTTTTACTTAAGTACAGTAACAAAGTACATTTACTTCGTTACGTTCCACCATTGGGCACAACACAAACAGGCAGAGGAGAATATCGTGATATTTCTCACTAAACAACCCAGGTCAAAATTTCACACTGAGAGTTGATTACGTGCTTATTTTTTTTAACCCCAAACACCATAAGATCTACCATAACTTTCTATTGGTTGGTTGGATTCAAACATGAAGCACAAAGGCATAAAAATTATTTAATTAAAAGCAGTGGTGGAACGTAACGAAGTAAATATACTTCGTTACTGTACTTAAGTAAAAAAAATGTGTATCTGTACTTTACTTAAGTAAAATTTAAGACCGGTACTTTTACTTCACTACATTTTTAGAGCAAATATCTGTACTTTTACTCCGCTACTTGTTTTACATTTTTCGTAACATTTTCGTTCAGGAATTTGAAAAATACACGTTTTTTTAGCGCATCTTGATGCTTCATCGCCAAAATCAAAAGAAGCAGTTGATCGGGAGAAGAAGTAATGAATCGAGAAACATTTTCTGCATTCATTCAGCGCCAAAAACCTAACATCAAATCTAGTACAAATTAAAAAGAATCAGAAGATCATTGTTTGTTGTGTTTACTTCTAAAAAAAAGGTTGAGCCATCATTACACGGAGCAGGGGCGGATCTACAATTTTCCAAAAGGGGGTGGGGCTTTGACAAAGCCAATATATCGTGACTGGGGGGCCTCCCCTCCCCCCCAAAACATTTTAAAAAATAAGTGTAATTTTCCTCCATTTGCGGCCCATTCACTGGCCCTTCCAGAGGATAGCTTGACTTGTCCCCTTTCCTTTTAATTAATTAATTAATTAATTTTTTTTGTGGACCAAAAGAGGCTGGTCACACTCCTGCTGAGTATCTATCCTGGTTACCATGGTGACACCCTATAGCACAAAAAAATAACATTTGAATTATGATTGAATACTTTTACTTTTTACTTAAAAAGTACAATTTACACCAACTACTTTTGTACTTTTACTTAAGTAGATTTTTTTATTGGTACTTTTACTTAAGTATATTTTTTGCCTAATTATCTGTACTTCTACTTAAGTACAAAAAGTGAGTACTTCATCCACCACTGATTAAAAGAGTAGAAATGTTCATGTTTGTCAAAGATGCTGAACTGTCCCAAAACGCACTGTAGCTCAAGTTTCTGATTTCATCCAGTTTTTGACTTAGTTTGGAGTGGACAGTTAAATCATTTCTTCCTTTTAAAATACTGTTTAATCCTTTTTTCTGAATAAACATGAATCCCTAAGACGTGAACAGAAAGTTTTTTGTTAAAGTATTGCTCGGAAATAATCATTTTGGTTAGAGAAGGTAATGCTAAGCTAAGCAAGCCCCGAGCTAACAATGATCTTTTAAATTGTAAAAAAAAGGATTACATTTCTATTTATCTTAATGAGCTTTTAAAGACAATATAACACTAATAGTTGTATTTCCTGTGTGTTTTAACAAAGTTTACTGAATAATAAGTTTTTTTTGTAACAATAATGATTAGCTTTGTGCTGTTACAATGTGTTAGCACAGCATTTACAATCTAAACTGTTCTAAAATCTGCCATTTAAAATGTTTTAGATGCAAATACAAATTCAATGGCTTGCAACTTTTTATTGTTGTATTTCCTCTGAAGTGCTTTTTTTTTTATTTGGCTATATTAGAACATTTACTGTATACAGGGGCGGATCCAGTGCTCACCCGACCCACCCTCCTTTGGTCCACAAAATAAAAAAAAAAGAAGAAGAAGAAAGGAAAGGGGACTAGTCAAGCAATAGTCGCTTGCAAAAAGGGCCAGCAAATGGGCCAGCAAAATGCAGGAAAATGTCTCTTAGTTTTCAAAATGTTCTGGGGGAGCCATTGACATACTGGCTTTGTCAATGACCTCACGCCACTTTAGAAAATCCTGGATCCGCCCCAGGTTTATAGACGTATCTAGTAGGCTATAAAGTTATAAGTTTAGTGTCGTCCACATTCCACAAGTTTGCAATATGGCTGTTTTCTATGGAAACCGAGTTCAGATGTCTTTTAACATTTTTTAAGGGTTTCCAACCCTCTGGATTAGCATATCTAAATTTGCCAAAACAGAATTTGTTGTATAGGATATAGCAGATGGGCTTCATCCAGACAGAATTGGAGAGAAAGTAGAGTGAAAGTCCATGAATGATGAGAATCATGGGTAAAAAGTTTAGATAATGAGCATAAATGGTATCTGCTAAGATCTAGAATTGAGTTAACCATCCATCAGGATCCACAGTTTTTATTATTTTAGCCTATTTGTGTTATAACAGCACATTTCTTCCAGTATTTTTCATATGCTTGTGTATCCCAGCATGACCCTTTCACTGCTCTCTTCTTGCCTCCAGCTAATAGTATTACTGCCCTATAATTAATAAATAGCCACTTGATGGTAAAGGAGACACATAGAAACCCTGCGTGGTTCATTCTTTCATCCAGTTCTTCGACTCAAGCTGTTCAATAAGTATATTACTCAAACAGTGCATAATTACATTGCCGTAATCCATACAGTTGCCTTTTTATGAAACAATTATTTTCACATCTGAGTCTTCTCATTGATTATTGCATACCCGTCACAGATGTGAGCTAAGTGTTTTCTATGAGGATTGATTAAAAAACTCTCTAGCTTGTTTTGACTTGACTTGAGACCATATTAACGATGCATCAGAGCTGGAAAATACTTTTTGAATAAGAAACTTTTTTTCTTTAACAAAAAGAAGAAAATAGGAGTTTTTTTTCATGTGAAAGCATCTCCACAAAAATGCAAAGTTATGCCGAAGGACTCGTTGGATTTTTTTTTTTTTTACAGTGTGTCTTGTGGCTTTTATCGGTTAAGTAATCAAAAGTGTATAAAAAGCAGATTTTCCTGAGGGCGGAAAACAAAACCATATTGGGTCAGAGAATCTCTTCTTGAAAGCACTCATTGTTTATGGGAAAAATCTTTGATCAGAGATGGGACTCAGCAGGTAGCTTTTTCCCTCTTTCTTTTTTACTATTTCTTTTTTTTATCAATGTCAAAATGCTCCATTTCCCACTAGTTTTCTCAAAAAAACAACCATGAAACCAAAACGACATCCAATCCAAAGCGCTATCGGAAATTCAGTTGGAGTTTCACTGCTTTGCTTACACACAGAATAAATCATACATACTGTGCATCCCAGAAAACTTTATTTTAAATGGATCTACATTGTCTTAAAATAAGCTTTTCAGGGGCTCGTTTAAATCTTAAGAAGTAGTTTGATTATTAGTGTTGCATGCTTTGCTGAAATGTCCTTGAGCAAATAACAAACTTAACCACAAGGAATAACGATGTGCTTCAGAGAGAAATTTTTTTTTTTTTTTTTTTACAAATGTTCTCCAGGGTTAAAGAATCAAACTCCAACTAAATCTAACCAACTAAGTTTAATTTTTTACAACTTCAAATTTTAATTCAGTTGAAATTTTCCAACAAAAATGAAATAACTACCACACATTCTTATTTGGGGGGGAGGCGTTGGCTCAGTGGTTAGAGCATTCAACCGCGGACCGGAAGTCAACCAGATGTTCGCGGGTTTGCATCTCACTCAGTGCATGTCTAAGGTCCTTGGAGAAGACATTTAACCCCCCGTTTCTCCCACTGTTGGCGCCGTTGTGGCAGCCTATTGCGGTGTAGGAGTGCAACAAATGTGGGATGACTAGAGTGAGTAAAAATTCAAATAAAATTATTTCCTTCCGCATGTTCTGCAGATGCTTTTGCTTTTAGATTTTCTCCACTAGATCAAATTTAATTTTATACATTACGGTTTAATGGCCGAACTTTAATTCAGCCATTTAAATTCAGCCCTTTCACTGAGCTACTGTCTTGAGGGGGGAGACGGTAGCTCAGTGGTTAGAGCGTTCGCCCATTGACCGGAAGTCAACCAGAAGTTCGCAGGTTTGCATCCCATTGAGAGCACGCCTAGGGTCCTTGGAGAAGACACCCAACCCCTGTTTCTCCCACCATTGGCGCCGTTGTGGCAGCCTACTGCGGCGTAGGAGTGCAACACACAAATTTCCCCCGGTGAGGGATGAATAGAGTGTGTAAAACAAAAAATTAATAAGTCTATCAGAAAAATAATGCCAAATTCTACAGTTGCACATTGTTAGCATCTTTTAAAGTTGCCTAAGATCCTTTTTTCCATCTGCAACTCTAATCTCATGATTGAATTTGCTGTGAAGTACATTGTAATTAAACTGTGACTCACAGCAGAGCTTTTGACAACTTTTGCCCCTGCATGGGTGGCTATGTCGATCCAGCTTATTAGCACTTGATGATTACTTGTTAGCTTTGGATTAAATGTGCAGCTGAAGGAAAAAAAAAACTGTCCGTTTCTAAACCGGAGCAGTGGACTTGTGTCTGACATCTGTTTAGCCTTAACAAATGGGATAAAAGCAGAGCACAATACAAAAGGTGTAAAAATTCAATGTTAATTAGAACCGGATTGAAATTAAACAATCACCCACACTCCTAACAAAGGCGAAGCTGCATTATGCAAATGACTGAAGCGTTCGTGCCTTTCAGTGGCTGAAGGGTTTTTGTTAAATACAGGAGACAGTTTCACAAAAGAGGAAACCAGAAGGGGAACATTTTCAAACCGGTACAGCTTCATTGTCACTGAAAGGCTATATTTTACACTCCACCAACTCAGTGCTCAATTACAACCCTTGAAGTTACAGATTTTCACTCTATTTCATCCTAATATTCTTCAAAAGTACTTGTCATATTTATGGATATAACATCAGAGTTACATTAGTGAGGACACTCTGCTGTCTCCTGGGAATAAATTAAATGAGGTGGAAGAAGGTTTTTTTTAAGAACTAAGAATATATATCTGGGACAGAACATCCCAAAATGTTCTTATTTTTTTATTTAACTGAGCAGAGGTAGCAGACGAACCCACAGGGAGTGGTTAGCGTTGTCGTATTTACAACCCAAAGTAAATTATCTACTGATCAGAACCAAAAACAACACATAACAAACACTTTGATTTCATTTTCCATTTCCATGTTACCTTATTTTTGTCTGAAATTTATCTGAAATCTGAGCGACAGGCGGATCGGTGCGGCGTCAGCAATAACTAGGACGCTGCATCAGTCCGTCGTGGTAAAGAGAGAGCTGAGCCGAAAACCAAAGCTCTCGATTTACAAGTTGATCTACGTTCCAACCCTCACCTATGGTCACCAGCTGTGGGTGGTGACCGAAAGAATGAGATCGCGGATACAAGCGACCGAAATGAGCTTCCTACGCAGGGTGGCTGGGCTCTCACTCAGAGATTGGGTGAGGAGCTCTGCCATCAGGGAGGAGCTCGGTGTCAAGCCGCTCCTCCTCCAGTTTGAGAAGAGTCTGATGGGGTGGTTCGGGCAGCTGGTCAGGATGCCCCTCGAGCACCTCGCTCGTGAGGTGTTTCGGGCACGTCCCACCGGGAAGAGACCGAGACGAAGACCCCGGACCTGCTGGAGAGCTATGTCTCACAGCTGGTCAGGGACCGACTCGGGATCCTTCCAGGTGAACTGGAGGATGGAAGCCTGGACTTCCCATCTGAGGCTGTTGCCCCCGGGACCTGGCCCCGAATAAGCGGAAAACGACAGAACGGAACAGAAATGTTACCTTACCTTCGTCTGAAATTTTTTCTTCCTATCTGGCAGTAGGTAAATCTTCACATATGGGTCCGAGAAGCCATTGGCATCCTTTGCTGGCAGGTCCAAAGCTTTCAGTATCTTCACCACCAACTGCTCCGTACTGACACACAAACATAAAAATGATTCAGCTCAATACCTGAAACACCAACATCGCTGTTTTTTAATACACTAACATATACAGTCAGGAGATGCTTCACACACACACCTGTAAAGAACTGTAGGAGGTTCAGTGTCACTAGAGCAAAGAATAGCAAGAATAGAAACTGTATGTGTGTGTCATCTGTGCAGGTGTGTTATGGTTGCGTTGTCAGCAATTGCATAGCACAGATTTACAGTCTGAGACGGTCGGTCCAAATCTGAGCATGTTAGTCATGTTTAACCCATTGACCTTCAGTCTGAGGTTCTGGTGGTCGTGTGATGAGCAGAACAGTGGGCTTTTTGGGCTAATAGAAAATGTGGTAGAATTTTTTGATCATTTACATAAACAAAACAAAGACAGTTGCATGCTTTTAACAAGCACAAACAAGTCCAAAAGATTTTTGGCTGAAGTCAATGTTAACGCCTAAGCTAGTTAACATCTAAGTAGACCTCACAACTAATTCCAAAGCTGACAAAAAAAGAAAATGTGACACAAAACTGGTCACACCAGCCTGTCAAGACCTCAGAAGCCAAAGGCGGCTGGGCTTGGGGAGTACTTGGATGGGAGAGCGCTGCAACCTTAGGTGCCACAGTGCGATGGCCGTTGAGATAAAATTGTCGCTGTGTTCCTGGACAAGACACTTCACCAACATTACCAGGATGTTGTGTGTGTGGGTGCTTGGTTGGTGATGGCCAGGGGTCAATGGCGCAAAAATGGCAGCCTTGCTTTTGTCAGTTTGCCCTAGGGCAGCTATGGCTACAACAGTGGCATACCATTATCTGGTATGGAGTGAATGAATTAAGCATATAAGAAGTGTCTTTGAGCGTCCTCAAAAAGCACTAAAGATGCCACTAAAGATGCCCGGATGTGCCCGAAACACCTCGCTCGCGAGGCACACGGAGGCATCCTGACCAGATGGGTGAGGGTTGGAAGGTAGATCGACTTGTAAATCGAGAGCTTTGCTTTTCGGCTCAGCTCTCTCTTTACAACGACGGACCGATGCAGCGTCCTAGTTATTGCTGATGCCGCACCGATCCGCCTGTCAATCTCCCGCTCCATCTTTACCCCACTCATGAACAAGACCCCGAGATACTTAAACTCCTCCACTTGGGGCAGGATCCTGTCCCTGACCCGCAGGGGGCATTCCACCCTTTTTCGGGTGAGGACCATGATCTCGGATTTGGAGGCTCTAATTCCCATCTCGGCCACTTCACACTCGTCAGCAAATCGATCCAGTGAGAGCTGGAGATCACGGTCCGATGAAGCCAACAGGATCACATCATCCGCAAAAAGCAGAGATCCGATCCTGAGGTCACCAAACCGGATCCCTCCAACGACTCGGCTGTGCCTAGATATTCTGTCCATAAAGGTGATGAACAGAATCGGTGACAAAGGGCAATTTTCAATACTATGAATTCCTCCTCCTCTTACTCCCCATTCAAACCCCCTCTCTTGGTGTTTGAGAAGAAGGAGAGCAGTATCTGAATGGAGCAACGGAGCACAAAAATATAAAAGAACAAAAAAGGTTTAAAACATGTTTTAACATTATTTTTTTAAGCTTTCATACATTTACTTGAAATAATTTGTGAGGTTTCCTATTCAGTATTCAGATACTGAACCAATGTCAGGTTGTTCTTCGAAAAAAAAAATTGGGGGGGATTTTTATGTCATGTCAGGCAGGGATACTCAGAGAACATTCATGGGCTTAACTGGTAAGAAGATTTGTTACCCACAGTCCTCCTTGTCACTGTGAAATAATTGTGAGAAAGTCATATACAAGTTATCTTGAAAAAAATGTCTTCTATCGAGTGTTTATGGTCCACCAGGAGCAGTTCGGTTTCCACATATAAGGTCAGCGAGTTATTTTATGCTTTAGATGCAGCAGTTTGCTTCTAAAGTAGCTCCAGCTGGCTGTAAGTGTCCTTCATCATGGATTATAGCACTTTGCTTTCATCTTCTACCCTCCCACCATCCTAACCAGCATGGCCAACAAGTACAGAGCTGTTCTGAGGTGCCTCAGTAAAAGTGGCAACAAATGCAGGCTGCAGGAACATGTACTCCTGATCAGTGCATCTGGTTGTACATCGACCAGGATCATTAAACAACATAAGAAGCCAGTTTATGTTTAACGTGTATTTTTTTTCTTTTGATCTGATAGAAAATTTTACATTTTTACATTAAAACAAATTTCCTCAAGGATTTGAATGGGTCGCCTTCTTCGGGCAAACACAGACACAAACAACCATCCAAAAAAGAAATATTAGGAGCAATAATAATTCTAAACTTGTGTTTTTCGGCTGAGCAGGATGAAGAAACCAGCAAATGAAGGATATACTCAAACCTAATCTGTTAGGATGTAGGGGTGCTGGACACACGCGCAGAACAGTTTGCAGTTTTTAACAAGACACAGATTTGTTCCCGAAGCTCAACTGAAATATACCCACAAGCAAGGCAGATCTCAGCAGGTCACAAACCATTTTAGAAACTCTAACTGAGGAAGACCTGTAGGTAAGTGTTTGGAACAAGATAACCTCTCAACCAATGAAGGACAAGACCCGTTAAATACAGACCAAAAGGAGAGACAATAAGACACAGGTGAGACACATTAGGAAGGAACAGTTAATCACCAGAGGAAGGGAGAACATGAGGAGAGGAAGTCAATGCACCCGAAACAAGAGGGCAGTCAGTATTTCAAAATAAGACAGGAAGCAACCCTAAAAAACAACTAAACCCCCGGCCAAGACCTGAAACCCTGACATGATGACAGATAACTATGACTAACTATGAGGTCATAATGAGATTAACTAGGCATAACTAGTTAATAGCAATAAATAAATAAATAGTAAATAGCAATAACTAGGACGTTGCATCGGTCCGTCGTGGTAAAGAAAGAGCTGAGCCGAAAAGCAAAGCTCTGGATTTACAAGTCGATCTACATTACTACCCTCACCTAGGGTCACGAGCTGTGGGTGGTGAATCGCGAATACAAACGGCCGAAATGAGCTTCCTCCGCAGGGTGGCTTGGCTCTCACTCAGAGATCGGGTGAGGAGTTCTGCCTTCTGGGAGGAGCTCAGTGTCGAGGTGCTCCTCGTCCAGGTCGAGAGGACCCAGCTGGGGTAGTTCGGGCATCTGGTCAGGATTCCCACTGAGCGCCTCGCTGGTGAGTCGTTTTGGGCACGTCCCACCGGGAGGACACTGAGAGGCAGACTCTGGCCCCGCTGGAGAGACTATGTCTCAGAGCTGGCTGGGGAATGACTCAGGATCTTTCCGGGTGAGTTGGAAGATGCAGCCGGGGTGAAAGTAGCCTGGGATTCCGGTCTGAGGCTGTTGTCCCCGCGACCCGGCCACGGATGAGCGGAAGATGACGGAACGGGACAGAATAATGATATTAAGTTTAATCAATAAGTGTCAGCTATAGCAATCATCATATATAAAATTATATTACAACTTAAATCAAAGTCAGTATTTTATATTATTTCATACACCATTAGGATATAAATATATATTATAAATACATAATTTTTAGTTAAAATTGAACAATTTCTTTTTTTTTATTATATTGATCTTATGCTCATTAGGTCTAACGTCAGCATTGACACATAATACTCATTTGGATCTAGTCAATTTTATAACATACACTACAAAATCAATTTAACACATTTTTTAAATATATAACTTAAACTGACCCAGTTTCCAAAGTTATCTCACCTAAAAGAGAAAAGGAGGCCAAAAATACTGTATCAAGCACATTGAAAGGCACCTGTGTAATGTGGAGCATGTTGTCTTTGGATGAAACACATTAAAAGGTCACATAGATGATTTGGGAATTAAACAGTCAGCAGCCGTCCAAATGAGCACACAGTACACCTTACTTGGCTGTATGCATGTATTCAAATACACAGGTATGTACACACTGTATCATACTGTTTCCTGTCTGCCGTATCCCATGCTCCTTCTTCACGGTCTCGTCATAGAAACACTTCATTGCGTCCTGTTTTACTCGTGTTTGGATGTTAAAATGTCATCCTGATTTCTTTAAATGCTCTAAATTTCCAGCACATAGTTTGTGATGTTTATGATTATATTTACAATCATAAGCACTCCTTTCCGTTCCGTTCCGTCAACTTCCGCTTGTTCCGGAGCCGGGTCGCGGGGGCAACAGCCTCAAATGGGATCCCACTTCGTTCCCCGGCCAGCTGTGAGACATAGTCTCTCAGCCTCTTTGTCTCCTTCCGGTGGGACGTACTTGAAACACCCCGCCCGCGAGGCGCTCCGGGGGCATCTTGACCAGATGCCCAAACCACCCCATCTGGCTCCTCTCGATCTGGAGGAGGAGCGGCTCGACACCCAGCTCCTCCCGGAAGGCAGAGCTTCTCACCCGATCTCTGAGTGAGAGCCCAGCCACCCTGCGGAGGAAGCTCATTTCCTCATAAGCACTCCTTCCTCTTAATTATTTGCTTATTCTTTTTTTTCTCTCAATCTTAGTCCAATTTACATTTTGACATTTAAATAAGACGTACATGGACATAAAGAGTCAATATGTTATTATGTTTGGTGGAGCAAATCTTCAAACATCCTCAAAATTTGGCACATAAACCATCACTTTTGATGTCGTAATACTGGACAGGACATGGTTAAAAAACAACCAGCTGATTTTCTTTGATTGTAGCATCATTAGCCCTTTCTGTAAGAAGCATAGAGGAGGTGGGCAGAAACAGAATGATGGCGACAGTGCAGTGAATCTGCAATACAGGTGTCATGATCCTCCTCATCTAGAACATTTCCTCACTCCTAGACCTTCCCTTTGCCCTAATTCTGCACTCCCGGTCCCAATTGTCTGTCCCTGATGTCTCCAGCTATGTCTTGTCTTTCCGCGCATTATTTAAACCTTGCTATCCTTTACTTCTGTGTCAGATCATCCCCTGTTGCACTGCAGTTCTGCCTTCTGCTCTGCTGCTGTTCATGCCTACTGCAGCCATGATGGTGCCCTTCGACATTTAGTCCTTCACCCTGCTCCTGTTTTCCTGCTACCTCTTCACCTCTGGTACCTCTCCCTGCTATCCCTTCACCTCTGGTCCTTCGTCCTGCTATCCATACACCTCTGGTCCCTCATCCTACTGAGCTCCACCTCTGGTCCTTCATTCTGGTGAACTCTATCTCTGGTCCCTCTTTCTCCTGGTGGCTCCTCCTCCACCTCTGGTCCCTTATCCTGCTGAGCTCCACGTCTGGTCCTTCATCCGGCTAAGCTCCACCTCTGGTCCTTCATCCTGCTGCCCTTACCTCTGGTTCCTCATCTTACTAAGCTCCACCACTGGTCCCTCACCCTGCTATCCCGCCACCTCTGGTCCCTCACCCTGCTACCTCTCCACCTCTGGTCCCTCACCCTGCTGAGCTCCACCTCTGGCCCCTCATCTTGCTGAGCTTTACCTCTGGCCCCCCATCTCACTGAGCTCTAACTCTGGTCCCTAATCCTGCTATCCTGCCACCTCAGGTTCTTCATCCTGCTGAACTCTATCTATGATCCCTGATCCTGCTCGTGGCTCATCCTACACCTCTGGTCCCTCATCCTGCTGAACACTACTTCTGGTCCCTCATCCTGCTGAGTTTCACCTCTGGTCCCTCACTTTGTTGAGCTTTATATCTGGTCCCTCATCTTACTGAGCTCTAACTCTGGTCCCGCATACTGCTGAGCTCTACCTCTGGTCCCTCATCCTGTTATCCCTCCACCTCCGGTCCTTCATCCTGCTGAGCTCTACCTCTGATCCCTGATCCTGCTTGTGGCTCTCCACCTCTGGTTCCTCATCCTGCTGAACCATACTTCTGGTCCTTCATCCTGCTGAGCTTCATCTCTGATCCCTCATCCTGCTGGTGGCTCATCCTCCACCTCTAATCCTTCATTCTGATGAGCTCCCGTGTTGTCCTCATCTTACTGAGCTCTAACTCTGGTCCTTCATACTGCTGAGCTCAACTTCTGGTCCCTCATCCTGCTATTCCTCCACCTCAGGTCCTTCATCCTGCTGAGCTCTACCTCTGGTCCCTCATCCTGCTGGTGGCTCATTCTCCACCTCAGGTCCTTCATCCTGCTGAGCTCTACCTCTGGTCCCTCATCCTGCTGGTGGCTCATTCTCCACCTCAGGTCCTTCATCCTGCTGAGCTCCACCTCTGGTCCCATCTTGCTGAGCTCTACCTCTGGTCCTTCATCCTGCTATCCCTCCACATCAGGTCCTTCGTCCTGCTGAGCTCTTCCTCTGGTCCCTCATCCTGCTAGTGGCTCATTCTCCACCTCTAATCCTTCATCCTGCTGACCTCTACCTATGGTCTCTCATCCTGTTGAGCTCCATGTCTGATTCTGCATTCCTGCTTCCTGCAATAAACTGGCTATGCATCTGGGTCCCACTTCACGCCCCCCCACCCTCTATGTGGGATACCATTCATGAATTTCCCCATTGGAGATTAAGAGAGGATCGGTATCGATAAATCCGTGTTTGTTCATGTCTTTATGTATTTAGTTTTCCCTGACACTTGCAC
Organism: Neostethus bicornis; assembly: GCA_902685375.1. Lineage (NCBI taxonomy): Eukaryota > Metazoa > Chordata > Actinopteri > Atheriniformes > Phallostethidae > Neostethus > Neostethus bicornis. The sequence continues at coordinate 4,990,371 of LR738556.1, forward strand.
ACAAATTTTTCTGCATGAGTTAATGGGTTTTTCAAATCAATCCAAGTACAAGACCAAACATCTTTAAGTCCTTTAAGTCCTAAATGCAGAGGAAGTGATGCTGTTATGTTAACATGCTCACACACATGCAACGGCTGCTTCGGATGACCTCTGAAAGCTTTACTGCACAGTCATGGCCGCATCTCTCACGCCATTTATCATGTATTTAATTAGCACATAATGATGAAGATAGCTAGGAGGCCTTTAATCAGACCTTGTTAGACAGTGTCTCCCTGTGTTAAACCGCGTGTCAGCACTTCATTAGCTATTTTAGGAGAGCGGTGTGAACTTTGTGACTCGGTATGGGTAAGCAAGGGGCATGTAAATGGTGACCTGGCAGCTAGAACGTAACATGTAAACGTCCTGATCGTAAACGAGACATCCATGTCCACGTTACAACTGGGGTAATTTGAAGCGTGTGTTTACCTCTGACTCACATCCAATTAATGCAATCGGATTAACATGCCCACTCCGTGATCACATCACATCAGTTCGATGATGAACACACCAAGCTGTTATTAGGCTTCCAGCCAAAGACATTTCTTCACTAGAAAACTCTGACTAACTCCAATAATCTCCTATAAATGGTTTAATCCCAGCTGATTTAGTCACACACTGGTTGGTGGTTGCTCTGAAAACGTTGGGATGAATCAGTGAGCTTCATGATGTGGAGTAATTGGAGATGAGCGGAAGCTTGTAGAAAGAAAACGACACACATACCGCACTTATTTCAGTGAATTTTCCTGCACATGTAATTCAATAGCACAAGATGGTGGCAGGTTTTCCTTCCTTCCCTCCACTCACGTGTCTCTGTACACAGCAAGGAGAGCACCTGAACCAAGCCGAACGTTTTAAACAATCCCAGCGGTGTGGTGGCGAGAACACATCTATTAGTGCCCAAACAAGCTGAATTTCACAAGCTTATCCCTGGCAGACGAGGCTGTAATTCCCACAGAGGAAATGTGTCAGCTTTTAATGGGATTGTCGATAGAAATTCCTTCCCCAGTGGACCTGGAAAAGATTGACATTGTTGTTGTGACTGTTACACCTCCAACAATGAGGTTCCACACATTAACATGCCTACATTATCCCAGGAGGAAGCGCGTGCGTTTTCGTCCCATATGCGTCTTGTTTCTTATTCATCTGGGTGGAACAATTTGAGTTTGGTGTAACGACGGACGACTACAGATCAACATAAATTATCTTGTGACTTCCTAAATGAGAAAATGAGACACATGAATAGGTTGCAGCTCCCTCGCTAATTCCCCGACAATAACGCCGTCTGCTGTTATTATGTGTTGACGGGCTCGCTGGTAAAAGTGGCTCAGCATTTATAATTCATGACTGAAATGGCCTCTTGCTCGCTCGCTTTTCTGACCATCAGCACTTTCACTCGTTTGCAATGTTTCTGCATGTTTGGCTGCTGACAGGAACATGGAGAAGGCCAGCGACTCGGTGTTGCCATTTGAGAAATGTTGGATTATCGTACCAGAGACGATAAATTTATTACATTTCGAGGAAAATTATTGTACACCTATTCATGTGCCGTAATCACTCTAATGCTAGATAGAAAGTAACTGAAAAATTTCCATTTTTTTTAAAGTGGACCATTCAGCAAATTATGACCATTGTTCTAAGTCAAGCATGGGCAAAGTATGGCCCGCGGGCCACATGCGGTCCGTTAAACGGTTTAATCCGGCCCGCTGAATTTGAAATAATTACGAAAATGAACCATGCTATGGTTTTATTTTCCCTGCAATTTTGATATTTCCTCACTAGATGGCGCACTCTAGATATATTGGCTTTGTTGAGAAAACAACAACACTGCTCCCATTCAAATGTGTGTCTCTGTGATGTGCACGTTGTCAAAATAAACCGTGCGTGCATTTACAGAAAGCAATCGGGGCCAATACACGCACATAAACAAGCGATTTCAAACTTTGTGTTCTTGTATGGAAAGCCATTGGGGTCACTACACGAGCAAAATCTAGCGCTAAATGTTAAATGTAGACCGCTAGATGCTAGTTTTTTAAGCGCTAGCGTGCTAGATTTGAGATTTAACGTGCTAGACATTTTTGAAAAAAAAAACCATTCAGAATAAGCGTGATGGTGCTATTGCAAACAATAAAGAACTTTCTGTGTTTTAAAAAAATCGTTATTCATTTGATTTTTAGTGTTCCAAAGAGTCATTCCAAAATCCGAGATTTTGTTGTAATGATTTTCTTTGTTTTCATCGGAAATAAAGCACATGTTTTCTCCAGATCCCGAGATGTGGATTTTTTTTCTCCAATGAGGTGAGGTTACCAAAGAACGCCATCCATTTGCTCCTTTTCCAGCAGCTTTGTCAAATGTTAGAACTCAATGTGGCCCGCGAACCAAAAAGTTTGCCCACCCCTGGTCTAAGTCAAACAGAAAATTGTCACTGGCTTCATTTCAGTGATTCATAAAACTCATCACATTAAAATAGATTCCTTTAGGGTTAAAAACAACCTACAACAGACAGTCAATTTATGTTGAATGGCCAAATTTTACGGGTGGGAATTAGCGCCTCCAAATCCCAGACCATGGTCCCCGCCCGGAAAAGGGTGGAATGCCCCCTGCGGGTCAGGGACAGGGTCCTGCCCCAAGTGGAGGAGTTTAAGTATCTCTGGGTCTTGTTCACGAGTGGGGGAAAGATGGAGCGGGAGATCGACAGGCGGATCGGTGCGGCGTCAGCAATAACTAGGACGCTGCATCGGTCCGTTGTGGTAAAGAGAGAGCTGAGCCGAAAAGCAAAGCTCTCGATTTACAAGTCGATCTACGTTCCTACCCTCACCTATGGTCACCAGCTGTGGGTGGTGATCGAAAGAAAGAGATCGTGGATACAAGCGGCCAAAATGAGCTTCCTCCGCAGGGTGGCTGGGCTCTCACTTAGAGATTGGGTGAGGAGCTCTGCCATCCGGGAGGAGCTCGGGGTCGAGCCGTTCCTCCTCCAGGTCGAGAGGAGCCAGATGGGGTGGTTCGGGCATCTGGTCAGGATGCCCCCCGAGCGCCTCGCAGGCGAGATGTTTCAGGTATGTCCCACCGGGAGGAGACCAAGGGGCTGTCCCCAGACCCACTGGAGAGACTATGTCACACAGCTGGCCAGGGAACGACTTGGGATCCTTCCGGGTGAGCTGGAGGATGCAGCCGGGGTGAGAGAGGCCGGGGCTGCCCGTATGAGGCTGTTGCCCCCGCGACCCGACCCCTGAACAAGCGGAAGATGACAGATGAACAGATGGTCAAATTATTGTATATTTTGGGATTATTTTACGTAAAATCGCATAGATGCCAATTAACATCTAAATACGCGAATTATCGTTAACACGCTAACACTGTAGCTACTGGCCTGAACGCCACAACACAAAGCAGCCAAACACCGTTCAGTCATTTCCATGAGATTCATTTTTACAACATGAATATTTCAGTGCTGGAATCATGAGAAAATAAGCCCACAGCAGAGGCAGCTCACAGTGTGTTAACGGTGTGCTAGCTGATGTTTGTCAGAGGACAAACCCACACTCGCTGTCAGAACCATTTCTGTTTCACTAGGAGCTTTTTTTTTTTTTTCTGTCTGTGTGGAAAATAATCACAGTGGTGGATATTTTCCATCTTCTCACAGCTCCGTGCCTGAAAGAAACTCAGTAAATCAGCATTTGCTTTGTTTGTTTGGTTTGAAAACTTGCTGCGTTTTATGAAGGTAAACCAAAACGAAAAAAAAAAAAAAAATCCAGTAGAGACGTTTGTGTGCAACTAAATGGTATTAAACTGAGTTTTATGTTTGGACATGGGGGCTGCACGATGGCGCATTGGACCGCTTATCCGTAATCCAGTCGCGGGTGTCTACCCTGGCTGGTTTTAGTCGATAGGCAGGGTACACCCTGAACAGGTCACCAGCCTGTTGCGGGGCCATACACTCACAACCACCCACACACTCCCTCACTCTTAGGGGCAATTTTATTGTGTTCAATCAACCTAACATGCATGTTTTTGGAGAGTGGAAGGAAACTGGAATACCTGGAGAAACCCACTCATTCACGGGGAGAACATGCAAACTCCACACAGAAACATCAGTTTATCAAACCCCGCGCCCACTCCAGGACTCGAACCCTGACCTTCTCACTGCGAGGCCACAGGCAACCTGTGCCTACACCACCTCTTGCCTAAAATCAGCCAGGATAGACTCCCGCGGCACGAATAGGGATAAGCGGTTCGGAGGATGAAATGAAACGAAATGCAGCACAGTCATCATTTGTAATCAAGAAGCTGAAAAATCACCACAAAATTGAGTCAAACGTGTAAATAATGTGGATTTTTTAAAGGTAATTTTGAGTATATCAGTGTCGTGAATTTGAAAAAAAAAGAAGCACTGATTCCATATAGCCCCACAACATACTGGAGACCTGTTCAGGGTGTAACCCCCTCTCATATGTAACCAGAAGGATTTTCGCCATTGGTATTGTTCCAAAAGTGGGATAAGTAGAAAAAAAATGAAGAAAGAAAGAATTAAATTGACTTTTTTTTTTTCTCAGTCACCATTTTTCACGACACAATTCACATTTGAACGATATCGGTCATTTGTCATCAAACAGTCAGCGCAAGCTCGAAACGTTCTGGATAACATACAAACCTGTTAGAAATGCACCAAAGTGACTGATAAAAAATATATTCAATGGAAAAAAAAAATCAATGAGCACCCTCAAAATGGTAAGAAGGATTTTCCAGCTGACACTGCGGTGCAATAATTTTATTATTTACTGCTTATGTTTCCGAAATAAATGTAAAACATGGTTATTTATTGATCCTGTCAGAGAAAGTGGGCTGCTTGGGTTTGAACTCGATGACTTACTTGAAGGCGTAACGTAGAAGGAAGCTGATCTTGCCGCAGGTGTCGCCCTGTTTGCCTTCCCCCTGGTCGCCTTTGGGTCTATAGAGCTCTGGCTTGATCTGCCCGATGCAAGTTACCTGCTCCTTCTCCTCACCGTGGAAATCTGGGCTGGAGAGCTGGTGAGTCATGGGCTTGGGCCTGAACAGACACAGGAACGCTCAGAGGGTGAATATTAAATGAAGCACGTAGAACACACACATACTTAGGAGGCAAAAATAAAGTCCAACTAAACACAACAGGGTGAATCAGAAATTCAAAGAGCTATTTAAAACTGAAAAAGCTGTTTTATTTAATGATGTTATCACATTGTTTTTCACACCTTGGTGCATGACAGACATACTGTAGAATGATGGTTGGGTTTTTTCTTCATTTTTATTTTGCAAAATTTGGCACTGGGTGAACAAAACAATCAAACAGATATTCAAAAACATGTAAAAGGTGGACTGTTGCGGTCATCTAGCAAGGCTGATGCCCCCTATAGACTTTGCCTAATTTATTTCACTTCAGCTACTAGGTCAGGGATGACATGCTGCAGCGATCGGCCAATCAGTGAACAGAGATGATGTTGTTGACGTCAAATAGAAACGTGTATTCAGGTTTGTTTGTAATTGGTTTGCTAATCATGAAGGTAGACCAAGGTATACGGTCAGGAGGCAGGCGTCGTGTCCTTACTTTTTTTTGGAAAAGTTTAATTTTATGCTCTGCTTTCTGGGCTACGCTGACTGTTCAAGCTCATCTCACATGTAAACTACTTTTCAAAACAAACTGCAGCAGTTGGTTAAAGCAAAAGAAGAACCCAACAATGGAGTGCGAGCGAACTCCAACGCTGTGATGTCAGACTGTTTCAAATGAGTGAAAGAAACGGCCTGATGTAACCGGCTAAAAGTTTTCTAAACTTTTGCATAAAAGTTGTTTCTTTTCTATGGTTCAAATATCTATTACTTTGTTAATTCACTATTACGGTTTTGGGGTTCAGTTATGTTCCAGTTTTATGGGATTATTTGAAATCTTCATGCATTCCATGAACATCATTAGGTATAATAGGGCTAAGCACATGGCATCTCCTGCTGCTAGCCACTAATAGTGATCTGCATGATCTATTACCAGTATTGTTTTTGATGAACGTATGGAAGAAGTCGGACATCCGCGAACTTTGGTCATGTGACAGCTTATGTGCGTGACCCGCAAAACAAAGCGTGAACAAGCAGTACAGGGGTGTATTCCTGGTGGTAATTCCTCTTTGTATTGATACATAACGCTAGGTTGTAACACACGTAAGACGCACAATTTTCCAACCATTTTCTCATGTTTTGAACGGTTTGTTTCACGTCAACTGTCATGGCTGGTGTTGTCCATTGGCGAATGGGGCGTCATCCCGACTGCCATACTTGTTTTATATTGTGAATAAAATTCAGAATTTTAGATACTAATTTTTAGCAAACTAATATAAAAAAATTTCAGTATGCAAAAAAGCCCAATTAAAATGTAAACATTAAATGGTGCATTCCCCATTGCCCGCCTCAAACCCTGTTAGCCGCCCTCCCTCCTCCAGAATGCCCCTGTAGCTCATCCTCTTTTTGGCCCCACCTACTCAAATACCCCCCACCCCCAAATCTCTTGCTTTGTGAAGCCAAAAATTTGGCATCTCTGGAATAAGAAAAAAAATTCCTAAAACATTTCATTTTAGCTAGAATGACTTTTCATATTAAAGACAGAGTTAGTACTGACCGTGGGGTGACCTGCTGCTGGGAGTGAGCATTGGGCAGATCTTTCTGTGGATGGGCTCCACCTTCTGAGTTGGGCACATCTGGAGACGTCTGACTCAACTTCAGAGTACCTGGTAAAATGTAGAAACAAAGATGCTCATCTGTAGCAACATGTGACATCGACCTTAATTACTTTGACTTTGGTTGTATGACCCTGATAGCCTAAATGGTTCATCTTTAATTGGTACCGAGCAACCGTGGGGAGTTTTATTAAAACCCTTTTGGACGCTTAGGTGATATTGTGTTTATACTTTGTGATCTGTAATGAAAGGAGGGAAGAGGTGGAGGAAAAGCTGGAGAGGTGGAGGTTTGCTTTAGAAATGTAAGGGGAGTAGTCTGTTCCCTCTCTGTGTCCTGTTTCCCTGCTCCCTCTTGTCCCTGTCTGCGTGTGTGTGAGTGGAGTTGGGCAGACCCAGCCGGGAGCTGCAACAAGTCACACCTGAAACTCATCTACTCATCTGCTGCAGCATAAATGGATCAGTTTTTGACACCCTGTTTGCCAGATTGTTTGTTTACCATGCTTGACCTGTTATCCAGTTTTTAGCTCGTGCCTAATAAATCTGCTTTTGATTTCTTCATCTGAGTCTGTCTGTTGTGTCAAGGGTATATTTTTGGCCTCAGCTCCACAGTATGACAAGAAAAAAGAGGAATGAAGATTAGTCAGAGTAAAACAGAGTGCATGTGTGTGAATGAGAGGGATCCAAATGGAAAAGTGAGGTTACAGGGAGAAGAGATAAAGAAGGTGGAAGATTTTAAGGATTACTTAGGATTACTTAGGATCAACAGTCCAGAACAATGGAGAGTGTGGAAAAGAGGTGAAGAAGCGTGTGCAGGCAAGCTCGAACAGGTGGAGAAAAGTATCAGGTGTGATGTGTGATAGAAGAGTTTCAGCTAAAATGAAAGGGAAAGTGTACAAAACCATGGTGAGACCTGAGCTGAGACCAAAGCTCCATCTTCAGGATCGTTTTAGTTTCTCTCACCTGCATTGTTAGGATAGGAGTCCATATCCAGGTACGAGTGCTCCTGGGTCTCCTGTGGTCCTCCTACAACTCCTCCAACCTCCCCCCTCTCCAACCCCACCAAGTCAGAGAAATGAGGGTGGTGCTGGCCCTGCTGGCCCAGAGAGGGGTAAAGCGAGGAGGAGGAGTGACCCTCTTTCCTCTGCAGCAACGGGGGCAGGAGCGAAGACCCCGCCGCTCCTCCTAGACCTCCAACACCGCTGCCTGGTAACAACCCTGATGTCAGGCTCAGACCCCCGCCCTCTTTGTCCCGCCATGGAAGCCAACAGAGCTTCCAGGAGACAAAAAGAGAGACGGAGAGGAGGACGATGCCACAGAATGTCACGATGACCGACAGCAGGCTGACAGAGATTTCTGCAGAAAAGAAGAGAAGTTAAAAATAGCGACACCTGCTCATTTGCATATCCACAGCTCAGCCTGATGTCTGCAGATTGTGGAAAAAAGTAACACAACGATCACACAGGATGAATCAGGATTAAAGGTTTCAGTTCAGGGAAAACACCTATCCAGCTGGTCTGTCTGGCACATCATCATAATCTTTTTTTTTTGTCTATTTTTGCCTCTTGTGTAAATAAAAACTCCTCCACGTGTTGTTAGTTTTTACACATTAACACATCATGCATATGCTGGACAAACCAACCGTAAACGAAACAATGAACACCCCCACTTATATGTATCTACAAATCACACACCGGTAGGAAAGAAAAAAAAAATATGCTGAAGGCCTAAAATTAATCCTGAAAGAAGGGGCATCACGTAAAATAAGGGTTTTGGAGGTTTCCACATTAAAAACAAACAGGGGGCAATGGTTAGCATGTGTCCTCACAGCAAGAAGATTGGGGTTCAAGTCCCAGGTGGCAACGAGGCTTGAAACCCTGGCCTTTCTGTATGGAGTTTGCATGTTCTCCCTGTGCATGCATGGGTTTTCTGTGGGTACTCCATTTTCCTCCCACCCTCCAAAAACATGCATGTTAGGTTAATTGGTGACTAGGAATCACTGTGTGTGTGTGTGGCCCACTACAGACTGGTGACCTGTTCAGGGTGTACCCTGCCTCTTAGGTGAAAACCGCTGGGATAGGATCCTGCACCCTTTCTGACCCCATTAGGGAAATGTGGCTCAGAAGATGAAACAAAAACACCCAACCAAAAGTTATTTGGTTGGGTGGCCTCACAGCAATAAGGTTGTGAGTTCAAATCCCGGGTGGGAGATGAGGTTTGAAACACTGTCCTTTCTATGTGGAGTTTGTATGTTCTCTCCGTGTATGCATGGGTTTCCTCCCACTCTCCAAAAACATGCGTTTTAGGTTGAGGACCCCCTCAAAAACGAAATGTCATATCTCAAGGGGCTTATCCTCCTATTAAAATAAATTAAATGTGCAGATTCCACTTTAGAATTTGGATAAATTACTCAGATGTCAGTTTGTTCTTTGTCCTGCCTTTTGATCTAAACCACGCCCACATTCTAATGTAAGCAGCAAGTGTTTTTGGAGCAGCACTTCTGTCACATGGAATGTTGTTCCTCTAAATTTTAAAACAGGGAGGAACATTGAAATGCATCAAAATAAAGTTCTAAAAAAATATGCTCCATCTTTGCTAACCTGATGCGCTACTCACAGTATTTGTGGCCTCAAGTAAGATTTGCATTTGCCAGGGGCGGACCCGGAGTGGTTGTGAGGGGCCCTATTCTCCTTTTAGTCCACAAAAAAAAAAAAAAAAAAAAAAAGAAGAAGAAGAAAGGAAACGGGACTAGTCAAGCCATTCCCTTGCAGGGCCAGTGAATCAAAGTCAAAATGCAGGGAAATTATTCTTATTTTTCAAAGTATTCTGGGGAGAATGCCCCCAGCATCCCCTATACTGGCTTTGTCAATGACCTCGCCCCTCCCCTCCCACACTCCCTTTAGAAAATCCTAGATCCACCCCAGTGTGCCCAAGGTAAACGGACTATTCAGGAAGTGAGAGGAGGGGGTAATTCACTGTCTCAAAAAAACAGAAGTCAAACTTATTAAATTTATTTCCATTTTTTTTCCCAGAATATGCTGCATTTTTGAGTAAACAAAAGGTTATTTATAATTTACTATATATGCTGTAAGACAAAAAATACCACTCTCCAAAAGCACAACACCCCCTTTGAAGCAAAAATGAAAGGATAATGACAGGACAGTCATGTCTGTACATCATCTTTTTAGGGATTGCATGTTTAGGGGGTCTGGTGAAGAGGTGTGAGGGGCGGTGCGGATGATGGAGAGGAAGACAGACGGATGTAGATGAAAAAGCATAGACAAGAAAAGAAAAGTGCCGTTTCAGCATCAAACTGCCAGACATCCATTAAACAAAAATGAAAGAAAAAGAGCTTTGAAACAATTATTTCAGAGTTTTGGGAGAAGAATGAGCTCTTGATCATTTTTTTAGATAAACAATATGTGCCTTCTAAATTGTATTTTCATATTTTTATATATATAAATAGCTTCTTTTGGTTCATTGACTAATTTGAAAAAAGAACCAATCACAGTGCATGCCGACTCCATCCCGAGTCCCAGGACATGAATATTTATGAAATATAAGTAGACCAAGAAGATTCATTACAAGCCTGTGTGCAAATTTTGCAGACTGTGGACTCTTAGGCAACAATTAGATTTCCAAGTATTTTGCTTATGCAGAAATAATCTTGAGAAAGAAAAGGTTTTTATTTATTGAAACAAAATTTTATTGGTTTGTTTCATCGGAAACGATTGATTGAAGGTTCTTTTTTTTAGTTTCTTTAAATGCAAACTCAAAAACGTGGTGCATTTTGGCTTTTCTTGGGGTAACAATTTTTCTTTCAATAGCAGATAAACATGGTCTATTCAGTTAGATTAGAAATATAATATTTGTTTAAAAAATGCTTATAAAAATGTATCCAGTTTCACTTCAGTTTTTGAGACTGTTATATTCAGGCTGACAGACAAGGGTAGACAGGAATCTCCATGGACAATTATGTTTGCAGATGACATTGTAATCTGTAGTGAGAGGAGGGAAGAGGTGGAGGAAAAGCTGGAGAGGTGGAGGAATGAAGATTAGTCAGAGTAAAACAGAGTACGTGTGTGAATGAGAGGGATCCAAATGGAAAAGTGAGGTTACAGGGAAGGTGGAAGGTGGAAGATTTTAAGTGCTTAGGAACAACAGTCCAGAGCAATGGAGAGTGTGGAAAAGAGGTGAAGAAGCGTGTGCAGGCAGGCTGAAACGGGTGGAGAAAAATATCAGGTGTGATGTGTGACTGAAGAGTTTCAGCTAAAATGAAAGGGAAAGTGTACAAAACCGTGGTGAGACTGACCATGCTGGTCTAGAGACAGTAGCGCCGAGGAAAAGACAGGTAGCAGAGATGAAGATGCTGAGGATCTCTCTGGGAGTGACCAGGATGGACAGGATCAGAGGAACAACACATGTTAGAGGTTTTGGAGATAAAGTCAGAGAGACCAGACTGAGATGGTTTGGACATGTACAGAGGCGAGAGAGAGAGTACATCGGAAGAAGGATGCTGGGTTTGGAACCACCAGGAAAGAGGCCTGGAGGAAGACCAAAGAGGAGGTCCATGGATGCAGTGAAGGAAGACATGAAGATAGTTGGCGTGACCAAAAGAATTCAGCGGATAGGGCTAGATGGAAGAAACTGACTTGCTGTGGCGCCCCCTGAAGGGAAATGCCAAAAGGAGAAGAAGAAGAAGAAGTCTACCTCCTCTTGTTCCCTGCTTTGTTAAACCCTGAGATAGTGTGCACAACACAGCATAAAAATTGCTTGAGGCTGTGAACACAGTAAAAAAAAAAAGCACACTGTGTTAAAAAAGCTGGGGCATTCTCTTTTATAATCTTTTTCTGGTGCATTTATTTAAAACTGGCCTTCCCTGAGGGACTGAGCATGAGCAGAGTGCTCTTCGTTTAGCAAAATATTACTTCTGTGCATTGATTTTTATGGAGATTGGAGTAGATTATTTTAAAAAGTTTTTGGATTTGACATAAAACTGTGCAGCTAGAATTCCACGACATGAGTAATGAGTCGCAGAATTTTTTAAACTTATTTTTTATTTTAATTATAATTAGAGATAATTTGTTTGCATCAAACCACTGTTTTGTTTTGTATAATAATGTCTTCTAATTATTTAAAAAAAGGAGATAAAATATCATTTGGATTTAGCTGAGGAGTTAAATAAATGTGTAAAATCACCAAGAAAAGCAGCCAACCCTTCAGTTATGGGATGCATCTTTCAGAATTCAACGTTTCCCATCGCCTCCTCTCAACACCCTTCATCCCTCGCTGTCATCTCCTCCTCCATGCTGACTGCCACCGCACGCTCTCCTCAGCATCTGTGTCTTTGTTCGTCAACCCCCGTCTCTGCTCCCGCCCCCCCACCCCTCCGCCCTGCCTCTGTTTCCTCGTTCTCTCTCCTCTGTGAATTATTCATCACCCTGTGTATGTCATTAATCAGCACTTGTTCAAAAGATATGATTGGAGGGGGTGTGAAGGTGGGGGATGGGCGAGGAGACATCGATCTGTCTCGGTGGGGAACGAGATAGAGGGAGGGAAAAAAAAAGGGAGAGCAAGGTGAGAACGAACATGACGGGCGAGATCAGGAGAGAGAAAGCTTAAAAGTGATGGAGTGGGAGGAAAAGGGAAAAAGCGGACAAGAGAAGGCAGGGGTGATGAAGTGGAATGAGGAGAAAAATGGAGGCTCTGCTGGGCGATGATAGAGGGAAAAAGCTGGAAACAGATTGGTGCACATGTTGAAAAAGACACGGAAGCTGACGAGGTTTATTCCAACGAAGAGGAGGCGCACAAAGTCAATACAACACTCATCCAATCGGAGAAAGAGTAGAACCCAAAGAGATAACAATGGAGCAAGCAGAGCTGACAGTGATTTAGAGCAAAAACCCAAAGAGAGGAGGAGCCTCCGGATGTGAAAGGTTAATGCATTGATCTGTGAGGGAAAAACAAGGTGAGGAGATGGAGAAGGAGGCCGTGTCTGGTTGCCAGATCAGACTGTGCTGATAAAACACCGCTGTGATCAAACGTGTACAACCACTTCCCTCCATTTGTCTCTTTTAGGGCAGTCCCTGTACCTTCCCCAGCTCTGATCCTGCCAAACATCCAACCACAGAGCATAAACAGCAAGTCAGCAGGCAGCTAGGTGGCTTGGAGGTCTCTGTGTGCCATGAGGAGGGACTAAGACTCTCTGTCTATCAGTGACTGATGCAACCCCGCTGAGAGGCCTACATTGCTCCACATCAAACATCTCCACTGCTTACACAGACCATTCCCTGACAGCTTTCGGCGATGGCCGCCCTCTGAGGAATCCGAGTCTTCCATCAGCAAACAGAAAAAAAATCACAGCTGGTAAAACGAGGCGACCGACGACTAAAATCAGAGCGTGACATTTCTTCATAGCCATCCATATCTCCAGAGGCAATGTGGAGCCAATCCAGGCAAATCTACACTGAGCCACAGATCCAGTTTAATCTGCATAGGACTTTTAAAGGTCTCACAAGAACTTGTACGCTATTCAACAGTTTAAAAAGACAAGGACAAGTCTTTTTGAAACCGATAAAAAGATATCTTTATATTCGGAGATATTGAAGCCATCTTTTTATTAGACATAAAAATTCCATGATTTGTTGCACTATCATAACTTCTATTTTAACCTGCAGTGCAAGCAGCCTAGACTTTTCTCACCCTGGCCACATTTTTGAGCATATCGATGGGAATTCCAAGGTGTTTTCAGGACATTTGCCAGTCATAGTCTCTCTAGTGAGTCCTGGGTTTACTTTCTGAGTTTCCTCTAGTTCAAGCACGGGCAAACTATGGCCCGCGGGCCACATGCGGCCCGTTGAACGTTTTAATCCGGTCCGCGGAAAAAAGAAAAAAAAGAAAAAACGTGTTAACGTTTTATTTCCCCTGCAATTCTAATGTTTCTTCACTAGATGGCACACTCTAAATATATTGGCTTTGTTGAGAAAACAACAACACTGTTTCTATTAAAATATGCACACAGATAGGGAAAGCCATCGGGGCCAATATACGCACATCAACAAGCACGTTAGATTTCAAACCTATATTTTAAACCTAGCACGCTAGATGCACCTTTTTTTAAGCGCTGGCGCGCTTGATTTAAAATTTAACGTGCTTGATGTAACATCTAGCGCGCTTGTGGACGTTTGTATAGTGGCTCCAATGCCTTTCCATTCTCTGCTCAAATATATTGCGCCCACAGACTGCCTCCTGCAACTGTTTCGTCTTAACATTTTGTTGTAATGCTTTTCTTCATTTTCATTGGAAGATGTGTTTTGTTTACCTCCAATGAGGTGAGGTTACCAAAGCATGCCATCCATCTGCTCCTGTTCTGGCCACTTTTGTCAAATTTTAGAACCCAATGTGGCCCGCAAACCAAAAAGTTTGCTAATCCCTGCTCTAGGTGGGATGATTCAGATGCCTGACCACCCTATCTGGCTTCTTTAGACAAAACGAGAGCCCCTGTAAGATGGCAGTACTACTCACCTGCAGAGAAAGCTCTTTAGGGGTGTGATCTCATTCATTTGTTACCACCCACACCTGGTGATCACAGGTGAGAGTAGGAATGTAAACTCACAAGCAAATTTGGAGCTTTGCTTTTTTGACTAAGGTGATTCTGAATGAACACCCTCTTGTTCATTTAGAGCAGACGTTATGAGATCATGGTCATTTTTGTTCTTTGTTCCCATCCATCTTTACTACAATAAAGAGAGCTTCTCTCTCCGAAGCAAAGGGGGATTCTAAATTGAAACGAGTCTGCCAGCTATGATGGGTCTGTGCCTTAACTCTCGATTTGAAAAGAATAAAACAGAAAATGAAACAGGATCCAAGATTTTAGTACCCACTATTTTACTATTGTTTGTTTTTAAACAGGGCGGCACGATGGCGCAGTGGGTAGCTCAATAGCCTCACAGCAAGAAGGTCGTAGGGCGGCATGGTGGCGCAATGGGTAGCAGTGGCCTCACAGCAAAAAGTTCGTAGGTTCGAGTCCTGGGACTGAGAACGAGTCCTGGGAACGAGGCTTGGAACACTGGCCTTTCTGTGTGCAGTTTGCATGTTCACCCTGTGTTTGCATGGGTTTTCTCCAGGTATTCCAATTTCCTCCCAACCTAAATGCATGCTAGGTTGATCGGCCGCTACATGATTGCCCCTAGGAATGAGTGCGTGTGTATGGTTGTATGTGTGTAGCCCCGCGACATACTAGCGACCTGTTCAGGGTGTACTGTGCTCTTCGCCTGGAATCAGCCAGGAATCACCGCCCCGCAACCCTGATATCCAGCTTCTCGACTGCGAGGAGCAACTGGAGGAACTTCCGCACACTAATACGCATCATTTAACATTTAGGTTTTACTATGGGTGGACGATTGAATCCGAGTGTCCAAGCCCAACCCGGCCTCCTATAAAGTTGCGCCATCCAACTTTGCTAGAACAAGCCGAGCCATTTGTTTCTAGATCTCCTCTTAAATTTATACCAGGCTGTGTATCTTCCATCCGCCTAGGTCCCTTTAATCCGATACATAGAAGCTGTATACCGACAGTGGAACAAAAAGGACTTTTTGATTTAGAAGATCATGAACAAGTGTGCGTGCAGCAGAGGAGCCATTTATTTTTATCTTAACATGTTGGTGAAAGCTCATTATCAGCGTCAAACTAAACACAAATATCTCTGACCACAGCTGATTTCCGGAGGGAATGCTTCATCATTGTTCAACTCAGTGTAAAGGTAGACAACTGGGACACAATGTAAAAACTAGCATATCTTCACGTACAGTGGAACTCATTTAAAAGAAGAAGTGGGAAGAATAGATAGAATGGAACGTGCTTAATATGCTTTTAGGAACATAATTTTTTTTATTGATGTAGTTTGGGGGTGTCCAACCGGTCGACTGCGAGGGTGAACGGTCTTTTCAGCCACGAACATTTGAGCCAAAAAACTGCAACCTAGGCTATTTGAGCCACGGTGACTCGGCTATTTGAGCCATGGGATAAAATGTTTATTTACGATAAAAATTTTACATAAAATATCAGAATTTTTTTAAAATATCAGAATTTTATCAGAATTTTTTAAAAATATCAGAATTTTTTTTTTTTTGTAAAATATCAGAATTTTAAAAAAATATCAGAATTTTTTGTTTGAGCCGTGGGATAAAAATTACTAAAAGCCATGGGATAAAAATTACTAAAAGCAATTATTTTCTGTAGTGCAACTGTTTATTTACCATAAAAATTTTTACATAAAATATCAGAATTTTTTAAAAATATCAGAATTTCTTCATGCCCTTTTGTGTTAGGTGTGAATACCACATATTGAGATACGCTCAGAATATATCTACTTCACACCTAACACAAAGGGTTACATGGCTGTCCTACTGGGTGAATGGTCATGTCAGCCACAGACATTTGGGCCAAGAAACTGCAACCTAGGCTATTTACAAAATATCACAATGTTTTACATAAAATATCACAATTTTCTACATAAAATAGGTTTTTGGCCCAAATGTCCGTGGCTGAAATGTCCGAGGCTGAAATGTCCTAGATCCGACTGCCAGACGTGTTGGGAAAAAAAATTAAGAAAAAAATATTTTATGACTTTTTTTCTTTTTATGACAGAAAATCAATGTTGCCAATTTAGCGACTTTGACACTAAATTTAGCGACCATTTAACCGCTCAAAAAAGCGACAAGCGACAATCTAGCGTATTTCTTGCGTTATAGAGCGCATTAACCCACGTGACTAAAACCCGGAAGTCGAGCAGAATCAGGGTGAAACTATCGAAACAATATTTTTTGTTGACTGGTAGAAAAGATCCTTATATAATTCTATATAATTTATTTTCAAACAATCCCGATTTGATGCCTGCAATTTACCCCAAATTTCTCCTCAGCTGCAGATCTGAAGGCTAATAAGGAGTGGACGCATACTTCCGGGTTGGTGACGTCATCACAAGGCGACGTCGATCTCAAGAGGTTTGCTAGTTGAAAAGTAGATCTTGGGACAAAAAAAGTTGGGCACCGCTGATGTAGATAGTGCGTCACTAATGCAGCTAGCACTCGTTTGTTGTCGTGTAGAAGGGGCAAAAATACAAATAAATTCAATAAGAAATTAAATTTTTCTGAAACTAAGGAACACATCACTATTAGAAGGTAGAAATCTCTAAAAAGTTGATTTTACGTCCGATAAGTTCTTTAATTAAAGGGAAATACCGTTAATATTTCACTATTTTAATTTCATTTTTATTATGTCATTTAAGGACATAATAATCAAGGACATAATGAGACAAAACGACAAATGATCACCAATAAGATTTTTTTTTTTTTTTAATGGTCTAATAAATCGATATTTTTGTTCAAACAACATTTATTGAAATAAATCAATTTTGGGGACAAAAAAAAATCAAATATTGTGCAGAGCAACAAAGAAAATGATTAAAATGTACTAAATGATGCTAAATTAAAGTTTTGGATCGTGCTAGAAAAGAGCTAATCGAAAACCGAAAACGCTGACTCATCAAAAACAGCTAAGTCATAAGGAGCTGAATCTTTGAAAGAAAACCAACTTTCCATCTGGCTTGTGCTAGGGAGATCAGTTTAACCTTTTTTGTGAATTAAAAGTTTGTTTTATTTGTTTTATAGTTGAGCTGCTCTTTCTCCGGGTCAAGAGAAGCCAAATGTGGTGATCCGGGCATCTGGTCATGATGCCTCCCGAGCGCCTCGCTGTTGAAGTGAGACCAAGAGGCAGACTCCAGACCCACTGTAGAGACTATGTCTCACAGCTGGCCGGGGAACGACTCTGGATCCTTCCGGGTGAGCTGGAGGATGCAGCTGGGGCGAGAGAAGCCCGGGCTTCCCGTCTTCCGCCCCAGATAAGCGGAAGACGACAGAACAGAATTTAAACTTTCGTCAAATTTTCTAGTGTTACACTAGCTGCCTCTAAAACAGTTATTTCAGAGGTTTAATGCTTGTTTCCAATACTGTGTGAGTGCTGAGGGATGCAAACAAGAGTTTTCAAATAAATGTAACTCCTTAAAGCAACTTCAACGCAAAATACGTAATCTATAAGGTTGGTGGAGCGCGTGTACTTTCACAGAACTGCAAGCGAAGTCAGGGACTGCTGTATGCAACTCATAAGATGTGGGGTAAAGACAAAGCAATGGGGAAACCATAAGAAAGAACACTTGCTAAGCTAGACCTAAAAATAATCAAATTGGGCCACATCACAGAAAAAATTGTCATTTAAATATCCACACATTGCCAATCGCCATGTTTGAACAAATTTTTAAACCGTTTAAAATCGATTCTCAACAATATTTTCTGTTCTACACGTTAGATAATTAATAGCGACTCATTATGACATTAAAACTAGAAATTAATTGGACTGCGTCAGTAGCTGACTTGGCTTCCAGGTTCACATCTAGTTTTTTTTTACCCTACTTTAAAGCCCGACTACTTCTTTTTTATTTCAGTGACTTGATGATCGTATCTCGCTCTGCTTTTTTTTGCTCGTAGGGAGACACCACCATAGCTGTGGCTTGTAAAAAGCACTGCCTTACGTGGCTCCTCTTGAGAGAGCGGTAGCTCCACTTCAGTGAATTTATGCTTCCTCGCCACCATGTATGAGTAATGACAGGCAGCACTGGATCATTATAAGACCGCTGCACATGGATTACGTCATTTGCATGATCTATATTTAGAGGCATGCAGATCAAGTTGGTTTATGCCTAAAATTTGTTGCATGAGTGATCCGCAAAGCTTAGATTTTGTAAAGAGAGACATGGAAAATTGAATGAATCCCGAGTTTCCTTTGGCATAAGCAAGGTGCATTCACCGAGCAAAAATGCTTGCTCAGCGTAAGATCTATGCTCTAGAAATCAGTGACGTACCTGTCTCCACATGTCTGTTGTGATCCCTCAGATAGCTGAACTCCTTGCATCGTTCGTTCTGGCTGTAACCCCGCGGGGAGTTGAAACACAGCTCCTTCACCAACACCAGCGCCTTCTTACATAGGTCTTCATCCCAGTCCCCCGACATGCTCCAATCCGCATCGCACTCTCACCAGCAGTCAGCCGATGACACCACAGCCCTCACCCCCCTCACCGATTGGACGGCACCTGGAGAAGTATAACGCTGACCAGTCCACCTTCCACCAGGTGCGAAGGCAGAGGACGCAGAGGGTGTCGTGGCCTTGATCACAAAGACCTGGCGGACATGCCAGGGTATGACTGAGTGACACCCTCCCCTCTCACTTTCCCTGAAAAAGATAAAGGATAAAGACACTGAAGTGGATCTAAGGACATTAAAGTAGACAAATCAAGTTTCTGGCAGACTGGTCGCCTTAGCCATTAAGTGAGAAGACGAATGCCAGAACCATCAGCGTGTATCTTTTACATCAGCAGCTCTGATGCATTAGCACACTCTTCGAGAAGCAGTCGCGAGAAACTAAAACAGACATTTATATTCTGTATTTGTATAAATGAATGCAAAAATTCCAAGCATGCAATAAAAAAAAGCATATTCACCTCGGTATAGTATCATCGAATCCATTCAGGTGTGAATGTTACTCCTATAGACGTAACACTTGGCTAAGGAAGGTCTGCATGTGGTACGAAACTCTTGTCCATAAAATCTTGTAACACACGGGTCATTGGATTATCTTAGACATGAGGTTTGTACAGTCAGGGCACACAACGACTGATAGAGAGAATGTTATTGACCTCATAGCCGTGCCAAGAGGAAGCTTTTAGGATATTAAGCTTCCATACAACCGAGATATGGATCAAAATTATGAGTCAGTCAACCTGAAATAACTTCTGAAGACATAAACAAACGATTGAAATATTTGTAATGACACAAGGAAGTTGGTGGGAAGCTAATTAGAGAAGAAGAAATGTGAAGGTTTGGGCTGAAATTTTAAGTTTAAGCTGAATATTTAAGCTTCGATATAGTTAAATTTACACCAGTGCTGTCATTTTAACGCGTTGATTCAATTAATTAATTATGCCACACTTTAATGCGTTAAAAAATTAACGCAATTAATTATGACGTAATAACGGTGGCGAGCCTACGCTTGCGCATTTGAATTTTGGCCCATTAATGGACCCGTAGTCTTCTCGGCAGTGCTACATCGCCTGTGCTGACAAATTAAAAAGGCAGCAGTGGTCAAACACAACAGACATGGAAAAGACACAGGAGGAGGAGACAGTCGGACCACTGAACGGCAAGTTTTTATAAAAAATAATAGAGACGGAACGATAAATAATAACTTAGTAATTTGTAGTTTTTGCAAAAAGGAGTTCTCCTTCCACCGGAGCAACTCCAGCCTGACATACCATCTAAACATAAAACATGTTCAGGCAAGTTCCTCTGTAGCGACTGTGGCTACCGGGAGCTCGCTCCGCCAAACCAAGCTAGCTGAATTTAGCAAGCGAATGAGCCAATCCACAACAGAGAAATAACAAATGCTACCGCAAAGTGGGTTGCCACGGATCGCAAGCCAATTTCCATTCTTGAAGATAAGTGTGAACCCCAACTCTTGTTTTACTGTTTTTGATGATGCACCTGTCCTCATGAGGCACAGTTCACCAATAATAAATTGGATTTAAAATCTTCTCTTCTTACTGTATTCAATTGATTATTCATACAGTACATTTTTAATATCCTAGAATTCAAATTCTTTATCAGGAGACCTTTAGGAAATATGACATTAAAATGTGATTAATTCGATTAATTACAAAATCTTGTCATTAATTTGATTAATTTTTTAATCGACTGACAGCACTAATTTAAACATAATAACGGTTACAGACGAGAGGCAAGGTATACCCCAAAGAGGGTGCCAATCCGATGCGGAACCATGTGCACAATGTACACAATCATTTGAATGTGGCCAAGTTATATGTGCGAAATAAAGACAGCTGAATCCATTTTGTTAGAGTTAGGTGTGCAAGAGCAGGATCTAATGAGAACCCGCATGACAGAGGCCCTCCAGGACTCACCGTAGGCACCGCTTATTTACAAAGAGTTAAATAATAGATCCACTTCCAAGGCTTTTTGTATTAAACCATTAAACAAAGGTCCTTACCAGGTCTTGTCATTATTTATTTATACTGAAGCAGGGTGAAAAACTAAACCCACCACATGATTCAGCTGTTTGTAGAACAACCTTCAGAAGGATTTGTTGTCTGTACGACACAGTAGGTTGGCCATGTTGTTTAGTTGGTTTGGCGTGTTGAGGTTTGCTGGATCTGCTTACAACAGGTGTTTTTCTAGCTTGATACTTCATATGGTTTGGGATTGTTGTCAAGTTTAATGGTGCAACTTTAGCTAACCGTTAGCGGCTCAAATTTGCAATTGAAAAAGTTAAACTTGAAGATACCACAGTGTTTTTTTTTTTTATTCTTATTTTGGTGTATTCGCACAAATATGGTACTCTCTCGAAGGCACGGAGGCGCAGTGGTTAGCCCAGTGGCCTCAGAGCAAGAAGGTCAGGAGTTCGAGTCCGAGGTGGTGACAAGGTTTGAAACACTGGCCTTTCTGTGTGGACTTTGCGTGTTCGTCCCGTGTTCCGTTCCGTCATCTTCCGCTTGTTCCGGGGTCGGGTCGCGGGGGCAACAGCCTCAAACGGGTAGCCCAGGCCTCTCTCTCCCTGGCTGCATGCTCCAGCTCACCCGGAAGGATCCCAAGTCGTTCCCCGGCCAGTCGTGAGACATAGTCTCTCCAGCAGGTACGGGGTCTGCCCCTTGGTCTCCTCCCGGTGGGACGTGCCCGAAACACCTCGCCTGCGAGGCGCTCGGGGGGCATCATGACTAGATGCCCGAACCACCCCATCTGGCTCCTCTCGACCAGGAGGAAGAGCGGCTCGACACCGAGCTCCTCCCGGATGGCAGAGCTCCTCACCCGATCTGTGAGTGAGAGCCCAGCCACCCTGCGGAGGAAGCTCATTTCCGCCGCTTGTACCCGCGATCTCATTCTTTTGGTTACCACCCACAGCTGGTGACCATAAGTGAGGGTAGGAACGTCGATCGACTTGTAAATCGAGAGCTTTGCTTTTCGGCTCAGCTCTCTCTTTACCTCTCTCTTCCCGTGTATGCGTGGATTTTCTCTGGGTACTCCAGTTACCTCCCACCCTTCAAAAACATGCATGTCATGTTGATTGGCCGCTTTAAAAATTGCCCCTAGGAAAGAGTGTGTGTGGCCCTGCGACAGATTGGCGACCATTTTGGGATGTACCCTGCCTCTAGTCTTAATCAGCCAGGATAGGCTGCAGCACCCCCTACAACCCCTAGTAAGAATGGCCGGTTCAGAAGATGAATGAATGGCACACTCTATTAAGGGGAGGGACTAAACTGAGCACTAAAACACTTCCTGTGGAATGTGGGCGTGGCAGAGAACAAACTCCCAGAGAAGAAAGACCTGGTGTTTCATGTTGCTCAAACATGCATGAAATTGAAAACCTTATCAAGAATGTTTTTAATATGGGAATAATGTTCAAACATGGGAAAAACCCCCAAAAAGTGAATTTTGCATGATGATACCACTTCTTTCTATAAATGCTGCATATTGACTCTTGTAACACGCCTTTTTTATTCAATCATTTTGTGGTTATATCATCTCTAAATTTGATAAATAACATGCTAACTGAGATCTCCAGATCCCTAAGATTTATCTTTGAGCACACCGTGGTCTGACTTTGAAGTAAACCTACAGGGACACCAAATTGTTTTTCCGGCTTGATGAGCAGCAACAACTGCTTCTCTGAGGATTTTGCAGATATATTTTCTTAACACTGTTGGGTTAGAACACCTAAACTCCCGGGCTAGCCAATAGCAGAAATGTCTGTTATTGTAAAGATCTCATTCTCACTGATGACCGAGTTATGAACCATGTTTGGCTGGCTACATCTGGAATTTGGAAACAAAAATGGTAGATGGCTTCCAAATGGCTTCCAAACTCAATCTAAAAAAGAGTGAGTTTGTATTCCAAGCTATTCTCTAAGTTTAGACAAATTAGTAAGTGCTTCTTCCATCTTTGTACTCACCTTCGGGTATTCTGGTGACTAATGCCTTTAAGTTAGCATTTAGCTTAGCATTGAATTCCAAACCAAGAGGAATCTAGAAGCCACTAAATATGTTGTCTTCAAATGAGCCAAACATGTAGGTGTTTAAGTATTTCTAAATTTGGATAATGTGTACACAGCGCTAGGCTAAATCCAAAAGTTGTGGCACCGTTCACCAGAGCAATTGAGGGCATGTTCAGAACTACAGTATATTCAGAAAAACTTTATTTGTCCTCTGAAGGGCAAGTTATCACAGCCACCTTGTTAAAACTACACTTACGGCTGTGAACCGACAACACAGATATACAGTACACTGTAAAAGCCATTGACTGTGGCCATACCGGCCTGTCAATGCCAGATCCGGTCAGACCTGAGAACCCAAGCAGGTTGGGCCTGGGCAGTACTTGGATGGGAGACCGCCGGAAGCCCAGGTGTCACAGTGGGACGACCATTGAGATTAAATTGTGGCTGTGTCAATGGGCAAGACACTTCACCCATGATGCCTAGTCTGGAGCTGGTGTGTATGTGTTTGGAGATGGTGGTCAGAAGGGGCTGATGGCGGAAAATGGCAGCCTTACTTCTGTCATTCTGCAGCTGGGGCTACAACACATTATCTAATATAGAATGAATGAATAATGCATATGTGGGAAGCGTCTTTGAGTGTCCTGAAAAGGGCTGTATAAGTACGCATTATAAGAAGAATAAGATGCATTATTTTTATTAATAAAAAAATGGATAATATGTCAAATAAACAAACATACCGTAGCAAGGACAAAGTAAATATAAAACGGAGGTAGCTTGGCATCCAGCTAGCCCTCAGCCAGAGTCTACAAGCCTAACCGATAATGGAAAAAAGAAATAGAGTTGTGAGTTGTTTTGATTCGTTTCATTCGATTTTGCTGACTTCAGGTTGGGTCAGTGGTGGAATGTAATGAAGTAAATGTACTTCGTTACTGTACTTAAGTAAAAAAATTGTGTATCTGTACTTTATTTAAGTAAAATTTGAGACCTTTGTTTTTTACTTTAACTTCACTACATTTTAGAGCAAATATTGTACTTTTACTCAGTTACTTCTTAAAAGTGTGTTTTGCATTTTTTATTTTGGTCGAAAATTTGAAAAATATACTGTTTTGGGGTTTTTTTTGCGCAACATGAAGCCACATCAACCTGTAGAGGGAGCAGTTGATCGCCTGCGGTCTCCAAGAGGGAGAAGAAGTAATGAATCGAGGACCAATCAGAATCGAGAGTAAACATTTTCCGCAGTCATTTACCGCCAAAAACTAACATCAAATATAGAGTCAGAAGATTGTTGTTTGCTGTGTTTACTTAAAAAAAAAAAAAAAAGTTTAGCCATCATTACACAGAGTATTTATTTGTGAATTTACAGCACAAAAAATAACATTTGAATTATGGTCGAATACTTTTACTTTTTAACTTAAAAAGTAAAATTTACACCAATTACTTTTGTACTTTTAGTTAAGTAGATTTTTTATTGGTACTTTTACTTTTATGTAAGTAATTTTTTTGCCTAGTTATCTGTGCTTTTACTTTGGCACAAAAAGTGCATACTTCATCAACCACCATTTTTAGTAAAACATATGAAGATGGGAAAGCTATGAATTTGTCTGAATGTAACATGACATTGTAATATTTCATGTTTTTTTTATTTATAATTCCAGATGAATTTTTCAACATAACTAACTTCTATACTTTCTTCTTGTACTAAAACGGACATAATCCACCAAAGATGAAAATATAAAAAACTTTTAAAATGTTACATATTTACCTGTGATACCCTTAGCTCTCCAGGTTTGGTGCCATGTCGAAGCCAGCTCACATGGGAAACGTGAAGAGATTGAAATGTTCTCTTCGGTGCATGCAGAACGTATAACTTATTATCCTTTCTGATTCCAGGATAAAGTTCAGTAGATGTCCTCAGCAGACTGTTTTCTCTAATGCATCCGCCCAACAACACCTGCAAAAAACAATGAAGAAAAAAATCAATTTATTGATTTGAAAAAACAAAAAGATTCCAATCAAATTAATCTTACAATAGATTCAGGACAAGCAAATCTGACTCTCAATGGGTTTTTTTTATGGCTGTTCATCTATTTGTAGAAAAAAAAAAAACTTTTTTTTGTTCTTGTTGATCTCATTCTGTCAAAGAAAGAACTACCCAAACCCCAAACTCCACTTTCTCACGATCTGAGAGCCTCCGTGGGTTCGGCCTGAAGGGAATACAGTATATGTAAAGTTAAGCCTAATCAAACTGATCCTTGACAGAGCCCCATTGTTTTGACCAAGCCAACAATTTTTTTTTAGAAGTGATGCAGGAGAATAAATCCAAATGTTCATGACAGGTCAGCTGATTCTCTTCTGAGCCATCGTGTTCTCGTTTAACAATGCACCTATTCCTCAAGCAAGGTACCCCGTCAAAGCGTGCAGGGACTATTGATCATCTGATGTATGTTGTTCTGTGAAACGTCAGCGTCAGTCTTTATGCCGTGACTGGCACCTCCTTTGCAAAGCACTCTTTATGTGCTCATCTGTCTCCGTACTATCAATCAGTCACAGCATTAGGGCAAAGACATATTTCACTCAACTCGATCCGAAACAAGGAAGACTTCAACTCAATTTTGTCTTACTGCGATCCAGAAAACTCTTTCAGTCTGTTTGGGAATCCATCCAAACCGAACATTCCTTCCAACACTTCACTTTCACTCGCCCATTGAGATAACTAATCTGCTTTAGTGACTTAAAATCTACATCTCAATCTGAGAAATGGCCATTTGACACAAAACTGGCTCTGACGTCCATGAGAGCATTAAGACTGAGGTAAAAAAAAAAAAAAAAAAAAATTACAAGGACAGACAGAGTGAAAGATGTAGGAAAGGAAGGTTGAGCGAGGTTGACTTGCGATGTGGACTTTAAATTGGTTCTAAGCAGTGGTGGAACATAACGAAGTAAATGTACTTTGTTACTGTACTTAAGTAAAAAAATTGTGTATCTGTACTTAAGTAAAATTTAAGACCGGTACTTTTACTTCACTACATTTTTAGAGCAAATATCTGTACTTTTATTTGGCTACTTTTTAAAAGTGTGTTTTACATTTTTCGTTACATTTTCGTTCAGGAATTTGAAAAATACACAGGTTTTTTAGCGCATCTTGAAGCCGCATCGCCAAAATCAAAAGAAGCAGTTGACCGGGAGAAGAAGTAATGAATCGAGAAACATTTTACGCATTCATTCAGCGCCAAAAACCAAACATCAAATATAGTACAAATTAAAAAGAGTCAGAAGATCGTTGTTCGTTGTGTTTACTTCTAAATAAAAAGTTGAGCCATCATTACACAGAGCAGGGGTGGATCTAGAATTTTCCAAAGGGGAGGGGGCTTTGACAAAGCCAATATATAGTGACTGGGGGCCTCCACCCCAAAACATTTTAAAAAATAAGTGTCATTTTCCTCCATTTTGGCGGCCCATTCACAGGCCCTTCTTGGGGATAGCTTGACTTGTCCCCTTTCCTTTTATTTTATTTTTATTTACCTAAGTAGATTTTTTTATTGGTACTTTTACTTTTACTTAAGTAAATTTTTTGCGTAATTATCTGTACTTTTACTTAGGTACAAAAAGTGAGTACTTCATCCACCACTGGTCCTAAGATGGATAAAGATGAATGCAAATATGAAGCACTGAAAATAATCCTCCAAAGTGAGGGCAACACAACAACCAAGAAAGAGCATGAAGGTTTTCACAACATAGTTTAGTACAAAATCTATTTTTACTTTATCAAGAATCCATATTTGTTGTACAGAAACATATCAGTTTAAATACTTAGGATCAACAGTATAGAGCAGGGGTGGGCAAACGTTTTGGTTCGCGGGCCAGATTGGGTTCTAACATTTGACCAAACGGACCGAAACAGGAGCAGACGGATGACATGTTTTGGTAAACAAGCGTGCTCAATATGGAAAGCCACTGGGGCTACTAAACGCACATTCTCTAGCGCACTAACGTTAAAATCAAGCGCCCTGGCGCTTAAAAAAACGTACATCTGGCTAGGTTTAAAACGTAGGTTTGAAATCTCTGATAATCTATTTTGACAATGTGAGCATCACAAAAATACACACATTTTAATGGGAGCAGTGTTGTTGTATCTTTGTCGCCATCTAGTGAGGAAATATCAGAATTACAGAAAAATGATTCATTAACAAGATTTATTCATTTGATTTTTTCAAGTTTGACGGGCCGGATGAAAACGTTTAACAGGCCGCATGTGGCCTGCGGGCTGTGGTTTGCCCAAGCCTGTTCTAGAGCAATGGAGAGTGTGGAAAAGAGGTGAAGAAGCGTGTGCAGGCAAGTATCAGGTGTGATGTGTGACACAAAAGTTTCAGCTGAAATGAAAGAAAAGTGTACAAAATCGTGGTGAGACCGGCCATGCTGATTGGTCTAGAAACAGTAGCACTGAGAAAAAGACAGGAAGCAGAGATGAAGGTAACAGAGATGAAGATGCTGAGGATCTCTCTGGGAGTGACCAGGATGGACTGGATCAGTGAACAGCAGATGTTGGAGGTTTTGGAGATAAAGTCAGAGAGGCAAGTCTGAGATGGTTTGGACATGTGCAGAGGAGAGAGAGAGTACATAGGAAGAAGGATGCTGGGTTTGGAACCACCAGGAAAGAGGCCTAGAGGAAGACCAAAGAGGAGGTTCATGTATACAGTGAAGGAAGACATGAAGATAGTTGGTGTGACCAAAGAGGATGCAGCAGATAGGGTTAGATGGAAGAAACTCACTTGCTGTGGTGACCCCTGAAGGGAAATGCCGAAAGATATCAGTCTGGTCACGCTACCCTCCAGGACAGTTAAATTCAAGTACAGACAGAACCACAACATGCCAGTTGTTTACTTCTATCAAGTATTAATAGCATAGCAATTTCTAAAAGCAAAATGGCTTCACCGACAAACTGACACGTTGCTACAGTATCTTGAATGTTAAAATTCATTTTAAAAGATCATATGACACAATGCATCATTAAAACTCTGGTAGCCCTGCTTGTTTTCATTCTCTGTGTTCACAACTGAGGCCTATCGTGAACACTGTAAATCCTTAAAAACTTACAGACCAACATTTCCAAAAATATTCCATTCAACTGGCATATGGTGCCTTTTTGTCCACAATTCTTTGATTTCTTCACTTCTTGATCCGTTGGGCCAAGTGAATGAAGTTGACTCATATGGCGACCAGACTCAACTGCTTATTGCGGCACTCAAAGGTATTTATAGACGAATACCTTTAGGGGGCGTCTTCTCTTCCTTCGGTACATTCATAAACCTCTGTTTTAGTCTTCCTCTAGGTCTCCTGCCTGGTAGTTCCAATGTCAGCATCATTCTACCAATATGTTTCCTCTTATTCCTCTGGACATGTCCAAACCATCTCAGTCTGGCCTCTTTGACTTTATCTCCAAAACCTCAAACATGTGCTGTTCCTCTGATCCTGTCCATCCTGGTCACTCCCAGAGAGATCCTAAGCATCTTCATCTCCGCTACCTCCATCTGTCTTTCCCCCCGTCTTTTCCTCACTGTCTCTAGACCAAACAACATGGCTTTTCTTGCCAAGATGACCTAAAAATGCTGACTAATCACTCCAGCTGGGTATTGTTGTTCTGAGAAACACACGTTTCCCACTGTGGGTTACAGAGTCAGACTGAGGCAGACGCTTCTCTGGTAAGGATCAATACCCTCACGAAGAGACGAGTACACCACAACACGGAGCGCTGGAGCAGAAGGGTCACAGTCCGGCGGCACTACGTGCAAGGTCACAGACTAATCCACTAGGGAAGAGGAAGAAGCAGTCGTGTCCAATCACACCACAGAGAGAAGAAGATGAGATCAGTGTCCAATCATGGGAGTGAGAAGCCAATCAGGTCATGTGGTAAATCCGGCTGGAGAAAAATAAAAGGTAGACAAAACGAAGCAGACAGCTGGATAGAGGCTGGATATAAATTAGAGGGGAAAGAAAAAAACTACAGGTTCTAACCCACATTGTCCTTGAAGGAGATACTGAATCGGTTGCTATAGCCAATCCTACTAATCTCTTAAGGATGAGAGGACAAGCTCAATGAGTCATTTTGAAATTTTTCCTCCACATGCAGGTGATGAAGGAGATTAAACAGTCACATTTTTCTTCTTTTTAAATGAGCTTAATCATTAGAAAAAAAATACCCTTTTTAATCCATAACTGAAAAAATCAGAAAATTCACCTCCACCAAAAAAAAAAAAAAAAAAGCTTGTTTTCTTTATGCTTCACCTGAAAAATCCAAAGATGGATTTTTGACAGGAAGCATAAAGAAAATCCTGAATCCCCTCAAATTAAAGAACCAAAACAACTTAACAGTGTTTGGGATTAGCTTGATGAAGCTTTTGAAGCACACCCGTCAGATATGATGTGAAACACAATTCATCCAGATGTGAGGGAGAAGAACGAGACAGACTACCGAGACCTAAAAAAAAAAAAAAAAAGAGTACCGAGAGACCTAAAAAAAAAAAAAAAAAAAGAGTACCGAGACCTCATTGCTAATTTCACCACATGGAGCAGAGACACAACAGTCTGGTTCTGACTCCTCCAATACCAAGGAGATGATCATTGACTTCAGCAGGAAGCCCCTTCATCAACCTGTTCTGATCGACGGAGAGAGCATCGAGGTCGTTTAAACCTACAAATATCTGGGTGTGCATCTTGATTGCAAACTGGATTGGCCAGAGCAGGCTCGGGCCCTGCATAATAACGGACAGAGCAGGCTGATTTTCTCAAGAAGGCTTAGGACTTTCGATGTGTGTGGCGACATGTTGAACATCTTTTATCAGTCTGTTGTGGCAACTGCAGTTTTCTTTGCGATCGTCTGCTGGGAAGGCAGCTTGACCGCAAGGGACAGCAATAGGCTAGACAGACTGATAAGGAAATGTGCATCTGTAATGAGGAGAAATGTGGACTCTATTTTGAAATGTGAGAAATGTGGGAGCTATTTTGGAGGGGAGGAGAGGGCTTTAATGCAGGGTATCCTCAATAACTCCCGTCACCCTCTACATGATGTTATCACGACCCGAAGTAACAGGTTCCTCTCACTGCACTGCAGGACTGAGCGCTTCAGGAGGTCGTTCATCCCTTCAGCCCTCAGGTAGTTTAATTTATCAGATGTTTCTGGAAGGAATTGAGTCCTATTTTATTATGTGTGTATGTTGTTTTTATTTATTTTGTATGTACAGCTTGTGGGATTTCTGTTGCTGCTGGACACCAGAATTTCTCCTGCGGGAAATTAATAAAGTTTTTTTTTTTAAATCTATCTATCTTCAAATCTGTGAACCAGTTTCTCTGTGATCGTCTTGCTGGCCTAGACGTTTATCTTCTCATCTGAGGAAGATAAATCATACTTTTATTCCTGCTTTTTCTGGAGCTCACCTTACAATCAAAGAGATGTAAGAACACGTTCTTATTTGCTGTTCATTAAAATCTCTCCCAGCTCCATCTTATTAACCTCCTACTTCTTTATTAAGCTCAGACTAATGGGAATTACCGTTTATTGCTGAAATGTCGTCCTGTTTTAGAGTGAATAAACCAAACACCTTTATAATTACAAAAAACTGCAACCCTCCATCCTCCTCTCTTCCCGAGGTAACATAATGCTTCCGCAGACAAAGCCGACTAATCCATTGGTCATGCTTAATAGGATATTTCAGGCAGATCTCATCGAAGCTCCTATCTGTTGTCACGGTTTTCTTTTTGTTTTCATCTATACCTGGAAGTCATCTTTAACTGAACTTCACACACACATCCAGAAAAAAAACAGAAGTTACTCTCTGTTAAAGTCTCAAAATCATCTGAACAAAAATGGTTATTGAGCGTTTGGGCTGAAACGATTTTAATTTCGATGATAAAGATGTGTCCTTTCCACGGAAATGTAATATTTTGCCAAATAAGAAGCTTATAAAACATCTAATCAGTTTCACTTCTGTTCTCAACACTGTGATTTCCCCCCTCCTCTTACTCTTCACTTAGTCCAACCCGTGGGCATGCCCCTTAGACAGCCTGACTTTTAATTTGAGGCTCCAAATACTACCTAAAGCGCATCAAGATAGCAACACTAGTCTACATTCGGTCATATTCTCGTTTTGGTTTATTTTTTATAAAAAGAACACTATTGGAAACAAGTCTGAGTAAAATTTGTGAACACAAAAAAAAAAAAAAAAAAATTCCCCTGAAAGTTGACATGGTGTAGAACAAAATCCATGGCCAAGAAAAGCTTGCATTATATCCAAACATTGGACGGAAAAGTTAGTAAATTCCTCAAACAAATATGAATGAAGTAGAAAATTATGTTTGGATGAAGGCCCCTAATCCTCAAAAAAAAAAAAAAAAAAAAATTAAGCTAGACTTTATGAACATTTTTGCCGACAAATTACCGATAAGTAATTTCTCAAAAGATGGCGGCATGTAGACTCATTGGTAATTTCCCCGATTATTCTGACAACATTTTCAACCTATTCCTATTGAATTTGACCTAATTGAATTCAAACAACCCCATATTCACCAACAAAGTTGTTGTAATAGCGGATAGGCTTCATCCAGGCAGTAAAAATGGTGAATGGAGCAACGAAAAGAAAAGTGGACGAAAAAATGGAAACAGGAACTCACAATTATATCTATCCTATTTTTGCCTTAAGTGTTAGTTCAGAGCGCAGTTTTTGGGGTCCAGCCCTACGGTCACACATCAGTATCCTTTGGACCATGTGTGTAAAACTCCCCTCGCCCCTAGAGTTTAAAAATATAAGCTAATTTCACACTTCTCATATTTCCACCTTTACAACAGCAGCTTACCTAGCATGCTGAGATCTTCTTTGCCCTTTGCCTTTTTTTCTTTCTGCACTCTGCTAGCCTGCATCATGTCTTACAGCACTTCAAATCGATATGTGCATGTACGTGTACATCACCCCGCCACGGCTCGGGATAACCACTGACTCACAAGGGTTCTGACCTGTTTTCCACCAGCCCTGCTTTCCCTCTATTTTGTTTTGCATCGCTTCCTTTAAAGGCCACAGAAGTGTCTGGCGGGGACAATACTATCATCGTTCCTTTCTGCTTATTCGGCTGTGACAGATTGATGCATGAGGGGAAACAAATTGGGCCGCAGAAACACATCTTTTTGGTTTTTCCGATGGAGGGATGGAGATGCCTATGAGGCCCAGATTGAGTATGGGGGATATTAATGCTTATTGACTGGAGGTAATAGCTTTGCTGTGCCTCAGCCTCCAGGTTGTTCCAATTTAGTCCATCCTATAAGAGGTCTGAGATATTCTTTCGGCAAATAAATAAAATGAGGTGGTAGAATGTGTACCGTATTACCTCGTTATGAGCAAATACAGCAGTGTGTCTAGACAGTTTTTTATAAATAATAGAAGCTAACGACCGTTTATTCTTGTTATTTTCTGTTTGGTGTTTTGTGCTTATTATTTCAAAGCATATACAGTATAAATATATATGATGCCTTGTGCAATATTATCCAAAAAAATATCTTTTTAATACTTTTATTTGGATTCCCGTTGATTTTTAACACTGTCGATTCCCCCCTCGTTCCTCGTGTGTTCCCCGCTGAGTTCAGCCCCCTGTCACTTGCTTAGTTCCGACACTCGTATCCGTGAGTGCTACACAAAGTACATCTCTCTAATATTTTTATTTTCAGGCACTAACACGGTAATCACTCTTCCTATTAAAGGACCAAGCGTGAGCAGAGCTATGTGGGCATGGTGGGAGAACAAAATCCATAGCCAAGAACAACCTGGCAATAGTTTTCAAAAACCGGATGGGAGAGCTACAGGGTGGCTGGGCTCTCACTCAGAGATCGGGTGAGGAGCTCTGCCATCCGGGAGGAGCTCGGTGTCTAGCCGAGGTCCTCTCGACCTCCTCCAGGTCGAGAGGAGCCAGATGGGGTGGTTCGGGCATCTGGTCAGGATGCCCCCCAACGCCTCGCGGACGAAGTGTTTCGGGCACGTCCCACCGGGAGGAGACCAAGGGGCAGAAGTCGAAGCCGCTGGAGACACTACGTCTCACAGCTAGCTGGGAACGACTTGGGATCCTTCCGGGTGAGCTGGAGGATGCAGCCGGGGTGAGAGAAGCCTGGGCTTCCCGTCTGAGTCTGTTGCCCCCGTCACCCAGCCCCGGAACGAGCAGAAGATGACGGAACGGAACAGAACGGATGGGAGAGCTCGCTCCCACAATGAAATGACACATAAATACAAATATGTTTTTATAACCTAAAATATATACCATCCAAAAAGTTGTCAGACGATACTTGATCATTTTTTACTGGACGATCATTGTTTATTCATTAAAACGAAATCTCAAAGGTGAGAATCTACAGATGGGGGATGAAGGTCTGCTCAGAAAGAGATGGTAAGGCTCCCATTCGACCAGTTATTTAAAAATGACTAGTAGATTTATAACAAGAAGATTTTTGACCAATTTGTCGGTGGAAAAAATCCGAATCCTATGAATCCCTTGTTTGCTAGGGTTTAGATTTATTTATTTATTAATTTATTTATTTATTTATTGTTTCATTTCATTCAAAACAAAAGAACAAGTGCATCTTTAAAAAGGTTTTCAGTAAAAAAAATTATGAATGAAAGGGTACAGGAAGGGTACAGAAAGATTTACGTACATCTCTGTAAATAAACCTCCCATTTTTTGGGGTAGACCTGTCCTCTTTTATGTCTACTATTTCTATCCACACAGAGGAAAGGTTGCATGTTGGAGCTTTCACAGCTTTCCACTCCTGCTGGCTGCAGCTGAGAGGCTTTAAATTATCCATAAACTTGCGAGGAAAGAGTGGCCAGCAAACCTGGAGATACTGCCTCCAAGCTGCAGAGCAGGACCCATTTACAGATTTACAGACGGGGAGTGTGATCACACACACACACACACACACACATACAGACGACGGGCCGCCCTCGCTTCATTTTTTTTTTTTTTCAACCTATCGTTATGTCAGAGTCGATGACTCAGTCTGTTTCAGTTTAGTTTCTGTTTTTTTCCCCCTCTTTGTTCATGAGGAGCCTCCTGTCCGGTGGGACACCAACCGGAGCTTTGATGGGAGAGGATGGGATGGGGTGGAGGCCGAGGGGGGAGTGGATAGAGGTAGAATTACGCACTTCTTACGCACGTCAACCTGTCTTTTGTGGATTTTCTGCGTACTCGTGCGTTACATGTCATAAAATTAAAAAAAAAAGGGAAAAGTTGAAACCTTTGCAGGTTGCAACACGAGTAAATCCTGCTACTTGTTCCTTCTAGACATCCCATCGTGCTGGTTGAACATGGGCTACCCTGCGGTGAAGAGAGGGGTCTTTTGCATGAAATATTTAGAGAAAACAGCCACATGCTGCTAGATTTAGGGCAGCAGAGCCTGATGCAGGATGCAGGATCAAAGAGATGTGCAGTGAATAAAACACACACACACTCACGGACACACACAGACACACATAGATCGCAGGGAAAGCAGCATCTCCTACCTTGCCTGCAGAAAGCAGCACCTTCTGCTTCTTGTTTCCGATTTACAAGCTTCTCCACTGGTTTGATCAGATGCTATTCCACCCTCTGTTACTCAGTCCTCCCTCCTCTCTATCCTCCTCTCCAAGATGCAGCTGGGATGGCAGGATGAGAGGGAGAAATGAACAACAAGAGATGTCTCCTTTCCTTTTCCTCTCGTTTCTTCTCTTTATACTATTCTCCCCTCCTTATGTTTTTTTTTCCCTCCCCTCCCTCTCACTCTCCCTCTTTTTCTCGCTTGCTACCTCTCCTTCTTTTCTTCCCTGTGCTCTGAATACTAATACTCCGTCTCTCCTCTCTGTTCCTGCACACACCGGCCAGTGCCAAAGACATACTGATGTATATGGGGCGAGCAAAAGAGAGGGAGGAGGAGAGAATGAGAGAGTGAGAGGAAGAGAGAGAGTAATGGGAAGCAGGGATTGGGGCTTCTAGGTGATGTTTTCCATGAGTCTGCAGGGTACATGGATGGGTTAGAAAGGTCCAGGATCTGGTTTGATCTTGTTAGATATTTCATTAGATAATAATCCCCTGGGTGAGGTAAAGGGGTGCTGGTTCATATGAGAAGTGATGGGTCAGGCGAGTGTGAGGAGAAGGTGGTCTGTCCATTTGGAGATATCTTATTAATGTTAGCAACCAAAATATAATTATAACGGCAGTTTGTGATTCAAATATATTTTTAGACCAGCAAAAAAAGGCTTCGCACCCGAGGCTAGTTTTATTTCTAATAAAATCAAGAAAATAAAAGACATCATAAAAACAAAATTCAATAATCTCCATCCCTAATGATGTTGCAGAGGTCCCGAAGCATATCCCAGCTGATTCAACGCAAGAGGCAGGGTACATCCTGAAAAGGTCACCAGTCTGTTGCAGGGCCACACACAGACAACCATTCACACACTCATTCCTAGGTGCAATTTCACATCAACCTGACACGTTTTTGGAGAGTGGTAGAAAATTGGAATAGCTGAAGAAAACTCACGTATACACGGGGAGAACATGCAAACTCCACACAGAAAGCCCAGTGTTTCAAGCCTTGAGCCCTTGACCTTCTTGCTGGGAGGCCACCATGCAGCTGAAAACATATAATTTACACCAAAAAAATTATGTTTAAAAATGTTTAATGACTGGCCCCAGGAGGCGTTGGCCTAGTGGTAGAGTTACCGTCTTTCGACCGGGAGAACCTGGTTTGAATCCGACTGGGCTCAAGCTTTCTCTGGGATTCTGGAAGCGCATACTGAAAGGGACAAAGTGAAAAATAAAATAAAAACAAAAAATGTTTAATGACATGTGCAATGAATAGTTCACCAAAATGCACATATTTAATTTTAAAGACTAACATAGAAAGATAGATTAAAATTAATCTCCCATGCATCCTAAAATCAGAAAAAATACCAATTTAAAAATAGGGGCCCCCTCTACATTTTGCTTAGAAACAGTTTCTCTGGCGTTTTCTCGAACGTTTAGCTGTGGGTGCAGATTTGATTCTCCAGCAGCCATAATTTTACTTGTTTGACTGTGGGAAGCAGTTCTATTCTTTCAGGGATAGTCTTCCATATTTGAGAGGTCGGATAAGAGTCAGTAGTATGTCCAAAGTTGTTTTATGTTTTCTTTTCCAGGCGGAAATATACATCCACATTGAAAAGTTTTTTTCTAATCCTTATATGTTGTCTTTTTTTCTTTTTTTTTTTGCGAATTCTCAAAGTGAAGTGAGACTGTAGAAAATTTTACAAACCAGATTGCAATCTGCATGTGTAATCATAATGTTGCAGCTTCATAGATTGTGGTTTCATTTTATTTTTTTAAAGAAAAAAAGTGGATGACTTAAATGGTGTTTGAACATCTTGCAAGGTCAGGTCTTTTCAATTCAATTTTTATTTGTATCACCCTGTCTTGCCCTTTATAATTGTGCGGAATATTTATTTTCAGAGTTAGATTACATTCTTTAAGTTTTTCTGTATTTTATTTTGAAGGCCGTTTCCTGTGTTTTATTTTGAAGGCTGAACTAGAAAAAACAGGAAGTTGTGAGGAGAAGGCAGCTATTTTGCTTCCGCTAGTGAGTTAGCATAACAGTTAGCCAGCTACAAGTTATCCACCGCCTTTCATCTATTTTTTCTAATCCCCTTTTGACATCACAGTCTGTAAGTTTGTTTTATATGTTTATAAAGTACAATATTAATGTTTCATTTGTGTGAAAGGACACTTGGAAGTGTGTATTTTGCTACTGCTAGTTTGTATGTTTATTACCGCATGTAGGCCTATTTTCATGGGATAAGTTACTTTAAACATACTTTTGCACTATGTTAAGTGTATATTTTCTTTCTGTTTTACAGTTTTACTCTGTTCTGAAGACATCTTTTTCATACAGTAGTCATTAAAATGGAGCTTGGACGCTACATCCTGACTCTGCGCATGTTTTCCAGAAGGAGTTAGGCTTACTGCTGAGTTTATGTTAGATACGCATAAATGAGAGCAGGAAAGTAAAAAGACTTTTTGTAAAAGGATTTTAGAAGAAAAAAGGACTGTTACAGTAAAAAGACTGTAACAGTAAAAAGGACTTGAAAAAATAAAGAGACCTTACGCAATCGGATAACAAAATAGGACAGCACTGCACATAATCAAACATGGACGAAGTAAACCAGGAATTCACTCCGGAGCCTACTCAGTATTCTAGACCCAACAATAACTCCCAAGATGGCGGGTCAGTGAAGACTTTCAGAAGTTCCAGTTCCAATCGTTCATCTGTGAGCACCGCAGCAGCTAAAGCCAGAGCAGATGCTGAAGCCGCTCGCGCTCGTGTAGCATTCGCTAAAAAAGAAAAAGCCATAAAAGCTGAAAAAGCCAAATTGGAAGCTGAAAAAGCCAAATTGATAGCCGATCTGGAGGCCAATCTGGAAGCTTTACAATATGAAAGAGAGGCTGCAGCCGCTAACGCCAAAGCAGAAGCACTGGAAGCAGCAGCAGATCTAGAGGACGGAGAAACCCGTAGCACGAGAAGCTCCCCTGTTCCAGCCCAAAATACACATGAACGTGTAAGCCATTACGTCGAACAACAAAATGGTCACCTTGACGACAGGCCTGCTCCAGTCTACCGTCAGGACACCCCAGAGCAATGTATTGAGCCCCGGTATTACCCCCCAACACCACACATCTTCAGAGCACAGGACTATGTTGTGATAGATTCCTGGTCAGCATCATCTCAAAGTCCACAAAGGACAGTACCCTCTCACCCCCACCAGATGGCGCTCAACTATCATCCGTCTCCACAACAGCACACTAAAAACCCCACTCAAAGCAGTGTAAAGACAGAGTTTAAACCCAAGTCAAGCTTTCCAAACTACGCGGACACATCCCACACACGTAGTGCAGAATCTTCAGTAATGATGGATATGGCAAAATATTTAGCTCGTAAAGAACTCGTACGCACTGGCCTATCACGTTTTGATGACCGGCCCGAAACATATAGGGCGTGGAAGTCCTCGTTTTTCAACACGATCAGAGACGTGGATCTGTCTGCGAGTGAACAGTTGGATTTGCTCTCGAAGTGGCTGGGAAAAGAATCAAGTGAACACGTCAAACGTCTCAGAGCGGTCAATATAGCCAATCCAGCCGCCGCATTACAAACAGCGTGGGAAAGGCTCGATGATTGCTACGGTGCTCCAGAAGTCATCGAGAGTGCTCTCTTCTCGAAGCTTGATAATTTTCCAAAGATCTCTAATAAAGAAAACTACAAGTTGAGAGAGCTCGGAGATCTACTAAACGAGGTGCTCGCAGCTAAAGAAGATGGATACTTGTCAGGCTTGTCATATCTGGACACCGCACGCGGTATAAAGCCAATTGTGGAGAAGTTGCCATACAGCCTACAGGAAAAGTGGCTCAACCAGGGATCCAAGTACAAAGAAACGTCTCGAGTCAGTTATCCACCATTCTCATATTTCACCTCTTTCGTCTGCTACCAAGCTAAAATAAGGAACGATCCCAGCTTTTCATATTCTGGAAACAACGTTCGTTCAGAACAGGTTGTGCAGAGGCGAGTCAGTCCAAGAGGTGCGGTTTCGGTGCACAAGACCAAGGTGACAAACGACGAAAGTCCAACGGAAGTGCCTTCTAAAGACGATTTAGTCAAGCAGTGCCCTATCCACAAGAAGCCCCACCCCCTAAAGAAGTGTCGAGGATTCAGACTTAAGACTCTCGAAGACAGAAAGGCTTATCTAAAAGAACAAGGCATCTGCTTCAAATGTTGTTCATCTTCTTCTCATCTCGCCCGGGATTGCAAAGTCACGGTGAAATGTGATGAGTGTAACAGTGAAAGTCACATATCCGCCCTTCACCCTGGTCCGCCTAAATGGGCGAACAAAGAGT
Source organism: Neostethus bicornis (assembly GCA_902685375.1). NCBI lineage: Eukaryota > Metazoa > Chordata > Actinopteri > Atheriniformes > Phallostethidae > Neostethus > Neostethus bicornis. The sequence goes on from LR738556.1 coordinate 5,029,139, forward strand.
CAAACCCCCCACAAGATAACGGCGGGGAGCAAGAAAAAGAGGCAAATTCAGTAGTCAGTCCTCTCTGTACCGAGGTTTGCGGAGACGCTCTGAAGTCAAAATCTTGCGCGAAGATCTGTCTTGTCAAGGTTTACCCAAAGAACCACCCACATGAAGCAGTGAAAATGTATGCAATGCTCGACGATCAGAGCAATAAGTCTCTAGCCAGGTCGCAGTTTTTCGATGTTTTCAAAATCGAAGCCATCACTTATCCATACACTCTGAGAACGTGTACTGGACTGACCACAACATCTGGCAGAAGAGCAACTGGATTTCAGATTGAAGCAATTAAAGGTGGAATAAGCTTTTCACTCCCAGAACTGATTGAATGTGAGGACTTACCGGACAATCGTGAGGAAATACCAACACCTGAGGCTGCCTTCCACCACCGCCATCTCAAGGATCTCGCCATAGAAATCCCACCTCTGGACAATGATGCTCAGATCCTTCTACTTCTGGGTCGTGACATTCTTCGCGCTCATAAAGTGAGACAACAGATAAATGGCCCTGGAGATACACCATTTGCTCAAAGACTTGACCTTGGATGGGTGTTGGTCGGTGATGTGTGTTTGGGAAAAGTCCATAAGCCCACAGTTCACAGCTACAAAACAAACATACTGGGAGATGGCAGACCAACACTTTTTCAGCCATGCACAAGTCACGTCCATCTTAACCAAGTAATCAGTCCAAGCCAAACAAACGGACACAGAAACGGTCGCTTGCACATGGACGCTGACTCCCTCGGGCTCACTGTTTTTGCTAGAACTGCAAATGATAAGAAACGTGCCTTCTCTGTAGAGGACGAACAGTTTATCAAAGTCATGGATGAACAAGTTTTTCAGGATGAATCCAACAGTTGGGTCGCCCCCCTTCCTTTCAAGTCTCCAAGTGACCATGCATCCAGATCCGTTCAAGCCTCTCTGCTCACCAAAACAAACTGGTTCACAGGTCCAGCATTCCTTCACAAGCCTCAAACAGTATGTGATCAGCAACAAACATTTGAGCTTATTGATCCAGAGTCAGACATGGATGTCAGACCGCAAGTGACAAGTTGCGTTACCAGCCACGATGATAAGTCGCTCAATCCGAAGAGATTCGAAAAATTCTCAACTTGGAAGTCATTGCTAAGAGCGGTTGCAAACCTCATCTATGTAGCTCGTTGTTTCAAGTCAACAAACAAAAATGTTATAGATTGTACTGGCTGGCATCAGTGTAGCAAACCTCGCACAGCGGACGAGCTATCTCAAGCAACTTCAGCGATTCTTCTTGCTGTACAAAAGGACTGCTTTGATGAAGAGTTCACTGCCCTCTCAAAAGGAGTTGACGTAAATCAGAAAAGTCCACTGTCAAAACTCAATCCAGTCCTTGGATCAGATGGATTGTTGAGAATCGGAGGCCGGTTGAAGCAAGCTGATCTCTGCGATCAGGAGAAACATCCAGTTGTTTTGCCAGGCAAACATCACGTCTCCACTCTGCTCATAAGCTACTACCATGACAAAGTGGAACATCAAGGCCGTACCTTTACAGAAGGCGCGGTACGAGCTGCCGGCTTCTGGTTGATCAGTAGCAAAAGACGTATAAGTAGCATTCTTCATGAATGTGTTACCTGTCGAAAGCTCCGTGGGAAAAGAGAGAACCAAAAAATGTCAGACCTCCCTCAAGAGCGGCTGAGCACTTCATCTCCCTTCACATACACTGGTGTGGACGTCTTCGGACACTGGCTTGTGACAGCCAAACGGACAAGAGGAGGTGTTGTACAAAACAAGCGCTGGGCCGTTCTCTTCACATGCTTGAGTACACGTGCTGTCCACATAGAGGTAATAGAGTCGATGGACACGTCGTCTTTCATTAACGCCTTGAGGAGATTCTTTGCTATCCGTGGCCCCTCTGAACAGCTTCACTCAGACTGTGGAACCAACTTTGTCGGCGCTTGCAGAGAGTTGGAGTTTCACAAAGTGCTGAAGGGATCAGACGTTCAGAAGTACACAAACAATCAAGGATGTTCATGGCACTTCAACCCACCACACTCCTCACATATGGGTGGTGCGTGGGAACGCATGATCGGAGTCGCAAGGAGGATCTTAGATTCAATGCTCATGCGAATTCACTCGTCAAGCTTGTCTAATGAAGTCCTGTGCACTCTCATGGCAGAAGTGACGTCCATCATCAATTCCAGACCCTTGGTTTCTGTATCTTCTGATCCAGAGGTTCCTCAAATACTTACCCCTGCGATGCTTCTCACCCGGAAACAGAGTGTTTCACCTCCATCAGGAAAATTCACCGACAAAGACTTGTTCAAGCAACAGTGGCGTCAAGTACAAAGGCTTGCAGACCAATTCTGGAGTCGTTGGAAACGTGAATATCTGCATACACTACAAGTACGTCATAAATGGCAAACGTCAAGTCCCAACATCGAAGAAGGTGATGTTGTTTTACTAAAAGACACCCAGACATGCCGCAATGAGTGGCCCATGGCTCTTGTGACTAAAACCTTTCCAGGACGCGATGGAAAGGTCCGAAAAATCGAGATTAAAACGACCAAAGATGGATCTACAAAGACATTCCTACGGCCCGTCACCGAGGTCATTCTTATTCTGAAATCAAAGGACTGAAGCATGTTTTAGGTTTATATGGCATCTTTACAGACACCAGGCGGGGAGTGTCTTGCCCTTTATAATTGTGCGGAATATTTATTTTCAGAGTTAGATTACATTCTTTAAGTTTTTCTGTATTTTATTTTGAAGGCCGTTTCCTGTGTTTTATTTTGAAGGCTGAACTAGAAAAAACAGGAAGTTGTGAGGAGAAGGCAGCTATTTTGCTTCCGCTAGTGAGTTAGCATAACAGTTAGCCAGTTACAAGTTATCCACCGCCTTTCATCTATTTTTTCTAATCCCCTTTTGACATCACAGTCTGTAAGTTTGTTTTATATGTTTATAAAGTACAATATTAATGTTTCATTTGTGTGAAAGGACACTTGGAAGTGTGTATTTTGCTACTGCTAGTTTGTATGTTTATTACCGCATGTAGGCCTATTTTCATGGGATAAGTTACTTTAAACATACTTTTGCACTATGTTAAGTGTATATTTTCTTTCTGTTTTACAGTTTTACTCTGTTCTGAAGACATCTTTTTCATACAGTAGTCATTAAAATGGAGCTTGGACGCTACATCCTGACTCTGCGCATGTTTTCCAGAAGGAGTTAGGCTTACTGCTGAGTTTATGTTAGATACGCATAAATGAGAGCAGGAAACACCCAAAGTCACAGAATTTCTGTATCAATGGGCTTCACATTGCAGATTCAGAAAGACGAAAACCAAGAAAAAGAGAAATGTGTAAACACAAATTCACAGCAAAACAACTAACAAATTCTGGCTAGACAATTTTAGCACATTCCTACCCTTAGAGTCTCCTTCACAGTGAGGAAAAACTCCTAAAAACCCATCAGTGGGGAAAAAATAAGAAACCTCATGGGGATCCACATGAAGAAGAGATCCCTCCCCCAGGACAAGCATCCAATGTGTCCAGGACAGGGATGAGTAGATGGATTTCATCCTGATGGAGGAGGATGATAGATGAAGCGCGGAGGGCTCCTCGGTCTGGCCATGCCCAGGACCGGAATGCAGAGGATCCATCAGGAATCTGAAACAGAGCTCTCTCCAAAAGAGGAGGAAAAGAGAGGTGGACAACATGTGAATTGTACTGTACCAACTAGCGGTGTAAATATAAATGAACAGACATTAGAGAATAATGAATGAGAAAGAAAGCCAACGAGGATACAGACCCTGGTTGGGGTAGGGTGTAAGTGTTGAAGTACCAATAGAATGCAAAATCTCACAAACTGCTGAAGGAAAAGTAATTAAACTGCCAACAGTTACTCATACTCAACAATAGATTAACTGATTAGCTTTTCAGGGCCGTGATGCTACGAAAGTTTAAGGTCACAAAATGAAAATAACCTTACACATAAGACCCCCTCAACCATTCATCAGTTACCTTTTTCTTTCGGCATTTCCCTTCAGGGGTCACCACAGCAAGTCAGTTTCTTCCATCTAACCCTATCTGCTGAATCCTCTTCGGTCACGCCAACTATCTTCATGTCCTCCTTCAATGTATCATAAAGCTCCTCTTTGGTCTTCCTCTAGACCTCTTTCCTGGTGGTTCTAAACCATACATGGGCAAACTGCGGCCCGCGGGCCACATGCGGCCAATTAAATGTTTTAAACTGGCCCGAAAATAAACAAAGAAATACTGTTAATGTTTTATTTCTCCTGCAATTCTGATGTTTCCTCACTAGATGGCGCACTCGAGACTCATTGGCTTTGTTGAAAAAACGACAACACTGCTCTCATTAAAATGTGTGTGTTTCTGTGATGCGCACGTTTTGAACCTTGTGCGCTAGATGCACAATTTTTTAAGCGCTAGGGCGCTTGATTTTAATGTTAGTGTGCTAGATTTTGATCGTGTCGTGGCACCAATGGCTTTCCGTATCTAGCGCGCTTGTTTACCAAAGCATGCCATCCGTCTGCTCCTGTTCCAGGCCTTTGGTCAAATGTTAGAACCCAATGTGGCCTGTGAATCAAAAAGTTTGCCCACCCATTTTCTAAACCTAGCATCCTTCTTCCGATGTACTCTCTCTCTCCTTTGCACATGTCCAAACCATCTCAGTCTGGCTTCTATGACATTATCCCCAAAACCTCTAACATGTGCTGTTCCTCTGATCCTGTCCATCCTGGTCACTCCCAGAAAGATCCTCAGCATCTTCATCTCTGCTACAGTTATCTTTTTTCCTTGTTGTTTCATCAATGCCACTGTCTCTAGATCATTCGTTAGTTATTACATTTGTAATATAGAGCAATCTGTTCATTGGTTTGACATTGACTTGACAGTGAATTTTAATGTGTGTGTGCACCATGGAACCCTCTCTAAAGGCAAGGTCAGGACGCAACAAAAAAGAAAACATGATCTAGTTAGAAGAAGTCTCCGTCTTACTGGAGTCGTCATTACATCAGAATATCCCTGCAGGCCGTCTACAAGGAAACACATTTAAATTCTTTTCTCTTTTATAGTAGAATCACCAGAAGCAACATCATGAAGCACCACTGCTGATTGGGAGGAAGCTTAATTACTTCATTAAAGATTTTTTTTTTTCTTTTCAAAGCAGTATCCCCAAAGGGAGGGATTTGTGACAGATATCTTTGGAACATCCCGATAAAATGGGGGATTTGAAATTGCACATCCAAGAAAATAAATAAACAATAAATAAAAACATGATCATTTGAATTTAATTATGATGTTTTGGTGGTGTATTTAAAAAGAAATCCAAAGGCCATTTACAGAATTATCTCATAAATGTCATTATGAGGTTTAGAACTCCATATTGGAGATAATCATGAGCTAAAAATGAATCGGTTCGATGTATTTTTTCAGACATAACATGACCTTTTACCCAGTATTTGTCGGAGTTTTGGTGGATGTGAAATGATGTGAAGGTATAAGGACCCAATTGCTGGACATCGAAACAAGGTTTATTAACATAATTTGAATAAGTCTGCAAAGCAAAGAGCACAGGATTAACTCAGGATTTCAAAAGTTCAAATAATGACAGAGTTATTTCAAACATGGTCAGGCAACCAGGGTGATCCGGCTTGGAAGCCTGGGATAATTGACCTTAAATAGATTGCAGGGTTCACAGATGTTTGTCATCAGAAATCAATCTCAGGTGTCCCTAATCAGGGGGATGTGGGACATCCAGGGCTCCCCCTGGCGGTAGGCGAGGGAATCCTGTCAGTATTTCCTTTATTCCAATCAGACTTTGTTCACTTTGTAAATTTTTTGTATGTTTACACAATGAAAAATTATCATTTTATTTGAAAAGTACTACACGTGAAAGTGGGTTATTTTTGCCCCCATTTTTTTTTTCTTACTTGAAATTCAGCATCCCAGACAAAAACAAGCACCTTCATTTTTAAAGAGAGCTCCCTGATAAATGAATCATTCTGTGTTGAGTGTGTCCAAACACCACCTGGAATACACACTTTCAAAAACATCCAGATTTTATTGCAAACTCTAGTGCGAGAAGTCTGAATCAGCTTTAAAAATGTATTTAAAATGCATTTGTCTGGTACGATAGAGACGGTAGAGACACAGACTGTATTATTTAATATTTAAAATGTTCTCAAAGTTATTCAAAAGGTGTTCCTACAAATTTTGAGTGAATTCAAAATAAAAGCCACACAAGAAGGTAAAATTTGGCTCCACGCCAAGTCTAATAGTCCCTATGTTTTCACAACCTGCTTCTAGAAAATCAAATTAAATCTTGTCATTGTTCATATCTACCAGCTATCCGAACAGACAAACTATTATCCCAAGAGTCATTTTGTTAAATGATTTATTAGGGTGCTCAGCGATGATATATTACCCGTCACGAGCAGAAATGACTTATTACAAAAAATAAGATCATTTTTGCTCATTGTCATGTCCTTAAAAGGCAGTTTTCCTGAGCTGGACTTGATTCTGTGCCAGAAAAACAGAGTAGAATGTACGATTCTTGTAGATTAGTAGAAATATTATGATTGCTTATCACCATGCTGGGAAGAGTAGTGAGAAAAGGGGGATGAATGATGGAAAAAAATTGCTGTGTTTGGATCCCCGCAGCGGCTGATGATTGGCTCTTAAATGAGAGTAAACAGTGACCTCTGCTAGCTGTCACAGCGGTGCACAGAGAGGCGCCGAGATGTACAACAGAGGACACGAATGCAAAGAGAGTACCAGAAAATAACAGGAGAGGAGAAAATAGAGAGAAAAAAAGGAATGAAAGAGTGAATATAAAATTCTAATAAATTGTCTCTAGTTTATGTAGCTTAAATTAGAGATACATTTTTAAAAAAAAATCAAGCTATTGGGCTAAGTATTTTACAATTTTTGGCTATTCATTTTTTTATGAGACTAAAAAAGATAAAATCCTCTTAACCGTAACCTTTTTATGAAACAAAAATGTTTGGGGGCTGCATGTTAGTGCAGTGGTTAGTGCAGTGGCCTCACAGCAAGAAGGTCGGGCTCAAATTCTGGGTGGGGACGACACTTAGAATAAAGGCCTTGTTGAGCCGCATTTTGTAATAACGGTGCATTTTGTAATAAAGTCAGATCTATCCAAGAGCCTGCTCTGAAGAAATCCATGACTAGAATATAACCACTTAGGAACGCTGATGAATAGGTAAAGAACAGCTTTATTTATGCATTTATAGAACCTTTCAACAACAATAAATGCAACCAACACATGCAGGCTTGCGGCCAATTTAAAATAATAATGAACCAATGAATATAAGTTCTACCTTAAACAACGTAAGTGTCTTCTGCTTGTTTAGAGAGCTGCTGTGACCAGCAAATTTCTCCACTAAGATTAATTTTAAACAAATATGAAATTGCGTTGCGAAAATGCGTTGGGGCAGTTTATTACAAAATGCGGCAGTTTATAACAAAATGCGGCTTTATTACAAAATGAAATGAAAAAGTTATTACATTTTGGACATTTATTACAAAATGCACCGTTATTACAAAATGCGGCTCAACAGGCCTTTTTGTGTGGAATTTGCATGTTTTCCCCGTTTACGCGTGGGTTTTCTCCTGTTTACTCCCACCCTGCAATAACATGCATGTTTAGCTGACTGGCCGCTATGAAATTGTCCCTAGGAATAAGTGTGTGTGTTGCACTGCGACAGACTGGCGACCTGTTCAGGGTGTATCCCACCTCTCATTTTGAAACAGCCGGTGTTCTATCGAGATCCACGACCGGTTGCACAACCTAAAGTAAATGCACTTTAATCAAAATTGTAGATTTTTTTGTCAAAAAATGCAGAGCAGGTGTAAAGAAACGCTAATTCAATAGAAGTTAGCGTCATGCCAGGTCACAGATCTTGATGGTCAGCTCATCTGGAAGGAAGGTGGAGGTGGATGACGCATTCTGGGCATCCGCAGGGGCGCTAAGTCGCAGATTTCAGTGGTCGCAGACCTCGATAGAACACCAGGATAGACTCCGGAACAATGTTACATCTAATTTTTTATGTGTCTGAGCAAACACAGAAGCTTCCTAAACAGAAGGGGGCGGAGCAAAAAATGACTCTTTTGTGATGTCAGAAGCAGCAATGGACCAAGCTCCGAAGCAGCGGTTTGAAGCAATTTGTTTCAGAAAGAAAGAAGAAAGAGATATGCTCAGGAGTTTTGTCTCATTTTACCATCTTTAGTTTACATTGAGTTTTATTTTGTGTGCTGAATAGGTTTTCTTGTGCGCTATTAATCTGCGACCAGTGCGCAATTGCGCAGGTGCGTAGCTTAGAGGGAACATTGTTTCGGAACCCTCTGCGACTGCGTCGGGGAATAAGCAGTTGAGAAGTGATTGAATATTGTTTTGTAAGTACTTAGAAGGGTCATTTTAAAATGACAGAAAATGACAACAAAATTAAAATGTAAAAGCTTTCGTCCAACTCAAATATAAAAAACCCGAGGATGTTTTCAGGACCATTCATATCTCTTAGGAGACTCATCTTAGCAAGCTAACTAAGTCCATTCAATATCTTCTATAGTTTGTTAAGGTTGAATAAATTCAGAAATGTTCTGTTTATGGAGCAAAAAATCTTTGTAATTTAACAAATAAATTTGTAGAATTTGCTCAAACAAATTGGAAACAAAAGAAATTGTAAATGTTAAAAATGTTAATTGTAAATGTTCATTTCAAATGTTAAAAAATTCTGTATTTCTTTTAAAGGTGTAGATCTTTGGAATAATTGTGATGATGAACTTAAATTATGTTTAAATCTTTTCTGTTTAAAAAAGAAATTTAAGTTATTATTGCTTAAAAAATATGCAAGTCTTGATGGTTAAATTCAAGCTTATATATATTGTAAACAATTATAGTAACAATTGTATTACTTTTGTACTTGTATTACTTTTTCATTAGATGTTCTAATTTTTATTTTATGTATTATGATTGATTTCTGAATATTTACTTATTTGTTTTATGATGGATTTCTAAGTATTTACTTTTATGTTTTTTTTTGCTTTTATGATGATTTAAAAAAAAAAGGGTCGTCGAAATAAGCGTTTGCTTCAGCCGATACCTTTTTGGTCCTTTGCTAAAATATAATTATTTTTCTTTCTTTCATTAATGTGAAATTACACTGTGACCAAAATAAATAAATAAATAAATCCTAGAAAAGTGATGGGAGTTAATAAGTTATGTGTTTTGTTGATTTGAAGAAGGCACTTAATTTTGTCCCTCAAGGACCTTTATTGGGGATGCTTCAAGAATATGTAGTAACACAATCCTAGTTAGAGCTTGTCCGAGCTCTGTATGACCGGTGCCAGAGCCTGATCCCTCTTCCTGGAGTAGATTAGATCCATTCCAGTGAGATTTCCACCAAGGCTGCCCTTTGTCACAGACTTTGTTCATTATCTTTATGGACAGAAGTTCTAGGCACAGCCAAAGCGATGAGGGATCCAGTTCAGTGACCTCAGGATTGGGTCTCTGCTTCTTGCAGATGATGTGTTCCCGTTCACTTCATCAGGCCGTGATCTCCAACTCTCCCTAGACCGATCTGCTGCCAAAAGGGAAGCAGCCAGGATGAGAATCAGTGCCTCCAAATCTGAAACCATGCTGCTTGACTGGGAAAGCGTGGCGTGCCTTCTACAGGTTATGGAGCGGGTACTTTCCCAAGTGGAGGAGTATCTCGGGATTGTGTTCAGATCCGACTAGTCATGTTAGTTTCATGGAAGACAGAAACATTTATTTAAAGCAATGTTTCTGAACCCATCCTTCTTCTTTCTTACTTCTTTCCCCTCCTCCATCTCTCCTTGGTATTTCCTGTTAGGTCTAGCAAAAAGAACCAAGGAAAGAATGGACATTTAGGATGTAAAGCATTCAAAATAAATAAATTAAATAGGGCTTGTCAGTGTCTGCACATGGTGCCGACCCTGGCAGAGCAAAACTGTTCAGCAATACTCAGTGGTGGATGAAGTACTCACTTTTTGTACTTAAGTAAAAGTACAGATACTTAAGCAAAAAATTTACTTAAGTAAAAGTAAAAGTATCAATAAAAAAATCTACTTAAGTAAAAGTACAAAAGTAGTTGGTGTATATTGTACTTTTTAAGTAAAAAGTAAAAGTATTCTATCATAATTCAAATGTTATTTTTTGTGCTATAGGGTGTCACCATGGTAACCAGGATAAATACTCTGCAGGGGTGTGACCCCCCGCTCTCCCGCCTCTTTTGGTCCACAAAATAAATAAATAAATAAAAAAAAAGGAAAGGGGACAAGTCAAGCTATCCCTTTGAAGGGCCAGTGAATGGGCTGCCAAAATGGAGGAAAATGACACTTATTTTTTAAAATGTTTTCGGGGGGAGGCCCCCAGTCACTACATATTGGCTTTGTCAAAGCCCCACCCCCCTTTGGAAAATTCTAGATCCGCCCCTGCTCGCTGTAATGATGGCGCAACTTTTTATTTAGAAGTAAACACAACGAACAACGATCTTCTGACTCTTTTTAATTTGTACTAAAATGTTTCTCGATTCATTACTTCTTCTCCCGATCAACTGCTTCTTTTGATTTTGGCGATGCGGCTTCAAGATGCGCTAAAAAAACCTGTGTATTTTTCAAATTCCTGAACGAAAATGTAACGAAAAATGTAAAACACACTTTTAAAAAATAGCGAAGTAAAAGTACAGATATTTGCTCTAAAAATGTAGTGAAGTAAAAGTAAAAGTTTCGGTCTTAAATTTTACTTAAGTAAAGTACAGATACACCATTTTTTTTACTTAAGTACAGTAACGAAGTACATTTACTTTGTTACGTTCCACCACAGGCAATTCTTGACTTTACAGATCACCATTCTGCTTGTCACAACACCGGGAAGGACATGGTTAAGAAACAAAAAACAATAGATAAATCGGTGTTGCCCTGTCATGTTCTTTGCCTGGTACCATTTAAAACCTCTTGTCCAAACTATAGAATAATCAGCTGTCTAAAGGTTCATGACACACTGTATTTCAGAAAGAAAAATACAAACTTGAAGAAACAGGCTTTCATATAATGTCTCGTTTAAAGTATGATGATTTGATTGGACCTTAAAACAGTCTTACACTGTAAACACAGCAAATAACTGGTGTGTTCACATCTCAATTTCTCCCAAAAGAGCTAGAAATAACCTTTTTGAAGTCTCATTTTCTTTTGTGTTTATAGGGAGTCTACTTGAACGATATTGCACACATTCAACATCCACTTAACTCCCTGGAGACCTGCTATCAGGATGATAATCATCAACTGTGTCTTCTCATGTAAAAAGCACTGTCGAATGATGTTTAACCTGCTTTTTAGTACGAACAATAAAGAATAGTGTTTAGCTATTGAAAACAGAAAACTTCACAGTGGAAATCCCCCATTTTGTTTTATTATATCAATTTTTTTTCTGTCCAGTATAATGACATGCTGAATAGTGATTCGTGTGTCTAGTTTTGTCGGACAGATTTGCACTAGAAGGTATATCCCCATTTTCCAAAAATTTAGATTTCAGTGTTTTGTTTTTTTTGAAAGTTCCAATAGGGGTAAAAGAGAAGTTTTTTTTAAAAAAAAATTGGAAAATATGAGAAGTGAATCAGAAAGAAAAAAGAAAAGGAAAGCTGCTTTTCATAATGTGAGGGTGCGGAAGGAGGAGGACGCAAATGCAGGACAACAAAACAGGGTTTATTTAGTAAGGCGGTACAGTTTGAGCTGTGAAGAAAAAAAAACTCAGGATAATGTCTTGAGGTTATTGTAAATCATGGAATGGAAGGTATGACCCGACAAGGAAGTCAGGGGAGATTGCCTTTAAATAGGCACCAGGCTGACAACGCACAGCCGACCAGCGTCAGGCCAATCACCCAGGTGTTTGGAATCAGCCTAGAGTCCAGGAGCGGGAGGAATGTCCAGAGCTCCCTCTGGTGGCAGAGTGACACTGTTAATCTGCAATAATCAGTAATTGAGACACAAACTAAAACAAGCTCTCATATCTAACAATGAATCATTCAAGAGACAGTGTCATGTTTCTATGGCAGTGTTTTTCAACCAGTGTTTCACGGCTATTTCACCTCATATGGTGATCGAGATCTACAAGTAGCTCCCAACAGTTGTTTTAGACAATCTCATGGTGTTTGTGTAAAAAAAGAATGGATTAAAGCGTTTTTATTTACATCTTTATTAGAATATCTCCTCTTTTTATTTACAGACAGGCAGGGTGGTTCTGCCATAGGTTGTTTACTGTAACCATGGCAACCCACTCCACCATCTTTGCTAGTGGTGCAACACTGTGGATAGGGGTTTAGAAACATTGCAGACATGAAATGGTGTTACACTCTGAGCAGGACAAAAATTATTTTAAGGTCATGCTTCAAACTTAAATTTTTGCATAAAGAAGGTGAAAAAAAACTTTACATATCTTTTATCCAACACTAGCGGGATTTCTACTGGGGCGTTTGGGACATACAGTGGTGGTCAAAAGTTTACATACACTTGTAAAGAACATAATGTCATGGCTGTCTTGAGTTTCCAGTTATTTCAACAACTCTGATTTTTCTCTGATATAGTGATTGGAACAGATCCTTCTTTGTCACAAAAAATATTCATGAAGTTTGATTCTTTTATGACTTTATTATGGGTAAACTGAAAATGTGACGAAATCAGCTGGGTCAAAAATATACATACAGCAACATGACTGAGCAATTTTGGAGACTTAGAAAGTTGTGTCAATGACATGAGCTTCATAGCATGACCTCTTAACTTCTTGTAAGTGATTATGAGTGACTACAGCTGGTGACTTCTCTGAGGCCATTTAAAAAGGGCTCATCGGATAAAAACACCCACAAACGCTACAATAGGAAAGTCAAAGGAGCTCAGCACAGATTTGAAAAAGAGAATCATTGACTTGAACAAGTCAGGAAAGTCACTTGGAGCCATTTCAAAGCAGCTGCAGGTTCCAAGAGCAACAGTGCAAACAATTGTTTGTAAGTATAAAGTGCATGGCACTGTTTTGTCACTGCCACGATCAGGAAGAAAACGCAAGCTGTCACCTGCTGCTGAGAGAAAACTGGTCAGGAGGGTGAAGAGTCAACCCAGGAGCACCAAAAAGCAGATCTGCCAAGAATTAGAAGCTGCTGGAACACAGGTGTCAGTGTCCACAGTCAAGCGTGTTTTGCATCGCCATGGACTGAGAGGTTGCCGTGCAAGAAGGAAGTCCTTGCTCCAAAAGCGGCACCTTAAGGCTCGACTAAAGTTTGCTGCTGATCACATGGACAAAGTTCTGTGGTCAGATGAAACAAAAATTGAGCTGTTTGGCCACAATGCCCAGCAATATGTTTGGAGGAGAAAAGGTGAGGCCTTTAACCCCAAGAACACCATGCCTACCATCAAGCACTGTGGTGGTAGTATTATGCTGTGGGCCTGTTTTGCTGCCAATGGAACTGGTGCTTTACAGAGAGTCAATGGGACAATGAAGAAGGAGGATTACCTTCAAATTCTTCAAGAAAACCTGAAGTCATCAGCCCGAAGGTTGGGTCTTGGGCGCAGTTGGGTGTTCCAACAGGACAATGACCCCAAACACACATCAAAAGTGGTAATGGAATGGCTAAATCAGGCTAGAATTAAGGTTTTAGAATGGCCTTCCCAAAGTCCTGACTTAAATCCCATTGAGAACATGTGGATAATGCTGAAGAAACAAGTCCATGTCAGAAAGCCAACAAATTTAACTGAACTGCACCAATTCTGTCAAGAGGAGTGGTCAAAGATTCAACCAGAAACTTGCCAGAAGCTTGTGGATGGCTACCAAAGGCGCCTAATTGAAGTAAAAATGGCCAAAGGACATGTAACCAATTATTAGCATTGCTGTATGTATATTTTTGACCCAGCTGATTTCGTCACATTTTCAGTTTACCCATAATAAAGTCATAAAAGAATCAAACTTCATGAATGTTTTTTGTGACAAAGAAGGATCTGTTCCAATCACTATATCAGAGAAAAATCAGAGTTGTTGAAATAACTGGAAACTCAAGACAGCCATGACATTATGTTCTTTACAAGTGTATGTAAACTTTTGACCACCACTGTATAACGAGAAGCCCTAAAGCCACAAAATTTTTCATCCACACACCCTGCATGAAGCCCGTAACGAACCATTAGCGGCTCATCAACACGCATTTCAATGTGAATATCTGTCTGAGAGCCCAATCCCCTTCTCTTGGAGAGTTGAAGTAGTATCCAAAATTTGAGCCTTACCAGTGTTCAAACAAATGGTAGTGAATGTTACTGTTGGGCTACTTATAGGTCACACTTTGCGTCCCATGGAGACGACATAAGACATAAAAATATTAAATTTAAAATCTCACACAACTGTTGCATATTTAAGGACTGTAATAAAAATGGCCCAATAGGTCAAACTTTTTGACAAATAGATTATTATTGAATTATTCCTCTCAAAAAGTTATTTGCATTGCAATTATTTTGTTAAGCCAATCAAATTTCTTAATATTTTCCATCCTTCACACCAGACTTTTTAACACTTTGCATCTTTGAACCATGTTGAGCATGTTGGACGTCGTGATAGCAGCTGGCTCCAACAGGGCTGGAAGCTTGCAGCAGCTTTTCTGGTCACAAAGTCCCAGGGGCAGCTGCTGCCCACCGTCTGTGGCTGTTGTCTTTTTTCTGCTCAAAGGAAATAAAAGCAAAATGTTCGTCTCTATTCTTGTTTCAATCAGTGACAAAAAAATCCTACTTGTGTATTTGAAAAATACTAAATTTAACATTTTATCTAAAGAAAATGTAAATCTAAAGAAAATCTCAGTGCTATCTGTGATTTATTGTTCCCATAATTTTATTGTTAACTATTCAGGATATAACTACTCCTCTAAATCTACAGAGCGTGTTTGAAGATTTTTATGTTTTGATTCCAGTTTTCATTTTGTCATGCTGGCTTTTGTCGGAAGATTTTTTTTTAAGTGTCATGTTTCTAACTTTGCACCGAGCCAGAAAATCCTCGTGTAGAACTCTAATCTCTTTCCTTCTTATCACATGTTTTCATCTCCAGGAGCTGGATGTGGAACGACTTGTTGAGGTGGTGACGGAGGGATGCAGGGATTTCCTGCAGCCGACTGCTCAAAGCTGTTTAGATACAAATATATTCTTTCTGCATCTGATGTTTCCATTTGTATCCAGAAAATTGGGTTAAATATAAAAGCTGAAGTGTCATTTATAAAGTCATCCAGCATAAAATCAATGACTTGATATTAATAAAAAGTGAAGTCTTATTGTTTACAAGAAAAAAAAAATAGAAAAAAACTTTGTAACTTTTCTCATTGTTAATGTTGCATCATCATTAAAAAAAATCTGTTTTTACAACATGCAGCTTTTGTGTTGTGATGTGGAAGGTGGACTCAAATGCAGGACATAAACAATATTTATTTAACAGAAGTCAGGCAAAGGCTGTAAGGCTATAAGGCAAAAGCACAGGATTAATCCAAAGAAATGTCTTTAAGTACAAAAATATAACGTTTCAACCAAAAAAGAGAAGAAAACAAAACTTGGTCAGGCTGTTGACTCGATGTGGAAGTCAGGGGAGACTGCCTTTAAATAGGCACCAGGATCCACAGGTGTGTGTCATCAGATTAATCACCCTCAGGTGTCACTAATCAGATTGATGAGGGAAGGTCCGGGGCTCCCTCTGCTGGCAGGTGAGGGAATCATGACTCTTTGTTTTTTCTTGCCCTTTTGGTTCCAAATATTAAGCTGATTAGTTAGTTTAAATTTGCAATAACTGTTAGGCTATGCTGTGCCATCTCTGAGTGACACTACGACAGACTGGCAACCTATCCTGGGTGCACCCTAACTGTCATCCACCAAGGGCTCTGACAGTCCCAGTGTTGGATCAAGTGTTCTGCAAAATTAATAAGTATGTTTCTGAGAGTGAAAGTCTAGACCTGCAATGGGTCTTTCTTTCAGCCTAACTGAACATTTTGGCGAATAAGCTGATGGGGGTTATGCTTTATAGGGTCAAGAGAAACCCTCTGCCCCATCTTAAGCACCCCTTCTTAACTGGTAAGCAATCAACAATCTTAATGGTGATCCCAACTTTTGCAAAATCCAAGTTTTGAAGGTTTTCACCATGTGCGAATAGAATTCCTGCCTAAAAATATACCTGAAGCAATATCCTATTTGTATTTCATTCATGCATATTTAAGTAATTTGCCAATATTTGGATACTTAAGAATTCCAGTTTGTTCTTGGCCACAAATTTTGTTCTCCATCATGGCCCCAAAAACCATTTTTAGTAAATGGTTCAATTCCTCTGACATGATCTTCGAAAAGTCTTTTCCAAACTGTTTGTTTCAAATTGCTGCTGTCCTGTCCGTGATGACCGACTGAGGTTGAGCCACCTCTGAGCTGGCAGCAGACGTTAGTCACAGAGCCTAAGTGGTGGATGTGTGTGTGTGAGACAGCTGGCATGAGAGAAACACAACGTACACTGTCATGATCTCATAATAGGGCCTTTAAAAACATGAATTAATTTTGTTGCTTTTCACCTGGTATTTTAAATAATTAACAAGCAAGTTTATGTTAAAAATAGATGTAAAAATAAGAGAATTTATCAATGTTTGAACCAATATGCAAAAACTGTAACATTGTGTGATCTTTTTGCTCGTTAAGTTTGATATTTCTCATGCTTTTTTTTTTATCTTTTGACACTTTCAAGGATGGCAAGCGTGGTATAAGTCTGATGTTGTTGGTTTTGCGACCAAACCAATGCAATCAAAGCACGTTTGATTCTTAATCAGCATATGAGAGATCAAAATGACTGTTTTGGACTTGATGTTTAGACTTGGACTTGATGTCAGGTACATACTAAAACTTTTTTTTAAAACTGAAACTCTTATTCGATTTCTTCTTCTTTCGGCATTCCCCTGCAGGGGGCGCCACAGCAAGTCAGTTTCTTCCATCTAACCCTATCTGCTGCATCCTCTTCGGTCACACCAACTATCTTCATGTCTTCCTTCACTGTATCCATGAACCTCCTTTTTGGTCTTCCTCTAGGCCTCTTTCCTGGTGGTTCCACACTCAGCACCCTTCTTGCCGATGTACTCTCTCTCCTCGGGACATTTCCAAACCATCTCAGTCTGGCCTCTCTGACTCGTTTGTTTGATTAATTATAATTAAAATGAAGGAGTGAAACCCGTGAAGTGGTGCAGTGGTCTACATGGTGGCCTCACGGCATGAAGGTTGGAGGTTGAAGTCCTGGAGTGGGGGTAAGATTTGAAGTGCTGGCCAGATGTTGTATTAAATTTCTGCATCCAATCTGAGCCATTTTTTTTATCTATAGAGTTAACATTTAGAACTACTTAGGAGAATACTTTTGCTTTTTTTTTTAATAAATGGGATGTTTTGGACATAAACATAAAGTAACTTGTGCTACCTGTTCTAATTCTAGCAAAATTTTCATTATCAATCCCAACTGTTATATGCAGATTTGTATTATCCATTTTTAATGACTAGGTTTTTTAGGGTTCCATTAATCTATCACAAGTTCATCCAAAGTCAAGGACATATAATTTTAAAATGTCAATATTTGTGGTAAATTAATAGCTTACTTTTAATTTTGTATTCTAATGAAAGGTCCTTTTATAATTTTTTTTTTGTCTTCTAAGAATTTTTTTCTCTCTCTCTCTGATCCCAGTAATTTTATTAAGTCAAATTGTAAATGAGCTGACCTTTCCCTGAGATTTTATTACCCATCGAACCTTTAGCCGTGACAGCATCCTGTCCTGGCATTTCACACGTAATTCACTTATCTGTCCGTTTGTATCTTCTTCCAGAAGTCTTCTCTGATCATCCTCAACCACATCATGATCCCTTGTTACCATGACAACCGCCTCACAAGACCAATCGCCCACCTCTCTCTGTCTTTCATTCTTCCTTGAGCTGTCTGTCTGTCTTTTTTTTTTTCCTGCCTTTTATTTGCTTGGTAGCGACACCCACTCCCCCATCAGTGCCTGTCATTACCTTCTTTTAATTTCCCAAAAGAGACATCCGACTACTTGAACATGTCTTCTTTTTATTTTCCCTCTTTTTTTGCTGTCATACTTCTCGTTTGATTGCTTCTCTCTTTAACATCACCGTGCTCATGGCATCTGGCAGTGAACCCCTCCAGCAAGATCAGTGAGGTCAGATTGATCCTCTGTCCAGACTCTGTGCAGTTTTTCTGACCGTCATGCCCTCAGCCTGGAGCGGTTTGGACAGGAACAGTATGCAGCAGGCTCTCAGGTCAAGGACTTCAAAGTTCTCTGGTGAACCTCACTGGCAAGAGCTCACGGCCAAACCCGTTGAGGAGTGTTTTATTAAAGCTAGGTCATGGGGACAGGATTGTGGACAATTCTTCTCTCCTTTGGAGCTGTTTTAACCATGTTTCTCTGCAGGGTTTGATGCTGATTAACCGACTGTATTCATTCAAAAGTATCAGGTGTGAGTTTCAGCTAAAATGAAAGGGAAAGTGTACAAAACCGTGATGATACTGGCCATGCTGTTTGCTCTAGAGACAGTAGCACTGAGGAAACAGAAGTGGAGGTAGCAGAGATGAAGATGCTGAGGATCTCTCTGGGAGTGACCAGGATGGACAGGATTAGAAATAAGTATTCAGGGGAACAGCACATGTTAGAGCAGAGGTCACCAACCCGGTGCCTGCCGGCACTAATCACGAATTAGCTCTTTCTAAAATTTTATTTAATTATGTTGCTATTCTTTTTTAATTTCATTTACAGTGATGTAAATTTAAAAATGAATACATAAAAATGTAAACGTGAGCACTGCAAAGATGAGGTTACAAACGTATTTTCTACCCACAAAAACATGGCAGAAAAAAGGAAGAAAACTTATCATTTTCACAGTGAATGGGAAGAAGAGTTCTTTTTTACTAACGTGAAAGAAAACTGTGTGCGTCTCATTTGCTGTGCAACTGTGGCAACGCACAGTTGCACCGTCCTTATTTTGAAAGGAGTAAATTTTTGTTAAATCTTACATAATTGATAATTTGTACAAACATGGTTCAGAGTTTATGATTTGATAACTGTTGGTGGCTAGTAAAAATTGAAAAAGATTTCCTGCAAATGTTGTGGAAGTGATCATTTAAAAATAAAACACTTGGATATTGCATATTGAAATGTTTCTGTTTCCTACCTTGTTTAATTATACTGAAATAATTATTGTGATGATCATAACAATCAGTGTTTTCACATAGAATATCATTAATAATAATATCAAATTAAACTGTGTAACTTTGTTATTTCAGAAGTGTATTATCAAAGTGGAAGCCCTTTGCATTACTCAGTGCCCTTGAAGTAGCTCTCAGTTTCAAAAAGGTTGGTGACCCCTGTGTTAGAGGTTTTGGAGATAAAGTCAGAGGGGCCAGACTGAGATGGTTTGGACATGTGCAGAGGAGAGAGAGAGAGTACATCGGCAGAAGGATGCTGGATTTGGAACCACCAAGAAAGAGGACTAGAGGAAGACCAAAGAGGAGGTTCATGGATACAGTGAAGGAAGACATGAAGATAGTTGGCGTGACTGAAGAAGATGCAGCAGATAGGGTTAGATGGAAGAAACTGACTTGCTGTGGCGACTCTTGAAGGGAAATGCTGAAAGAAGATGAAAAATTCATTCAAATGTTTGACTTTTCCACATGGATGACTCAGTAGAAAGGCAGTGTAGATCTTGACAAACTACAGATCCGTTACACTAACAGAAAGAGACAGACAGTATGTTAGAAGCCAGGATCTTCTCATTGTGAGATGACAGGATTCACCGGTGCACCACCACTCCACCTGAGTGAAAAACATTGTGTCTTTATTCTAACAATAAGCAGCTTGAAGATGAAAGTGTTTCTTTAGAACTAAAAGAAACTTGATGATGAATGATGTTTTCCATCTTGAAGATTTTTGATGACGGGATCTTCCAGAGCTTTACAACCTTCAAACAAGATGTCAGAAACATTACCCAAAGTATTTGCTTTACAAGTTCTAAGAGACTGATGTCTGGGGTGTACCCCACCTCTTATTCTGCATTCTTATCAGGATAGAATTTATGCAATTGTGTCAGACTGGATCGCTATGATAACATTTAGGGGGCAATTATCCGTGTGGATGCAGATATTTCGAAAACGGTGACGTGTGGACACGATCGTTTTCGTAAAACATAGGACAGCAGATATGCGTTTTCAAAAATACCCGGCTACGTGTGGACATGGCCTCAGTAAATTCTGTTTTGTTACAAACTAAGACGATCCCTCAAAATTTTAGGGTCAGGTCTTCTCTCTGTTCCTACCTAACCTGGAGAAACAGCGTTCATTTTTATTCTGCACACATGACGAACAAACTTCCAGAAAGCTATAAGTCTTGTGAAACTTGCGATCAAGGTTAAAAACTTTTTGTTTTTATGATGCTGCTGTTGGACTGACAGTGTTGAAGTTCTCCTGTTTTATGAAGTACAGCTACCAACACTTAGCCAAGGTAAAGTTATTACATCAGCTCTTTTTCTTGGTCGTCTTTTATCTCAGCAGCTGCAGCTCAAACAGAACAGGACAGAGAGCTCGACAGGAAGAAAAATATCAACCGAATGAGCAGGGTACGTTATACACATGATACATCAGATTTCTTACCATTTATTTTAACAAACATAAATATTCTGAAGATTTTTTTTAATCCTTTTTATTGCAAGTTGTGTGCTTTTAGAGAAGTGCATAATTTTCCACTATTTTCAGCTTCAACCTTTTTTTCTTAATTTAGAAATTATTGTAAAACATGCAGAAAATGATTCCTTTGAGTGCTCGCCAAAAGGCACCAAAAGTACCAACATGTTAAATTGGATTTTCACAGTCAAAGAAATGCTAGAATTTGAAATCCTTTTCAAAGTTGGTTTAATTTTTTTGTTTGTTTTAAAGTTTCTGCTCGTCTCTTTAAGACAAACTGAACTTGGTTGAGGATTTGAGTACTGGGTGGGAACAAGGCTTGGAACACGGTCTTTCTGTGTGGAGTTTGCATGTTCTCCCCATGTATGCGTGGGTTTCATCCAGTTACTCTGATTTCCTCCCACTCTTCAAAAACATGCATGTTAGGTTGATTGGCCAATAAATTCCCCCTAGGAAAGTATGAGTGTGTGTTGCCCCGCGACAGACTGACGACCTATTCGGGGTGTGCCCTGCCTTTTGTCCTGAATCTGCCGGGATAGGCTCTGGCACCTCCTGCGACCCTGCTAAAGATGAATGGTTGAGAAGACAAAAAAATAAATACATACTTTATTCATCCCTCAGCGGGAAAATTTGTGTGCTGCATTACACCGCAGAAGAATCAGAATCAGAATCAGAATGCTTTTATTGCCATGTCAGTGAAAAACATCAGAGACTAGGAACTTGTTCTGGTACTGGTGTGCAAACATATAAAATAAAAATAATAAAAATAAAATAAATAAAAATAATAATAATTTTTACAAAACTAAGAGTGCTCAGAAGAAAAAGAAAAGTAGTGCAATGTCATAGAAAATAATAGAAAATAATAAAGATAGTGAAGTGACAAGAGGGAGGTGACTAAGAGATGTGGGGATCCAGGTTATAAAGAGTTCATAAGTCCAACGGCAGAAGGGAAGAAGCTGTTTTTGTGGCGGGACGTTCTGGTCCGAATGGACCGGAGCCTCCTGCCCGAGGGGAGTCGCTCAAAAAGTCCATGTCCAGGGTGGGAAGGGTCAGCTACTATCCGACCTGCACGCCCCCGAGTCCTGGAGACGTACAGGTCTTCGAGAGATGGAAGGCTGCAGCCGATCACCTTCTCTGCGGAGCGCACAATGCGCTGCAGTCTGTGTTTGTTCCTGGCTGTGGCTCCAGCGTACCACACGGTGATGGAGGAGGTGAGGACAGACTCGATGATGGCTCTGTAAAACTGCACCAACATCTGGGCGGGCAGCTTGGCTTTCTTCAACTGCCGCAGAAAGTACATCCTCTGCTGGGCCTTTTTGATCAGGGAGCTGATGGATGGCTCCCACTTTAGGTCCTGTGATGGTAGTGCCGAGGAAGCGGAAAGAGTCTACAGTGGTGATGGAGAAGTCTGTCAGTGCAAGGGGGGTAATGGGAGCTGTGACTTTCCTAAAGTCCACGATCATCTCCACTGTCTTCTGAGCGTTGAGCTCCAGGCTGTTGTTGCTGCACCAGGACACCAGCCGGTCTACCTCCATCCTGTAGGCCGACTCATCGCCATCAGAGATGAGCCCAATGAGGGTGGTGTCATCTGCAAACTTGATCAGTTTGACAGAGTCATGGCTGGAAGTGCAGGAGTTGGTGTACAGGGAGAAGAGCAGGGGAGAGAGGACACAGCCCTGTGGAGATCCTGTGTTGATAGTCCGAGAGGTGGAGACATTCTTCCCCAGCCGCACGCACTGCCTCCGGTCTGTTAGGAAGTCAGTAATCCACCTGCAAGTGGAGTCAGGCACGTTGAGCTGAGAGAGCTTGTCCTGAAGCAGGGTAGGGAGGATGGTGTTGAATGCAGAGCTGAAGTCCACAAACAGGATCCTGGCATAGGTTCCCGGGGAGTCCAGGTGCTGCAGGGTGAAGTGGAGGGCCAGGTTGATAGCGTCGTCTACAGACCTGTTGGCTCTGTAGGCAAACTGCAGAGGGTCCAGAAAGAGAGAGGTGAAGTGCTTGAGATGAGGGAGGACAAGGCGTTCGAATGACTTCATGACTACAGACGTAAGCGCCACAGGCCTGTAGTCATTAAGTCCAGTGATACGGGGCTTCTTGGGAACAGGAACGATGGTGGACCGCTTGAAGCAGGCTGGAACGTGGCATGTCTTCAGCGAGGTGTTGAAAATGTCTGTGAAAACTGGAGACAGTTCCTCAGCACAGTGTTTCAGGGTGGCCGAGGAGACACCATCTGGGCCCGAAGCTTTCCGAGGGTTTTGCTTGGGGAAGAGCTTGAGCACATCCTGTTTTGTCACCAAGAAAGCAGTGGAGGGGGAGGGCTGGTCAGCTGGAGTGACCTCTGTTGTTAATTGGGTGGGGGATGGGAGTGGCTTCAAAGTGTCTGAAGGTTGTTGATCAGTGAGGGGGGAGGAGAGTGAGACATCAAACCTGGCATAGAAGGTGTTGAGTTTCTCTGCCAGTTGTAAGTCATCAGCAGCATGTGGGGCTTTCGGCTTATAATTGGTAATTTGCCGAAGTGATCTCCAGACAGAGGCGGTGTCATTGACAGAGAATTGCTCCTTCAGACGTTTATTGTACCTGGATCTCGCCTGCTGTACCTCTCTCGAGAACCGGTACTTAGCGCCTTTGTAGCTCTCTCTGTCATTGGCTCTGTGAGCTGCTTCCTTTTCCCTCCTGATCTGTCTTAGTCTGGGTGTGAACCAGGGTTTGTCGTTGTTGTAGATCACTCTGGTTTTAGATGGAATAATGCTGTCCTCACAGAAACGTATGTATGACGTCACTGTGTCTGTGTAGTGTATAGAAGTGTATAGTGTGTATAGTGTATAGTGTGTAGAAGGCTGCCACCATGGCACCAATGGTGGGAGAAACAGGGGGTTTGGTGTCTTCCCCAAGGACACCTAAACGTGAACTCAGTGGGATTCGATCCCAGGGCAAACGTTCCACCACTGAGCTAACACCTCCCTGAAACAAACCAAATTTAGATGAAATACAGTGGATTAAAATTCAGTGGCAGACTTTAAATGCCTTCAAAGCCCTTTCTGATGGCCTCACAAATATTTGACTAACAAACTCGTGTTATGGTTTTGCCATTAATATTCAGAAAATATTTCCAAATGGTCTGTCCATTTTGTTTTATTGATTTTTTGATGCTGTGCTGCTTCCAAAATGCTCCATTTCTGCATTAGAGCATTTGAAGAGTCACATTTCAGCCCGCATTTGTTGCCAAGTAAACTAAAATAGGCATTCTTCTTCTTTGGGCATTTCCCTTTAGGGGTCACCACAGCAAGTGAGTTTCTTCCATCTAACCCTATCTGCTGTATCCTCTTTGGTCGCACCAACTATCTTCATGTCTTCCTTCACTGCATCCATGAACCTCCTCTTTGGCCTTCCTCTAGTCCTCTTTCCTGAGGGTTCCAAATCCAGCATCCTTCTGCCGATGTACTCTCTCTCTCTCTCTCTGCACATGTTCAAACCATCTCAGTCTTGCCTCTCGAACTTTATCTCCAAAGCCTCTAACATGTGCTGTTCCACTGATGTACTCATTTCTAATCCTGTCCATCCTGCTATCTCCATAACTGTTTCCTGTCTTTTCTTCAGTGCAACTGTTTCTAGACCAAACAGCATGGCGGGTCTCACCACGGTTTTGTGCACTTTCCCTTTCATTCTAGCCGAAACTGTTCTGTCGCACATCACACCTGATACTTTCCTCCACTCGTTCCAGCCTGCCTGCACACGCTTCTTCACCTCTTTTCCACTGAAATAAACTAAAATAGGCATAAGCTTTGTAAAGAAGACCGTCGTGCTGGTTTTCTCAACACAAAGTGAGCCGTGATTTAACTTTAACTTCAACCAGTCAGATTTGGACATCCATCTTTCAAATTATTATTTTTTTTCTTTCAATCTCTGTTTGTTTTCCATTAGCTTCAGTTTCAACTCTTTTGATCTTTTAGCCGCTAAAAGCCAAACCTAAATTTGCTGACTCAGGTGATAATTCTCTTTTGGTTTATGACTCACAGAGATCCCTCCATATTGTGTCATTGTGTTCGCCTTGTCGTTTGATGCATTGTTATTGTGGAAAATATTGATTACAGTTCCTTTAAACTGCATGCGTTAGCTAGCCTGCTTTAAATTTACTTTGTCTGTCAAGCTTTCATTCACTTGTAAATCACTGGGATTGTACTACACTTAGCAAAAGGCCGTCCTCTACTTTATTTAATTGGCGATTAGATTGGGAGAACTAAAACAAGCAAAGCTTTGCATGATTTTTCTTTTTTCCGTGGCTGGTTGAACATAATTTCTTCTCTCTGTGATGATTATTTGGGGGCTCTAAATGTCAGGGTTTTTTTGGTG
Source organism: Neostethus bicornis (assembly GCA_902685375.1). Taxonomy (NCBI): domain Eukaryota; kingdom Metazoa; phylum Chordata; class Actinopteri; order Atheriniformes; family Phallostethidae; genus Neostethus; species Neostethus bicornis. The sequence goes on from LR738556.1 coordinate 5,054,272, forward strand.
CCTAGAAAAGGCTCTGACTCATTCTGTAATGCTGAAGGTTATTTTATTCTTAGATGGATTTTTTTTCTTTCTCTTCCTTCGTTTTTCCTTCGTCTATCATCTCCATGTCCTTTTCCCTTCTTGTCAGAAATGTTTCATCCCATCATGTTTCTTTGTGTTATAAGAGCCAGAAGGCCAGAGGCTGATCAAATCATTCCAGTTTGTGTGTGTGGAAGGAACATTTCTGGTTCACCGCGATGTTTATGAGTATTCCACCTTTCTTTGTTTTGTCCACAAACCCAGAGGACATCGAACTGCACAGCTGCTCTAAACCAATCTCTCCTCGTTGTGCAGGGACACACTTTGGTCCATATTTTATGTCACTTTGACTAAACTGCTCCGCTGTTGAGATGTCCACATTAAAGCTTGATGCACTTCTTGTGTATGGATTCGGCTGCCATGCCAGCAGAGCACTTTGCCTTCAGAGAAAATTAAACCCCTGAGGTTATTCTAAGACAGATTAAATAGGGAGGGTAGCTGAGGGAAGCTGGGCCCATAAAAGGGGTGGTACCCAAATGAGGAAAAACCTGCCAAAGCAGGGTGTGGGCGAAGGGCAGGCTGATGCGATGTGCATGTCTACACATGTGGGTGGATTGTTCTTTTGCATTCACTTCTGGAGGAATTAGTGTACAGTAACACACATGGTTTGGTCTGTGTGGGTTTTGTTGTGCCGCAACACCAAGAAGACGACAATGTTTTTGTCATAATTTAATTTAGCAACTAACGATTATTTTGGTAATCGATTAATCTGTCGATTATTGGGTAGATTACTCGATTAATCGGATAAAAATGACAATTTCATAAATATTACTTTTTCAGCATATTATAGAACGTAAAAAACACAATTTAAATAAAAACACATGGCAACAAGAAACAGTTAATTTAAATTATATTTAAAAATTTAGATGTTGTGAACCCTGCTCCTAAGAGGGTGTCTGTCTTATGATCAAATGGTCTGCATATGATCTGCAATCAGCAAGCTACAGAAGCCACCCTCTACCCCCAGCCTATGCCAGATTGTTGAATTCCATGCGGTAACAACAACAAGCCTTTGGTTGATCTTTGTCTGCCGATTTTCTTGCCTGTGGTCTACAAAGTAATATTCTGTTTACTTTTTTTTTTTCAAGAAACCGCCTGAATTGGATAGCCCTCCTGCCTCGGATAACCCGCCTGCCTCGGAAAACCCGCCTGCCTCGAACTACCCGCCTGCTTTGAAGAATCCGTTTTTACCTAATTAGAAATAAATGTTTTTGTTTTCTTTTTCATCCTGTGGTTTGCGCCATGATTCTACACCACCTGGTTATAACATTAGGGGTGCACATAGTTTTTTTTTTTTAGATCATTACTCAGTGAAGCCGATGAGGATGTTTCTTGGTTTTTGGGCTAAAATTAAAGACATGTACCAATAACTTATAATAAAAACATTTATTCAGTTATAGATCAATCAACAAAACATTTTTTATAATTAAAATGGTCTAAAATTAATTTTTTCAAAAAGAATTTTTGATTCACTCACCCAGTATGTTATTCCTACAGTCCCCTTTTAAATCCTATTGTCATGTAAAAACTGTCCTGACAGTGACCAAAATATGGGAAGAAATGGCTCAGTTGGTAGTGGGACCCCCCTGAAATCGGTGGGTGAGCCTCTACTCAGACTTCATCCTGCGGTGTCCCTGAGCAAGACACCAAACCCCAAATTGCTCCTTGCTGTGATCCCTTCGCCTGCTGCCAGAGGGAGCCCAAGATCTTCCTCATCACCCTGATAAGAGACACCTGGGGGTGATTAATCGGATGCCACATCTGTGGACTCTGCTGCCTATTTAAGGGCAATCACCCCAGACTTCCAAGTCGGGTCATCATTGTCTTCACCATCCTCCCTGACGATGAGTTACATCCTGGAACTCTGTTGTATTATCTGAATTTTTTATTCTGAGTTAATCCTGTGCCCGTTGCCTTACAAACTCACCTGACTTCTGTTAATAAATACTGGTTTTGTCCTTCATTTGGGTCCTCTTCATTCCACATCACAACACTCCTGATGGTGGTTTGCACCTTACATGGCAGCTTCCACCATTGGGTATGAGTGAATGTGACCTACTTTCTCAAAGTAAAGCACTTTGAGAACCAAAACCGGTAGAAAATGCTTTACAAGTAGAGTCTATTTACTAAAAGGGGAAAAAAATGGTGTGATTGTAGCTGTTTTTCTAAACAAGTTGGGTTTCTATTAGGGATGGGAAATCCGACGCCTCGCGACTCATCGAGCAACTTCGAGCAACTGTGAAAAGTCGACACGAGGAGTCGGCACATCTGCAGGCTGCGCATGCGTAGATGAAAAACAAACCCCAAGAAATAAGGAAAATATACGCCTTAAATTCTGTCTTACTAGAAGATGAAATGTGGGTTATTGTTGGGCAATAACTCTAGTTTTTTTAATCATGAAATGAAATTGCGTTAATTCGTTGCCATAGTAACAGCTACCCAAACAATCAAATTTCACTCTGTTACTAACAATGTAATTAAATGTTCAATGAACACACACCGACACACTGTTTTGTCATTTGAATAACCAGAGGACCGGCTGATAGAATCTTACGGAAAGGAAAATGAACACACAGATACAATTTAACAGATGATTTTGTGCGAGCGCGCAGTAGAAGATTTTATAAAAATAGTTTAGTTTTGGGAGAGTGGGATATTTTCACTTTTGTTCAATTGGATGTTCTCCAAATCAAAGTATAGAAAAGTCTGTTTTTATTTTGTTCTTTTTATCTAAAGCACTTTGTAATGTTCTGATTAGAGAAATACTGTATAAATGAAATAGATTTGAATCAACAAGCAGCAACATTTATGGAAGACGTAAGAGAGTCTCTGCGGCTCTAAAACAGCGCAAAAAACTGAAACAGGACAATTATAAAGGTTTTTGTCGTTGATTTTTATTTAAAAATATAATCTTTTCCACGGTGCTTGGCTTTAGTCTGCTCCTCTTCAGACTGACTACCTCTCCAGCTTTGGAGAAGACCCGCTCACAGGGCACCGGGGTCGCTGGCATGTGGAGATAATGCTTCACCAGTTTGGGCAGGTTTGGGTAAACCGTTGTCCTCGATGCCCAGAATGCGAGAGGGTCTTCTCCCCTGAAGAAGTAGGGCTCTGACAGGCATCTCTGAGTGTGCGACGGCGTTCTCAGTGTGCGACGGCGTTCACCGTCGCACACTGATTTCTCTGGGTTTCACCAAGAAAATAGAAGTTAGTAAAACCATGTAACATGAGGACATCGTTGATCAGATGAAAATACGTACCAACCCGGCTGTCCAGCAGGTCCCACAAATAGTCATTCTCCACTGAAGATGACGCTCCCGGTTGTGACAATTAAAACAAAATTTGTTCTCCCTCCATTTACAACTTACACACAGAAACACACACTCACCTTTTACTCTCATACTATTCACCCAAAAACTCTTTCAACCTCTCAATTCCAAATACTCTATATTTATGTTGGTGAATCCTAAAAAATAATCTAAGAAATCTGTGTGTGTGTAAGTGACTGTGTTGGTTGAGTGTGTGTGTGTGTGTGTGTGTGTGTGTGTGTGTGTGTGTGTGTGTGTGTGTGTGTGTGTGTGTGTGTGTGTGTGTGTGTGTGTGTGTGTGTGTGTGTGTGTGTGAGAGTGACTGTGTGTTGGTTGAATGTGTGTGTGTTTGTGACACCTACAAAAGGTCTAACAAGATCAAAGTGATCTTATTGTGTACAAAACCTACTGTGATAAAATCCCTGTAGAATCCAAAGTTGTGATGTCGCAAAATCGCTAGAAAATCTCCTTCTCACAAAAAACCCACGTCTTCCTGAATGAATGAAACCCTTTTATATCTTCTGACTGATTGCCCGCCCATTCAAACTTTCCGAGCTCTTCGACACCTGGCTCCACGTGACAGTAGCTCGGATTTTGGGTCGCGCGATGTTTGGCATTCCGACACATGGAATCGGAGCAATTCTCGCGATACTTTTGTGTCACTCAGTTCGGCTCAGCTCGAGCAGACAGGCTCGAGCAGGCCATCCCTAGTTTCTATTATAGAAAGCTTTTAATTAACTAAAATCTTAAACACAAGTTTGTCTTCTAAATATGCAGACACAAATTGGAAATTTCAGATTTTCTGGCTCCATCAAAGAAAACAAGGCGAAGCCATTGATTTGTATCAATATCACTTGGCATCATGGCTTCACATACACAACCACATGTGGGGTGTAAAAACTCAAAAGCAGGTTCCTACATCATAATCAGTCTTCAGAAGTGGTACAAAATAAAAAAATATCATTTCAAACGACAGCTAAAAACAGCCAATAGAAAAAAAAATCCAGTTCCTTCAGGATCTCATTGGTGGAGAGATAACCCAGCAAACACTCAACGTCCCTGCAACGTTGCAGGCAGGTCGTATTTTGGTCGTGTCAGATATGTTGTCGTTGCAACGTTGTGACAACATTCATGGTAAAGAATTTAAAGAAATTTCCATTTAGAAACAGATCATTGAATTACTTCCCCAAATCTATTTTCCAATTATTTACTTCAACTTCAACGGCAATGGCGGTTACAAAGTTGGTTACAACGTTGTCTGGACATTGCGGGGAGTCTACAAATGGACGTTGTACCGGATGTTGTGACGTTGTCGCAACGTAAAATTGTTATCTGGGAAGCTAATTCAGTATTAATCTTAACCCTTTTATGTGCAGAGACCACAATTGACTCATTATTTGCAAAATAAAGAGAATTAACGCTGCTTAGCGTTGTAGTAAATGTGTCCCTGTGGCCTCACAGCTAGAAGGTTGGGGGTTTAAGCCCAAATGGAAAAGAGGCCCGAACAACTGTTTTTTTTCTGTGCAGAGTTTGCATGCTCTCCCTGCAGTCTTATTTCTCAAAAGACTTCCCATTCAACAGAAAAAAAAATTAGATGAACTATAGCTACAAAACAGTTCAACAAAACCACTATGTCCCATTTTTCGGACTCTTTCACGCAGTGAGGAAACATTAAACAAAGGAAAGTCGGATTACATTTTCGAGACAAGAAAGTGAAATGCAATGGGAATTGAACCAAAAAAAAAACAAAGCCGAAACGGTTTGTTTGCTACGTCTCACATGTTTGGGTACTCAAGCTAATGAGCAGTAATTAGACAGCAGCTAATTAACTGTGACCATCAGACTGAAACTGAAAGAAATGAATAGAAGGGGGTTTGTTTTAGGGAGCCGTGGGAAGGAGAGATGGTGAATCAATGACCTGAAAATCACAGGTGGCGTTTGTGTTCCTGCTTGCATGCTTGTAGTTGTGTGAGCGTGTGTATGTGCGCGTAAATGCATGTGCGTGTGTGTGTTCCAGCAGAGGGAGCTGTGTAGGCCCATGTCACTGGAAGTGCTCTACATGACCATCTGGCTCTCGCTGTCAGACTGGATGCTGAACTTACAGTTAACCCTCTCACTGCCGCCGCTTTCTTCTCATGTTTGCCTTCAAAAATTCCAATGAGTTGCTGTCGTGTGACCTCACTGGGATCCACCAATTAAAACTCAGGATTTCTGCACATTGAAGAATGAATTTAACCATCATTTCAGGGATTGTGATGCGTAACGATAATCGGTTACCATGTTGTGTGGGCTGCGAGCTGTGAACAGGAATTAAACGGTTAACTTCTCATTCTGAGTGCTGATGCAGTGTTCCAGCTGAAGCCCTTGGAGAGTCTCTTGCTCGCTCATATATCCACACATACACACACTTTTACAAACACACACTCTGCTGAGCTGCTTGCCATTCTTCTGAGTAGCCCGCTGCCCCCGCTTTTAATTAGGCTAATTGAAACTAGAAAATAACCATTTTCTTGATTGCTCTTTTTTTTTTGGGCGTGGGTCAATTTAAATTGAAATTCTTGCTTATGCATCCGGAAACAAAAAAAATGTTGATGTGCTGCCTCTCCTCTGATGACCCCGCGACTCGACCCCTCCAGGCTGGTTTAAAGCTCAACTCTCTGCGGTCTGCTTTCCACTTGGTTCTCTTTATAATGTTAGATACTCACCACCGCCTTGCTCCTGTATTTTCCACAAGGGAGCTAGCTCCTCCAGAAGCTTCTGTGTTGTTAAGCAAGGGAGTCAAGTGGGATTTTCCAGACATCCTTGAAACAAATTGTAAAAGACTCTTGGCGCTTAAGTGCTTTTGGTGGGTCTACAGGTGGTTTGGCAGCTCTTCCTATGTTTCCGTGGAAACCCTGAGAGAACCCACTATTGGCCCTGAGGTAATACAGGAGCAGCAGAGGAGATATACTTTTACACGTGGAGTGGCCAAACAAGAAGTGAGACTTCATCAAGGGATGGAGGGACATTTACAAAGAAGAAAACTGATTTCTTTAAGTGGTTGGTTGGAGACCAATGGCTTCTCCCTCTGGCACATCCAGTTTATGTCTGCTGGCTGGTTGAGGTGAATGTGATGCCTCTGTCTGATAACCTTCTTCAACGTTAGCAACAGAGATTAGGAGCATTGGATCCGTCAATTAGGCTGAAATTTGTTTTATTTATTATAAAGTGCGTCATTTCTCCAATTTTTTCATCATTTCATCTTTCTTTTTTTAAAAGTCAATTTTTAAATTGTTGATGTTACTGTGCTTTAAAACCAAATAGTCATGCTAATTTCCTCTTTAATGTAAAAAAAAAAATCCATAAGTTAAACCTATTTTTAAATAAATGCAATCATAAAAATTCTGTGGTTCTAGATCAGGCATGGGCAAACCATGGCCTCCGGGCCACATGCAAGCCGTTACACGTTTTAATCCGGCCTGCCGAAATTGAAAAAAAAATTAAATAAATAAACCTTTGGTAATGTTTTATTTCCCCTGCAATTCCGATGTTTCTTCACTAGATGGTGCACTCTAGATTTATTGGCTTTATTAAGGGAACAACACTGCTCCTATTAAAATGTGTGTGTCTCCATGATGCGCACGTTGTCAAAATAAAGAGTATGCACAGGTATGGAAAGTCATCGGGGCCAATACACGCACGTAAACAAGCGTGTTAGATGTTAAAACAAGCTAAATGTTACATCAAACGCTTAGATTTCAAACCAAGTGCAGCTAAATTTGCGTTTTTAAGCGCTACCACACTAGATTTCAGACCTAGCATGCTAAATTTGAAATTTATCTCTCTTGATGTAACATCTAGCGCACCATTCTAATCTACCGGTCGCTAAGCATGCCATCCATCTGCTCCTGTTCCAGCCCGGTGGTCAAATGTTAGAACTCAATGTGGCCCGCGAACCAAAAAGTTTGCCCATCCCTGCTCTTGATGCAGCCATCTCATGCATGAATCTACATTAATTAACAAAGAAATGTTTGTTTCTATGTGTAATTAATACATGCTTTAATGTGTAATTAATGAATGGTTGTATGTTTTTACATGGGCTTGATTGATGATCGTATCCTTCAGTGTGTAATTTAAGTGTGATAGCATGTTTTACTGTTTTCGTCTCACCTTCTGAACCACTTATCCCTAACGAGGTTGCAGGGGGTGCCAGAGCCTATCCAGGTTGATTTTAGGCATTTAGAATTGTGGCTTAATGCATGATTCTATTTTTGTGATTTACCGTAATCTCACGACTATAAGGCGGATATAAACGTCTTAGATTTTCTTCAAAAGGAGCGGTGCGGCCTTTCGTGCGGTGCGCCTTGTGTGTGAGAAAAGGCGGACCTGAAAGAAAAAGCGGTGCTCGTGAGAAAAGGCGGACCTGAAAGAAAAGGCATGAGAACGTTAAAGGGTGAAGTGTGGGCGTGGATTGTGTATAAAAAAGGTATGTGCTGTATGCACAGCATTGCTGTTTTAACCCTGAAAATGGCAAAGAGACACGCTTATGACGCTCAGTTTAAGCTGAAGGCAATCAGCTACGCGGAGGAACATGGGAATCGAGCCGTAGAAGGGTGGAAGGCAGCGCCGGGCGAGTTACGCTACAGTTTGCCAATGGATTGTAGATGCTTGGACTAACGTGTCTGCTGGTACTGTTATCCGAGCTTTCGCAAAAGCTGGTATCCTTTCTGAGGAGCCGCACAGTACAGACAGTGACTTTGACAGCGAGGAGCGAAGTGGACCTGCTCTGTTGGATTTTGCGCAGCTGTTCGATTCGGAAACAGAGGATGAGGACTTTGACGGAATTGAATAAAGACAATTACCGGTAATGTGCTTGTTTATACTACTTAAATAAAGCACAACCAAACTCAGTTTTGCTCCCGATCTATTTTTTAATACGCACATTTGAATTCTTGTGTGTGTGTTGTTGTAAGGCGGTGTGTGACTGAGACTGCGCCTTTTCGTACGGTGCGCCTAATGGTCGTGAAATTACGGTATGTATAATTATTGGGATCATGCACGACCACAAATTATTTTTTTATTTTTATTTTTTATATATAATTTCATGTCTTCAATTTGTATTTATAAGATGTTTTACATTTTATGTGTGAATTTGTATGGCTGTGTGCGTTATGCGTGACTTTTGCACAACAGCATATTTCAATGTATGATTTATGTATGAATTCTGCAGAAACCACAGGTTGTTTTGTTTCAGGGTGTGAGAGAAGATGAGTGCACAGTGTAGAGTGAATAAAAAGATCTTTATGTGACATAATGAAAGAATATTTCTTAAGAGGAGGTTTGTCTTTCCATTAACATGCACATTTTACAGACTCTGCAGAGACTCATGCTCATCATCAGCTTTGCTAAAACATCTGCAACAGCGTGCAATTCTCTCAACCTCATGATGCGAATTTAAACATTTGTCATGTGTACACAGTCATTTGCCTTCCAGGATCTGTGTGATTTCCTCATTAACTTTTCCAAATGTAATGAGTCATTGAACCAAGTTCTGTGGCTCTGTTAATTACGCCCCGTTTCAGCAGTGCTCTCCATGGCAACCAAAAGTTCTGCCTGTCACTACATGAGAGATGAGGGAATAAAGTCATTTTCCCATCATGCCACCACCCTGGTGTGCATAGTTCTTTTGAAGACAAGCCCAAGCTGCTGATCTTTTAGCTCCCTCTGCTGAGAAATAAGAGAATATCTGAGCATGCTCTGACCAAAATCAGGAGTGAAACTTTTCAAATAACTGAAGCGCATCACAAACAGGTTGACTGAATATGATCTCTGACTCATGCAATAAGCACTCCAATAGATTTTGTTATAGCCTTGGTCCAATCTGATAGTGGCTGCTTGAATGCTGACCAGCTGCATCCGTAGATTTATTTTTCTTAGTGACATTTCTTAGTGACGCCCCGTTGAACACGACCCATACCCTGGCTTCTGAACGTGACATTATTTTTCAGTTTCAATCTCTGCAGAAAAAAATAATTTGACCTCACAAATGCCAAAAACTTCATGGATACAGTGAAGAAAGACATGAAGATAGTTGGTGTGACCGAAGAAGATGCAGCAGATAGGGTTAGATGGAAGAAACCAACTTGCTGTGGTGCCAGTTAAACAAACCCTAACCTCCCAGACTAGGTCTTCCCAGCTCTTGATCTGCTGCAATCTGTCAGGTAAATGATTCTAAACCAAGTTGCTGTTCTTTAATAACAAGATAAATCCTTTTAAGAAGGTGGAAGATTTTAAGGACTTGGTAAGTATGGAGAGTATGGAGAGTGTGGAAAACAGGGGAAGAAGCATGTGCAGTCAAGGCTGGAATGGGTGGAGAAAAGTATCAGGTGTGATATGTGATAAAAGAGTTTCAGCTAAAATGAAAAGGAAAATGTACAAAACCGTGGTGAGACCGGCCATGCTGATTGGTCTCGAGACTTTGGCACTGAGAAAAAGACAGGAAACAGAGATGGAGGTAGCAGAGATGAAGATGCTGAGGATCTCTCTGGGAGTGACCAGGATGGACAGGATTAGAAATGAGTATATCAGGGGAACATCACATGTTAGAGGTTTTGGAGATAAAGTCAGAGAGGCCAGACTGAGATGGTTTGGACATGTGCAGAGGAGAGAGAGAGAGTACATTGGAAGAAGGATGCTGGATTTGGAACCACCAGGAAAGAGGACTAGAGGAAGAACAAAGAGGAGGTTCATGGATACAGTGAAGGAAGACATGAAGATAGTTGGCGTGACCAAAGAGGATGCAGCAGATAGGGTTAGATGGAAGAAACTGATTTGCTGTGGCGACCCTTAAGGGAAATGCAGAGAGAAGAATAGACTCGGTATGGTAGTTTGAGAGAGAGGGCTCTGTTATCTACAAAGAATCTCATCTGCAAATGGTTCATCATCAGATTAGCCATCTGTGTTGTAGCCCATGCAGTGGTAGGTTATAAACCCACACAAATGGCGTGGAATCATTTGTGCACAGCCCTGAACCAACCTACAGTAAATATCCCATACAAAATTGTTTGGCATGAACACATGTACCGTTACACCCTTAGTAGATGGTCGTGATTGTGTTGCAACACCAGGGAGAAATGTGTGAAAGCTGTTAAATAACAATTGAAAATCTACCATAAGGTGCTGAAAATGGAGCAGCTTGGCCTAAAATGTGTGACTAATGAAGTCAAATTGTGGAGGTATACCGAAAGGCTGGAGAAATGTTGTAATTTCCCATATTGTCTTTTATTTTAATGTTTAAGCCAGTTTTACTTATTTGGAGCTGGTAGTTGGTCGGCAGGTGAAGATTTTGCGGCCCGTTCTGACCCTTTTTTTGAGTACATGTGCTTTTCTATCACAGCGTGGGTTTTTTATACATGAGTTCTGCAATGCCTCCTGGCGAGGGTACTTTTTAGGTTCTTGGTGTGAAACCTTATGCAATGAACTGCGGTGACAAAGAGGGGGAACTGCCTCAGGTTACGAGACACATTTTCAGTGAGAAAGTGAGAATCAATAAAGTTTTTGTACTTTGAATCTGTCTGGTGTGGTTGTTTCAAGGTTTCTGACATTGAAGCCATGGAATTCTGCCATTGGTGAACCAGCCAGATATATTTATTACAATACTAATTCATTCTAATAAAATTCCTCTTGTCAGGTTTCAGCTAATATCTTTACAAGGCCCTGGCCAAGAAATCAATCCACGGTTTTTCCAAGAAAGAAATATTTAATTTAAATTGACTTTTTTTTGGATGATACGTATTTAACTGGAGAATGATTTCATTGTAAAAATGCTTGGTACTTGCAGAGGTTAATAAACCTGAAACATCATACTGGCATCAAGCAGGTGGAGTGTTTCCTGCAATCTATGTATGTAAACAATAAAGAATTTAATCCCGGCCAAAGGCAAGGCTGACGATAAGCAATTAATTGTGCTCATTTTAATATAATGTTTATAAATTATACATGCATCAAATATGAAGGTAAAAAAAAACTGCATTGGGTGATATGTTCTAGGTGAATACTGCCTCACACTACAATTAACACAGGACATGCTCCATTTTTTGTTACTTTTGTCTTGAGTGGTGGCTAGTATGACCCGGATGCATAGCCATTTTGAACCAGTTTATTGCAGGAGTGCAGAATTAAACAGAGCTCAGCAGCATAATGACCAGAGGTATGAGCTCAGCAGGATGATGGACCAGAGGTATGAGCTCAGCAGGATGAGAGACCAACGGTATGAGCTCAGCAGGATGAGGGACCAGAGGTATGAGCTCAGGAGGATATTGGACCAGAAGTACAAGCTCAGGAGGATGATGGACAAGAGGTACGAGCTCAACAGGATGATGGACCAGAGGTATGACCTCAGCAGGATGAGGGACCAGAGGTATGACCTCAGCAGGATGATCACAAGAGGTATGACTACAGCAGGATGAGGAACCAGAGGTATGAGCTCAGCAGGATGATGGGCCAGAGGTATGAGTTTTGCAGGATGAAGGACCAGAGGTATGAGCTCAGCAGGATGATGGGCCAGAGGTATGAGTTTAGCAGGATGAGGGACCAGAGGTATGAGCTCAGCAGGATGAGGGACCAGAGGTATGACCTCAGCAGAACGAGGGACTAGAGGTAAGAGCTTAGCAGAATGGCAAGATGCACCAGGAGGAGGGTGAGGGACCAGAACAGCAGGGTTCGCCATCATGGCTACATGACAGCAACACCCCAGGCCAGTGGAGCAGGGTGCAGCAGGGGAATAATCCAACAAGGAAGTGAGGGACACCATGTTGAAATGAGCTGGAGGAAAACAAAACACACCTAGGGATCGGGACCAGGTGTTCAAAATAAGGGCAGTAGGCAAGATAGGAAGGAGGAAATAGTCCAAATTAGAGGGGGATCATGACAACTTTAGCATAAAATAAGTAATAAGTAGATGATTAAATTGATAATTGAACAAACAGACCTTTGTACAAGAAACGAAAATAAGAACCATGTGTTGTTTTAACCGGTTATACTTTAGGCCCACCAACCCTATGGGAGCAAGTTTGTATTGGCACATGTCCGTGATTTAAAAAAATAGTTGTTCTATAAACTCATGGTGAGTTTGAACCAATTGTTCAAACTTAAACTCAAGTTTTCTTTCTAAAACTCCTTCCCTACAGGACTCTAGCAGAAGGTGCTGGTAATGTAACCCTACTGGCTCTACGTTATTGTTGAGTTTTTTTGTACAGCAGAATGGTTTCATGCCTTGAAAGTAAAACAGATGCGGCATTTGCCTTGGGAGAAACTGTGGTAGTGCATGAGGAAGCTTGAATTGACAGAGCAGGACAATGTAGCAGGACAGGTATGAAGCCTGTAGGACATTGGTGAGGTCTCCCTTAGGTGTGACAGAGACATTCAGAGTGGAAGATGGACTGCATCTCGATTCCGATCTGATCCTCCCAATCGGTATGTTATCGCTGCAACTTTTTCCCCCTAAGTGCTCCTCTTGCAATCTTCACACCAAAGTGGACAGAATGTTTTAAGATAAGCAGATAAATGATTTTGCAGGGTGTGTTGCTTTTTAAACTCACTGATCTCTTATCCAGAAGGTAGTCCGCTCTAAGGCAGATCAGTTGTTCAATGGAAAAATACTGTGGTGATTTATAGGCAGTGAAGTAAATCAGTTTTTATCATTTTTTTTCCAAAATTATTAATAGTATTTACAGCAACTCTAGTCTCTTTGTGACGGAACTGGCAAATTTTACTACTGTTTGAAGAGAAAAAAGGAGCTGATATTCTTAAAACCAACACAACTGTCATCAGGTGTGGAGTGTTTTTTCTGGCTAAGATTCCATTCTATGTTTCTTGTATGGAAACTGACATTCCTTCTTTCTCCGCAGCTTGATTTGAAGCCGACACAGCCTTCCTGTCTCCGTTCGCACGCCGCTAGGACAAGTCATCTTATCTTCGATCATCTTGACTGCGTCTTTAAAAGTAAACACTGTTCTACAAGACATGGACCGGAGGAAAAATGGCGCTCGAAAGATGGCCATCTGCTGATGTCAAAGCACATCTGGCTTCATGGTGGCTCCATCATGATGCGGAGTGTTTTATCTGAACACGCTTGCAGACGGTGGTTAATAAACTCACTTTTTGACACTGTTACTCACTTTTTGGAGTCATGAGCTTTAAATTTTATTTCCAAAAATACAAAGAGTTTGCAAATGTATAGTTTTTACATGAAAAAAACATGGGTAAAGCAACAAAGAAGATACACCAAAAGTTTTAAAGAAGATCCTTTCAAAGTTTTTTATATATACTTTGGTATTTGTACACATATCAAACACACAATCTAACAACACAAGAAGAAAGAACATTTACTCCACAGTCTTATCTGTATGGAACATGCTGGGAAACATGACTGAGTCTTATCGCCTCCAAACAGACAGCAACATATTTCAACCTGGGTTCTTTAAAAAGAAAAATCATCTTTACCTGTTGCCATGACATGACAGGAAAGTAAAAAAAAAAATCCAATGAACATAAAAAACAAACTAATAGTTTCTTGTGTAGCTTTACATTAAATCATGTAACTGTTTACACATTTATTACGAACCAATTATTTATTACTCCCCATTTGTACCTCGTCAAATAATCTTTTAAAGGTTAATATTTTTGATGTATTTTAAAACCTGGGTTGACGTTAGCATGCCTCAGAGTGTGGTGGTGATCGTTTTATTGTCTTTGTTGGTGTGTGACTAATGAAGTAACAAAAGTACAAAGGAAAATATTATCATATAATAAAGCAGGAAGAAGAAATATTCTTTTACAATTATGCGGTTTAATTTACTTGCTTATTTACAGGTTCTTCGTGTATGAACAATCCGACTCTGAGGGGATTTTAAATTGTGGTGGAAAAACTCATTTACACCAGAGTTGTCGGCTATTTTACTGTTTTTTAATGAGTTTACTGTAGGGGTGCACACTCAGTTTTACCAAGCGAGTTACTGTTAAAATGCAACAATAGAAGTCAAAAAGATCTTCCAACAATAAAAAAAAAGTTAAATCATTTCATACAAATATAGTTGCAGCCAAATGCATTTGGAGTCAACAGTATTTTAATACTTTGGATTGTTGGCTCAGTGGTAGTGTTTGTCCTTGGACCGGGAGAACCCTGTTCAAATCCCATTGGGCGCCCATTGAGCCCAACAACTGCTCCCAACAACTGCAGCAGTTGTTGGGAGAACCCCTTAGTTGCTCCCACCATAGGCGCCATCATTGCTGTGTGCTGTGGTAAAGTAATTACCCCATTGGGAGACTAATAAAGGAAGTCTTCTTCTTTTGTAGACTTCATATTAATTTTTTATTTATTTTTACTATCAAACGTTTTATATAACCAAATTTTAGCTGATATCTGATCAGTTTCTGAAAAGTTTCTAACTTTAATAGCATTTACACAGAATAAATTCAAAGAGAACTTTTCCTTACTTTTAACTTCACATAAAATGAGATCTTAACACTGATTTTCTCAACCTCCTGTCTACCCCAGTAAGAGTCATCTGACACCTCTATCTGACCTGCACACGGAGCAGAGTCATTTTTTGCAATTCAATTAGAGTATCCTAGTCCAAGTCTCCGAGTGTTAAGTGCCTTCCAAACAACTCTTAAGTGTCTTGTTTTAATAACTCAAGCAGAAGGTCTGGTGTCTCGAGACACCTCCACGAGCTTTCAGGTAGTGGTAGTCAACTGACTCCCTCGTGAGAGTTCTAGTGTTCAGGAACAATCAGGCCAGACTGGCATTCGACATCAAAGACATCCAATTCCAATGAACAGTTATTGCAAGCATTGCGAGCATTTACGAAATAATTCCAGCTGTACACACTTGTGATTCACTTTGCGTGAACACATGACACTGCACCCTCTATCAGGTGGGTAAAATTCGATATGGAATATCTGACTTTGCACACTCAACCATGTGGTTACAACCAATCACAGACTATGCTGATGTGCAACACTCAGAATGTCTTATGTATGACCGGCAAGTTCTATCAGAATAAGAGCAGAGAAGCAGAGAAGACGAACACTAGAGTGCTGTGCTGTTTGGTTGTTATGATTACAGTGAACAAGCTAACAGGCAATGTTGCTCACGGACAGCCCTCTCTGCTTTTAAAATAAAATGAACAAACTGAATTCTAATTTATTTAAACACCAAACACACTGTCAAAGATTCAAATGATGATTTACAAAATGGGCCTGAGTAGACTGTATCATCTTAGAAAGCTCAGGTCTTTCAACGTCTGCAACATGATGCTCTCCATGTTTTACCGTGCCATCATAGAGAGTGTCCTGTTCTTTGCTGTGGCCGCCTGGGGGGCTGGTATAAAAACAAAGGATGCCAACAGACTGAACAAGCTGGTAAAAAAAACTGTACGTGTGGTTAGATCACCTCTCGCCTGCGTGGAGGAGATAGCGAGGGACAAAACGAAAGCAAAACTGTAATCAATCATGCTAAATCCCTCCCACCCTCTTCATGAATCTACGGACCATCTGAAGAGCAGCTTCAGCAACAGACTCCTGCAACCCCGCTGCTCAAAGGAACGGTACAGAAAATCATTTCTGCCATCCTCCATCAAAATATATTCAAACCTTTTCACTCTCAACATTTTGAAAAAAACCAAACAAATAAAAAAATCATGTTGTTGTATGACATTGTGTGGTTGTAGCACTGCAGCACTCAAATTTTCCTTCGGGGATAAATGAAGTATTTTCAATTCAGGCTATTGGTAGATTGCGACAGACCAAACAGGCACCCCTGGTTTTTATTCATATATCATTTTTTCCTTTCAGGCTAGGCTCAACTGTGACTATGAATGAATAAAAACACTTTCAAATATCATACAGTTAAAGGTAGAAGCTAAAAATAATAGACCCCAGTCTGCATTTTTTAACATTCGTTTTCCTCATTGGTTATGTCAAGTTGAAGGTTCAGACACTAAAAAGCTATTTAACATGACTGTGAGTCTTAAAATCACAGAAAAAGAACCAGAAATCGTAACTAATTACTACAAGTTGAATGAATTACAATGACTTTTGAAAAAAAAAAAAACATGCTAAAAACACAAGTATTTCAACATTTGTTTTGTATGGTAAAATTTTTCAGCACCACGTGTTAGTTAGGGTTAGGATTAGGGTAAGGGTTAGGGTTAGGGTCAGGGTAAGGGTAAGAGTAAGGGTAAGGGTAAGGGTAAGGGTAAGGGCTATGGCTAGGGTTAGGATCAGGGTTATTGTAAGGGTAAGGGTTAGGGCTAGGGCTAGGGTTAGGATCAGGGTTATTGTAAGGGTAAGGGTTAGGGCTATGGCTAGGGTTAGGATCAGGGTTATTGTAAGGGTAAGGGTTAGGGCTAGGGCTAGGGCTAGGGTTAGGATCAGGGTTATTGTAAGGGTAAGGGTTAGGGCTATGGCTAGGGTTAGGATCAGGGTTATTGTAAGGGTAAGGGTTAGGGCTAGGGCTAGGGCTAGGGTTAGGATCAGGGTTATTGTAAGGGTAAGGGTTAGGGCTAAGGCTAGGGCTAGGGTTAGGTCTAGGGCTAGGGCTAGGATCAGGGTTAGGGTAAGGGTAAGGGTTAAGATTAGGGTAAGGGTTAGGGAGAGGGTTAGGGTTAGGGTAAGGGTTAGGGCTAGGGCTAGGGCTAGGGTTAGGATTCCAAACCTGCAGATTCCATTATGTAGAATGTGTGTTTCTGTGTGTGTATGTTTTTAAAACATCATATACCCATGCTCTTGGTACAAGTGTCAATACATAACGTATATATACTGAATATATTAAAACAATTTAAAAAAAGAAAAAACTTCAAGAGATTATAAATCTGTTGAGTTTTGGTTTGATGGGATGTTAATGTTGCACATTTTCCAGCGCTGCTTTGATGTTTCTGACATTTAGACATTTGGAACAGCTGATAAAGGATCAAAATCTTTCATATTCAGTCTTCATACTTTCACTATACCACTTCTACGTAGTTAGCAGGGTAAAGCCCCTCAAATCCTCCATCTTTCATCCCCCGACACCAACCCTGGTCATCCTCATCCTCAATCTTCAAAAACTCCTCCCCTGCAAGATGAAAGAAACCCAGGATTATTATGTCACGTACATATAGAATGATAGATATCATAAACACTCTTGTTTACGATGCTGCAAACGGGAAAGTTAGTTTACCTGCTTTGAAGGAGAGCTCGTCTGTTTCCTGGCCCACGTAATCATACAGAGCTCTAACTTTCACACCACCAATCATCACACTAGAAGGCAGAAGACAGAGAAAGAACGATAGCTGAAATACTTGCTACTATTTTATCATCTCAATTTAACAATTTAATTTCTCTGCTTTTTGCAGATGATGTAGTCCTGTTGGCTTCATTGGACCGTGGTCTCCATCTCTCACTGGATCGATTTGCTGCCGAGTGTGAAGCAGCCAGGATGGGAATTAGAGCCTCCAAATCCAAGACCATGGTCCTCACCCGGAAAACGGTGGAATGCCCCCTGCAGGTCAGGGACAGTGTCCTGCCCCAAGTCGAGGAGTTTAAGTATCTTGGGGTCTTGTTCAGGAGTGGGGGAAATGATGGAGCGGGAGATTCACAGGCGAATCGGTGTGGCGTCAGCAATAACTAGAACGCTGCATCGGTCTGTCGTGGTAAAGAGAGAGCTGAGACGAAAAGCAAAGATCTCAATTTACAAGTCAATCTACGTTCCCACCCTCGCTTATGGTCACTCGCTGTGGGTGGTGACCGAAAGAATGAGATTGCAGATACAAGCGGCCGAAATGAGCTTCCTCCGCAGGGTGGCTGGGCTCTCACTCAGAGATCGGGTGAGGAGCTCTGCCATCTGGGAGGAGCTCGGTGTCGAGCCGCTCCTCCTCCAGGTTGAGAGGAGCCAGATGGGGTGGTCCGGGCAAGCACCTCGCTGGTGAGGTGTTTTGGGTACGTCCCACAGGAAGGAGACCAAAAGGCAGACCCAGGACCTGCTGAAGAGACTATGTCTCACAGCTGGCCGGGGAACAACTTGGGATCCTTCCGGGTGAGCTGGAGGATGCAGCTGGGGAGAGAGAAGCCTGGGCTTCCCGTCTGAGGCTGTTGCCTCCGCGACCCGGCCCCGGATGAGCGGAAGATGACTGGACTGAACGGAAATTATTCAGACAAAAAGAGGATTTTATAACCTTTAAAGTTTAATTGGCAATATGATTCCTAAAGACAGATAACTACTCACTCTTTCTCTATTTCTTCTTTTGTTTCCACGTCCTTGTTTCCTTTCTTTTCCTTTTTTTCAGGTGTCCACTCCTAAGAACCATTGAAAAATCATAGTTAACCAAAGTTGATTGATCAGCTTGAGAAGAAGGGAGTACCTGGAAATGCGGCCAGTCGGTTGGCATGCCGGGTCCAAAGGTGTTCTTCCACCAGCGAAGATCCTCCTGCTCATCGATGGCCATCAAGGTGTTGTGCAGCTCACTGTACACGGCCCTCACACTGAGACACAAAGAATGAATCAAACTAAAAAACAGACCACCATTAGCATTCCATCTCTGAGGATTTATTTGACTTGGCTGCAGAGACTAGATGCTGGAGGAAATCGTTTCTCATGTAGAAGTGGTAGATGAGTCAAATACAATAAAATCTAAGCCAGAAAAATAAAACTCCTCCTACAATCACATACTTTGCAGTGCAGAAAATTTGTTTAGAATTCAAAGAAAAACAGTCAAACATGGAGTTTACACTCTTTTAAGCCTCTTTATGTATAGCTGTAATTACCCAGTTTTATTTGATATTTGAATTATTACAGCAGAAAAATTGATTTAAATTTTTTGTTCGGATGTTAAATTTGAATATTTTTCCCAATCAGGTAATCAAATAGGGCTTGCAATTAGTGGTGTCAGTCAATTAAAAAAATTAATTGAATTAATTACAGGGTTTTGTAATTAAATAGTCAAATTAATCTCATTTTAATTTCATATCTGCTAAAGGTCTCCTGATAAATAATGTGAATTCTAGAATAATGGGATATTAAAAAATTGTACTGTATGACTAATCAATTGAATACAGTAAGAAGAGAAGATTTTAAATCCCATTTATTATTGGTGAACTGTGCCTCATGAGGTCAGGTGCATCATTAAAAAAAAGTAAATCAAGGGTTAGGGTTCGTTAGGGTTCGTTCTTATCTTCAAGGATAGAAATTGGTCTGCAATCAGCAGCAACCCACTTTGCCAATTTTTCTGTTGAGGATTTGCTCATTTGCTTGCCAAATTCATCTAGCTTGGTTTGTCGGAGCGAGCTCCCGGTAGCCACAGAGGAACTTGCCTGAACATGTTTTATGTTTAGGTGGTATGTCAGGCTGGTGTTGCTCCAGTAGTAGAAGAACTCCTTTTTTGCAAAAACTACAAATTACCATGTTTTCATTCATTGTAGTAATTTGTAGTTTACTACAATATTGTTGTTATTGTTGTCTGTTTTTGTATAAAAACTTGGCTTTTGGTGGCTAGACACTGGGGTGAATCCAAGATCCCCTGTTACCCCGAACATTTTGACAAATAAGCAATTTTTCTGCATTTCGGTGCATATTTTTCCCAAAGTTTATAATAATTAAAGTAGTAAGAATAATATTTTTTTGTGTGGACCAAAAGGCGTGAGGAGTGGGGTGGGAGACGTGCACACCCTGCCCTGCCTGGATCCGCCCCTGCGACTGTCTCATTCGCCTGAGTCTTGTTCATGTCTGTTGTGTTGGACCACTGCTGCCTTGATAATTTGCCGGCGCAGGCGATGTAGGACGGCCGAGAAGACCACGGGTTCTTCAATAGGCCAAAATTCAAATGCGCAAGCGTTTGCTTGCCACCGTTACGACGTCATAATTAATTGCGTTAATTTTTTAAAACGCGTTAAAATGCGGCTAATTATTTCAAATTAATGCGTTAAAATAACAGCACTACTTATACTTTTTCTTATGAACTTCATGGCCTCTGGTAGCTTACACGAGCTGGCGTCTTATCCTTTTTCTCATTAGAGTAGAAGTGAGTCACTGGGAACTGTGTGGTAAAATGACCTTTAATTAAGGTGGAATAAAGTCAGATCATTGATTTTTTCAAACTCAACTCTGGACGCAGAGCACAGAGAATCATGAGCTGGAGAGATCACCAATAAAAACAAACCTGTTCTACCTGTTGGGTCATGAATCAACCTTTTAATTAGAAACAGGAAGAACAAATTGGGTTTTGCTGGTGTTGTTGTTTACCTCTCATCGTTTGTCACGTCCAGATGTTTGTGGATGGAGAGGAAGGCATTTTTGAGAAACACAATCCTCTTGCGTTCTTCGTCCTGTGATTGGTCGAAGACAGACTCCATCTCCTCCATGTAGCGAGGCGCGTAGCGGTTCACCTCCTCCAGAACCTTCTCATAGCGGGCACGCACCTGTACACATTACCAACCAAATGGAAACTCATAAAGATTTGGGGTCACATTTACAAAGACTT
Source organism: Neostethus bicornis (assembly GCA_902685375.1). Lineage (NCBI taxonomy): Eukaryota > Metazoa > Chordata > Actinopteri > Atheriniformes > Phallostethidae > Neostethus > Neostethus bicornis. Next base: position 5,075,150 of record LR738556.1, read on the forward strand.
GTGTGGATCTTAAGCTGGGCAAGCATTTTGTCTCTAGAACTCCAAACATGGACCAGATCAATGACGCATGTGAAATAGTCTTGAAATGAACCGATTGCACCTGATTTCGCGCAATTGTGGTCATATGTTCCACAATTTAAAGACAGCAGAGTGTGGGTGGTCACCAAGGAAACACTTGAGTGGCAACACAACAATTTGTCACTAAATTTAAAAAGAGAAGTCTGACCTTTAAAATAGTGACAAATAATAAACTAGACGCGGATACGATCCCTTGTCAGCCACTGTAGGCGGTTCAACTCATTTCCTGCTTTATGTTTTGTTTAAATTATTCCCTTTTCATCAGGGGGTATAGCTCAGTGGTAGAGCAATTGACTGCAGATCAAGAGGTCCTCGGTTCAAATCCGGGTGCCCCCTTGTTTATAATTTTATGTATCTAACTTTACTTATCGTGTGTTAAATATGAGTAGAAGCAGGTGAGTTCAAATATGGTGATCAACATGACCAATGTTTTCTCGCTGCATTAAGAGTTTCACTCAACTATCTTCATTTCTGTCATGATCCCCTCACCTGCCACCAGAGGGAGCCCTGGGCCTTCCCTCAGCCCCCTGATTGAGACACCTGAGGGTGATTTTTCTGATGCTACACATCTGTGGACTCTGCTGCCTAGTTAAGGGCAATTACCCGGGTCATACCATCCTTTCCAGCCAGGTCTCCCTGGCTGGAAAGGATGGTATGACATTCTCTTGCCGTGCCAGTAAAACTTTGTTTTTCTTTTACAGCATAACTGGACTGCCATTCTCAAAAAAAAACATTTTTTCTGTCCTGCAATTGGGTCGTCCTCCTTTCACCTGCACACTGCTTCATGACAAGTTCACTTCAGGTTCTGTCCACAAATGCCATCTTTTCCAGTGTCTTTACCATTTGTTAAAATAGCAAAATAGAGGGTGCATAAGTAGCTCTGTGCCTTAGCCACTCCTTCATCGTTTCCTCGTCCATCCAGCAGCCCTTTTCATTTGCCTTAAGAATGACGCCTGCTGGAAACGTCTCTTTAGGCAAATTCTTTCTCTAAAAATTCACAGTCGGGATTAAGTTAGTCCATGTGCGTGGTAGCCAAGCACAACAGTAAACAAGCCTTTTGGTACCCCATTGTGCGTAACGCTACCGTGCTGGTTCCCATCTTCTCCACCCTGTGACTCACGAGGATGTCGAACATGAGCAGCTCGGCACACACATTGGGCGCACTGCACAATAGGGTACGTCGCTCATTTTGAAGAAAATCTAGGACGTTTATATGTGCCTTATAGTCGTGAAAATACGATAATCAATACAAATAATTCGCAATAATTTATTTTGTTTTATAGCATTTCTCCAAAATCCACAAAAAATTGAGGCCGCGAAAAGTGAACGAGGTTATATTGAGTGATTACTGTAAAGTTTTTTTTCTTATTCTGCAAACAGATGAACCCCGGTGAACATCTATAAAAAAAAACTCAGGATCTTACCTTGTCAGCATCTTGTTGAATCAGTTCCATCTCCTCATGGATTTTTTTCTGTTTGTCGATGGCTACGTCTGGATTTCCCTGAGCATGTGCCTCTCTCTCCTTGGCCGCCTGCTCCTTACGGCTCACCTTGTGATAAGCCCTTCTGGCTTTGTCCAGCTGGAGACAGAATCCAACATATGGTGACTAACAGTGAGTTGTAGCATAAATTAGCATCCTGTTGTAAAACTAAATTTATTTTCTATGATTAAGGTTTAAAATTAGGGCTATTTATTCATTATGCCACGAATAATTACCGTAGTACGTAAAACCAAAATAATGTTTCTGTGACACTTTATTTAAATGCTTTTATTAATGTTACTTTTCAGTGTTTGGGTCCAAAATTAAACATCAAATTCCACCATTTTTATTGGTAAAAAAAAATCAATCGGACCTTTAATAATTCTAAAACACAAGAGTATTTGTCTCATCTAAAAATTCAAGTCTGACCTTTTTAAGTTTTTTGGCCCATGGCTTCTGAGCGCGTGCAAAGCCTGTCTCAATATCCTGAGCCTCTTTGAAACCACCAAATAGTTTCTTGTGGAAGGAGCCTTTCTGCCAGGTCCTAACCCGGTCTCCATCTTCAGACACCAGGGAGCGACAGATGGAGGCATGCAAGGAGGCCAGCCGGTCAGTAGAGGACATAAAACACTGCCAAGCCTTCCGAAGAGATCCATATAAAGGACCTACGAGAGAAAAACGAAGATAAACTCGGCTCATTAATGCTTTATTTTTCTTATGTTGTATCATCACTTGAACACCTACTGGAGTCCACCACTGGTTTCCACTTAGTGCTCCATTCACTGAGCTGCTGGGCGTACTGCCTCTCTATGCGAGCTCTCTCCTGGAAGCATTGTACGATGTCAGTGCAGGTCTGGAAAGCATCCTGTGTCCGCTTCACTGTGGGATGATAGTTCCCAGGCTACCAGGACACAAAGAGGGAGGGGGAGGGATGAGAATAAACACAGAGGTCAAACAGACTCAGATTCACTTTAAATGTTTGCTTTGCCAAAGTCACTAAAGGTCAGTGGCTTTGTGTACATTTTTTGGCGAAAAGACAACTTTTTTTCAAAAACTACTTGTGTCAGATAATCGACATCCCTGCAGCCTCATTTCAGGGATCAGATTGGTTATAATTATAAGTACGGAAATAGCTACATGCATTTTTCCAGCTAGTGAAGGCTCTTAAGTGCATGCACCTGCAATTACATATGCATATGAATATGTGTAATTAATGCATATTCGTGGAACAATCTCTTCCTTGATAAAATTGCGATCTGACTGGTCCAAAAATATTGTAGACCGAATGAGAAATGATCTTTTATGCTAGTCTATACCAATCAAACAATATTTTCCACCAGACAAAAAAGAAAATCACTTATTCCTAATGAGGTGCGAGGTGCCAGTGCCTATCTTGGTTGATTTAATGCAAGAGACAGGGTACACCCCTTACAAGTCACCAGTCTGTCGCAGGGCCACACACACACATATTTCGAGGAGCAATCTCAGAGTGGCCAATCAACCTAAAGCAGACGCGGGCAAACTAGGGCCCGCGGGCCATATGCGGCCCATTAAATGTTTTCATCTGGCCCGCCGAATGTGAAATAAATAAATAAATAAACCTTGTTAATGTTTTATTTGCTCTGCAATTCTGATGTTTCCTCACTAGATGGCGCACTCTACATATATTGGCTTTGTTGAGGAAAAAAAAGACCAACACTACCCTCAACACTATTACCATTAAATTGTGTGTCTTCCTGATGCGAAAGTTGTCAAATAAACAGTGTGTGCAGACGTTGGACACTTTTGGGGCCAATACACGCACGTCAACAAGCACGTTAGATTTCAAACCAAGCAAATCAAAGCACATAGTTTCTCCAAATCTCAAAATGTGTATTTTTTTTCCACTGAGGTGAGGTTACCAAAACATGCCATCCATCTGCTCCTGTTCCGGCCCCTTTGTCAAATGTTAGAGCTCAATGTGGCCTGCGAACCAAAAAGTTTGCCCACCCCTAACCTAGAGGCAGGGTACACCTCAAAAAGCTCACCAGCCTTTCGCAGGGCCACACACACACAAGGGCAATTTTAATAGCAGCTAATTAACCGAACGTATATGTTTTTGGAGGGTGGGAGGAAATCAGAGTACCTGAAGAAAACCCACACATACACGGGGAGAACATGCAAACTCCACACAGACAGACCAGTGTTTTAAGTTTCGTGCCGACCCAGGTCTTAAACCCTGTCTTCTTTGCTGTGAGGCCACTATGCTAACCACTGCGCCATCATGCCGCTGTAAATTTAAGATTTTGCTAATTATTTTAAATTTTCCACTGAAATTGCACCAAAAGTATAATTTTCTGTCACAAAGTTACTTTAAAAAAAAAAAAGAAAACTATTTCTTATCCTTAAATTTTAAAAATATATATCTGTCGTTCAGATTTGTCAGCATATTTGTTCATATAAATAAAGTTGACATAATTACTGCAATTTATTTCTAAAAAGATCAAAACACGGAGTTAAAAGAACAAGATTCTTGATAAAACCAAACAAAAATTTAATTTTGAAACTAAATACGCATGCTGTATGTATGACGTTTATTGTTGGAGTACCTCTGGGGTCCGTGTTGGGCCAATTTTTATGTATTTTACATATATGATTACCACTGCGGGTGTTAACCTAACTGCGGGTCAGGACAGAGTTCTGCCCCAAGTGGAGGAGTTTAAGTTTCTCAGGGTTTTGTTCACAAGTGTGGGAAGGATGGAGCGGGAGATCGACAGGCGAATCGGTGCGGCGTCAGCAATAAGTAGGATGCTGCATCGGTCAGTGGTGGTAAAGAGAGAGCTGAGCCGAAAAACAAAGCTCTCGATTTACAAGTCGATCTGCGTTCCAACCCTCACCTATGGTCACCAGCTGTGGTGACCGAAAGAATGAGATTGCGGGTACAAGCGGCCGAAATGAGCTTCCTCCGCAGGGTGGCTGGGCTCTCACTCAGAGATCGGTTGAGGAGCTCGGCCATCCGGGAGCAGCTCGGTGTCGAGCCGCTCCTCCTCCAGGTCGAGAGAAGCCAGATGGGATGGATCGGGAATCTGGTCAGGATGCTATCTGAGCGCCTCGCTGGTGTGGTGTTTTGGGCGCGTCGCACCGGGAGGAGAACAAGAGGCAGACCCCAGATCCGCTGGAGAGACTATGTCTCACAGCTGGCCGGGGAGAGAAGGCCGGGCTTCCCGTCTGAGGTTGTCGCCCCCGCAACCCGTCCTGGATAAGCGGAAGATGACGGAACGTCACGGAAGGAAAGAAAATTATACAAATATTCCTTTCAATTTGAACCAGGTGCATTACATGCACTACAAGGAGGTGTGTCAGCTGCAGATTTGGTGTACCCCACAAACTCTTGATTTTTCTAATTTGGTGTTTCCAGACCTAATTCTGTTGTTAAGCAGGCAAAAGACAGGGTGCACACAGGACTGGTCACCCATTTATCTCAAAGCTAATAGTATACACACATTTTATCATGTTGCAGAGTACCATATATAACCATGTGTAGAACATGGAAACTCCGCACAGAAAGGCTAGAACCCAATTTGGGGTATGAATCAGAGATCTTTGTCTGAGGCTTCAGTACAATCCTCACCCCACATACACACATCACCCCCTTTTCTCTGCAAATCTAATGTTTCAGAATACAAAACTGTAGGAAACAGCACCCCTCAATCTGATCCAGAGAAAAAGATGTATCAAAAAGAATTACATTTTTAAAAAATTAATAAAATGTTGGAGTTAAGAACGATCAGAATAATTCTGATCGTAAATACTGTAACGTTGGTGAAATGTGAAGCAGTTAAATCAGTTCATGAGAATGTCAGAGGCATCCCATGAGAAAGTGGGACCACATGACTTGTCGAGAAACAGGAATGAGTCAGTGGTTCCAGAACAGATTCAGGGCAGACGTGTGAAACACGGGAAAAGAGATGACTTTTTTTTTTTTAAAAGGGCTTTGCATGCTAAATAGATTTTTTAAAGGTCTCTAACATGTTTGAAAATGACTAGTTCTTCTGTGCACGTTTGAGAAATTTGTGGTCTCTCCCATCCGTTATTGGGACTTTGTTCTTTGCCATGGCTGTTGTTCTCCACGCTGCCCACATTCCAACGCAAACAGGAGGGGTTTTTTTGCAGCAGTGGTGCTCATGCTTGTGTTTCAACTTAAAAAAAAACTTATACTGTTATGTTTCCACCAGCAGGCCAGACTAAGCGGGTGGCAGTGTCAAAATCATAGTGAAACTGAATTGAATATACTTTACTAATCCGCAGAGCAAACACCTTGATGCCCCCTTGCCCCTATCCACCGGCGTCCCAGTCCGGTCGCACTGTGTCCAACCTGGCAACCCCAAAGCTGAAGCCCAGAATGGGTCACAAAGCCTGGCCGCAGTGAACAATACCAAACTGGCCTCTCTGTATTTCACTGGGTCCAAGTGTGCGTTTCCATGGAAACCACAAAAACACAGGGCCCGAAGCACCTTCTCTAGACAGTCTCTTTCTCTGCACCTCCTCCAGATCGACTTGTTCTCCTCATCTCCACCATAACCAAACCAACTCCTCCAGTCATACATGGACGTGCCGCCATGCGCCAGCAGCTGGTCGCACATGCCAACAGCAGAATGACTCCATAACCAGCCAGCCATTGGGAGCTAGCTGAATGATTTCTAAAAAATCGATATTTATAATCTTTTCTTGTTATTTCTGAGCTAACGAGTACCATGTTTGTTCATAGATGCTATGAGATAAGAATTATTATTCCATAAAAAGACAAACATGGACCGATGATCAGATTTAGACACCTGTTGATTTGCAACATAAAATGAAGAAGTCAGTCGCCTACTGAAGCTCATTTTTAGGGCTGCAACTAACGATTATTTTGATGATCGATTAATCTGGCGATTATTGGCTCGATTAATCGATTAATCGGGTAAAATTGGAAACTTAATAAATTATAGTTTTTTGGCGTTTTATTGAACGTAGCTATGCAAAACACAACTCAAACCACTTAAACAACACGTTGAGCTCATTCTAATAAGTAAAAATGTTAATCTTTTTGTGAAATAAAGAGGGAGAATATTACCATTTCTATAGCAAATATAAAATAATAAATCTACTTACTGTGTACAGTAAAGGTAAATCACGAGCACCCATAAAATGTGTTTTATAGTACTGGCTAAAAAAACATAAAATGTAAACTGTTGACCATCCAGGATCACATTTAAAAACAAGAAATCGTTAACAGTTTTAGATTTGCAATTTTAACCTTGTTCAGAGGTATAGTACCAAACAAAAATGGCCTAGGTTAACATGTGTGAAAATACACAAAAAACAATCAAGTTGTGTAATATTAAGTGGAGTTGACAGCAAAAACTTCCTAAACGATTAATCGATGACTAAATTAGTTGACAACTATTTCAATAATTGATTATAATCGATTAAGTCGATTAGTTGTTTCAGCCCTACTCATTTTATCTGAGCGGGCTCATTCTCATCCTGCTTGCAGCTGATCGGGGACTATTAAACTGTGACAGAAATGGTTCTGATGTGTGCAGATAAAATGTCACGCTGCTGCCAGGAGCTGTGAACATTTGGCCTGAGCTTGGCTAACCTAGCCCACCTGCCAGCACCTTCAGGGCACCGTAGTTACCACGTCTCATTTGCTTCATTCATACAGAGATCAAAGAGTAAAAAGATCTTTTTCTTTTATTGGTGTGTTTGCCAGCATGTTTCTTGGCCGGGAACACTAACTTCACAGATGTTGCCAGGCAACTGCTCTGGTTTCAGTCTTTAGTTTATCACACTACGCAAAGCTAGCAAGGAGCTCCATAAAGTTGGATTCTGGGAGCAATTTGTATTTACTTCTGAAAGAAGCCATACGTCTCTTAGTGGCAGTAAATCTTCCCAGTGGATGAGCTGGAACTCACAGATGTTAATTTGACTTTATCTTGCTAACATGGCTGGAACGTAGCAGCCGTCTGAGGTCAAACCACATACCCCACAAAACATCACTTTACAGGGATTAGGTTGCAGGAACGAGGGTGTGGCCAGAAGCACCAAAAAAAAAAAAAAAAAAAAACCAAGGCTTGGCTACTAATTCCAGATAGAGAACAAAGAGAAGAGGGCATCAGAAGCTCTGCACAAAGTGTTTAAATATCTCAGTCTGTTTGTGGATGTGGACTTTGGAAATCTCCATGATTTTCCTGGCAACTGCTGTCAGTTCCACGCTCACGCCTACCCTTCTCTACGCTTTCTGTCAGATCTGTTAGTCACTGACAGCTGCTCCAAAGACCCTGCATCCTGCGTGTCACACAAAGTTAAATCATTAGAGGCGAAACACATTGTGTGAATCCTACCAAACAGTTAAAGTGAACGTGAGCTTCTTGAAACTGATGTTTTTGAAAGTTTGATCTATGCAAAGGAAATTGAAAATTGGAATAGAGTCCCAAAAACAAGCGTTAATCAGGCTGTACCTGACAGCAGTGGTGGAACGTAACAAAGTAAATCTACTTCATTACTGTACTTAAGTAAAAAAATTGTGTATCTGTACTTTACTTAAGTAAAATTTAAGACCTGTACTTTTACTTTCATTTCTCTACAATTTTAGAGCAAATATCTGTACTTTTACTTTGCTACTTTTTAAAAGTGTGTTTTACATTTTTCGTTACATTTTCGTTCAGGAATTTAAAAAATACACAGGTTTTTTTTAGCGCATCTTGAAGCCGCATCGTCAAAATCAAAAGAAGCAGTTGATTGTGAAAAGAAGTAATGAATCGAGAAACATTTTCCGCATTCATTCAGCGCCAAAAACCTAACATCAAATATAGTACAAATTAAAAAGAGTCAGAAGATCGTTGTTCGTTGTGTTTACTTCTAAATAAAAAGTTGAACCATCATTACAAAGAGCAGGGGCGGATCTAAAAATTTCCAAAGGGGGGTGGGGCTTTGACAAAGCCAATATATAGTGACTGGGGGTCCGCCCCCCAAAACATTTTAAAAAACAAGTGTCATTTTCCTCCATTTTGGCGGCCCATTCACTGGCCCTTCTAGAGGATAGCTTGACTTGTCCCCTTTCCTTTTATTTTATTTATTTATTTATTTTGTGGACCAAAATAGGCGGGAGACGGGGTGCGGGGTTCACACCCCTGCAGAGTATTTATCCTGGTCACCATGGTGACACCCTATAGCACAAAAAATAACATTTGAATTATGATCGAATACTTTTACTTTTTACTTAAAAAGTACAATTTACACCAACTACTTTTGTACTTTTACTTAAGTAGATTTTTTTATTGGTACTTTTACTTTTACTTAAGTAAATTTTTTTGCCTAATTATCTGTACTTTTACTTAAATACAAAAAGTGAGTACTTCATCCACCACTGCCTGACAGGAATATAAAAAATATCCAAAACTAATCCCAGACCAAATATTTTCTGCACACTGATTTTTTTTTTAATGCTCCAATGGATTTCGAAAGATAAATCAAAATCTAATCTATTGAAATCTAAATTTATGTCTTTAACCCTTTTTTACTCTGCAAATTAATAAGAAACTGATTTAAAAGTGAAAATTACTGACAGGAGATTTTTTTATTCTCCTTTTAAATTGAGTCAAACTGTCAAGAAAAAGGTCAAATAACTATGTTCATTAAGTCAAAATTAGATTAATGAGACCCAGTTTAAGTAGAAGTTAAAACATTGAGATTAAAGTAAGAATGTTCTTTATTATAATATATATCATAAAAATTAAATTGCTATAGGTTTTTGTACAGATTTAATTTTTTAGATGAAAATTGAGGAAATGAGCTTCCTCCGCAGGGTGGCTGGGCTCTCACTCAGAGATCGGGTGAGGACCTCTGCCATCCGGGAGGAGCTCGGTGTCGAGCCGCTCCTCCTCCAGGTCGAGAGGAGCCAGATGGGGTGGTTCGGGCATCTGGTCAGGATGCCCCCCAAGCGCCTCGCGGACGAGGTGTTTCGGGCACGTTCCACCAGGAGGAGACCAAGCGGCAGACCCCGGACCCGTTGGAGAGACTATGTCTCACAGCTGGCCGGGGAATGACTTGGGATCCTTCTAGGTGAGCTAGAGGATGCAGCCGGGGAGAGAGAGGCTTGGGCTGCCCGTTTGAGGCTGTTGCCCCCGCGACCCGACCCCGGAACAAGCGGAAGATGACAGAACGGAACAGAACAGAAAATTGAGGGAGATTTTTGTGTTGGAAGTCAAAATGTACCAAAGAGTTCATCATCATCGTTCATTATCGTTATATAGGGAATCGGATCACATGAGAAGCTGCTCAGATCAAAAGAGATCATGTCGGAAACTTTGTCTGCAGTTTCATTCTAGTCTCAAATTTGCAACTTGGTTCTCAATTTTTGTCTTTGTCTAAACAAAAACGGAAAACTTTTTCTTGCAAGTGTGGCTTTAACATATCATGATGGATGGTTATATTTTATAGATTATTCAAAAGTTTGGACGCTGAAATTGAGTGAAGAACACAAGCAAATCCCAAGGGAGAAGAGATAAAGAAGGTGGAAGATTTACAGTATTTAGGATCAACAGTCCAGAGCAATGGAGAGTGTGGAAAAGAGGTGAAGAAGCATGTGCGGGAAGGCTGGAACGGGTGGAGAAAAGTATCAGGTGTGATGTGTGATAGAAGAGTTTCAGCTAAAATGAAAGGGAAAGTGACCAAAACCGTGGTAAGACCGACCATGCAGTTTGGTGTAGAAACAGTAGCACTGAAGAAAAGACAGGAAGCATAGATGGAGGTAGCAGAGATGAAGATGCTGAGGATCTCTCTGGGAGTGACCAGGATGGACAGGATTAGAAATGAGTACATCAGAGGAACAGAACATGTTAGAGGTTTTGGATATAAAGTCAGAGAGGCCAGACTGAGATGGTTTGGACATGTGCAGAGAAGAGAGAGAGAGTACATCGGTAGAAAGATGCTGGATTTGGAGAGGTCTAGAGGACGGCCAAAGACGAGGTTTATGGATACTTTGAAGGAAGACATGAAGATAGTTAGTGTAACCGAAGAGGATGCAGGAGATAGGGTTAGATGGAAGAAACTGACTTGCTGTGGCGACCCCTAAAGGGAAAGGCTGAAAGAAGAACACAAGCAAATCTCAAGAATCAAGTAGTTCCAACTTCTTGGCAGTGGTGGATGAAGTACTCACTTTTTGTACTTAAGTAAAAGTACAGATAATTAGGCAAAAAATTTACTTAAGTAAAAGTAAAAGTACCAATAAAAAAATCTACTTAAGTAAAAGTACAAAAGTAGTTGGTGTAAATTGTACTTTTTAAGTAAAAAGTAAAAGTATTCGATCATAATTCAAATGCAATTTTTTGTGCAATAAGGTTTCACCATGGTAACCAGGATAAATACTCTGTAGGGGTGTGACCCCCCTCTCCACTTGTCCCTCTCCTAGGGGACAAGTCAAGCTATCCCCTAGAAGGGCCAGTGAATGGGCCACCAAAATGGAGGAAAATGACACTTATTTTTTAAAATATTTTGGGGGGAGGCCCCCACTCACTATATATTGGCTTTGTCATAGCCCCGCCGCCCTTTGGAAAATTCTAGATCCGCCCCTGCTCTGTGTAATGATGGCTCAACTTTTTATTTAGAAGTGAACACAACGAACAATGATCTTCTGACTCTTTTTAATTTATGCTAGATTTGATGTTAGGTTTTTGGCGCTGAATGAATGCGGAAAATGTTTCTCGATTCATTACTTCTTCTCCCGATCAACTGCTTCTTTTGATTTTGGCGATGCAGCTTCAAGATGCGCCAAAAAAACCTGTGTATTTTTCAAATCCTGAACGAAAGTGTAACGAAAAATGTAAAACACACTTTTAAAAAGTAGCGAAGTAAAAGTACAGATATTTGCTCTAAAAATGTAGTCCTCTTTTTCTTGTGAAGCCCATTGAGACGGACATTCTGTGATTTTGGGCTATACAAATAAAATTGAATTGAATTGAATTGAAGTAAAAGTACCGGTCTTAAATTTTACTTAAGTAAAGTACAGATACACAATTTTTTTACTTAAGTACAGTAACAAAGTACATTTACTTCGTTACGTTCCACCACTGCTTCTTATAAATAACACAAATCAAAATCCATGTAGGATTGTAAACCTGTGTAGTTTGGACCATATATGAGGTTATTTCAATAGAAAAGAAAACTTTTCTCATTTTACTTTCGCTTTCGCTACGTTTCTCTCAATTTAAGAATCAAAACCTTCTTTTCTTTTTATTTTTAAGGACCCCTGGCTGCCAGAGGGGAGAGAAGTTCAGGTAAAACACATATAAAGTGTCCAGATAGATCATAAAAGTGATTTATCATCACACTAAAAGCCTCCATTCTCAGAAATCAGAGCGTTCAAAGTGTTCTTCATAAAACTCTGCAATCTTTCGCTCCTCAGTCAGAATCTGTTGGGGGTGCTTCACATCACTACTCTACTTGTTCCCCTCTCTCTTTTTATTTTTTTCCTTGCCTGTGTTGTGGTTTGCACTGACTTTCTTCCCTCGTCTGAGAAATAAGCAGAAACAGCTGAGGAATCCGGTTTGAGGCCAGTTGGCCAATCTCAGAGTCAGAGGAAAATCTGCTACCAGAAAATCTTTTCAGGCAACAAAGAAACGTCCGTGCAAAGTTTGTCGGAAGTCTTTTCACAATGAGTTTAGAATACTTAACTCTGTACAAAGTTTTTAATGAAAAGTACAAGCTAAGAATGTCTGCCAGACTGCTGCGAAGTTTTTTTTTTTTTTAGTTTGCTTTAGTCAGTTCATAGTTTACCAGGTTGTCTTTGAGAAATAACTACAACATTTGGCCGACAAATGTGCTTGTAAAATTTACTTTAATGAGACCGTTTTCATTGTATACAGTTTGTTTTTTAGTGTTTTGAACTCTAAAAAATGTAGTTTTATGCTTTAAAAAAAGGGGGTTTGGGGGGCGTGTTGTGCTTTTGTGGGTTAACTATTCTTATTTTATAACATATACCAAACATGGTGTACTGTTGCACCCAACGTGACCCCGTGTCCTAGTTGGGATTCGCAGCCAGCTAAACTCTCCTTCCCATCAATTCTTCCAAAGAACAGTCCGTTGTAGCTTTTTTAGAATTTTAATGGAAAGAAGTGTGAAATCATATTGCCGCTCAAAGGGCTCGAAAAGTGTGGATGGCTGACTAGATCCAAACTACAGTGTGGATGGTTGATTAGATTCAAACTACAGTGTGGATGGTTGATTAGATTCAAACTACAGTGTGGATGGTTGATTAGATTCAAACTACAGTGTGGATGGTTGATTAGATTCAAACTACAGTGTGGATGGTTGATTAGATTCAAACTACAGTGTGGATGGTTGATTAGATTCAAACTACAGTGTGGATGGTTGATTAGATTCAAACTACAGTGTGGATGGTTGATTAGATTCAAACTACAGTGTGGATGGTTGATTAGATTCAAACTACAGTGTGGATGGTTGATTAGATTCAAACTACAGTGTGGATGGTTGATTAGATTCAAACTACAGTGTGGATGGTTTCCATGGTTGAAAGCATAACTTTTAACTTCTTCTTAACTGACTTAACTGACTTAACTGACCCTTACTTCCTACTTCAACGCGAGCAAACATTAGATCGCCAGCGCCCTCTACCGGCCCGGCGGAACAATAAATTGTTCCAATACACATGGTATCTTTTGTTTCCTTAAAAATGTCATATTTGTCCCAAAAAAAAGCTCATAAATGTAATTATTCAAGTTCACCTCTATTTTTCTTAACACTAGAAGTCCCCCTCCTTTTGATCCCTGCTTAGTCCTGTGTACATGACACAGCGTAAAACTCCTTTGAAGCCACAATTAAAGTGCAAAGTTAGCAAACAGCAAAAATACCCACACTGCTGCTCAATAATAAAAAAAAAAAAAAAAAAAAGGTTCCTTCGATAGAATGTGGTGGTGGTGAAAAAATTTCATGGCCAGGAACAACCAGGCATTCAAAAAACTATCCATATGAGTGTTGGGATGAACTGGTTCAAAGTGGACCGGTCACTGGAACTGCAGTCCAGCGCAGGCACAGGGACTCGGCCCGTCACTTCAATGGAGGACGCTGTCAACAGATTCTTGACCTCCTTGGTCCTGCGTCGGATCGAAGTCCAGATTTTGAGTCCTGGGTTTCGGCACCAGAGATGTAGGATTGGCCACTTATAATCATTTAAGATTTATTAAGTATTTTGGGGGAGATCAGGGACGCTGCATCGGTCCGTCGTGGTAAAGAGAGAGCTGAGCCGAAAAGCAAACCTCTCGATTTACAAGTCGATCTACGTTCCTACCCTCACCTATGGTCACCAGATGTGGGTGGTGACTGAAAGAATGAGATTGCGGGTCCAAGCGGCCGAAATGAGCTTCCTCCGCAGGGTGGCTAGGCTCTCACTCAGAGATCGGGTGAGGAGCTCTGCCATCCGGGAGGAGCTCGGTGTCGAGCCACTCCTTCTCCAGGTTGAGAGGAGCCAGATGGGGTGGTTCGGGCATCTGGTCAGGATGCCCCCCAGGCGCCTCGCGGTCGAGGTGTTTCAGGCACGTCCCACCGGGAGGAGACCAAGATCAGACCCCGGACCTGCTGGAGAGACTATGTCTCACAGCTGGGAACGACTTGGGATCCTTCCAGGTGAGCTAGAGGATGCAGCTGGCGAGAGAGAGGCCTGGGCTGCCCGTTTGAGGCTGTTGCCCCCGCGACCCGACCCTGGAACAAGCGGAAGATGACGGAACGGAACGGAATGCATGGGAATTGGGTATGTTTGATATGTAGGAATAATGTTCAAGTTTCTCTTTAAAAACAGACAAAACAACTCATCTTTGCTGTGTTTTAATGAGAATTGAATATTTTACTTTTTTATTTTAAAACTGCAGTTTTAATTCTAGTATAAATGCACGTGAAACACATCGAGGCACCAAAAACACAATTGATGTGGTTTGACTGCAAAGAGCATGAGTTTGCAGTTTAATGACAGACATCCCTCGAGCAAAACGGCATGATGACACAGACAGGAACTGGTCTGAAAACACATCAACACAACAGGAGGTTTCCAAAATTACAGGAGGGGAGATATAAAAGTGGGACATCCAATCAGGGCCAACAGGAGGTTGAACCCGGGTTAGAGCTTTAGCACACACAAATTAAACAGGATAGACAGGATGGACGAGGTATAAAAACAGCCTTCATCATCTCAGAAAACTTAACAACCTCTAACACAATTTAACTAGATTTAAACTTTCATAAAACTGACAACTTTAAACTAAAGTAGCAGTTTTCAGAGAGAAAATGGACCAGAGCAGCTTTGCAGAAGTAAAAATGGAACCATACCTCTCCCCGAGAGAGCTGGCCCCAATCTACTGTTTTAAAGAAATGCAAACAATAAAACAGACGATGAGGCATATCATCACAAAAACTTCAAAATGAAAACACAGCTTTGTTCACACAGACACACAACCTTAACGTCACAACCATTTGCTCTGTTTTGTCTATGAGGCCACTCAGACCTGAAACCTATCTTCCTATCAAACATTTACAGCCTACATACCATCCAGAAGCTGCGATTGTTCACATCCTCGGGGCTGCTTTCGGATGACAGCGTTGACATTCTGCTTCCTGAAAATAGAAAGTTTTTATTGTTAGCTTATGGCTTTTTGTCTGAAGGCTTTATTCTCCCTCGTGCAGAATAAACTCGATAAAATATAGATGCTAATAAATGAAAATGATAACATCACATTTCCAGCTTAATAACAAGAGCGAGCCTCAGATAGCAAGTGTGTCAAGACCAATATGAACAATAAAAAAAATAGAGGAATCTGTAGGCTTTGCTTAGAATCCAGCATGACATATTTTTGTATTTGTAATACAGGGAAAAATCTGTCTGGTCACCATGTCCCACAGGGGGAGCTCAATTTAAAAGCAGACAATTCTGTGCAATGAAAATTCTTTGTTTCTGTCACATGCTATTTGTGAGCAAAGTCATTTCTCGATGGAGCAGCGACAAACCGGAGTTTGGGGGCTGAGTTGCAGATAATTTAATGTTTAATTTTTTTTTTTTTACTCACTCTATTCACCCCTCACTGGGGAAATTTGTGTGCTGCACTACTACACCGCAGCAGGCTGCCACAACAGCATCAATGGTGGGAGAAACAGGGGGTTAGGTGTCTTCTCCAAGGACCTTAGACGTGCGCTCAGTAGGATGCGAACCCGCAAACTTCCATTTAACTTTCGGTCCGCGGGGGAACGTTCTAACCACTGAGCCACCGTCTCCTGTATTTTTACATTTTAATCATGACAAAAGATATTCATATCAGTTTTGTAGTAAAACAAAAAGTGGTGAAGATTCTAAGTAGCGAGAAAGGATGGATTGAAAGAGGTGTGAAGAAAGCCATCTTTGTGAAGAAAGAAAATCCCTCACTGAATCGGAGGGGAGGCGTTAGATACATTCTGCCCGGGATTTACAGCAGCATTCTGAAGCCATGGACCAAAGAGGACACCTCGTGACCCAGATTCACGCCTCTCGTTAGCAGGAATTTCTATTCACTAGGCTTTTAGCATTTTTATGATAGGGATCGTCTACTGGTCTGTGGTTACAATAGGAGCCATTCACGACCATCATAGGTAACACAGGCTCATTGGTCGAGCTCTTCCTTACTATTTTTTTTACCTTTTACTTAGGGTAGTATATATATAGATCCAGTTTTCAGTCCATTTCTATCAGATTGAAAATGATTTCCGGATGGAAGTCGAAACGTCTCGATCAAGAATTAAACTGTCCAGAAGACTTTTTTTGAAACTTTTTCTACAATGGATCATTCCTGGATGAATGAGGGATTACACGGACATATCAGTTTTATTTGCCTTTTTCATGTTCAGAACTGAGGTTCAGTCATTTCCGTACAGAACACATTCAGGTTGGTTTGTTAATGTCCCTTCTACCCTGCTCCGATTGGTTACTCTGCTCCCTGTTTGCTCCACCCTTGAAATGGAGTTGACACATAGGGGACTGCACTCCTTGGCTGATGCAGTGGTGAGGCTGGTTACCAGGCAACTGCAGACCAATGAAAGAGATAAAACAGTGACTGTAGTCCAGCAGGAGTACAGAGGTTACAAATCATGAACTCTTACAACACCAGCAAGCATGAGCTCTTCTTTCCCAGCGTTCCCAAAGTTGCAACATGAGCTGTCTTAAAATAAACTGGAGTCAGAGGGCAACACATCCTGTCATCTGCATAAAGTTATTTCCCATGTCAGTGGATATCGACGTCATTCCTTTTATCGTGCAGAGCCAAAGCCAGATCTCCTCAGGTTTTTTTTCTCTTTTAAGATGCGTTCTTGTCTGGATATATTAATTCTCCTGCTGGTCCCAGCATTGTCTTGAGAACTTGTTCCTGCAGGAATTCTTTAAAATGTCTCCTCTGGGAAGTTTCCAGAAAGCAGAGACTTCTGGTAAATCATTTCTATTAGAGACACAGTGTGTCTAGAGTGATGGCAATATCTAGAAACATCTTAAGTACCACCTCAGGAATCAATAAATCAGTGCGAGAGGAGCACAATATCCAGAAATGAATGGATTACCAGTTTAAAGAGGCGGTATTGTACTTTTGTGGGGTTCCGTTCCGTCATCTTCCGCTTGTTCCGGGGTCGGGTCGCGGGGGCAACAGCCTCAAACGGGTAGCCCAGGCCTCTCTCTCCCCGGCTGCATCCTCTACCTCACCCGAAGGATCCCAAGTCGTTCCCCGGCCGGCTGTGAGACATAGTCTCTCCAACAGGTTCGGAGTCTGCCCCTTGGTTTCCTCCCGGTGGGACGTGTCCGAAACACCTCGCCTGCGAGGCGCCCGGGGGGCATCCTGACCAGATGCCTGAACCACCCCATCTGGCTCCTCTCGACCTGGAGGATGAGCGGCTCAACACCGAGCTCCTCCCGGATGGCAGTGCTCCTCACCCGATCTCTGAGTGAGAGCCCAGCCACCCTGCGGAGGAAGCTCATTTTGGCCGCTTGTACCCGTGATCTCATTCTTTCGGTCACCACCCACAGCTGGTGACCATAGGTGAGGTGACCATAGTCACCCCAACTTTTGTGGGGTGACTATTCTTATCTCATAGTACACATACAGACATGTCTGGTAACTTTTGTTTGCTCACAAATTCAATATTCTCTCAAACAAAAAAGCTTATAAATACATTTATTCAGTTTCAATTCTGTTTTTGATATTGGGAATTCCCCCTTCCTCTCACTCCCATCTTATGGGCATATCCACCCTGACCTGGAGGAACCCATTGAAAACGAGATGACACATCTTAAGGGGTTATCCTTTGATGTACTCATAAAGATACTGTAAATAAATACACAACACAATGTACTGTAAATCTCATCGAAGGCGTAGCCGGGTATTTGGTAAAACGAATATATTCTTATTCGTTTTGGTCTGTCATCCACACGAACCTGTTGTTTTTTTTTCACTCCAAACTATCGTTTTTGAAAACTCTGACCAAAGTAAAGATTTTGGAAAACTCTGGTTTTGCGTTTGTGTGTAGATATGCATAACCGACGTTTTGTGTTTTTAAACGTCACTACCTGCGACAATTTATGCATAAACGTCATTTGTGTGCGTCCTTGTTTTTAATATCAGACAGTGGGGAGCATGGAAAAAACTCCTCGGAAAAAACGCTCTTTTCTTGGTTTTTCACACTGAACTGTTCTTGCTTCTTGTCGAGCAGCAAAGGAGGATGACTAAGTTGCCGTCCGCTATTGTTCTTCGTGGCTTCGAAGCCTTCGTGGCTCTGAGCTTGCGTTTTGAGAAATACTGCCCACTACTGGTCTGGCATGCTTATAACGGCACTCAGAAGCGTATACGGTTTCGTGTGGATGCGGTTGTATTGAAAACGGTTACATGTGTAAGCGAGGGTTTTTCTAAAACGAAGGACCGCAAATATGCGTTTTCAAAAATACCCGGATACGTGTGGACATGGCCTGAAATACAATTTTAAAAAAGCTAGCGCATGATCTTAGTTTGGTACATTTATATATTAATGGCACATCTTATCGAGGAGGGGGACAGGGAACATGAAAAAATACACTTTATGCTCATATTAGAATTTGGGCGAGATGAAGAACAATATGTAGTTTGAATAGAAATCAAATACTTGAAAAGGGAGTTTACAAATTATTAAAATGTGTATGAATGAAATAAAAAACCTTTCAAGTTTGATGTGGGAATAATAGTTAAACATGATTCCTATGTTTTTTGCACAATTCCTCCTCGTTCGTGTAAATTTTAAGCCTTTGAATTAGTCAATTCAAAAAATTGTTTTATTAGACTGCATATTTCTTTGTGAGCGTAGTTACTAAGATGTAGCCTGAAACTACATATCAGTATGGTAGCACACCGTATTTACTTAAAGAATATGTCTAGTTTATTTCTAGTCAACTATGATAAAATAATAATTTCTTCATCTTCCTCTTTCTGCATTTCCCTTCAGGGGTCGCCACAGCAAGTCAGTTTCGTCCATCTAAACCTATCTCCTGCATTCTCTTCGGTCATGCCAACAATCTTCAAGTCTTCCTTCACTGTATCCATGAACCTCCTCTTTGGTCTTCCTCTAGGCCTCTTTCCTGGTGCTTCCAAATCCAGCATCCTTCTCCCGATGTACCCACTCTGTCTCCTCTGCACATGTTCAAACCATCTCAGTCTGACCTCTCTGACTTTATCTCCAAAACCTCTACTATGTGCTGTGCCTCTGATCCTGTCCATCCTGGTCACTCCCAGAGAGATCCTCAGCATCTTCATCTCTGCTACCTCATCTAAATTTCCTGTCTTTTCCTCAGTGGCACTGTCTCTAGACAAAACAGCATGGCCGGTCTCACCACGGTCTCATCACTGTCCCTTTCATTTTAGCAAAAACTCTTCTATCTCACATCACACCTGAATGAGTATAGGGGTGCTAAACGTGTCTTCTTAAAGTCATTTGTTTACTTATAAAACTAAAACTACATTATTGTGTTTGAATTTACGAGAGCAGTTGTTGGTTTTCAGTTTAAATAAATCAACATAAGGCAGCTTTAGATCCATCTTCTAAGTCTAGAATGATGTACTATGAAGAGAATAAAGATGTTTCTGTTTCTTTTTTTATTTTTTTATGAGAACCCAGATGTTAGCAACCTCATTACAAACATTTCGCTAACCGCACAAGTCATTGTGGTCAGACACAGAAATCCATCCCATCACTAAGACCAGACCGTCTCAAAAAGGAAGCAATCACGTTCACTGAAGTTTATGCAAACAAACTTCAACAAACCTTTTTTAAAACGAGTTAGGGAAGTTTACCGATTATTTATTAATCCATTTTTTTTTATATATTTTCTCTCTGATTTAGGCAAAGCTTTCACAGTAATCTGGGTCATTGTTTCCTCTATGATTCTGTTTTTAAAGAACAATATCAGCCAAGTAATTAAAAAAAAACCCGGATCCAACCCTGCTTGGTGTAATGGTGGCTCAACTTTTTATTTAAAAGTAAACACAATAAACAACAATCTTCTGACTCTTTTTCAATTTGTGCTATGTTTTATGTTGGTTTTTTGGCGGTGAATGACTACGGAAAATGTTAACTCTCTATTCTGATTTGTCCTCGATTCATTACTTCTTCTCCCTCTTGGACACTGCAGGCGATCAACTGCTCCCTTTGCAGGCTGATTTTGGAGATGCGGCTTTAAAATGCACTAAAAAGAAACTTTATATTTTTCAAATTACTGACTGAAAATGTAACAAAAAATGCAAAAAATAAAATTTTAAAAAAGTAGCGGAGTAAAAGTACAGATATTTGCTCTAAAATGTGGTGAAGTCAAAGTAAAAAGTACAGGTTTCAAATTTAAGGTACAAATTCACAATTTTTTTACTTAAGTACAGTAACGAAGTACATTTACTTCGTTATTTTCCACCACTGGTTACAAACAAACCCAAAAGTTTTTTTTCTCTGACACTCTGGTCCATGAGTTAGTGGTATGAACTTTTTCATTTTCTTTTTCTTCAGAATGTAATTCCAGCGCTCTACAGATTAATATGTCCTATTGACTCATTTGTGAGAAAGAGGTGACCTGTACAGCGTGTATCCCACTTCTTGACTGCTATTAGCTAACGCCGTGGTACACCTTGTGAGTGTGACATCAACCATTGCATTTGGCTCCATTGAAATGAAGCCAATCTCGTCACCATTTTCTGCACCATATTGAGTTTTTAGGGCTGGATCTATGGTCTCTGGTCCAGTGTACGTTTGCATGGCGACTACCTTGCCCATCACGAGTGAGCTTTTTGAAAGCACAAACCACGCCCATTGAAGACCCAAACTCCAGTCAACTCGTGTAACTTACAGTATGACATATGGTCTGACTTTCTGCCGTCGTTGGCTAAGTAAAACCTGTCAACTAAGGTTCTAGGACATTTCAGCCTCGGAGATTTCAGCCACGGACATTTGGGCCAAAAAACTGCAACCTAGGATATTTGAGCCATGTGCGCCACCGAATTTAGGACATTTCAGCCTCGGACATTTCAGCCACGGACATTTGGGCCAAAAGCCTATTTTATGTAGAAAAATTGTGATATTTATGATGTTTATTGTAAATAAACAGTTGCACTACAGAAAAGAATTGCTTTTAGTCATTTTTATTCCATGGCTCAAATAGCCTGGCCTAGGTTGCAGTTCTTCAAATGTCCGTGGCTGACATCTCTGAGTCACCGTGGCTCAAATAGCCTAGGTTGCAGTTTTTTTGGCTCAAATGTCCGTGGCTGAAAAGACCGTTCGCCGTCAACTAAACACGTGAAAAGTTTTTTATATGAACAGCCGTTGCTGCAATCAAAGTTAGAGGCCTGCACTTATTTTATTTGTAAATCTTGTTCTAAACTTGTTTGGAACCAGCTTAGTGAGTCCTTTCCTGTTGTGCTCTAGCTTTTTCTGCAGACCAGACTGTTATGCACACAGCTGGAGAACATGTTTCCTCCTGGATCTCCTAATGATCCCTTCCATTCTTTGAATTCCCATTAGAGGAAACATGAGAAGTTTCCTAAACCCATCATGTGTTTCTGAAATCTCACATGGTACCATGTCTAGTTATTTTTTTTTTTAGAAAAAGTGTTTCCAGTTTAATTTTACGTAGATGGTAGTTTGGGACTCTGGAGAGCAGACAGAGCTGTTTGTTTTCTATCTCTCCTCAATGCTCCCCTTTAGGGCACAATTAGATTCAATGATTTCCCTCAACGCCTGGCAGTTCACGGGGCATCACATGCTCCATCGAGGGAATGACATCAAGACCCTACCTTCTTCCATTTTCATCTTCCTCAGCAGATGAAACACTGTGGATGTCTGCATTAGGTCACAGAAATAATGAATTGGGCTTCTTTTTAACTTCTGACCTTCACTTCCTGATTCCTGCTCCCTTGCTGCCTAAATCCCCTCAGGCTGTGACTGGGTTAAGTCCCCCCCACCCCCCTTGAAATATAGTTACAGCTAAATAGGATATGTCTAATCAGTGCCACGTGAAGGGACGTTAGACCTAAAATGAAATTTAATGAGAATAAAGAAAATATGAGTACAAAAAAACATTTATTCCGTTTCACTTCCATTTTCAACACTTTAAATCCCCTCCTCCGTTTGCTCCAGCTACGTTCCGGCCAATCGGCACGAGGTCAAAACAACGTAAATGTGGTTTAAGCCTGCAAACACAGTGTGAAGCGCATCAAGTTAGCATACTCTTGTTTTGCGTTTGCATAAAATGGCATGAAGGGATTGAGGGTGAGCAGAGCGCTCCTATTAAGACCATGTCCACATGTAGCTGGGTATTTTTGAAAACGTATATCCGCTGTCCTCTGTTTTAGAAAAACTCTTGCAAACACACATAACCGTTTTCAATATAGCCGCATCCACACAAACTTGTATAAAAACTCTTCTGAGTGTGGTTATAAGCATGCCAGACCAGTAGTGGGCAGTATTTATTCAAACGTAAGCTCTGAGCTAGGAAGGCTTACGTTATGGATAATACCCGACAGCAACTTATTTATCCTCCTTTGCTCCTCGGCAAGAATAAAGAGCAGTTGAGAGTGAAAAAAAGAAGCAAAAAAACAGCGTTTTTTTTTTTTTTTTTTTTTAGAGGATCCATACTACCCACTTTCTGATATTAAAAACAAGGACGCACACAAATTACGTTCATGCATTAATTGTTGCAGTTAGTGACCTTTAAAAATGCAAAATGTCAGTTATGCATGCAAACTCAAAACCGGAGTTTTCCAAAATTTTCCCTTTGGTTGGGAATTTTCAAAAACGACGGTTTCGAGGGAAAAAAAACTTCGGGTTTGTGTGGATGACACGCCAAAACAGATAAAAATATATTCGCTCCACCAGATACCCGGCTACATGTGGATAGGGCCTAAAACACTTCTTGCTTTGTTAGAATGTGGGCGTGGTGGAGAACAAAATCCACGGCCAGTAATAACCTTGCATTTGCGAAGTGTCCAAATATTGAATGGGAGAGTTTGCATATCACACAAGCATGCACGAATAAAAACAGAAAAACATTTTATGTATGTTTTTTATGAGGCAAACAGCATTCAAACAATGTAGAAACCCCCAAAAGGTCGATTTTACATCCTTATTTCAGGTTTTATGTATTTTATAACAATAATGTGTTGGTAAAATGTGCGTTCTGGAATCAATTATTAGCTTTAGATGCCGTTTGATTGCAATTTATTATCTTTAATAACGAAGTTAAAGTTCTTGTCAGAAGGTGGGATTGACCTACTTTTTTCTCATGCTCTTATTACATTAATAGCCCCACCCTGAATATGTTTAAAACTAATATTTGTCTTTTGCTTTCTGTTTTATGTCCTTGACATGCAGCCAACTGTCTGACTTACCACCCTTAAAGAACCAGATGAACGTTCACCAGAAGTTCTGCAGAACTTTTGATCATTTTCTGATGCAAACTTTAACTTTTGCTGTTTTTTTTTCTATAAATCCATCGACTCTTCAGTTTCTCAAACTACCTACTAAAATCCATCTGTTGCTGTAGTCATGCAAACTGTCCTGCAGACTGTCAGACGCACTCCCCTCCTCCCTCCTGTACCCGTTTCATCTGTCACACATAGCTCAACACACACACATTGCATGGTGGAGATATAAAGTAACAAATGGACGCAGTGCAGAAATAGAAGCTTCGTCACTTCATCAGAACTCTGAAATTAAAGCATCACGCTAAGTTTCTCACCTCTGAAAGTTATGGACTCTTCTTTTTCTCTTCTTGTGTTTCTTTTTAAAACTTTTTCCTCCTCTCTGTCTCTCTCACAGTTGTCTCCTGTCTGGGTTGTCTTCTTTACACTCCTCCTCACCCTCTCCGACGTTGCTTTTCCATTCGTTCCTCACAGAGCTGCTCCCGTTCTTTCCCTTTCTTTGGCCTGCTGTTTGTGTCAGATGAGTTGGCTTCTTTTTCTTTCTCTTCTTCCCTCCCTTTTTTTTTTCTCCCTCCCCTAAAAGAAAAAAAAAAACTCCTTCACCTCCTCTCCCTCCCCACCACAGCTGTGGGGAAGTTATTCTCTTGTTCTTTGTGTGTCTGTTTTGTCTTTCCTGTTAATCAAGTGTGTCATGAGACAGTTTTGGTGTTTTTGTGTGTGATGGTAGCTGAGTCACCCAAACCGGGTTAGTTAATGTGTGTCAATGTGTAATTATCTTCTCTTCTTTTTTTTTTTTTTTACTACCCCCTCCCCTTTTCTTACCACATTCCCCTGGGATAGTTCGAAGAGTCTCCCTCGAAAGCTGGAGGACACATCCGGTGTGTGTGTTAAAAGCAGGGCTGTTTTGAAGTCAAAGACCCCCTAGAGACAAACATATCATTGCCTTCATGACATCATGTAACATTGAACTTGTGAAACTTTGCCTTGTCAGGACATGCCGTCTAAATAACCTTACAACTCTAACCGGCTCTTGTGAATCAGAAATTCTGAGTTTCTGATCCTATAATCAAATCTGGAACAACAGGGTCCTATTGTTTTATTATGGTGTTCACACAGGGACACCGTGTCAGTACACCTTCAAGAACAAGCTAAAGATGAGCCTTTACTTTGTAGACCACATTAGTTCAAATGCACTCAAACTAAACACAAAACAAACACAGCCCCTCTGTGGCTTATACATGCACCATTTTAAACAAAAACTATCCTAAAAGGCTGAGCAAACCAGTATGTTTGGTGTGTTTAGATGAAACATCTCATTACACAAAAATATTATATTTATCTTGTGAATTTTTTTAAATTAGATAGATAAAAACTTTATTAATCTCCCACAGGAGAAATTCTGGTGTCCAGCAGCAACAGAAATCCCACAAGCTGTACCATTCCATTCCGTTCCGTTCCGTCATCTTCCGCTTGTTCCGGGGTCGGGTAGCGGGGGCAACAGCCTCAAACGGTTAGCCCAGGCTTATCTCACCCCGGCTGCATCCTCCAGCTCACCCGGAAAGATCCCATGTCGTTCCCCGGTCAGCTGTGAGAAAAAGTCTCTCCAGCAGGTCCGGGGTCTGCCCCTTGGTCTCCTCCTGGTGGGACGTGCCCAAAACACCGCGTGTGCGAGGCGCTCAGGGGGCATCCTGACCAGATGCCTGAACCACCCCATCTGGCTCCTCTCGACCTGGAGGAGGAGCGGCTCGACACCGAACTCCTCCCGGATGGCAGAGCTCCTCACCCGATCTCTGAGTGAGAGCCCAGCCACCCTGCGGAGGAAGCTCATTTCGGCCACTTGTACCCGCGATGTCATTCTTTCGGTCACCACCCACAGCTGGTGACCATAGGTGAGGGTTGGAACGTAGATCGACTTGTAAATCGAGAGCTTTGCTTTACGGCTCAGCTCTCTCTTTACCACGACGGACCGATGCAGCGTCCTAATTATTGCTGATGCAATAACTAGGACGCTGTTATTAAAAACGAGCACTTTTAATTATGCTCGTTTTCTTTATATTTCATCTCAATATTTGCACAGAAATACATTTTAAAGTGATTTTAACAGTAAAGAATAATTTCAATAATTTGATCTGAAGTTTATAATTTTTAAAAAAGAAAAATAAACCTTTCTCTCTGAGCAAGAACCTGGCCAATGTGTGGAGGGAACTCCTCTCAGCTCTTTGTATTTGGAATCGTCTTGCATCCCACTGTCTCTTCACCACGATGGACTGATGTAGTGTCCTAATTATAGCAGACAGTTCATCAATCTGTCTCATGATCTCCTGCTCCATCCTTCTCTCACTAGTACATAAGACCCCAAGATACTAAAACTCTTTCAATTGGGGTAGGAGCCCATAGGGGCACTCTACCATTTTTTGGTCAAACATTCTGGTCCCAGATTTGATTTTGACTCGAAAATCAGTGTCAAATTCTAATCTAATTTTTGAGCAAGACTTTTTTTTTCAAACAAATTTGCAAAATTGAAATGAAAAAAACTTGTGATAGTTAAACAAACATCTTTTTAGAATTAAACACAGACATGTTTTGTGTGTTTGTAAAAATTTGCGACGCATTTGAGTCATTTAGTAAAAAATTTTCTTAAAATAGAATGATGAACAGACGTACTGTTCTCATAACTAACTGCAAAAGCAATAACATTCTGTACATTTTACTGCAACATTGCCAAACTAGAGTGAAACCCGAGCTGTCTTGTCTGCACGACAAACGGCTCAGCACTGAAAATATTTTAAGCACAACTAACTAAAAAGTATAGTCAAACATTTGTAGATCATTTATCTTAAATAAGTTGATTAAATTGTATCAAGTAAGTATTTTAATTCAAACTTTTGAATGAATGAAGTCAAAGTAGAAACTAGAATGCGCTGTTTTAGATAAACAGCTTCTTGATGTTTTGCTACCACCTGGTTAAGCTGTTGGGCTAAAAAAAGTTGAAAATGGGTCAATGGTTTTCAATCATGCCCAGCGCCAACCACGCATTGGTAGAGTGGAGCTCTACTTTTTAGACCACATTACTTCAAATGCACCCAAACTAAACACAAAACAAACACAGCCACTCTGTGGCACCATTGTGGCACCATTTTAAATTACGCATAAGCATAAAAAACCTACAAAACCAACGAAAAAAATTTTTTTACTGTGAAAGTAGAGAGAATGTTTTGAGCTACACGAGAAAATATTTTTAGGTGTAACAGAATTTAATTAACAGCAGTTTAAAAATGACTTAATTTTTTTTCAGGCGCTCTCAAAATTGCATTGAAGTGAATGAATACCCGACTTACAGACGCGCTGTAGCAAGAAAACTGACGCATAAATCACCTTTTTTTTCAGTACCATTTGAAGAGGACAAACTTTTCTATGTTTTGATGCCAAATTTGTGGCTTTAGGATACAAATTGATGGAGCTATGGATTTTTTATTTTTTACTTCTGGATCAAATGCCCCCTCTCTGTTTTGGTTGACCGAGGGGCTTTTTTTATACACTTTTTCCATTTTTACTCTCTTTTCAAACAGTCATATCTCAAAAAGTGTTTAACTTATTGCAGTTATATTTGAGAAAGTTACAGACTAAGTTGTTGTGAGTATTTTAAGGGAAAAATTATGTTTCTAGCTAAAACTATGCTTGAGACATTAAGGTTTGAAGAGCATAAAGATTTTTGGAGAAGAAGCCCAAACTTCATTTGTGTTTAAGATGCAAAAAAAATCACTAAAACTTAATGTTTCAAAAACACAGCAAAAATTCACAAATTTAAATACGATCCAACCAATCCTGATAAAGTCAATTGGTTTGAGACCAAATCATCCAATTAGTTGCTGCTGCTAAGACTGAACAGGTGCCAAAAAGGGGCAGAAAAAGGGCAAAAAAACCAGTAAAACCATACTTGATGCTTTTCAAGGCATCAAACAATAACTAGATGTGAAGCTGTTTTTACAAAACAGATGGGTGAATGCCATTCTGCTTTCATTTTAAACTGTAATACCTTTCAGCTGAAAAAATAGACTGTAGTGCCTTTCTGCTGAAAGTATAAATTGCAATGCCAAAAGGCTTTTTAAAAAAATAGTTGAAAAAGCTGGGCATTGCTTCTTTTTTTATAGCAATCCATCATATCCGATACCAACAAGAGTGGAAAATACAGAATTATAGCTGTCTCCCAAGCAAGAGAGTCCCAGCTTATCCACCCATATCCATTTAGAGTAGCAGATTTGCAAACAACTTTTTGAATGTGAGGAATGATAAAGCAGGTAAATGTAAGTTAACACTGAATGAGAACCAGTCAGAAGATAATGAACCTCACTATTTCAGGTTACAGAGCCACACATTGGAAAGGTGCATATTGTCATGACCCCCTCGCCTGCCGCCAGAGGGAGCCCTGGACCTTCCTCTCCCTCCTGGATTCCAGCCTTATCCTGAACACCTGGGTGATTAGCCTGGTACCAATCACGACCAGAACTTCCTGGCTGCATGACCATATGTTTAATTTTTTAACTGTTATATCATTAGATCCTGAGTTAATCCTGTGCCGTTTGCCTTACAGCTTTACTGGACTTTTTGTTTTGCTGGATTTTTGGTTAAATAAATCCTTTTTTGATTTCCTGCATTTGGAGCCTCCTCCTTCCACATTCCCATATCTTGACACATCTTCAGAAACAACAGTATCTCTTGTTATCAAAAGTTAGTATTGATGAAAAATGATTTATTTCTGAAGGAAACTAATGGTGAAATCTGACTAGTTGACTGTTTGAAAGTGTTATTTTTATTTTAAACAGGAAAGCCTATGATTCTTTATAATTGACGTTAACAACTGACTAAGTAAGGGCTTTCTTCTCCAAAGTTCTTAAAAATTTATGTAAAATATGTTTAAGTGAATATGACGTTGCTGTCAACTCATGTAAACAATTGCAATTTTAAGATCTGTAGTTGAGAATGTTCTGATAAATTAAGCAGAATTTAAGGGCAATGAATTTTTTTATTTTCTTTGTCTTTTAAGTTTTGTTTTTTTTTTCCAGTGTGCCCTCCAGGACTGCCAGGGACGGCTTGGGCCCAGTGGGACTTAAACGAAGTTCTCCCGGTCGAAAAACAGTAACTCAACCACAACGCCAAAACCCCCAAGAACTCAATGATAAAATTTTGATGAACAATTTTTTGAAAGTCTTGGTCTAGTTAATCTGAAATTTTTTTAACTTTTTCAACTTTTTGCTTTAAAAAAATTGTTTTTTGTTTTTTTTATTAAGCTACAGAAATGTCAACTAGGAGGGGACAGCATGCACCGACGCACTCAATATTGAAACATTGTAAACTTACAGTAAAACCACCCTAAGTTGTGTTTTTCTTGAAAATATACAAATTTTAATCATTTTAGAAAAATCTTAGCTCTGCGAAGGCACAATAAAAAGGCCTGATTAAGAAAGTCAATAACGCCCATAAGTGTCTACCCTACACCTATGTTTGTTGTACCGGTCCCAACAGGAGAAATATGTTCACAGTTTAATTAGGATGCACGGCTGTATTACTAAGTTTATTTATCAGTGGTTTGGAAGTAAACACAAATTGATCTAGTCACAGCATTGTCACCAGGATGAAAATCCTCTGAATCATTATGCTTATAATTCTTACTTTCGGAATCCAGAGCACCCTCTCCATTCTTCTCTAACAGTCAGACATCATTACTGTTTTCACTGGAAAGGTTTTCCTGGACTAGTCTGCGGAGGGCCTTTTTTTCCTAAGTGTTTAAAGTCTATCTAAAGTTATCAAGTAATTTTCACAGTAACGTAGACAACAGCTATGTTTGGCAGGAGGTTCTGGTCCAAATGGACCGGAGCCTCGTGCCCAAGGAGAGTCGTTCAAAAAGTCCATGTCCAGGGTGGGAAGGGTCAGCTGCTATCTGATCTGTACGCCCCCGAGTCCTGGAGACATACAGGTCATGGATAGATGGAAGGCTGCAGCCGATCACCTTGTGTGCGGAGCGCACAATGCGCTGCAGTCTATGTTTGTCCCTGGCTGTGGCTCCAGCGTACCACACGGTGATGGAGGAGGTGAGGATGGTCTCGATGATGGCTGTGTAAAACTGCACCAACATCAGGGCAGGCAGCTTGGCTTTCTTCGTCCTCTGCTGGGTCTTTTTGATCAGGAAGCTTATGGACGACTCCCACGTTAGGTCCTGTGTGATGGTGGTGCCAAGAAAGAGTCTACAGTGGTGATGGGGGAGTCTGTCAGTGCAAGGGGGGAATGGATGCTGTGACTTTCCTAAAGTCCACGATCATCTCTTATGTCTTCTGAACGTTGAGCTCCAGGTTATTGTTGCAGCACCAGGACACCAGCCGGTCTACCTCCATCCTGTAGGCCAACTCATCACCATCAGAGATGAGCCCGATGACGAGGGTGTCATCCACAAACTTGATCAGTTTGACTGGGTCATGGCTGGAGGTGCAGCAGTTGGTGTACAGGGTGAAGAGCAGGGGAGAGAGGACACAGCCCGGTAGAGATCTGGTGATGATAGTCCGAGAGGTGGAGACATTCTTCCCCAGTCGCACGCACTGCCCCCGGTCTGTCAGGAAGTCTGAAATGAATGGCCATGCAGGCTTTCCCCAAAATACACTCAGATTATGGTAAATGGACTGTACTTGTATAGCGCTTTTCCACCTGTGTCGGCACTCAAAGCGCTTTACAGTGTAGCTCACATTCACCCATTCACATACACATTCATTCCTGATGGGGATGCCTCCATGCAAGGAGCAAACCACCATCAGGAGCAATTGGAGGTTTGGTGTCTTGCTCAAGGACACCTCGGCATGAACTCCTGGCGGGGGATCGAACCGGCAACCCTCCGGTTACAGGGCGGTCACCCTACTCACTGAGCCATCCTTCCCCTAGATTAAAGATCCCAGTTTCACCCACAGTCCCAGTTTAAGTTAGACGACCAAAGTTAAGATTGTATTTACGAAAACTTGCTGTCATCTATAGTGGTTGGGCTTAGCTCCGCCTACAAACTCAAGTTAGTTTATATATGTACAACCACTTCTCAGATTCATTCTATCAGATTGAAAGTGACTTTCAGATGGAAGCCGAAATGTCTCGATTTTCAGCTACACTGTTCAAAAGAACACTTTGAAGCATTTTTTACAACCGTTGTTACCTATACACAAAATTAAGTTTGACTGCCAAAGTGACAAAACAGAATAGTTTTGTCCAATCTAAAAATAGAATTTTTGACCCAAATAAAACCACCAAAGTATATGCACTTGTCGTAGTTGTCGATGCACCTATTATGAAAGTTTGGGAAAGAAAAATTCCAAAGTAATTCCAATGGCCAAGTGTCTTCAATCTTTTGGGAATTTTTATAGCCTGTAAATAACCATAAGAGACTTACTTTCTGTGAGGCCACTGTGCAAACCACTGCACCACAGCGGAGTCCAGAAAATTATAAACCACCAATGAGGCTGTGTTTGCTAGCTTATCTGCTCGCTGTTCGACTGTCCAATTAGTAGGGGTGAAAATGGTGGCATTTTGTATGCTGTAGCTTCAAAAAGGCCAGGTCAGTGTCCAGACCCATGGAGAGCAATTCAATATCTAAAGTTTAAACACCATCCACTTTATGTTTTAGATACGTTGCAGACGCAACGTCTTTACGGAAGTCTTGTGAATCAATTTTTCGAATCATGCGCAATTTGGCACATGTTTGAAGTTTGGCACCAACAATCTATATCTATTTTGTTCTTTGGTTTTATCGTTGATAGATCATTCTGACTCAATCATTCCATAAGTAGCTTGCGAGCTTTGGCCACCCCAGTGGAACCATCTTCCTTAATATTTTATTTTTTCAATAAGCCACTAATGTACCACTTTAGCTCTCAAAACTTATAAATCTTTATGGAAGTTCTGTTCTGGAAATGATCTTAGCATTTATTTTTTGCAACAAAAGTATTCAAATAGTAGCACAATTAAGACTGACTGAAGCCACACCTGCAAGAAATGCGTCAAAAGTAACCATTGAAACTATAAATAAAAGGTCCTAGTACTGACCATGCTTACGATCGGCTTGAGTTGCTTCGCATCACATCTATCTTAAATAAGCTAAGAACTGAATTTATTCAAACATTGTAAGAATTGAAAGGTAAAAACGTTTTTGTTGCCAATTGTTGTGCCATGGAGTTGAAACTAATGTGTTTTATTTCACCTACATTCTGTTGTTCCATTTTAGATTAAGTTCTTCAGTCAGTCATGGAACTAAAATTGCCCATTTTCTTTCTCATGTTATGTGGTGAGTACTTTGTACTTTGTACTTGCTAAAAATGATATGTATCTAATGTCCCTTTGTTTTCCAGCAATTGGTGATATTCAATCGCAATACAGTGAATGGAAGATATCAGTGCCAACTCATGTTTATGCTGTGGAAGGCTCATGTGCTGTTTTTCCTTGCGCTTATAAATATCCTAAAGCAAAGAGACCATTGCCCAGAATGACCGGGTCTTGGTATCAAGACACGGCAACAGTTGCCACTAGTGCAAACGAATATATATGGGGAAATACAATGAGAGGGCGTTATTGGATTTTGGGAGAAATTTCTGAAGGTAACTGCACTATGGTGGTGGATGACGTCAGAATGATGGATGTTGGACAATTCCACTTTGGGATAACATCCGCACGGCATAAATGGAGATATTCTTTCACAAGGAACAATGTGTGTCTCCATGTCAGAAGTGAGTATTAACTAAAAAAAATTATTTTGTTAAAATTTTTACCTATTTAGTCTTTAAAAGTGATAATCTTGTAATTTATTTACAGGAACTCCTAAACCTCCAAGTTTGTTAGTAACAGTGACTGACGAAATAAAAGCTTCCTGCTCTGTTTTTCACTCCTGTCCACTGAATGTTCCTCTTCTTACTTGGAATCAGATTGGAGACATCGACCAACAAACAACATACCAATCAAATGCACTGTGGAAGACAGAATCACAAATCACTTTATCTTCTGGGTCCTCTTTACCAAACCGGGAAATAACCTGCAGAGTTACATATCATGGTGGAAGAAGTGCACAAAGGTCCAAATGGATTTAAAGTCAGTACCACAAAATATTGTCTTGCTCTTGTCAATTCTGTAAACACATCTAATTTTAAAATGTTTGATTAAGATTGTCACGGGAAATGCAGATTGGTTTTAGGCTGATAATTTAAACCATGTAATTTGTACAAGTTTGTACTTGAACATGAACCTCATGTGGTACCAATGGAGTTGGTACCACATGAGGTACCATGTGGTACCAACTTTAGTTCTTTCTGAAAAACTTTAGTTCTTTCATGCAATTCCAACATCCTTAAGATAGTGTTCCCTGTGATTGAAAATAGTCCATAGCTTTTTTTTTTTCTTTTTTAAAGGTACCGATCTTACTAATAATTGAGAAACTGTTTTTTGTATAAAAATTTAATCAAATCCTCTGCATTTTTTAGGTATTTCTTTTACTGACACTAATGTCGCCAAATAATGAATGGGATTCACACTAGATTTTTAAATCATCAACGTGGCTGGAATAAAAAGAATAAAACCTGTACTTGGTCTAAATCTTTACAGGAGGTTTTTGTTTTAATTTTCTTGCTATTTTTGTTGATCCATTCATTTGACTTCTACGAGATTTGTTTCATCTTCTGAACCGCGTTTTTCTAACAAAGTCGCAGGGGGATGGAACCTGTCCCAACTGATTTTAGGCAAGAGGAATGGTAAGCCTCAAAAAGGTCGCCAGCCTGTCACAGGGCTACACACACAGTCATACCTAAGGGCAATTTTCATAGCGGTAAATAACATGCACGCTAATGGAGAGCAAGAGAAAACCACATAATCTGGGGAGAAGAAGAAAAAATTATACTTTAATCATCCATCAAAGGGTTTACTGCCTAAAGCTTCCATGACAGCGCCAATGGTGGGAGAAACAGGGTGTTAAGTGTCTTCCCCAAGGACACCTAGACATGACCTGAACTTCCAGTCCAAGGTTGAATATTCTACCATTGCACCATCACCTCCTTCTTACAGGCAAACTTCACACACAAAGGACAGTGTTCCAAGCCCCATCCCATCTGGGACTTGAACCCACAACCTTCTTACTGTGAGGCCCTTTTGCTAACCACTGCGCCACCAACTGCAGTAATTGATTTGTGGACACATACATACGTACGTAGAAGTGTCTGTTATTTGATAACAGAGGTTGGAATTGTGAATGTAGTTTGTTGAGTTTTGTACAATTTTCCTCATTAGCTATTACTACTTTTTCCTTGTATTTTTTACAAACCACACAAATCCGGAGCGAAAAGATCAGATAGTGAGGTCTTATTTCCACATGTTGTTTCGGCATTTTGAGTTTATTCCATTAAACATTGGTTTGATCACCTTTTCAGATACTTTCAGTCACAATTAAAAAAAATAAAAAGAGAAGTTATAGCAAAATGCAGTTTTACTGTTTTCTTGTGCTGAAAATGATCTCTGTGTTCATTTATTTACAAGAAAAGTATACTGAAAATGGCAACTTTAACGCTGACAAAAGCCACACCTGATACCAAATACTGCAACAAATGAGGTTCAAAGGAACTGCATGTGCAGTACAAATACAACCTTTTTTTTAAGCTCTGTCCCTTCCAGTCCATCTCTGTGACAAGCAGACAGAAAAACTGCATGTCAAATATTGCCGGACAGATTTACTCTAAGCGGGTCAACACCATCTGCTGACCTTGGCACAAATTTGATCATTTATTTATTTTGAATGCTTCATATCCTAAATGTGAATGGGAATTAGCGCCTCCAAATCCGAGACCATGGTCCTCGCCCGGAAAAGGGTGGAATGCCCCCTGGAGGAGTTTAAGTATCTCGGGGTCTTGTTCACAAGTGGGGGAAGGATGGAGCGGGATATCGACAGGCGGATCGGTGCGGCATCAGCAATAACTAGGACGCTGCATCGGTCCGTCTTGGTAAAGAGAGAGCTAAGCCAAAGAGCAAAGCTCTTGATTTACAAGTTGATCTACATTCCCACCCTCACCTATGGTCACCAGCTGTGGGTGGTGACTGAAAGAATGAGATCGCGGGTACAAGCGGCCGAAATGAGCTTCCTCCGCAGGGTGGCTGGGCTCTCACTCAGAGATTGGGTGAGGAGCTCTGCCATCCGGGAGGAGCTCGGTGTCGAGCCACTCCTCCTCCAGGTCGAGAGGAGCCAGATGGGGTGGTTAGGGCGTCTGGTCAAGATGCCCCCCGAGCGCCTCGCGGGTGAGGTGTTTTGGGCACGTCCCACCGGGAGGAGACCAAGGGGCAGACCCCGGACCTGCTGGAGAGACTATGTCTCACAGCTGGCCGGGGAACGACTTGGGATCTTTCCAGATGAGCTAGAGGATGCAGCCGGGGAGAGAGAGGCCTGGACTGCCCGCTTGAGGCTGTTGCCCCCGCGACCCGACCCTGGAACAAGCGGAAGATGACGGAACGGAACGGATATATACATATACAATATTTATAATATTTATAAACTATATACAAAAGTTAGAACAAAACCCCCTGGTGATGCATTGTTCCAGCGTTATGGTCTTCGCTTGTGGAACAGCCTGCCAGAGGACCTCAGGGTCGAAAATTCCGTTCATGTTTTTAAGAAGAGGCTGAAAACCCACCTTTTTAAACTTGGCTTTTACTTGATTTTTATTTGTGTTTAATATGTTTTAATGTATTCATTGAAATCTGTTTGCTGTCGTTTCCATTTTTACACAGTTTTAAAATAATTTTCTTTAATAGTTTTTAATTGGTTTTACTGATTTTAGTTATTATTCTGTGGTTTTATTCAGTGTCTTAATCCAGTGTTTCATCATGGGGTTCTTTCATCCAGGAAGTTCTGCCTATTCAGTCTGTGGGGTCCTCTCTGTAGGTGTTTGACTGTTCTGGGTGGTGCGGGTCCCTCACTCAGCCAGGTGACTTCTGTGGATGCCCATGTCTCTTGACGCCGAGTGGACTCCTGAAGTTTTGGCCACTGCAGTCATGGGCTGGGCGGCTTCTAATGTGGATTGATCCCCTGTTATTGTTTCTCGACAGCAGTATCAAGCCAGATAATTATTTTTATTTACCGTTCAGTTAAAGAGAGAGTAGCTAGCGGTTCTGGGGAAATGGAGTGGCTGGGTGTTCGAGGGTTGGGAGAAATGTGGGGCTGTGTGAATATTGATGCATGTGTGTGATTTGATCATGTAATAATGAAGAAAAACAGAAAAATAATACTTGATGCCTTTCAAGATAACAAGTAACAAGGCTTCAGGTAACTATGATAGTAGTGGTTTAGGGTGTGACACTGGAATGTCCTGATGTACACACAGACTATTATACTTAAAATATGCTTCTAAAGCTTCAAACGAAAGTAAAGATGAAGGTGTGTGTACATTGTAAAGAAAAGAATGCTGTTTTTTCAGGTATTTTAATCATTGATGGCCATTCAGTAAATCTACAATGGTTGGCATTGAGGAAACAATAAGACAATTATCAGTTAAAAATAAATTCCAGTCTGAATTATTCTCAGTATTTTAGATTAGATTTACTTTATTGATCCCACACTTGGGAAATTTGTGCGTTATAGCAGCAACAAGAAAGAAATAGACAGTATATATACAAGAAGGAAAATAAAAAAAAATAATAAAATAGAGGGAATAATGTGACAAAACAATGTGAGGTCAATACAGACTGTAAGTGCATGAGGAGGTAAAAAAAAAGTAACATTAGAAGCATGAAGTGACAAACAGTGATGAATTACATGAGCATGAACCAGTTATCTGCTATTCTGTGAGTTATTAAAAATTGTTATTGTGTTGGGAATAAAAGATTTCCGATACCGGGTGGTTTTTGAGCGGAGCGGTCTGAGCCTCTTGGAGAAGGAGCTCCGCTGCTTGTTCTGAGGTGGGTAGAGAGGATGGTCAGGGTTGTCCATGATGGACAGTGGTGGAATGTAACAAAGTAAATGTACTTCGTTACAATTTTTGTACTTAAGTAAAAAAAATGTGTATCTGTACTTTACTTTAGTAAAATTGGAGAACTGTACTTTTACTTCACTACATTTTTAGAGCAAATATCTGTACTTTTACTTCGCTACTTTTTAAAAATGTGTTTTACATTTTTCGTTACATTTTCGTTCAGGACTTTGAAAAACACACAAGTTTTTTAGCGCACCTTTTAGCCGCATCGCCAAAATCAAAAGGAGCAGTTGACCGGGAGAAGAAGTAATGAATCGAGGACCAATCAAATTGAGAGCAAACATTTTCCGCATTCATTCAGCGCCAAAAAACTAACATCAAATATAGCACAAATTAAAAAGAGTCAGAAGTTTGTTGTTCGTTGTGTTTACTTCTAAATAAAAAGTTGAGCCAACGTTACACGGAGCAAGAGCGGATCCAGAATATTCTAAAGGGGGGCGGGGGAGGGTGCGAGGTCATTGATAAAGCCAATATAGGGTGACTGGGGGCCTCCCCACCAAAACATTTAAAAAATTACGGTAAGTGTCATTTTCCTGCATTTTGGTGCCCTTTTGCTGGCTCTGCAAGGGGATAGCTTGACTCCCCTTTCCTTTCTTCTTTTTTTTTTTTTTTGTGGACCAAAAGAGGTGAGAGAGGGGGAGAGGGGATCACACTCCGGCAGTGGATTTATTTGTGATCCTATAGCGCAAAAAATAACATTTGAATTATGATCAAATACTTTTACTTTTTACTTGGAAAGTAAAGTTTACACCAACTACTTTTGTACTTTTACTTAAGTAGATTTTTTTTATTGGTACTTTTACTTTTACTTAAGTATTTTTTTTGCCTAATTATCTGTACTTTTACTTAAGTACAAAAAGTGAGTACTTCATCCACCACTGTTGATGGATAAAAGTTTATTCAGTGACCTCCTCTCCATCACTACTTCGAGTGTGATGGAGAGTTTTTCTTATGTAAAACCATGAGAGTGACTTGTACTTTTGTGCCAAATGGAATATTTTTTTTATCTCTGTTATGTAGTGAGTCCGTGTAGTCCCTCATTCATCCAGGAGTGATCCATAGTAGAAAAAGTTTCAAAAAAGTCTTCTGGACAGTTTAATTCTTGAACGAGACGTTTCGACTTCCATCCGGAAATCATTTTCAATCTGAATTAAATGGACTGGAAACTGGATCTAATTGGATCTAACTGTGGGCCTCTAGTGGTCTACAGTCTGCTGTACATTTGCATCTTAAATCCACCAAACACACTTTTGAGGACAGCGAGGTGAAGATTCTAAGTAGAGAGAAAGGTTGGTTTGAAAGAGGGGTGAAGGAAGCCATCTTTGTGATGAAAGAAAATCCCTCACTGAATCGGAGTGGAGGCTTTAGATACATTCTGCCCGGGATTTACAGCAGCCATGGACTAAAGAGGACACATCATGACCCAGTTTCATGCCTCTCGTTAGCAGGAATTTCTATTCACTAGGCTTTAGCATTTTTATAATAGGGTCGTTCACTGGTCTGTGGCTACAATAGGAGCCATTCACGGCCATCATAAGTAACACAGGCTCATTGGTCGAGCCCTTCTTACTATTTTTTTTACCTTTTACTCAGGTTAGTATAAATAGATCCAGTTTTCTGTCCATTTCATTCAGATTGAAAATGATTTCCGGATGGAAGTCGAAACGTCTCAATCAAGAATTAAACTGTCCAGAAGACTTTTTTAAAAACTTTTTCTACTCTGTTATGTAGTGTAAATCAAACCATTCTGTCTCTTTTCTGCCATCTGGTGAATCATTTCAGCAACATTTTTTTTTAAGTTGGGGAAATATTTGAAAAAATTTGAGTTTCAATGAGAAATAAAATGTCAAAAAATTTTGGTGCAACATTTTTAAGTCGGTAAAATGACTTTTTATTTTTTAAAAATAGGTCTTCTTCATTCATATGATAAAATAACGTCTTAACTTTTTTGAATGATAATGAGGTTTTGATGAGGAAGAACTAATATGTAGTAATAATAAAACGCAGTAAATAATTAAAATGGTGTTAAATAGTAGCAAATATTAAAAATAAAAAATTCTACGTTTAGTTTTCAATTCTGGCGTTATCCCACTCCACGTCACAAGGTGGCGGTCATGCTTTTCCAGAATAAAAGACGAAGAAGCGCATCCGGAACTCTTTCCATGCTGTTGCAGCTACACAGAATCTCGCTGGTAAGAAAACTCTGCACGTTTTTCGCATTAATGTTCCTTTTCAACTTAAATAATCAAAATAAGTTATTTTAAATCAGTTAAAATCTTTCTTGGCAAAATAATTAATAACAGAATAGATCCTTCATTTATTAGTAATGGTTATAATTCTGTTTATATGTCGCTAATTAAAAATTTGCATTTAATATCAGTCAGAAAATGTTTTCCTTTGAGACATTTGCGATAAACTATGCACGAAGGCTGTAACGGGTTTTAGAGTAAGGCTAGGCCTTATCTTTACCTCCACGTGGTAAAGATAACATGCTAACATGCTATGCTAGCAAGTCAGCTCACACATGCGGGTCCGGGGTCTGCCCCTTGCTCTCCTCCTAGTGGAACGTGCCCGAAACACCTCACCCGCGAGGCGCTCGGGGGTCATCCTGACCAGATGCCCGAACCACCCCATCTGGGTCCTCTCGACCTGGAGGAGGAGCGGCTCGAAACCGAGCTCCTTCAGGATGGCAGAGCTCCTCACCCGATCTCTGAGTGAGAGCCCAGCCACCCTGCGGAGGAAGCTCATTTCGGCCGCTTGTATCCACGATTTCCTTCTGTTGGTCACCACCCACAGCTGGTGACCATAGGTGAGGGTTGGAACGTAGATCGACTTGTAAATCGAGAGCTTTGCTTTTCGGCTCAGCTCTCTCTTTACCACGACGGACCGATGCAGCGTCCTAGTTATTGCTGACGCCGCACCGATCCGCCTGTCGATCTCCTTCTCCATCTTTCCCCCACTCGTGAACAAGACCCCGGGGTACTTAAACTCTTCCACTTGGGGCAGGACTCTGTCCCTGACCCACAGGGGGCATTCCACTGTTTTCCGGGCAAGGACCATGGTC
Organism: Neostethus bicornis; assembly: GCA_902685375.1. Taxonomy (NCBI): domain Eukaryota; kingdom Metazoa; phylum Chordata; class Actinopteri; order Atheriniformes; family Phallostethidae; genus Neostethus; species Neostethus bicornis. The sequence goes on from LR738556.1 coordinate 5,114,769, forward strand.
TCGGATTTGGAGGTCCTAATTCCATCCCGTCCGCTTCACACTCGGCAGCAAATCGATCCAACTTTTAAAGACCAATTTTTTTTAAAGACTAACTGTGCATTTTTTTCGGGATTCCATAAATTATTATTTTGTTTATAGTATTTATTTAAATTAAGTGGCCATGAGGTCACAAAGACTCAGAAACAGCAAAATAGCCAGTCTACCTACCACTGCTCCCCCTAGGACTCACACCGTACATGCATTTGCAGCAACTCTGGTAGGAGCTGCAGCTCCCGCATCGGCTTATTCAGCCACAACCGGCGCTACGCAAAAAAAAAAAATCCAGTTGCAGAGTTTATCTCTACAGACAGAAGGCTGCAAATAACTGTTTTTCTTGCGTTTTTCTCCGCTGATGACGTGCACTGGGCTCTGAGTTACTATGGAGACAGTCGTGCATCTTTGGCCCTGACAAGCCAAAGTTCCTGAGGAGAAACATTAAAGATTTCTTATTAAAGTGATTGTCCTGACAGTCTTGTAATACATTTTTCTTGTGTTTACAGGTGGATAAAGATGAAAAGTTGGGGAATTTTTTAAATGAAGCACAAGTCGGATCAGTGGTTTGGGGTCAAACATCCCATCACCTCTATGCCATTTGTTGTATAGATTTAAACATCAACATTTGGAGAGAATGGGCCGCTCTCAGGAGCTCACTGAGTTTGAGCGTGGAGCAGTGATTGGATGCCACATGTGCAACAAAACAACCCGTGAAATAACTGCGTTATTAAATATTCCACAATCTACGGTCAGCTACGTCATCAGAAAGTGGAAGCGTTCTGGAACGACGGCGACGGGACCCCGAAGTGGTCGTCCACGTAAACTTACAGAGACGGGCCTGGGGATGCTGAAGCGCATTGCAGGGAACGGTCACAAACTCTCTGCAAAATTCATCGCCTCAGAAATGGAAGCTTCATGTGGGCTAAAAATGAGCCCGCAAACGATTAATAGAGCACTTCATGAAATGAGTTCCCATGACGATGAGCCTAAATCACAGGGTGTAGATCAGGCGCGGGCAAACTATGGCCAGCGGGGCCACATGCGGCCCATTAAACGTAGTAATCCGGCCCGCCGACGTAAAAAAAAAACTTAATTAAATAATCATGTCAATGTTTTATTTGCCCAGCAATTTTGATGTTTTGTCACTAGATGGCGTACTCTAGACATATTGGCTCTGTTGAGAAAACGACAACAATGCTCCCATTAAAATGAGTGTGTCTGGGCACGCCGTCAAAATTAAGGGTGTGCACAGATATGGAAAGCCATCCGGCCCAATACACACAGGTTTCAAACCTACCGCCGCTAAATGCACGCTAGATTTGAAATTTACCGTTCTTGATGTAACATTTAGCGAGTTTGTTTAAAATCTAGCACACTTCTATATCGGTCCAATCTTGCGGTTACCAAAACATGCCACCAATCTGCTCCTGGTCAAATTTTAGAACTCAATGTGGCCCGGAAACGAAAACGTTTGCCCACCCCTGACGTTAGACGACCCTGTGAAATGTGTAGAGTAAGGTGTTGGCGCTCACGGATCAAAATAAACTAATTTATTTGTCTTTTCAGTTCTGCCCCACCGTTGGACAATAGCAGGTGTGTATAAACAGGATAAAACAAACTGTAAATGCTGTCTCTTGTGATGTCTTGCACTGGGCTCAGAATACTTGTGGTGATAAAAGTGCAGCTCTGCTCCTGACATGGCAGAGTCTGAAGAGACAATAGCCTATAAACATCTTGTATTCCCATAATTTGGCTGTAAAGTCACTTAATCTGTGTTTTTTTCTCTTCCAGGTGCTGAAATATCCTCGTCCACTTTCCTGCTATTGACCAATTACCCTAATTTCACGACCATTAGGCGCACCGTACGAAAAGGCGCAGTCTCAGTCACACACCGCCTTACAACAACACACACACAAGCATGCAAATGCGCGTATTAAAAAATAGATCGGGAGCAAAACTGAATTTGGTTGTGCTTTATTTAAGTAGTAACGATTCTAAACAAGCACATTACCGGTAATAGTCTTTATTCAAATCCGTCAAAGTCCTCATCCTCTGTTTCCGAATCGAACAGCTGCGCAAAATCCAACAAAGCAGGTACACTTCGCCTCCTCGCTGTCTGTACTGTGGGGCTGCTCAGAAAGGATACGAGATTTTGCGAAAGCTCGGATAACAGTGCCAGCAGACACGTTAGTCCAAGCATCAACAATTCATTGACTCGTTAATGCTGAAATTTCTCAAGGCGGCTCGATTCCCATGTTCCTCCGCGTAGCTGATTACCTTCAGCTTAAACTGAGCGTCATAAGCGTGTCTCTTTGCCATTTTCAGGGTTAAAACAGCAATGTTGTGCATACAGCACATACCTTTTTTATACACAATCCACAACCACACGTCGCCTCACGGGCACCGCGTTTTCTTTTAAGTCCGCCTTTTCTCACACACAAGGCGCACCGCTCATTTTGAAGAAAATCTAAGACGTTTATATGCGCCTTATAGCTGTGAAATTACGGTAGTCTTTTTATAAAGTTTTTAAGTGGGCCTTATAATTTAAATGCTCATAAGCTATTTATTTATTATATAAATGTAAAAAATTGTATTTTTTTTTTTTGTCCGTACAGAGACTTAAATGTGAAATTCATGGGTTTGTGTTCCTTTGGGGGAAAAATGAATAAATCACTTGAATGAATTACTTCCAACTTTGTTTCTTAATCTTTATTTATAATTCTAACAATTTAATTTCTTAAAACATTTGAAATTCATATATTTATATGAATGTGTATATTCATATCACACATACATATATTCTGTAAGTAACCTTTCATCTGTTAATAGTTTCTGAAAAAAGATTTTTTTTTAAAGGAAAAGTGCTTTCTATTGAGTCAGACCGATTCTCTCCTGACTCCCACCAGCATCTGGAAATCATAAGCCGAGAGGGGAAAAAATTTCCTCCCAAGATTCTGTCCTATCATGTTTAAAATGACTTAAATTTCTATTTACAGCAGAAAATTTACAAACCCAATGGGAACATCTTGTTAGGAGCAGGAGCCTCATTCTGCTGCTTGAGTTTATGATGAAAAGTATTTTGCATATGATGCTGGTTACAGCCAATGGATGGACAGATGCAGAGAACGGGTCAAACTGGATAGAAAGCAGAACAAATGTTTTCATGTTAAACATTATTTGGAAGACAGAGATTCTTTAGAACTTTTCATTTTTTTTTTACACTTTAAGATGTAAGATAATTTCATCGTCCTTATTGCTATTCCTTCCAAATATAATCTGTTCACCAGGACAGCGAATATAGACTCAATTTATTTACCAGTGTGATTTGGACAGGAAGTGTGCACAATGTATTCACTAAGCTTAAAAAGCAGCAGGAGAGGTGAAGCGTTAAGGTAAAGAAGTGATGAAAAGAGCCCTTAGATTAGTTCTCCGCAAACGTAAGACAGTGAGAAATCTGGACTTTAAATTGATATTTTTTCCTGTGTGTGAGGAGAAGGTAGCTGTGTGGGAATAAAAAAAATGGAACTGTATCTTCACAGCATCTCTGTTCAAATTTTCAGGAGAAAAACTGAGCATGAAAGGTTCACAGTCGAGAAAATATTTCACATTAGTTGCAGTGCACCAAATAAAACGATTAAAAAACACGATTGTATACATTTTCATTTGAATATATTAACTTCAAAGTCAATCTCCCGCTCCGTCCTTCCCCTACTCGTGAACAAGACCCCGAGATACTTAAACTCCTCCACTTGGGGCAGGACAGGCGGATCGGTGCGGCATCAGCAATAACTAGGACGCTGCATCGGTCCGTCGTGGTAAAGAGAGCTGAGCCAAAAAGCCAAACTCTCGATTTACAAGTCGATCTACGTTCCAACCCTCACCATGGTAACCAGGATCTACGTTCCTACCCTCACTTATGGTCACCAGCTGTGGGTGGTGACCGAAAGAATGAGATCGCGGGTACAAGCGGCCAAAATGAGCTTCCTCCACAGGGTGGCTGGCATCTCACTCAGCGATCGGGTGAAGAGCTCTGCCATCCGGGAGGAGCTCGGTGTCGAGCCGCTCCTCCTCCAGGTTGAGAGGAGCCACATGGGGTGGTTCGAGACTATGTCTCACAGCTGGCCGGGGATTGACTTGGGATCCTTCCAGTTGAGCTAGAGGATGCAGCCGGGGAGAGAGGAGCCTGGGTTGCCCGTTTGAGGCTGTTGCCCCCGCGACCCGACCCTGAAACAAGCGGAAGATGACGGAACGGAACTTCATAGTCTTCCGAGTCCAGATGTGAACTGCACAATAACAATTTGAGGCAGAAACCATCTTTCTGAGGATGTAATAACAGTAAGGACGATGAATAGTAACAATAAATCTCTTCATTTCAATACTCCATTTCTCCCATTTAAAGTTTAAAAACGGTAAGAATAATCATAGTATTAAAATTGATATAAGCATTTATTCTTGGATCCTTGTTTCCATTGGATTTTTCTTCCAAAGGAGGAAGGCCTCTCCCAGAAGAAGCATGGGGGAGGTTTGGCGGGAAAGAACAAGAAAATGGCAGTTTTTTTTTTTAAACTCTTCCCCTTCCCCTCTTCTTTTCAGTCTCCCTCATACACAGAATGTCCAAGAATGTTCAGCACGTTTCATGATGCTGAAGAAGTCTTTCTTTTTTAAAATGAAATCCTTTGAAAGATTTCTCACATTGTCATAAAACAGCAGTTTTCTTTTTTAAATATCTTTGATCTGAAAATGAAGTGTGTGTATATAGATATGTATAGCATCTCTTTATATATATATATATTTATATGTATCTCCATATTTAGATATATTTCTATATATCTCTATATATTTGTGCATACACACACATGCATATATCTATATATAAGTATATATAGATATATATATATGTACATATAGACAGGTCAATAAGTGGTATGATCCATTTGTGATTTCACATGTTCGTAGAAATCATAGGGGTCTGAGATTCTCAACTTTGGTGCATTTCCATTGTGAAAATTCTATTGTAGAACTTTTCAAAATTTATTTGTATATAAGCAAATGTTCACTGTGTAAAAGGGATGAAGTGATCAAACCAATACCTAGATCTAAATTCAATAAATAATCTTCAAAAGGAGCTTAAACTCTGGGTTTTTCAGGGATTGCTTTGAAACTAAGGAGATCCAGAAAAGGTGTGGGGGTTTACAAGGCCGGATCCAGGATTTTCTAAAGGGGGTGCGGGTGTGTGAGGTCATTGACACTTGATGTTGAACAAGCAAATGCGTTATTACAATGTTATAAGGCTTCACCTGTACATGTTCTAGATCTGAAAAGTTTGGTTAATAAAACAAAGCCAGTACAGCGGGGCTGGAGGCATTCCCCTCAAAAACATTTTAAAAAATAAGAGTAATTTTCCTGCATTTTGGTGGCCGATTCCCTCTCCTTAGTCCCCATTCCTTACTTCGTTTTCTTTTATTATTTATTTTTTTTGTGGACCAAAAAAGTCCACAAAAGCGGTGAGGGGGGCGCGGTGAGGATGCGCCCCCCTCACCGCTCCTTCCTGAATCCGCCCCTGGTTTTTACTCTGTTTATGCACCTTGCTAACATCACACAAACATGGCCTTTGTAAAACTCGTCAAGTATCTTTACACAACTTGAGTATCATAGATAACACCTTTTCAAATCTCACCATCCCACCCAAACATGGCCACTAGAACCCCAAAAATAAATAATGCAAATGACTATTTTGATATATTTGAAAAAACCATTTGTTTTGTGATGTGTCCCATTGTCTTATGACAGTCACCATGGTCTTTCGACTTCTCATTTTACTTCAGTTTCTATCCACAAATGTAGTCTTTTCTCCAAATTTTACACTCGTTTATGGTAGTTTGACTTGGCTAATGTATTTTGCCACTACTATAGATTCCTCAACTTGTGCAGAAGGTGGCGTAAAATTGTTGTTTTTCAACTAGTGTCCTGCGGCCAGTGGTGGAACGTAACGAAGTAAATGTACTTACTGTACTTAAGTAAAAAAATTGTGTATCTGTACTTTACTTAAGTAAAATTTAAGACCGGTACTTTTACTTCAGTACATTTTTAGAGCAAATATCTGTACTTTTACTCCGCTACTTTTGAAAAGTGTGTTTTACATTATCGTTACATTTTTGTTGAAGAATATACAGGCTTTTTAGCGCATCTTGAAGGAGCAGTTGATCGGGAGAAGAAGTCATGAATCGAGAAATATGTTCTGCATTAATTCCGCGCCAAAAAACTAACATCAAATCTAGTACAAATTAAAAAGAGTCAGAAGATCGTTGTTTGTTGTATTTACTTCTAAATAAAAAGTTGAGCCATCATTACACAGAGCAGGGGCGGATCTGGGGGGACTGGGGGCCTCCCCCACAAAACATTATAAAAAATAAGTGTCATTTTCCTCCATTTTGGCGGCTCATTCACTGGTCCTTCTAGCGGATAGCTTGACCTGTCTCCTTTCCTTTTATTTTATTTATTTATTTATTTGTAGACCAAAAGAGGCGGGAGAGGGGGTCACACCCCTGCAGAGTATTTATCCTGGTTACCATGGTGACACCATATAGCACAAAAAATAACATTTGAATTATTATCGAATACTATTACTTTTTACTTAAAAAGTACAATTTACACCAATTACTTTTGTACTTTTACTTTAGTAGATTTTTTTTATTGGTACTTTTACTTAAATATTTTCTTGGCCCAATTATCTGTACTTTTACTTAAGTACAAAAAGTGAGTACTTCATCCACCACTGCCTGCAGCATACTTGCTTCGTGAGAAATGATTGTATTTCACGTCACACGGTGATCGGGATCTACCGGTAGCTTCAAAAAATTGTTTTGGTTGATCTCATGGTGTTTATGTAAAAAATTAAAAAGTGGCTGAATGCACATTTATTTATGCTTATCAGTGCAAAATCTCGTCATTTTATTTAGGGATGTCCTTCGATAGGTTTGCTGTAACCATAGCAACCTACTCTTCTTCTCTACTTTTTGTTGCATGCTGCTGTCCATCTCTCTCAATAATTACCCCATCTAGTGGATTATAGTTTCTACATGTTTTTCGGAGAAATTGTAGGTTGCGTTTTAAAGCAGAAAAATTGCGGCTTCTGATATGAAATCCCACATTTTCCACAAGATATTTAACTGGAAAAAGTTCCTTTTTAGTATTTTTGGGTGGTGTTGTGCGTCAAATTTTTTTTATGGAAAAATGTACTTTGGCGCAAAAAATGTTGTCAAACTTTGACGTAGACACATATTGTGACATAGTAAAGCTCTACAAAAGAGACCCCTGGTCAAGAACTACTTGAGGTAGTTCCTCTTTGACCTCCTGACATCAACCTCCATACCAAATAATATTGTTTGACTCATTGAATCAATACTTTATTTACCCCAGTAACATGTAAATACATTGTTATAAAATCTTAGGATGTCATTTCTGTACATTTGACTTAGATTCTGTTTTTCATTGTGGAAATTCACCAATGTTAACAATTTTAGATTTCTCAATAATTTCCAAGTGCGAACTTGTGAAATCACAGGGAGATCAAATACTTTTGGACCTGACTGTACGTATAAATATATATGAATGTGCATGTATTATCTGTATATAGGTATATATATAGTTGGTCTGGGCACTTATTTTTGCTACAAATCAGTTATACAGTGACCAGTCTGTATGTATTTCATTATAAAACTTACGATAAAGAGCTTTAGAGAAACATCTGATCCTGATTTCAGGATTTGTCAGTGAGGATGGAGCCCTACCAGTGATGAGGTAAAAACAAGACATGAGCAATCAATCTAATCAAATCTTAAGCCTCTTTTGCTGGAACCAAAAAACACTTGTCGTCTGTCGGCTCTTAAAAACAAATGAAAGCTGTCCACATATAGCCTAGAAACACTCATCAGAATTGATACTTTTTTATATGATACTCCGGTTTGTTTGATACTCTCCTCACATGAAGAGTTTGTTGATGATTGCAAACTAATTATCTTTTCCGACTCACAAATAGAACAACAACCATCTTGTATTCTTCTGCTCAAGTTTTTTTTTATATCAAAACTAATTGGCTTGTCATTGTTCTTCAAGTATTTTCTTCTTTTCATTTCTAATCTCTGCTGCAGCTGTGGCGTCCTCGAATACTTTTTTGTGTTGAACAGTGTCAGCATGCACATTGGGCGGGAGAGTTATGTGTGTAAATCAGCTCGGTACAACTGGACTAGCAGCCAAATGACGTCTTCTTGGATTGTCAGCCATTAGTCCATCTTTGTTTTTCACTTGGCCTGGTGGCTTGACTCCCTGCTTTGTGTGTGAAATATGGTCTCAAGGTGGATCACATCGGCTTCAACCCCTGTGCAACCTCAGCTTCGATTCCCATCGTCCCTTCTCCTTTCAGTCTGTCCTTCCCGAGGTGAGAGAACCGAGATGGGAAACGGGCTGCTGGACAACCTGGAGACAAAAATCAACAAACACATCTTGTTGGTTATATTGTGACCTCGCTATGAGCTGCTCTGCTAATCACTGACACCACAAGGGATCGTTCACTTAGAATAATCTCACAGAGGTCACAAAACATGACTAAAAATCAGAAAAACATCAGTCACAGTGAGACTAATGTTTTTCTGAGCTACTTTTGGAATTTTTTGTTGAGTAATTTTAAAGACAGTTTGGTAGATCTTAAATCACTGAACGCTCAGCATCTCCTTGTGATTATTGGACTAGATGCCAGATCATTTCTGGCTTCTTTTGGGTTTGTATCTCCCAGCAAAAGAAATGTCTACATGTGGCCAGAATCAGAAAATTTGAGCGCTTGACAGGCTCTGAGCCAATGGTTTTCACTATCAGTCCGAAAGAGATTATTTAAATTTTTTATGTTAATATTTCATAATCACAAGTTCAAAAAAGGGAAGGCAGTTTAAAGTAAAAATCCAAAAATAAATTTCTGAAGATTGTCCCAAATGATTTTAAATTACTCAACGGGAACACGATCTCAGTCAAAATGAATCTAAAAACACCAAAATGACTGGTTGTGAAACATCGATTAATCATAACATATAATAAAAAGTCTTTTTTAATCACACACAATACTCCCATCTCATAAACAAACCCTCCACATTGTTTTATTTTAGTGGCTTCATTCACTTTTAGGAATGAGCTAAATGTAATCATTAAACAGCGTTGCGTCAAAAATACTGAGGTTGTCATGAACAATAAATCACCATAATGTCATGATCTTCTCACCTGCCACCAGAGGGAGCCCTGGACCTTCCCTCATCATCCTGATTATGGAGACCTGATGGTGATTATGGACACCTGAGGGTGATTAGGGACACCTGAGGGTGTGGATCTTGCTGCCTATTTAAAGGCAGTCTCCCCTGACTTCTACTGTATATCGGGCCATCGTCATTCTTCCTATCCAGGTCCTCCTGCCTGATTGACCAAATTTATCTTTGAACTCTGTTGTATTTTTTGACTAAAGACATTCCTTTGGATTAATCCTATTCTTTTACCTGACAACCTTGCCTAACTTCTGTATGTCCTGCATTTGGGTCCTCCTCCTTCCACATCACAACAATAATGATGGTCTGAGTTGTACTTTCTGGTTACATTTTGAACAGATTTGTTTCATACAACTTTTTTTTTATTGAAAACTATAACTCATGTAATTTAAATTTTAATAAAAAATGTAAACTGACCTCTTTGTAATGTGAATATTATCAAGCTACCAAAAAAGTTTTGTTCTCCGATTTGGGGATTTACATATTATTAGAATTAACTCATTATTGGTCAAATCATGGGGTGGTCATTTTTTCAGACAAAAGTTGCACACCACCCAAAATAATTTAAAATATACTCTAAAATAGCTTACAAAATATCTTTGATCTAAAACTAACCACAGACTAGTGTTTCATTTCTAAATGCTACAAAATTCAATAAAAAAAGATACTTTAAGACACACGAACAAAGGATATCATTCCTCGGAAAAGGAACACACTGAGAAGAAACTGGGAGACTTTAAAAATTTTGTGTTCAGTTCTGAATCGCTTATCCCTAATAGGGTCACAGGAGATGCCGGAGCCCACCCCAGCAGATTTTACTGTAGGTGAGAGACAGGGCACACCCCAAACAGGTCGCCTTCCTGTTGCAGGGCCACACACACAGATAACCATTCACACAATTTTGTATCAGTCAACCTAACATGCATGTTTTTGGAGGATGAGAGAAAACCAGAGAACCCAGAGAAAACCCACGTGTACGCAGGGAGAACATGCAAACTCCACACAGAAAGGCCAGTATTTCAAGCCTCGCCCCCACTCTGGAACTTAAACCTCAATTTTCTTGCTGTGAGGCCACTCTGCAGCCTCGTTAAAAAAATGTATGGTGGAAAATAAAAGGTGTCAGAATTCAGTTTAAAAAGAATCCACCAAATGCTTCATGTTTTAATACTATATTTGGTGATTACTCACCACTTCAGATCTTTCTGAGAAAGAAAGCGGGGATTTGTGCTTTTGTGAGTAATTATTTTTTATTTTATAGCATGCATAGATAAACATAGAACTTTTCATTGGCTCAGAAAAAAAATTGAAAGTGGAATTTGGAGCTTATAAATCTATCTACTCAGTTCCACTTACGGTTTGGACACTTTGAAATCTTCCTCCTATTGCTCGCCATTTAATCCAGCCCCCCAGATGTATGCACAGTACAGCGTACGTCTTGTTTGTGGCCACAAAACCCAGTGTAAACCATGTTTAACATCTTGCTTCCTCCGTTTAAAAAAATCTTTCTGAAAGCAAAAGTTAGTGGGGAGTTTGACATTCTCAGTATAAAAAAAATCAGAAAAACTCTGGGTTCTAAAAAAAAAAGATCCAAACACATAAAGGGTAGAAACCCCTGCTGATTGTGGGCTTTCAGCCATCAAGCTTCACTACATCAGAAAGCTTTATGTCAGCATGATTACTACAGTTACGGGGACTCCCGAGTAGCTTGGAAATAAAGAGAAGGATTTCATCTCCACAGCTCACTGCTTCATGCACTAAACTACCCCCATACAGAATACAATCAGCTGCATGGACGGGTTTCATGTAGCAAAGAAAACATTTCAAAGGTTAACATTGATTCAGAGGAATGTGTATGTTGTTATTTTGTGAAGCTCTGTATGAAGTGCAGCTTCACACACAGAGTGTGTGATTAACTGACCTTGCCTTGAGTGTAGATTTGTCTCTTATTGGAAATATCTGAAGCATCATAAAGAAAAGAATCGGACAAATAAAGACGGTTTACAAACAGAAATACACAAATGAAATGGGATTAAAGGTTCTAAACAAGCTCAAATATATTAATAAAACACTGAGTTATCCTTATCAATTTCATGTTGACCAGATTACGAATTCATCTTTTTTATTCATTTTTTCTTTGTGAAGATGGATTTTTTTTTTAATAAATGGAAAATCATTGCATTTTATTTATTTTAAATTATGGTTATTAAAAAAAAAAAAAAGAAAGATGAGTTTAGTATTCATGTTAGAAAAGTATAGATCCTGAAAACATGGATGGTTTAATCATTTTGATCAGGATAGTGATATTCATCCATTCATTTTCAAAACCACTCAGTCAAACCCTGAGTCGGTGGTGCAGAAGACTATACCGGTACAGGCAGAGTACACCATAAACAGGTATTCTGTTGCAGGTACACACAGACACAGGCAGTGTTCACATATACACATACATTTGCTCCCAGGAGCATTTTGACATTGACCATAGACCAACATGATTGGGAGGATGCAGAGAAAAGTCTACTGTAATTTACACAGTTAAATGTAAAAAAAAAAAAAAAAGATGATTTTGGTGAGTTTCTGCAAAGTTCTTTGTGGACCAAATTTTGTAATTTTCTCGTAATTATTTAACAAGAAAAGACATTATTATGTCGGGTATAGAAACATAGTTGGTGACCATATTTCTTACTTCCTCGGTACAAAGTTTGAATCCCTATTTTTCACAGATAAGTTTTAACTCTGGACTTTTGTCATGCAGGAATTACCTACAGCAGCCACTGGAGGCAGTGCAAGTATTTCCCTGCTCGATATGTTAATATTATTATTATTGTTGTTGTTATTAATATTATTTCGGCATTTCCCTTTAGGGGTCGCCACAGCAAGTCAGTTTCTTCCATCTAATCCTATCTGCTGTATCCTCTTCAGTCACACCAACAATGTTCATGTCTTCCTTCACTGTATCCATAAACCTCCTCTTTGGTCTTCCTCTAGGCCTCTTTCCTGGTGGTTCCAAATCCAGCATCCTTCTTCCTAAGTACTCTCTCTCTCCTCTGTACATGCCCAAACCATCTCAGTCTTGCCTCTTGAACTTAATCCCCAAAACCTCTAATATGTGCTGTTCCCCTGATGTACTCATCTCTAATCCTGTCCATCCTGGTCACTCCCAGAGAGATCCTCAGCATCTTCATCTCTGCTACCTCCATCTCTGCTTCCTGTCTTTTCTTCAGTGCTAAACAGCATGGCAGGTCTCACCACGGTTTTGTACACTTTCCCTTTCATTCTAGCTGAAACTCTTCTGTCGCACATCACACCTGACACTTTCCTCCACCCGTTCCAGCCTTCCTGAACACGCTTCTTCACCTCTTTTCCACACTCTCCATTGCTCTGGACTGTTGATCCTAGATACTTAAAATCTTCCACCTTCTTTATCTCTTCTCCCTGTAACCTCACTTTTCTATTTGGATCCCTAATGTTTGCAAAAATCTGGATTGTGGCATGAGCATGGTTTAAAAATGATGCCCTTGGTCTAGTAACTCTAAAGGGGTAATTTATGTTGTGAATCATAAAAGAGAGGAAAAAAAAACCCCGAAACCCATGTCAACAGACTCACCTGTCCATGACACTCCTCAGGGCTCGTTCTATGTTCATACGGTGGCCTACTCGTGTTACACCCAAGTCTAGGTAATCTTCCTTGGTTAAGGATGGTAAATGGGTACCATCAATCTCGTTGTCTAGGAAACGCTCTCTGTGCTCCCCCAGGTTGAGGTAGCCCAGCCAATCAGCAACATCGTACTTGGTCCAATATGGCAGCGGCTTTGAGGCGAAAGGCTTTGTCGGAGAAGGTGGGGGTAAATGAGGGTAACTTAGACAGGTCGATGGAGGCATGGGGTGCAGAGGTGGTGAAGATGTCCCAGACAGAAAATGAGTTGGAGAAAGAGAACGAGAGACAACTAAGGTGGAGTTTGGAGGTGGAGGTGCACCAGAGGGGGCGAACAGAGGAGGAGAGGGTGAGAAATAAGGATCTCCCAGTGGGTTACCAGGAGACGGTGGGGTGATAGAACCACGGAGGTCATAGATGGCACTATATAGAGGTGTGGTAGGAAGGAGTGGGAGGGATGACGGGCGTGGTGGACCTGCCTTGGGCCTCTCTGATGGGGATATAAGCGGGCTGGGAGCTCGCCTGCGCTGAACAATGTGAGACTCCGCTTTACGGGACTCACGGCTAGGGATGAACTGGAATTCCAAAGCTTTGGTCCGGTAGACGGGTCTGTGCTTAGGGGATGTAGGGTAAGGAGAATAGGATGTAGGCGACAATGGAGAATGTGAACGTGGAGGCTGAGAGGCTGCGGGAGGTTGGGGAGACGGGGCACGTCCCCAGTTTGGATACTGGGACGCAGGTGTCGGGGAAGGAGAGAGGGAGGGCTGGGATAGAGAGATCGGAGATGGTGACTGGGATCGAGCTGAGGGGGGGCTCAGAGCTGAGGCTGAATCTTCTGAAAATCTGGAAAAAGAAAACGTAAAGAATTAGCAGATAGACCCTAGAAGAAACAAAACAAAAAAAAAAAGATAAAAACATGGAGACCACTTATTCTTGGAACTTGTCTGTTTTCTTGGAACTTGGATTGGATTTTCAATGTTTCACATACTCAGTGGTGGATGAAGTACTCACTTTTAGTACTTAAGTAAAAGTACAGATAATTAGGCAAAAGAAATACCTAAGTAAAAGTACCAATAAAAAAATCTGCTTAAGTAAAAGTACAAAAGTAATTGGTGTAAATTTTACGTTTTAAGTAAAAAGTAAAAGTATTCGACCATAATTTAAATGTTGTTTTTTGTGCTGTAGGGTCACAGATAAATACCCAGCAGGGGCGTTACCCCTCGGTCACCCCCCTTTTGGTTCACAAAAAAAAACGAAGAAAGGAAAGGGGACAAGTTATCCCCTAGCAGGGCCAGCAAATGGGCACCAAAATGCAGGAAAATGACTCTTATTTTTCAAAATGTTCTGGGAGGGAGGCTCCCAGTCACCCCATATTGGCTTTATCAATGACGTCACGCTCCCACCCCCTCCTTTAGAAAATCCTAGATCCGCCCCTACTCTGTGTAATGATAGCGCAACTTTTTATTTAGAAGTAAACAACGAACAACAATCTTCTGACTTTTTTTTAATTTGTGCTATATTTGATGTTAGTTTTTTGGTGCTGAATGAATGCGGAAAGTGTTTACTCTTGATTCTGATTGATCCTCGATTCATTACTTCTTCTCCCGATCAACTGTTTCTTTTGATTTTGGCGATGCGGCTTCAAGATGCGCTAAAAAAAAAAACCTGTGTATGTTTCAAATTCCTGAACGAAAATGTAACAAAAATGCAAAACACACTTTTAAAAAGTAGCAAAGTAAAAGTACAGATATTTGCTCTAAAAATGTGGTGAAGTAAAAGTAAAAGTACTGGTCTCAAATTTTACTTAAGTAAAGTACAGATACACAATTTTTTTACTTAAGTACAGTAACGAAGTACATTTACTTCATTACGTTCCCCCACTGCATATACATCACGTACAGCTCCGAGGTGTGGGGCAACACATATCAAACAAATACCAGTCCAATTACCATTATTCAAAAAAGAGCAATAAGAACTGTAAGTAAAGCCAATTACAGGGCACATACAAATCAACTGTTTATTAACAAAAAGGCTTTAAAATTTAAGGATCTGGTTCAATTTAAAACTGCACAAATCATGTTTAAAATAAACAATAATCATCTACCCAATTCTATTCAAAACTTTTTTCATAAGAGGGATACTGTGTATAATTTCAGAGGATGTAATGTGTTTAAAAAGATGGCAATAAGAACAAATGTAAAACAACATTGTATTTCAGTTATTGGTGTAAATCTTTGGAACAACCTGGATCAACATTTAAAAGAATGTAAAACACTTAAACAGTTCAACACTTTATATAAGAAAAATATTATACAATCATACGAAGAAAAAGAGCTCTAAAGATGGACACTTTTAATTTATGTAAATTACTGTACATGTGGATTTTTTTGTTGTTGTTGTTAAAGAGTCAATAGCTTAATAACGCATAGTTTGGATGAGTTAGGGGCAGGCATCATAAGCTTCGGCTTCAGACTGCTCCTTTCCAGACCTTATACATATTGTTTGCTTTTGTTTTGTACTGTAAGAAAATGTTTAAATGTCTGGAAAAATAAAATAAACTACTACTAAAACTACTACTATATACATTCATATAGCCTTCAGATTGGTCACAGAGATGTTGTAAACGGGTAAATTTCTGTTTTAGGTAATTGCAATTGTTAATATTGCCATGTCAATTTAATGTATTGTACAGACCTGTGATTTACAGGTCTGTACAATAATGTGTTTGTTAATGTGTTTGTGTCGCTATACTGTGGAAAAAGCAACTCCAGTGATATTTACCTGTGTCTGCTTAGAGGTCTCTGGCTGCTCCAGCTGTCCTTGGTTCTCTGCTGCAGTTTGCTACTCAGCTCATTAATGATGCTTGGCTTCATACTGGATGCAGGGGGGTAGATTTTCTTTCCTTCTAAAAGCGCTCCTGATTGGCTCCCTCCATCACCGCTCATTTGACCTTCTCCCCAGAAAGGCTTCATCTCTGGAGTGCGTGGTCGATCAAAATACGGAGATGTAGGACGACCCAAACTTTGCATGTCTCTCAAGACATATCCATTGGAGCCACTTTCATCTTCCGGCACTCCCTCCTCAAGATCATCCTCATCCTGCTCATCTCTCCGTCTGTGTGCGTGGAAAGATGCAGGAGCAGTACTGGTTTGTCTGTGTAGGTCCCCAGCTCGACCTTCTCTGAACCTGTTGGTTTTGGGGTAAGTAGAGGCTGTTGCATTCTGCATCTCAAAGGTTTGTCCGTCAAGGTAGCTCATGTAAGATTCAAGAAAATCTGCTCTTCTTTCTGTTTCTCCTGCTCCAACACCCCCTCCTACCCGGCCTCCCAATCCCCGCACTCCTGCAGAGCTGCTGTCGCCACGAACACCAGCTCCACTCAGACCGAGGATGCTGTCCAGATGATGGTCACTACTGCTCCGGCTGTCTAATTCTTCTATCCCAGAGTCCACCACTGTCTCCTGGGACTCTCCTTTTTTGGTGGTGGGTGCAGGGCGCTGGTGGTCCCCTGTTCGGCGACCGCCTGCAATGATGGTCGAGGAGGTGGTGTGCGTTCGCTCCTGATAGAGCTGTGTGGAGGTGCTTGTCGAAGCGGCAATGGTTGTAACAGCACAGCTAACGGTCGTGGCGTGGGTGGCGGCACTCCTGTGGGGGAGAGAGGAGCCAGAAGTGGAGGAGGGAGCTAGAGGACCCCGGTAGGCTGGGGGAGGAGCAATACTGTGAGAAGGTGGGGTTGGGGAGGAGCGCACTGATGGGTGGGCACTACTATAAAGCTGAGACATGGCAAAAGGTCTTTGATAGGATCCAGTAGGAGGAGGCGGAGAGACTGCTGGAAGAGGAGGGCCCATAGAAGGCTGCAGGGTAGATGGGGATGGAGGGGCCTGAGGGTTGTGGGATGTGTGTGAGGGAGAGTGAGCGGACTGAGTCAGGTTTGCGACCTCACTGTCATAGGATGTGAGGCTGGAGGCGGTGGAATCTCCCGCCTGTGGGGACGGAAGGGGTGTGTGGGCGTGAAACCCGCCAATGAACTGTTCTTTCTGAGCAGGTGGAGGAGGGGGTGGTGGGGGCGGTGGAGGAGGAGGCGGTGGAGGTGGCGGAGGGGGTTGGGCCTGTTTCTGACGAGGCGCCATGCTATTAGAGAGCATGAAGTGCTGCGAGTACCCCGGTATGCCGCGGTCAAAGCTATTAGCGAACTCCAACGGAGGTGGGAGGGGTTCAGCATAGACAAACTCATCGTCTGCGTCCACCGATGGAGCGGGGGGAGGCAGGACCATTAAACCTGTTGCTGTGGTACCAGTGGTGCTTGCTGGCTGCTGGGAACTGGTCGGAGGTGTTACCCCGAGCATGTAGGAGTCAGATTGGCTCTCCATTCGGAGGAATGATGGCCTCCGAGGTTGCTGGGAAATCTGCTGCGCTCCATCAGAAAGAGCCTGCTCTGCCCTCCGAATGTAACCTTCTCTCTCTTTCTCCCTTTCTCTGGAAAGTTCCCTCTCTCGCTCCCTCGATCTTTCCCTCTCTCTCTCTCGTTCCCTGTAAGATGGCTGATACGACTGTGGCTGATAGTGGTGTGTGTGGACAGTTTTATCCTCAGAAAATCTAACTCGAAGCCCCTCACGAGTGCCTACTTCTCGTTCCCTCTCCACTCCACCGCCCTCCTCTCCCCATACGCCTCCAGCCCCTCTGAGTATTCTCGGTGAGGGCGGGCGACCGAGTGTGGACGTCGTTGCTGCTAAAGAAGAAGAGGTGACCAGGTAAGAGCTGGATGACTGTGCCATGGAGGACACTGGCTGAGAGGTGACAGTAGACGATGGAAACACAACGCTAGACATCTGCCGAGCAAAGTGGTGCTCCGTGCCCCTCCTTAGCCTGGTGTCATCCCGAAGAGCGCGCTCCCTGGCTGCCAGTGCAAGGCCCAGTGGTGATGTGGGGTCAAGCGCCTTTCCAGTTAGAGGGTGGATGAATGTGGTGTTGGTGGAGGGAGCTGGAGGCTGTCTGCCTGCTGCTGTGTACAAATCAGCAGGAACAGACTTGGGCTGGTAATCGAGGCCTGATGAGGAGTACTCTGGTAGTCCAAAGGCTGGAGGCATACTGCGGGTGTGATGGATGAAGGTGTCCGCAGAGAACATACCCTCATCTATAGACTTGGAGGGGCGTAATCGTGTAGATGAGCCTTCAGCCTGTGTGTTTAGCTGTTGCTGTGACATGGAAGTCCTCGTCACCCCTCCAAGTCCGTCATTTATCCCCCCAAGACTCACATCTTCCTCCGCAGACATAAATAAGGAGGCACTCTTCCTGCGAGCTTCATGGAATCTCTCCCTGTCCCTGCGAGCTGCTCCAACAATGGCAGCTCCAAACTGGCTGGTGAAGTCCAGATTTTCCTGGCCTCGAATAGAGGGCAAGGAAGGAGGTGGCGGTGCTGGAATAGATGGAGGAGCAGGAGGTTGAGGAGCAGGAGTGGAGGGTGGTGGACCACGAGGTGCTTTGGATTCATCCACCTCCCCTGATGCAGGAACATCTGCCTCTACGCTGCTTCCCTGGCTGCTCCGCCCACTGCTGCTGGTGGAAGGAGCTTTCACAATAATGGTAGGGATGGGGATTGAACTTTTCTCCACTGAGTCTTTGGTCCCCAGTGTACCCTGCCCTGCGCGCAGATCCTCTACCTTAGACTGTTTCACCAGAGGGCCTTTTCCCCTCCTAGCCCCTCCTTTGGGACCTGCGGCAGCACTGCGGTCTGCGCGCTGGGGTTGGCTCTGGGTGGTCTGTTGTTGCTGGGGCATCACAGTGGCGATGCCGGATGGGGAAACAGCTGTGCTGTAGCCTCTACGAAGACCGCTTGTTTTAGTACTCGTAGCAACTCCCATCCCAGCTGCAACAGGCTCCCCAGCATGAGCAACCTTTCGCGAAGCAGTCCTGCTCTGAGCGGTGTGTGCAGCTGCATGTACATAAGACGTGTGATCTACCGTTCCAACACCGGGGCCACTACCAGGACCACCTGCCCTCTCCCTGCCACTGTGGGCAAAATGCACAGGTTGGGAATAGGGCTGGTAGTGCGCAGAGGTGGCTGTGGACTGGGACACGGAGACAGAAGGCTGCTGGGATGACTTTGCTCGCCATCCAAGTGGCGGAGCAGAAGAGAACGGAGGGTCTGGTGGCGCTGTGGTTGGAGGAGGAGGGATGTCATCAGGACCAGGCACTGACAGACTACGGGCAAACTTCATAGCGGGAGGATGCAGAAACTGCTTCTCTTCCTCTGGGACACCTGTAGCACATTATTCACCAACAAAGAGCAGGGAAAATGATAGTTAGAAAAAGGAAGGACAAAAAAAAGACACTGATGCAACAAAAGAACAGAGAGTGTCTGTGAAAATTTGCCTGCCCGAGAAGCTGCCAGGTAAGTCTGTCCTCAGTTTTCATGGATGTTAGCATGGAAGTCAGTTAGCAACTAGCTATACTTTTCCAATCATTTTGTTGCTTGGAAGAGCCTCTATGTACCATATGCCTTGCACCATAGTGGTTTGTTTGCCCCTGTGTGGGTTGGTATTTATTTTGCTTTAAACAATCACTTCTTTCTGGTGGGGACCGGGCGTACTGTGTCATACCATGGCCCTCCGCTTCTCCGGCTTCTGATCAAGGGGGAAACAGTAGGGAAACCCGGACTTCCTTACCCTGGTCACATCCTCAAGCTCCTCCCAAGATGTTTCCTCCCCAGCTGAGAGACATATTCCCTCCCGTGGGTCTGCCTCTGTGTCTCCTCTTGATGGGACATAGTTGGAACACTTCTCTAGCAAGGTGTCCAAGAACCATTCAAAGGTAAGGCTCAACTATTTTGTCTGTTGGCCATTACTGTACCCTTCCAAAACATTGGTGATTGGCAAAAATGTTGTTGACTGGTGCCAATGGAATTAGCCTAACTGTCAAACTCTCCGATTTCTCTTAAATGTACCACCCTGTGATGTCATGTACACAGAGCAGTTTTTGTGGTGGTTAACTGACTCTGATCTCACATAGAGGAAGAAAAGATAAATAGACCTTTTTCATTTTATTCATTGTACCCTGTGGGTTTTTTGAACAAATTACAAAGTTTTGATAATACGTTGCATGATTTGAATGTTAGATAGTTAATTTTAGGTTTGAATAATCTGTTGAAGGACGCTTTTGCTCGCTAAGTTTGTTGCCGCTAATTAACACATTTCTTGATTTTTGTGCATGTAATATTTGTTTGCACACCATTTCAAGCATACTAAAAGTTGAGGAAGTTGTAAAGGAGAGAAATGATCAATACGAATGTCAATTATTTTATTCATCCTATGTTATTTAGCACTATATTTATGATCACAATATTTGTTACTAGTATAACTACTGATTAGATATCCTACCCTAAACAGATGCCCAAACCAACCCAGATCGCTTCTCTGAATCCAGAGGAGCAAGATGGCAGATAGATGTCCGCATGAAACTGGACAAGATGTGTTCCACCCAAGCTGTCAGCATAGTCCAGAAAGCATAGCATAAAATAAAATGTTTCCCAAATCTTGTCAACAGCAGGGCAATCACATCTTTAAGCTGAAAAACTCTCTAAACAGTGTCTCCCTAAACTGTTGTCTGGCTTTAAATTCTCAAGTTTGAACATTGTAGCCAAAATAAACAGGGAATTGGGTTATCTCCATGCTTAGCTACTGAACTGCAAACAGTCCTGGATGAATGCTCTTGTTTGATATAGCGGTGTCATCTATGCTCACTGATTGGACGGTTATCTTTCAGGGTCTCGTAACTGGAAGCTGATACCTGTAATCCCTGACCTAGCACCAGGAGTGAAATTAAATTGAGCAGAGACATTACATGGCATCACACTAGGTGGCAACAATTTTTGCTAACACACTTTGTATATTGTTCTACGTCCATGTTAAGCTACCCGCTGATTGGCCAACCATGTTTGAGGGGATTTACAAGTGGGTCGACATCAGACCTAGAAGACGAGTGACATTTGGTACATCAGCTGGTTTCCTAGTGCACAGCAGACAATACCAAGTAGATTAGCTGAAACAACAAAAATACAAGAAAAGCTAACCAGATACACAGAAGACACACATTTAGCATGAGACGAGACGTTTTTGGCTGCAGACAAACAGGTCGGCGCAGAGCTCCACTGACCCAGAGGACAAACAGACAGGCAGATGAACGGGCAGACGGAGGAAACAGACAGTCTCACCGATGGATTTCTGCCGCAGCATACCGTGCGGTGGAACGTGACCCGAGGTGTACTGCCCCCGGTCGTAGCCGAGGGCTAATCCTGACGGCATCATCCCCATTGTAGCTTGATCCCCGAAGTTTGGCTAAAATAAAATGTGGATAGATCACAAAACTTAAAGGAGAAATTGAAGAAATGTCCAAGGAAAAGGTTGTATCACGTTTTGAATGGTTTTATTGAATGGTGTTACTCAATGTCACAACGTCTTAACAGACTTCACTCAGTAAACTGAACAAAAACACACAAAAAAATCTGTCTTGAGTTGAAGAATAGATCATTTTCAAACTAAAGTAAACAGATCCAGGTCATCTCTGCCCTTCGATCACAGATGTCAAACTCAGGTCCTGCAGGATCACTGTACTGAGGGTGTTTCATGTGTTCTTGCATTAATACGCCTAATCCAAGTTTTTGAGTCATTGTACCAAATTTTATTGACTACAAATTTCCCTTTGTTTGCATCAGCTATACTGAATGAGAAACACAATAAAAACTGTAATGACACTTGCTTATTAGGACTGGAGTTTGACTCCCTTGCCTTAGACCAGGGGTGTCCAAAGCCGGTCCTCGAGGGCCAGTGTCCTGAAGGTTTTCCACACGTTCCTGGTTCAATACAGATGATGCACAGAAAGTGAAATCAACAGCCAATAGAATTTGGCAAAATGATTTAATTAACTGGATCAGGTGTGTAGATGCAAGAACATATGGAAAACCTTCAGGACACCGGCCCTCGAGGACCGGATTTGGACACCCCTACCTTAGACCCTCCTTCTTGGTGAGAAAAAACCAACAACCAGCAGACAAGATGTGGTTTTCCTATGAAGAGACCCATTATGCAAACATGCACAAACATCTCAGAAGGTACATAAACACACCTCATTGCCATAAAAACTTCTTCCTCTGTCTCTCTTTGGGCCCTGTCCTCGTGTCCCCGGCACCTCATTGGTGCTGATTGTCTGCTGAGCTGCTGCAAGAATTTCATCTAGTTTATCTGAGAGAAAAGAGGGAGAGAGAAATAGACAGGGAGAAAGAAAGAGGAGAGAAAGGGACATAGGACAATGAAACAAAGAAATGGACAGCTATAAAACAAGTAGAACCGAGTGGAAAAGGAGACTCAATCAGACTGGACATTTTGGTGCAAAAGATGAGGAAACACAGTAGCTAAATATTAGCTAGCTTACTCAAAGCCATCTGATAGACTGTCCTCTTCTTCTCTGCAACTTGGGAGGATTCGAATTCTGAAAGAGACGATGTTATAGAAAGGGGTAGCGAGAAATTTTGGACAGACATAAATACAAAGCCTTTAAGCAGGAGTGCACCGGAGCATACCTGATTTTTTTTTCCAAGGAGTAGCAGCTGGAAAGAGGACAAAAGGAGACTTAAGTTTTGGCAGGAGTGAAAGTGCGATGGGGTTGTTACAGAGAATACTAATCATTCTCCCCAGGGCCCGACAAACTGAGTCACCTCATCAGGCTTTTTCTTCCATATAAAACACTGTTTCTTCCCCTCGTACAGTTGTGGCATGCACACTCATGTTACTGTAAAACACCCACATAACTCACAGCTAATTTAAAACACAAATTTATGGAATTAATGTGAGGATAACTCCCACCTCTCTCCACTGTTAGATGGTTAATATTCCATCAGCGGCGAGGACAAAGAAGACAAAGAAAAGGTAGAGTTAGTTGTTAGCCTGGTGAATGAAGAAGTCCGAAAAAGGAGCGAAAAGGAGGTAATGGTGACCCTTTGCATCTATTGATGTGAGTAGGTTTGTGTTTAGGATAAAAAAAAGGAAAAGAATTGTTGCTTTTGCTCAAATGCAGTCAGGTAGATCTAGCGATTTTGTGTATACTAGCCAAACACTGAGACCCACTTTGAACTTTTCTGGATTATTTGGAGTTTGCATCTCTTGTATCTTTTTCTGGGTTTAGGTTTCTTAAGTAATACAAATACTTACTTGTCACCAAAACCAGGAAGTTGGAGTGATTAAAAAGTTATAGACCAATGATTTTCGTCCATCGTACAAAACAATAGGCTAAGGTTTTTAACATCCAAGAGAGTCTTTGGTTTATAAATGAACATTTATTTTGTTTTCTGTGACCCTATTTGTGAACACAAGTTCAACTCGTGAAGGCAAATTTAGGTATTATTGCAAATAACATACTTATAAAGATCTTCCATACTACCTTTAAAAAATACATCAATATAAGTGATGATGCTAAACGTGTCCCTGTGAGTAGATTAAAAAAAACATGCAGATAAAGAACTTGAGACAAAGGTAAGAGTGTGAACTTCGATGCCTTGCAGGATCATTTCCATGTTAACGTCCTTGTCATTTGCGCTGACTTTTAGGTGAACTTGAACACCGCACTAATCACAGAGGTGAGATAGCTTAACAGGCTGCACAGCAAAGTAAATTCAAATGCATTAAAATGAGCATATGGCACCAACTGACATGACTTTATCACACATTGTGCTTTCCTCACCTTCATCACAGAGATCTCAGAATAAAAACTAAATTAGAAGCTTCATGGCTGCAAATATAACTGACTTAACTAAAAATGCATTGATATATGCACTTTAAAACCTGCATATATCAGGTTTTAAAGGAGTTCATAAGAACTCGTCCCTTATGAAAGGGTGGTTTGGAATATTCCACAAGATATACAGTATATATATATATATATATATATATATTATGATTTCAGTTCAGATTTATTCATTTGGTCATACATAAAATCACAACAATAACACAGATTTTTTCTAAATTCTAAATTCTAGAAATTCTAGAAATTCTAAATTCTAGATTCTAAATATCACAGATATTTAGGAATAAATCAGCAACAAAATAATCTAAGATTTAGTATTGGGATTGTGGTCAATGTTCCCTCTAATTTTTTACCTGTCTGAGCAAAAACACAAGCTTTCTGAGCAAAAGGGGCGGAGCAAAAACGTTTACTCTTTTGTGACGTCAGCAGCAGCGACGAGCCAAACTCCGAAGAAGCGGTTTGAAGCAATTTGTTTAAGAAAGAATGAAGAAAGAGATATGTTCCGAGCTCTGTCTCATTTTCCTATCTTTAGTTTAAATTGAGTTTCATTTTGTGCGCTGCATTGGTTTTCTTGTGCGCTATTGTTCTGCTAGCAGTGCGCAATTGCGCAGGCGCGCTTCTTAAAGGGAACATTGATTGTTGCTCTTTCAGGATTACACATCACAGCCTAATTCATTTACATTTTTTGTCTCAAAGATGACAAAGTAATTAGTCAGGGTAATTCAAACTTTCGACACGGCTACTGTTGTTTCTTGCTCAAATTAAGTAGCGTTTTTTTCCACCCAGTGTTGATACTGTTACACAAATATAATATTTGACTAAATTTATGGGGTTATTGATGAATGTGTGCAACCTGTTGCACCTTTTGTTGATTTCGTGTTAATTGTACGTTACAAAAACTTGTGCTCGTGTTGAGACGGTGAAATGTTTAGTGAGAAGATTGCGGGATACCAGGGTAAATTCAGGAGAATAGAAACCCAGTACTTGGGTGATCATGCTTTGCATCATCAGGTGAGGTCACTCCACACAAAAAAAGAAAACAGATAAAAAAAAAGGGTGGGGAATAAAAAAGAAAAAATAATACAGTATACTATGTTTGAATGTTTATTTTTCTACATCGACATGATAGTGCTTAGTATTCCTGCACATGAGAGACCAGAAACTCTACATGTCTACGTCTTTGATTATCGAGCTGCTGGATAGATTTGTTCTGAACCAGACATCAGAAAACATTCAGAATGCATCAGCCAATCATCCAGAAAACACGGTCCAACTTTCTGATCCGTAAATGGGGGCGTTGACCCTCGCCATGCACTCTCCTCCCACTATTTTGCCTCAAATAGCGATGGCATGCGCATTACCACACATAAAACTGTTACCGTAGCAACAGACCGAGGATAAAGTTCTTTTTTTTTCTTTGCTGTTTTTTTTTTTTTTACAAAACAAAAATTACTCATCTTAACAATTAGATCCGCGTAGGGTTAGTTACCATGAAGAAATCAAACCTTTTCAATCTGATTAGAAGACTGTGACATTTGTGGCGTGTTGAAGACTCTCTGATCGTGACACACAGTTGACTTCAGTGGTATTTCAAGCAACATTTACACACCGTCGTGTTTGAATGTGTGTTTGTGTGTGGATTGGCCCATGGGTGGGCTGGGGAGAAGCAGGAAGTGCGGGGAAGTATAAGGTAAGAGAAGCGGGGCGGTGAGAAAGGAATCACGGGGAAGAGGGCAATACTTCTGGGTGGGGTTACCTGTAGTGGGGGTGCTGGAAGTGACAGTGTGGAACTTCTGAAAAAACAGTGAAATACATTGAGTCTGTCATCCAATCTTTTCTTTTCCGTCTTGTTTCTGTCACTGAATAACTACACTATCTTTTCTCGTCTTTCTAAATTTAGCTTTTCTTCACTCTCTCCAGATCTTTAACAACCTCCAACACTAGTTTCTATCATTCCTAATCACCACTGTCAGTTTCTAACCAGCAAAGCACCCGTCTTCTTTTTGTAGATCCCTACAAGTTTGCTTCCTCACATTTTTTTAAATCCCTGTTTCATGATCCAAACAGTTCTTTCCAGTCCGCTTCTTACCCATCTCCTCCAGCTCTGAAGTCATTGATTTGGACCGCAAGGCGATGGCCGGGGTGTTCAGCCTCTTACTCTGCTGTGGGACTAGAGCGAAAGAAAAAGACAGAAGTTTTATTGATATAGAAATCACAAAGTCAGAATCCCCTGAAAGCAAAGCTGCATTTAAGCTTACTTTTCTTCCTTGCTCCATCTTCCATGTCGGGGTTACGGGTCACCATGACAACCTTGACCATGAGGCTATTGCCACCTTGCCGAATCATGTTGACGACCTGCCGGTGACCAACCTTCACAACGTTCTGGCCGTTAACCTGGAATAAAAACGTGGAGGTTTACAGAGATTTAAGAATTTGTTCTTCTTCTTCTCCTTTCGGCATTTCCCTTCAGGGGTCGCCACAGCAAGTCAGTTTCTTCCATCTAACCCTATCTGCTGCATCTTCTTTGGTCACGCCAACTATCTTCATGTCTTCCTTCACTGTATCCATGAACCTCCTCTTTGGTCTTCCTCTAGACCTCTTTCCTGGTGGTTCTAAATCCAGCATCCTTCTTCCGATGTACTCTCTCTCTCTTTCTCCTCTGCACATGTCCAAATCATCTCAGTCTGGCCTCTCGGACTTTATCCCCAAAACCTCTAACATGTGCTGTTCCTCTGATATACTCATTTCTAATACTGTCCATCTCAGTCACTCCCAGAGAGATCCTCAGCATCTTCATCTCTGCTACCTCCATCTCTGCTTCCTGTCTTTTCCTCGGTGGTACTGTCTCTAGACCAAACAGCATGGTGGGTCTCACCACGGTTTTGTACACTTTTCCTTTCATTTTAGCTGAAACTCTTCTGTCACACAGCACACCTCATACTTTTCTCCACCCGTTCCAGCCTGCTTGAACACGCTTCTTCACCTCTTTTCCACACTCTTCATTGCTCTGGACTGTTGATCCTAAGTACTTAAAATCTTCCACCTTCTTTATTTCTTCTCCCTGTAACCTCACTTTTCCATTTGGATCCCTCTCATTCACACACATGTACTCTGTCTTACTCTGGCTAATCTTCATTCCTCAGATTTAAGAATTTGTTCAATCAGACAAATTTGCCGGATTATATTTTTTATTATCCGGCAATAATAAAACGAGATATGCCATGAGATCTTCTTCCAGCATTTCCAATTATTTAAATCCACATTAACAACAAGGTGATACCTCAATAAGAAAATCCCCCATCCTGAGACCGGCACGCCAGGCTACACCTCCTTCATCCACCGACTCCAAATACTGCAGAGCTGGGAAGGCTGGCGTAGGGGTGAACTCTTCGATTGGAGTTTGAGCTGCAGTGGTCATAGGGTTGTGAAATTATATTACAGCAGACGTTATCTGACTATCACATCTGACATAGAAATTGTCAAAAGAGATATTTTTTGTAATTATTGCTCACTTCTCACCTTTGGCTCCTCTAAGCACAAAGCCGAAACCTTCGCTGTCTTTTTTCTGCAAAAGCACCGTCTTCTCCTTGATTATATAGTCACTGGCAGGAAGCAAACAAAAGGTGAAACAGAGAGTTAGAAAGGAAACAAAAACAAACAAATAGAATATAATGGTGGAGAATGACTGTTCCAGGTCTGGGTCTGGGTTCTGACTTTTGGCCCTTCAATTTTTGTCAGTCCTACATTTCTTAACATCTTTATGTCTTCACTAATCAGGACAATTGATAGAAAAAGGCTTTGAAAATGAAACAGGAAAGATGTGTTAGCATCCTTCCACAATCCCGCTACGCAATCCAATCACGTGGATACACAAGTGACAGTGGAAAAAAATCAATAAATCAAAACAATAACCAACTTCGATGTCAACCACCTGCTTCACCAGCTCTTTCTTATTAAAACACCAATCAAGTATTTGGATTTGGATTGTACCACTCCATCTACTGCATCCTCTTCTGATGCTTATCCAGGATGCTGTTTCCAGCATAGGGAACCTCAGACTTCCTCACCCCAGCCACTCTTCCAAAACACCTCAAGGTGTTTTGGCCAGCAGTGAGACACAGTCCATCCAGCAGGTCCTGAATCTAAGTTACCCAGATTACCTCACCATCCTGCAACTCTGGTCAAGATGGTATGAAGGGGGATCCTAACCAGATGTTTGAACTGTCCTATCTGGTTCTTCTCCACATGAAGGACTAACAGCTTTATTCCCAAACTCTCCCAGATGACAGAGTGCCTCACTTTGTCTCTTAAAGAAATTCTGGCCGTATCGCGGAAAAAATTCATTTTGACAGCTTGTATTCATAATATTTTTCTTCAAATCACCGACCTCGCATGGTAAAGGAAAGAGTTAAACTTAAACCGACTGGTAAATTGAGAGCTTTGCTTTTTGGCATAGCTTTCTCTTCACCACAACAAACCAATTTAGAGTCCTAATCATTTGCCGTATTTTCACGACCAAAAGGCGCACCGTATTAAAAGTCCTCATCCTCTGTTTCAGAATCTAACAGGTGCACTGAAACCAACATAGCAGGTTCACTTTCCTCGCTATCAGAGTCACTTTCTGTACCGATGCCTGCTTTTGCGAAAGCTCGGACAACAGTGCCAGCAGACACGTTAGCCCAAGCATCTACAATCCACTGGCAAACTGTGGCTTGACTCGCCTGGCACTGCCTTCCACCCTTCGTGAAGCTGTGGTCTCTTCTGGTCATCTATCGCTCCCACACCGCTCGCAGTCTTACTTTGAACGACTGGTTCACGCCGATGTCCAGTGGTTGGAGTTTCTTTGTCAGACCTTCCAGAATTTCAGCAAGCGTAGTGTTCATCGGCTTCACTTGTTTATTCACGTCGGCATTGAGATGAGCACGCATGGAGTCAACAATCGAAAGCGATGGGGATGCGTTGAAAAAAACATCCGGTCTCCGCAAAACACAACACTCATAAGGTGCACTGCACGATAGGGCGCACCGCTCATTCTGGAAAAAATCTTAGTCTTTTATATGCACCTTATGGTCATGAAAATACGGTACGTGTTCATCTCCCACTTAATCCTTCCATCACTCATAAATAAAACCATTAAGTACCCCACTTTGGGCAGAAACCAAGTGCATGGATTGGATTGAAAAACACTTACCTCCAATAAACCAGATTTCAATTATTAGTACCACCTTTTGCAAAATCAACTTTTGGGAGTGTTCTACATTCTAATAGTGATGTCTGCCCCTTGTATTTGTCACAAAAATGTTTTTAGAATTATTCAGTGTTTGTTAAAAAAGATTTTTCTAACACCCTCTCACGTGACAACGAATAAGTTGTTCTACAGCAATGGCAGAACTGGTTACATCAATTAATCTTTTTACAAAGCAGAAAGCGATTTAGGGTTAGGGTTGGACACATGCTCCACTAACCCATGCTCCTCTTCCCTCTCGTCAGGATAGGTGATTCACTCTGAACCCATGTCACATTTCGGAGGTTGAGGCAGTGCATTTCGAGGAAAAGTAAGGGGATGAATGATACAATCGTTTTACACTTCCTGATCTGTGTTCATGCTTTTTAAACCAACAAGACTTTATAAAATGCAAATTTTGAGACCATTGAGTTAGAAAGAAGAAAATAAAATATTTATTTAATATTTATTACTGATTATTAATTCTTACATTTTTATACGGCATATCCTTAAAGGGCCCTGTTTTGACAGTAAAATACTGAAATTAACTCTACAACTAATAATTTCTAATAATTACCAATTTATTCTATAGAATATAACTAGCAATGACAAAATATTAAGATTTTTTTTTCCAGTGCTTCACATTTCGGTATGGGTTTGACAGCGAGCCCGCAGCCAATTTCTTCCAGAATCTCTCTAGCAGAAGCTATATACGGTACAGTGGTGTCGCTTGTTGCCTCAGCAACAGCTAGTACTGGACACAAGGAAACTTGGGTTGGTCCACGAGAAGAGCCAAGCTATGTAATGGTAAACTATTAGTCACTGACAGCAAAAAACAGTCGACGCATACTCACAGGTGGAGCTCAGCACATTTATTTTCTATGCTGTGACACAAACGAGAAGAGAAATATGTGCCTGGTGGGAAAATTGCCATTTGAGTTACGGCCATACTGAAGTAATTGGCACGTGGTTTTAACCAAGTACATTTCGATGCTCAGAAATGATTTCTTTTACCATTGACTATTTTGGTATGTAATGATTTATAAAAACTTAATTTGAAAGTTCTAAAGGCGATTTTTATATTTTTACTTTAAACATCTCAATTTCTTTTAAACAGGTCATTAAAAAGCAGAACCAAAAACCCCAGTGCCAAAAAAGGAACAATTAAATAAACAGTGAGAGCTGTTTAAGCAGTTATTTTTTTTCTTTAAGTCTTTATATTTCACAGTATTTGCCAAATTAATTTGGCAAAAAGAACATTTTTCCATTTTCTGATTGGAGATTATACTCAGTCAGTCACTGTCTTAACCGTCTATCCCTTAAGGGATTCAGGGGCATGCTGGAGCCCATCCCAGCTAATTCAAGGCGAGGGGCAGGGTACAAACCCGAACAGGTCGCCGTTCTGTTGCAGGGCCACTCACACACACTCGCTCCTAGGGGCAATTTGGCAATGGCCAATCAACCTAACATGCATGTTTTTGGATGGTAGGAGGAAACAAGAGTAGTTGGAGAAAACCCACACAAGCATGGGGAGGGCATGCAAACTCCACACAGAAAAGCTAGTGTTCATAGCCTCGTCCTGATCCGGGACTCGAACCTATGACCTTCTTACTGTGAGGCCACTCTGCTAACATATAAAAAGGTCAAATTTGTTACAGTAACAAATAACTAACTGATTTTGAAAGTTAATCTTTATTATTGTTTTAAAAAATATTTAATATGGATACTCTAGCAACATTCGAGCAATACACACTCATCAAAGTGCGTCGATCCCAGTTCATCAAGTCAGTATATGAAGGAATCCGCACAAAAAAATTCAGCCATAGTCATGTTACTCTGATTACTTGTTGAGTTTAAACCACTCTGGGGCTCATGGGATGACGACTGGCACCATTTTGTAATATGTCAAGTGCGCTTGTCTCATTATGAATGAACTTGAACAGTCATTCAGTCAGTAGTGAGTCAGAGAGGTATATACGTGCTATCAGCTGTAACATACTGTAACCACATGCTGATAATCCCATCGTGCACCAAAATAGTCCCAGCCCACTCCATCTGTTCCTCCCCTCTCTTTTTTTCTTTTTGATATCTTTTCCCACCATTTTTTCCCAGACTGTTTCCTTGGTTTTCTTTCTGATCAGCCAGAAAGTTTTTTTCCTAATCACAAATTCCCCCTTGTGATCTTTTTCATTCACTTTATTAAGTGTGTGATTCTTTCAGTAAGCTGTGAGAGCCTCTCTGTCTCTGCCAAGACTCAGTCGCTTTGTTATCCCACTCCTTTTGTCCATTTATGCAACCAAGCTCACATCCTAAAAGCTCCCAGAAAAAAAATTATATACACAGTTCACACATATTCTTTTTAACATGTTGTAATGAAGTTATTTTCTATTCCGTCGTCTTCTGCTTATTTGGCGCCGGGTCGCGAGGGCAACAGCCTCAAATAGAAAACCAAGGTTCTCACACCCAAGCTGCATCCTCCAGCTCACCCGGAAGGATCCCGAGGTATTCTCCGGCTAGCTGTGGGACATAGTCTCTCAAGCGGGCCCGGGGCCTGCCTCTGGTTCTCATCCTTCTGAGATGTGCCCGAAACACCTCACTAGTAAGGCGCTCGAGAGACTTGAAGTTATGACGTTATAAAGCACCAAAATGTGAATTAACTAGACAACTTCTTTAAAAACTGGTAAAAGCAATCATCATATCCTTCCTATGGATTAAACATGCAACAAGTCATTCGATGTTTCATTAACTATAAATCTCACTTTGTATGCAGCTTTAAAAGTTATAGAAGAGTCAACACTTCCACAGTCGAAACGTTAAAATTGCCATAGAGAAAAGTTCGTATTTCTTTGAAAGAATGCATTAAATTGGAAATAATGATATTTGCATAATTTAAAATAGTTGAAAGTTTATAAGACTGGTTGTCTATTTTTGTAAGCTGCTGTGACATATTTGTGGCCCGTCCAGGTTGTACTCTGCCTCTCGCTGGCTAGTTCAGGCTCAAGCAACCTCTGCAACCAAGTGAGAATCAGGCAGTTAGAAAAGTGGATGGATGAAATTGTGGCTCGTAAGCATATTTAAGGACCATTTTCTGTTATCATGCTAACCATGAGTTATAACAAAGTGACACCAACTCCGAGTAAATAGACATTTTTAAGAAACATTTGGAGCAGGGATGGCCAATATATGTTGTTTATAATTTATTATGAAAGTATTTACTGCTGTAAGAATTAGTTACCCCAAAGTAGAAAAAAAAGTTGAAAAACATCTTAATATGTGATACATTTGCAATCTGACACCTGTGGAATATTTGCGATAATGGCAGAGCAGGTATGCCATGCAGTAAACAGCTTTTTCCGAAAAAGGTCTCTAGCTTTGCAATGTGACAATCTGTTGCTTTTAGTGATAGATATTAAGTAAAAAACATTCAGCTGAATGACCCGATTTAGACGTGAAATTCAAATTTGGTGCTGCTTGGAATGTGTCGTTCACATAATAACTTTAAAAGTTACAAATTCTCAATTTAAACTTTCTGTAAGGTGTTTTTTAAGGTGTGTAAGCTGTGTCTACTGGTGTTTATTTAAGGTCATTTTTATCTATCATTTGAATGACATATTTTTTAGAGTGTATCACCAATTCCTTGGTAGGAGTGTGTAGTTTCTGACAATCCACAACCGCCATCATTTAAAAATTCCATTAGCCACTATGTGATTTAAAATTGAAACATAAAAAGATCAAGGTAGTTTTTGGTTAAAACTTGAAGTCTTGTGTGTTAACAAATGTGTGAACATGGTCAGCGGTGCTTAGAAAAGAATTGTCAAAGAATGTCATGATTAGTAGTTCAGTTAATCAGAATCAGAATATACTTTAATGATCCCACACATGGGAAATTTGTTTGTCACAGCAACAACTTCCCTTCTGCTAAGTGAGTCGTTGTAGAGCCTGATCACGTACGGGAAGAAAGACCTCCGGTAACGAGATGTTCTCAAGCGGAGCTGTCTGAGCCTCTTGGAGAAAGAGCTCCGCTGTTCATCCAGGAGTGGGTAGAGAGGATGGTCATGATTGTCTATGATGGACTAAAGTTTGTTCAGTGACCTCCTCTCCACCACTGCATCAAGTGAGTTAATACCTGTTAATAGCTGGAGTGCATGGTGAAACGTCTTTTCTTTGCAGATGATACTATTCTCTTTATAAAACTAGCTGGTGATTATCAAAACTTTTTTAAATGAACTCTGTTTTATTTTTAGAGCCAAGCAGCGCAACAAAGTTGCTTCACGAACAATGAATCATATTACAAAGATTACTTGTTGAGTTTAAACCATTTTAGAGCACGAGGACAAGGACCGACTCTTGCTAGTAGCACACAATGACACTCAACACAATCGATACACGCAATCGCTAAACTAAACTAAAGGAGAACTTTAAACACTTAAAAGTAACTTTTCCACATGTTTGGAAATGTTTTAACTCACATTCTTGTTTAGAGAAAACAAACAGAACAGGTCTTTGAAACCACCTCTCTGATCTGCATTCTTCAAAAGATGCAGTCATAAAAAAAGATCATGTATGTTTAAATTAGTCTTGTTTGGTGAAGCATGCTGCTATCCAGGTGTCAAACAAGAAACTGGAACTTGTCATGCACACTGCATCATTATAAACTGCCTCACCATGCGTTTTTTTCCCAGCATTGGCATCCATTCGCTCCCTCTCTCTCCTTCTATGACTCTCACACACTCTGGTAAACACACCGAAACATGTTACACATCAAACTGGACGCGAACGCATCATCCGTCAGAAATATGCTCACAGTATTTTTCATTGGCAACAGCGAACGCATCATCAGTCCCAAGGAACCGCACACACAAACGCACATTTTGATGTGTTTATGCAGACAAACTAGCACACAATCAGCCTATGAATGAGACAAACCAGCGTTTCTGCCGGTGCAGCATAGCTGGAGGACATTTGTTCAGAGAGCGGCTGGAAGCAGGGGGAACGACACACTCACACATGTTCACAGAGCGAAACAGAACGACTGCACTGCTCATCCAGCGGGCTGTGCACCAGCTCTCCCTCACATGCATGGATCACACATCTGTCTGCAAGCATGCTTTGTAACATCTGTCAATCCTTCTAATCGATCCTGCCCTGCCGTCCATGATGTCCATAAGCATGCGTCCCTACATCTCCCCCAAATGCCGTTCTGGAGGAACAGAGCGAGAAAGAGGAGGATGTGTGGGTATAAAAAAGCCCCGGCAGGTACCTGTAAATGAACCAGATGCTCCTATTCACAGGGCCCAGCGACGGCCAGGAAGAAGAGAGGGAGAGGGAGAGGGAGAGATCCTCCTCGCCGCATGCCCCCATCGCCATTTCCTCCCCTCCCTCTCCTCCTCCTTCTCCTGCTCCTTCTTCTCGTCTTCCAGCGAGATAGTAGTGAGTGTGAGCCGCGAGAGAGGAGGAGGAGAGAAGGAAGATGAGGAGAGAGAGATGGAAGAAGGGAAAGGAAGAGGGCCGAGCTCTACCAGCCCCTTCATACTTAAGACAGAGAAGAGGAGGAATGGAAGAGAGTGAGGGATGGAGATGGTTTGCTGTGACTGCGACACAGAGAGAGAGAGAGAGAGAGAGAGAAGAGGAGGAGGAAGAGAAGGAGATCGTGGGGGGGAAAGGTGGCTTAAAGAAGGAGGATGAGAGCGAGAGGTGATTGAGTTTGTTCACAGGGGGGTTTGTGTCCAAACGCACACTTTCCCTCCAGACATGCAGTGATCACGCAATTGGTGCACACACGGCACATCTTCACCTGTCCTCCTCCTCATACATTCAATGTCTCTTCACTTCCTTTAGCTTTTCGGTTTGTTTTTCAGCATTAAATCCGCTTGCTGGTAAAGCTGAACTTTGAGAAACCTGCTTGATGTTTATGTGAATGACACAAAGTTCCAACAGCATCAATCTTCCAGAAGTCTCCTGGAATCTAATGGGATTCCGGAACAGTAAACTTAGATCACACAGTTGGGAAGGTCTCCTGTAAACGTCCTGTTAGCAGACCATACAGAATGCCAGTGGAATATTTTTTGTAAATGCAGACATTAGAATTAAACACTGATGCATGATGCCTCTTGAACACGTCCCACCAACAGAAGATACAGGGGTAAGACCCACATTCTGCTGAAGACACAGCTGGACCGAGAATACCCTGGGATGTGATGAGAATTTGGCCCAGGTGAGAGAAGTCTAGGTTTCCCTGCTGTTGCCCTGCGATCTGATCCCCGATAAGATCAGGCAAAGTCAGGCATGGGCAAACTACGGCCCGCGGGTCTACATGCGGCTCGGTAAATGTTTTAATCCGGTCCACTGAACTTCAAAAAATTAAATAAATAAACCATGTTAATGTTTTATTTCACCTGCAATTCTAATGTTTCCTCACTTGATGGCACCAAAGATACAACAACACTGCTCGCATTAAAATGTGTGGGTCACCATGATGAGCACGTTGTGAAAATAAACAATGTTCACAGATATGGGAAGTCATCGGGCACAATACACGCACGTAAACAGGCGTGTCACATGTTAAAAACAAGAAAAATGTTATACCAAGTGCTTAGATTTCAAACTTAGCGCCACTAAATGCACGTTTTTAACCGCCAACCCACAAGAATCCAGATCTAGCGCAGCTAGATTTGAAATTTAACGCTCTTGATTAAACATTTATCGCTTGTTTAAAATCTAGCGCGCCATTCTATCGATTTAATCTAGCGGTTATCCAAGCATGCCATCCATCTGCTCCTGTTCCGGCCCTCTGGTCAAATGTTAGAACTCAATGTGGCCCAGGAACCTAAAAGTTCGCCCACCCTAGGTTTAGCTAATATAGCACACAAACTAGTTTAAAACAATGAAGTTACAGAGTTACACTTCATTCAAGATTTGTGTCAAAAGTCCAAAATGAAGTCTCATTTGTTAGCTTGATCTTACCTAGCGTGTTTGGAAGGATAGAAGATTGTCTGGTAATGTTCCAAGTTATCGAGAACCTTAGAAACCAAACTTTGAGTGTTTTTCAAGAAAAACATCTTAACTTTTTTGACATGATGTTTCAGAGCTATCTCCTTTGGGGAACATTATCTGTTCAAACATTTTTGGTGGATTAAGGTGGCGCCTGCTATAGTTAAGACGCTGTATTGCAGGGGTATTGAACTCAAATTCATGAGGGCCGTTGTTCTCAAGGTCTTATTATGTTTTTGGTTCACCACATCTGACTCTGATAAAGTGAAATCAAAAGCTAATTAAGTTTGAAGCAATGATTCGGTAACCTGAAAATACCGTGTCTTCACACGGGCCACAATTCTACAAAATAGTTTTTTAACTAAAAAAAAAAAAAGGACTAATCTATTCATCCCTCACCAGGGAAATTTGTGTGCTACACTCCTTACACCGCAGCAGGCTGCCCACAACAATGGTGAGAGAAATGGGGGGTTAGGTGTCTTCTCCAAGGACCCTAGATGTGCTCTCTGTGGGATGCGATCCCGCGAACTTCCGGTCCGCGGCGAACTGAGCTGCCGTCTCCCCTACTAATTATGAAAGTCGGTTCAAATATTCATCTTCTAAATCGTCCGTTCCTGACGGGTTTGTGGAGCATAACGGAGCCTAACCCGGCTGATTCAAGGCGAAAGGTAGCGTACACCCTCAACAGGTCACTAGTCTATCACTGGGCTACACACACACAACTATCCACATACACTCATTCCTAGGGGCAATTTCACAGTGGCAGCCTAACATGTATGTTTTTGGAGAGTGGGAGGAAACCACAGTACCTGGAAGAAACCTACGCACACACTGGGGGAACATGCAAACTTCACACAGGAAGGCCAGTGTTCAAAGCCTCTTCCCCACCCAGGACTCAAAGCCCCTGCCTTCTTGCAATGAAGCCACTGTGCTAACCACTGCACCATCGTGCCGCCCTGGTTCAACTATATTAACTAAAATTTTGGGAAAAAACAGCATGATTTTGGAGGTCAAAGCCAGCCAAATGTTGAACTTAAAGAAAAGAGATGTTACATCCTTAAACCAACCAGGAGGTAACAAAAATGGTTCAAACAAAGTGTTGTATCAGTTGTGTTTACTGTTTGACCAAAAAAAAAAAACAAACACCAACCAAAAAAGTGCCAATGTCTATTGGTCTGGATAAAATGAACTACAACCAAACGATAAGAAGATGAGTCCTTACACATAAGTCCAAACTTATCCTTTACATATCTACTATGTACGTTTGCATAAAGCAGACTCAATGGGTATGTTGGCATGATTACAAAGCTGTACCAGCTTCATTTGCCATTTAGCAACTGGGTTGGAGACGCAAACCCAAAAAAAAGCAAAAAAAAGAGTCCGTTCCGTTCCGTCATCTTCCGCTTGTTCCGGGGTCGGGTCGCGGGGGCAACAGCCTCAAACGGTCAGCCCATGCCTCTCTCACCCTGGCTGTGTCCTCCAGCTCACCCGGAAGAATCCCAAGTCTTTCCCCGGCCAGCTGTGAGACATATTCTCTCCAGCGGGTCCGGGGTCTGCCCCTTGGTCTCCTCCCGGTGGGATGTGCCCGAAACACCTCGCCCGCGAAGCACTCGGGGGTGCATCCTGATCAGATGCCCGAACCACCCCATCTGGCTTCTGTCGACCTGGAGGAGGAGCGGCTCGACACCGAGCTCCTCCTGGATTGCAGAGCTCCTCACCCGATCTCTGAGTGAGAGCCCAGCCACCCTGCGGCGGAAGCTCATTTCGGCCGCTTGTACCCGTGATCTCATTCTTTCGGTCACCACCCACAGCTGGTGACCATAGGTGAGGGTTGGAACGTAGATCGACTTGTAAATCGAGAGAAGAAAAGAAAAAAGAAGAAAGAAAAGAGTCATCATGAGAAAATCTTCAATACTGACTCAGTTATGTTTTGTCCTTAAACTAGGATTTGATGCCGATATTTTAGCGTTTTTCAGACAAATTAATTGAACAACAAACTAAAGTGAACAAAACTAATTTCTAATATATTCACCAGTCATTACAAAGGTTTTGCTACCAGATTCAACCAACCCTCCACAGGGCACTGAAAACAAGAACGTGCTGTATAAATGACGAAATGATCATGAATAACTATCCCATGTGCCTTTACGATCATCCTCAACCTGCCTTCTCCACCCTATTTCTCCTTTTTCTCTTCTATCCAGCCCCTGACGTGTGAGACAGTTGGTGCACGCGGACACATGCTGCAATGCTCCACTATGTTGAAAACAAAGCATGAATGAGAAACTGGAGCAAAAGAACAGGGGAGCTGTGAGGCAGACAGAGAGAGAAGAGACGACTGACAAACTGCTGGCAGATGAGTGGTGGAAAGAGGAAAAGGAGGTGGACACAGGATGAGAGAAAGAGAGAGAGAGGGGAGTAGATTCTCTCAAAAAGCCACTCACATCATCTCCCGGTCAGAACCTCTTTCCACGTAGGTAGAAATTGTCCTCTGTCGACTTGTTCACCCTCCCTCTTTCCTTCTGTCATCCTTTCAAATTCCACCTGCTTTGGAGAACGATCACAGCCCTCGTCTTTTCCCTTCTCATATCTTTGTTTTTTTGTTTTCCTGCCTGCATGTCGGGCTCCACCACCCTATGTGTGCGTGTGACTGAGAGAGCTTCACTGGGTGGAGCAAAAGCTGACAGAAGGTCCACATGATCATGTGTTTGTGTTTATGAGCATCTCCAGATTTGTCCTCATCTCCATGCATCACTACATTAGTATGATCTTCATAATCAGGAAAATGTGAAAGTTAAAATAAGTCGGATGTTTTTCTAAACTTTTTACTGGATCTGACCCACAGTTTGCATAAAGATCCCATGTGAGCTGGGTGAAGAGCGGCTGATCTACTGGCTTTCTGCCAGCTTAGTGAAATCCTTCCATCATGCACAGTAACACATATTTTTCTTTATTCAAACTTGCAGAGTTTCCAAATGGGGAACTATGACATGTTCATTACCTTATTTGCATTTTGACTTTAATGACTTTTTTTGTGGCTGCATGGTGGCACAGTGGGTAGCACAGTGGCCTCACAGCAAGAAGGTCGTGGGTTTGAGACCCGGTTGGGGGCAAGTCTTGGAACACTGGCCTTTCTGTGTGGAGTTTGCATCTTCTCCCCATGTCTGCATGGGTTTTCTCTGGGTACTCTGGTTTCTTCCCACCCTCCAAAAACATGCATGCATCATTTATTGCGTTGCATGCATGCAACATGCAACTCGGAAGTATGCGTCTACTCCTTTATTAGCCTTCAGATCTGCAGCTGAGTAGAGATTTGGGGTGAATTGCAGGCATCAAATCGGGATTGTTTGAAAATAAATGGTTTAGAATTGTATAAGAATCTTCTCCACCACTCAACAAAAAATATTGCTTTGATAGTTTCATCCTAATCCTGCTCAACTTCCGGGTTTTAATCACGTAGGTTAATGCACTCTATAACACAAGAAAGACGCTAGATCAGGGGTGCCCAACCTTTTTTGTCCCAAGATCTACTTTACAAATATCAAACCTCCTGAGATCTACAAGTTTCATGTTACCATCGCAAACCCCACAAATCGTTTCCCGCCTGCTGTTACTACCCCTACAACACAATTTGTTACATCTGGACACACACACATACTCACAGCGCTTTGCGAGGGGGAGGGCCCACAGCAGCACTGCGGGCTGCTTATTGATTACAGGCTTAATAACGTGATTTCACGTCACAGACTCCAAAAATCTCCAGTAATAGCAAAAAAGCCACTAGATTGACACTTTTTTTTTACACTTTTTTCCAATGCCATGCGATCTACCCATAATGCCTTTGCTATCGACCGGTCGATCGTGATCGACCGGTCGATCGTGATCGACGTAATGGGCACCCCTGCCGTAAGGGATTGACGGTTAAGAAAGTGACTGACTGACTTTTATGTATAGGCATGTGCACATTGTCAAAATAAATTGTGTGCACAGATATGGAAAGCCATTGGGCCAATACACGCATGTCAACAAGTATGTTAGATGTTAAAACAGGCAAAATGTTACATCAAGTGCTGAGATTTCAAACCTAGCGCCGCTAAATGCGCGTTTTTAAGCGCTATCGCACTAGATTTCAGACCTAGCGCAGCTAGATTTGAAATTTAACGCTCTTGATTTAACATTTAGCGCTTGTTTAAAATCATTCTATAGGTCTAATCTAGAGGTTACCAAAGCATGCCATTCATCTGCTCCTGTTCCAGCCCCCTGGTCAAATGTTAGAACTCAATGTGGCCCAGGAACCTAAAAGTTTGCCCACCCCTATCCTAGATCCCTTTCAATGATCTGTGTGTCTTTAAAGAGTTAACGGCGATGGACAGAACACATTTACATGCATACCAGAGTTTTGAGTCCCAAAGAGAAATCTGCATAATCCCTGTGTGAAGCAGAAACTGGCAGAGAATGTTTTATGCAGCAAAGTTAACAAAAAATGTTCATGTTAACTGTTTAGTAACTGAGAAGAAAGAGACGAGACCCTCAGAAAGAGGTTCATGGTGACCTCATGTAGACATTTTGTTTTTGGGTTGTTTGCATTTGAGTTTGTGGGGGACAAGCATGGGGGCTGTCTTGCTTGGACCTGGTTTCCCCCCAATTTCCCCTCCACCTGTTTCTAGCGTGTGATGGGAAGAGGTACTTGGGAGAGAGTAGCTTGGGAGACTATTAATGAGAGGGTGAGATGGGTAGTTGTGGGGTATAGGTGAGGGTGTCGGATCTGGTAGGTGGAGCTAGTAGGTGGAACTTGTGCGGTACTACTGGTGAGGAATTGGGGGAGTTAGGAAGGGTAGAGG
Source organism: Neostethus bicornis (assembly GCA_902685375.1). Lineage (NCBI taxonomy): Eukaryota > Metazoa > Chordata > Actinopteri > Atheriniformes > Phallostethidae > Neostethus > Neostethus bicornis. The sequence continues at coordinate 5,155,605 of LR738556.1, forward strand.
GTGTGGAACTGTGGATGCATTGTGGTCCATGGGTTCCCTGGGCCGGGTGCATGGTTGTGTTCTGGACTGTGGTGGTTGCATCGGGGATGGCCTAGTCCTGCTAGGCCTCTGACTGGGGCCCCGGTTGAATGGTGGAGGGCTCCTAGATCTTAATGATGCTTGCTCTTCTCTTGATCTGCACCTCAGCTTGTCAACTGGAACAGATGGTACGTCTTTCCTGTAGCCTGGGGGTCCTGGCATCAGGAACGCTAGTGCTTCACAGTGCTGGGGGGACTTGTGTAGCAGGCCTTCTCTGCACCTAGCTGGGTAGGTGGGTGGCCCCCTCTACTTGGGTGCTAGGATCTTGGCATTGAGGTGAGTGGGGGCCTGGGTTGCTCGTCTCTCTACCTCCCCTATTCTGTTTTGTTTGGGGCTGGGAAAGATGTCTTACCGTAATAAGCCCATGGTTTGCACCGGCAGCATGCATCTACTTTCACTCACACACTTACACTGTTCCACACTGTTTACTGTCCGCTATGTCCCTTGCTCTAAATCAATATTATTGCATTGGTAACATGTGTTTGTGCTGTACATCATTTATTATTTTGTTATAGAAGGTTGTCTTTTTGTGCCTTAACTTTATCTCTTTTTAAAACTTTTGTTTGTACAGTTTTTTTTTTCCAGATAATTCAGCAGGTTGGTTGGGATGCGGAATATTGTAACTACAGATTATCTCTTCATTTTGTACTCTTTTTCTACTGCACCCCAACCCTCTTTTTTCTCATTCCTTGTCTTCTCTCTATTCTCTGTCAGGTCGAGAAAAAAGCCACAAAAACACAGATACGTAGAATGTAATATAAAACAGAAAAAGTAAATGTATAAATTTAATACTTGTCAACGTATGCAAATGCGCGACATACAGATCACCATTTCTGCTTGTCATACCGCCGGATATTAAAAGCAACATCATATGCCAAAGAAGTCAAGAATTATTCTTAAACTGGCACAAAGTGTGAAAAACCATCTCTTTGTCACAAAAAACACCTTACGATTGACCTTTAAAAGGCATGTAACGTAAAACATCATGAGAAGTGGAATAAAAAGTAAAAAGTGCTCTGCTAAGTACGGGATCAAAAAATTTTGCATGCACGTCCTCAAGAATGATGAAGAAGTGTGTTGAGGTGACGGTAAACAAGTTAAACCATACAAACTTATTGATAAGTGACAACTGATAAAAAAACATGGCCAAAACAGTTTTATTTACAAAGCCTTTGATTATACAGTAAAATAATCTGCTCAACTGAACTTTGAAAATCAGTTCATATTCTAACAAATATATTGTAATTATTTTTATTTTGTTTGGACTTTGCATGTTGTTCGTGTGTACGTGTGGATTCTCTCCAGGTACTACAGATTGGGCCCAGGAATGAGTGTGTGATTGTCTATTGTGTGTGATTGTGTGAGAGACTAGAGACCTGTCCGAGCTGTGTCCTGCCTCTTACTTGGTGAGATAGGCTTAAATAGAATACAATATAAAAAATAATCTAATCTTCTGCTAATTACAAAATTATTTAGAAAGTGAATTAAAAATAAATAAACTAAATAAAACTTTTTGAATCCAGTAAATTAAAAAAGATCAGTCAGAACATTGGCAGAAAAAAAACATGATAGTTTCATCTTCTGAAACTCTTATCCCTCGTGAAGTAGTTGGGTTGCCAAAATCTATCCCAGCTGATTTCAGGCGAGCGTCAGGGTTCACCCCAAATAGGTTGCCAGTCTGTTGCAGAGCAACACCCACACAACCATCCCCACACACACTCATTCAAAGGGCAATTTTGTTGCGACCAATCAACCTAACATGCATGTTTTTGGAGAGTGGGAGAAAACCCCCACATACGTGGGGAGAACATGCAAATTCCACACAGAAAGACCAGTGTATCAAGCCTCGCCCTCACTCTGGGATTCGACCCGAATTTTCTCGCTGTGAGGCAACCGTGTTCCCCACTGCACCATATGCAGCCCTATGTCTGTAATAGTATAAATTTAAAGAAAAAATTACAATAATAAATAAATAAATAAATGAATTACTCTATTCATCCCTCACCGGGGAAATTTGTTTGCTGCACTCCTTACACCGCAGCAGGCTGCCCTTCAACGGCGCCAATGGTGGGAGAAGCGGGGGTTAGGTGTCTTCTCCAAGGACCCTAGACGTGCTCTCCGTGGGACGCAAACCCGCGACCTTCCGGTCCGCGGGCGAACGCTCTAACCACGCGGCCACCGTCTCCACCCAAAAAATAAAAAATATCAAAAATAAAAATTATCATTTTATTTCAGAAAAATAAAGTCTTTCCACTATAGAGACTATGTCTCACAGCTGGCTGGGGAACGACTCGGGATCCCTCCGGGTGAGCTGTAGGATGTAGCTGGGGTGAGAAAAGCCTGCGTTCCTGTCTGAGGCTGTTGCACCCGCGACCCGGCCCCGGATAAGTGGGGGACAACGGAACAGAAAAAACATTTCAGGAAAAGATTTTTTCTTGCCATTATAACATTTTTTTTAATATACTTTATTACCGTAATCCCTTACCGGGAAATTTGTGTGCTGCATTACACCGCAGCAAGCTGCCACTTATAACGGAGAAACAGGGGGTTAGGTGTTGTCTCCAAGGAACTAGACGTGAACTCAGTGGGATGCGAACCCAAAAACTTCCGGTTAACTTCCATGGGCGAACGCTCTAACCACTGAACCGCCATCGCCCCCCAAACTACTGCTTTAGGTATCATTTCGCCTTCAATAATATTTGTCAAATTTTGCCTATTGTTTTCATAAAACTTACTTAAATGTCGTATCGCCAAAAACTGTTACTTATAGGTAGAATAGAATAAAACGCATTTCACAGTCTTCTAAGTTACTGAAGCTTCTAATACATGGAATAAAATCCCATTCGTTTCTTTCGATTTTTTTATCGCATACTTTTCTATTTTCATTCCCACTTTCTATCCTTCTATCCCATCCGACTCTCCCATTTGAGTGGCCTTCACTGTCTGACCTCCAGATGGAGACACCGCAGGGAAGGGAGAGTGATAGAAAGAAAATTAAAAAGTACCGGGGGGGTTGCAACACTGTGATGAATAGAAAGCGAGCAAGGGATGCAGAGAAGGTTGAGAGATCTGGCCAATCATCGAAGGATGAAAGGAAGGATAGGTGAGACATTACATGTAGTGATAAAGGCTGTGAAAGTGGGTCCGTGTGCGGGCGGCTCTGAGTCAACTGAGCCAAACAAACAGTCTCAGGCTTAGTTTGTGCTCCAACACAGTTTTGATTGCTGGCATGTGTGCCACTTTGTGTGTAGAAACATACGTGTGAGCTGGTCAAAGTAGTTGTTGGCGAGAATTACGGTATCTCTGTTTGTACAACGTGTAACAAAACCAAAAAATCGAAAATGCTTGTGGTGAATGCTGCTGAAATTTATTCTGAAAATGTAACAAGACAGTCCGATAACATTAAAAATGAAAACTGTACCTGTCTCATCTGAGACCATGCTTGACTTGCACACTCTTAATCTCATCGACCATGGGCCTTCGCCAACTACAGGTCACCGTTTGACCGCTGTCTGGATTAAGTCCATCTGCTACTTGCCACAAACTGGAACTGTTGCTGCATATTTACGTGAGCTAATTTTCATTCATATGTCCTTGTAGAAGATCTCTCTTTCAACAAGGTCTTTTTTTAAGGGTTTCACCTCTATGGGAAATACGATCTAAAGACGAGGATGTCCTGACTCTGTTTAGTTACAACATGTGTTGTTGTGTTAAGTCTGATTGTGAGTTTTTGTTTGATTAACAGTATTTGGAGCCACTTGAGCTAGTTTTGTTGGTAAACTGTAACAAAGGGTACTTTATATTCTAAGTTCTACTCTTGATTGTTTGTCTCATTACAAGTACTCCTCATGAATGTCTAGCTCTTTGTAGATACTCTTTGAGATTATCCGCAATTATTTCAGGTAATTCGTATGATTGTCTCTCTTATTTTGGGTCTTCGAGACAGTTGTTCCACCTAATATAAGACACTAGAAGCTGCACCAATAACAGTAACACTGTAGCATCAATAACAGGAACACCTGTAGCACCAATAACAGGAACACATGTGGCACCAGTAATAGGAACACCTGTAGCACCAATAACAGAAACACCTGTAGCACCAGTAACAGGAACACATGCAGCACCAATAACAGTAACACTGTAGCATCAATAACAGGAACACCTGTAGCACCAATAACAGGAACACATGTGGCACCAGTAACAGGAACACCTGTAGCACCAATAACAGAAACACCTGTAGCACCAGTAACAGGAACACTGTAGCACTAATAACAGGAACACCTGTAGCACCAGTAACAGGAACACTGTAGCACTAATAACAGGAACACCTGTAGCACCAATAACAGGAACACATGTAGCACCAATAACAGGAACACTGTAGCACTAATAACAGGAACACATGTAGCACCAATAACAGGAACACATGTAGCACCAATAACAGGAACACTGTAGCACTAATAACAGGAACACATGTAGCACCAATAACAGGAACACTGTAGCACTAATAACAGGAACACCTGTAGCACCAGTAACAGGAACACTGCAGCACCAATAACAGGAACACCTGTAGCACCAATAACAGGAACACATGTAGCACCAATAACAGGAACACATGTAGCACCAATAACAGGAACACTGTAGCACTAATAACAGGAAAACCTGTAGCACCAGTAACAGGAACACTGCAGCACTACTAACAGGAACACTGCAGCACTAATAACAGGAACACTGTAGCACCAATAACAGGAACACTGTAGCACCAATAACAGGAACACTGTAGCACTAATAACAGGAACACCTGTAGCACCAGTAACAGGAACACTGCAGCACTACTAACAGGAACACTGCAGCACTAATAACAGGAACACTGTAGCACCAATAACAGGAACACTGTAGCACTACTAACAGGAACACTGTAGCACCAATAATCGGAACACCTGTAGCACCAATAACAGGAGCACCTGTAGCACCAATAACAGGAACACTGTAGCATCAATAACAGGAACACCTGTAGCACCAATAACAGGAACACATGTAGCACCAATAACAGGAACACTGCAGCACTACTAACAGGAACACCTGTAGCACCAATAACAGGAACACTGTAGCATCAATAACAGGAACACCTGTAGCACCAATAACAGGAACACCTGTAGCACCAATAAGCAGAGATGTCTCTGTGGTTTAAGTATGACGATTGGTTGAGTAAACTTTCAAAAGCTTTGTAGAAAAAAACCCTGATAAAACCTGTTGCCTTTTAATAGATGTGTGAGATTTAATGCCAGCAGGTCGATGATCAACTGTAACCACCAAAAAAAAAATAAAATAAAACAATCATTCATGCTGCTTTTAAGGAATTACTTACTATCAACCCCACAGAGCAGCATTACCCAAGATTGCTCGTTTTTTCAGGCCACTTATCATAATCGGGTGATTTTGAACCACAATATTTCACACTCAATCATTTAAGTGGTTTTTAAAAACCCACACACAGCGTGCACCTTTAAAAATAACTTAACAAAGCTGCTTTTTAAAGTTCAGAAGGCTCCAGAAAATAAAATAAAAACTGAGCAGAAAATCCGATATGACAAAACATCCTTGATCGCTTAATTTGACTTCTGAGTAACAACTGGTCAAATCAAAGCTGGTTAAGCTTTGCTTTGAGGATGACTGCACGATAAAAGCACGCAGATTCACGACTGAACTTTCACACACAGTCATCCTTCTGCATGAATCACTCACAGCACAGCACATCAGACAAATCAAAGTATCAGTGGTGCTTATGAATCATCTTATCTGGGTAGATATATACAGTATGCTATCATATAAACAAATGCTTTGCCAGCATGCGCTGCTGCGCCAACAGGGAACCAGCAGGGTCATAATGAAAAGGATGTCAGTTTGATTTCCAGTTCCTGCTGGGTGGAGCCACTGATCACACCAGACACTCCAACAAACTACTTAACCCTTGATCGCATGACAAGACCTGCTTAGACACTTTTGAACCAATGCTGGTGATGAGGAAACCAACAAATATTATGATTAACATTGATAGATCAGTCACTTTCATCTTACATCAAAGTGACCTCAAAGTGTTTTTGCCTCACCTATGTAACATGGCTCTAGTGGTCTCAGCTAACCCCTCAGGTGTCTTTAATCATTTGGATCATTGAGAGTAAGAAGTTTACACTGTAAAAAAAAGGGATTGCAAATTATGTTGGCCAAAAAATCCCATTTAGAAAAACTAAAAGGTATTTATCTCTAGGGTGTCAGTGGTAAATGGTGTCATCTGCAGGTGAGTAAAAGACTATTTCTCAGTTCTCCAAGGGAATTACCGTATTTTCACGACTGTAAGGCACATATAAAAGTCTTAGATTTACTTCAAAATGAGCGGTGCGCCCTATCGTGCAGTGCGCCCTATGGGTGTTGTGAAAAAACAAGGGAAGCAGATGAACACTACGCTTGCTATGATTCTGATAGGTCTGACAAAGGAACTCCAACCGCTGGACATCGGTGTGAACCGGCCGTCCAAAGTAAGGCTGCAAGTGACGTGGAAGCGATTGATGACCAAAGGAGAGCACAGCTTCACAGAGGGTGGAAGGCAGCGCCAGGCGAGGTACGCCCAGTTTGCCAATGGATTGTAGATGCTTGGGCTAACGTGTCAGCTGGCACTGTTGTCTGAGCTTTCGCAAAAGCAGGCATCATTTCAGAGGAGCCGCACAGTACAGAAAGGGACTCTCACAGCGAGGAAAGTGAATCTGCTATGTTGGATTTAGCGCACCTGTTAGATTCCGAACCAAAGGATGAGGACTTGGATGGATTTGATAAATGACTTTATGACGACTGTAAATGATATTTAGATAAAGCCAACCAAACTCAGTTTTGCTCTCGATCTATTTTTAAATACGCACACTTGTCTGCTTGTGTGTGTGTGTTGTTGTAAGGAGGACACACGTAGTAGAGGATGTGTATACAAAACCCGCGTCCTTATGGTACGCCTTATGTTTGTGTTAAATACAGAGCATACAAAACTGGGACTGCGCCTTTTAATACGGTGCGCCTTTTGGTCGTGAAAATACAGTATTAAAAAATATCAATTTTGATACACTTCTGAGTCGGTATGTCATTGAATTCATTACCTAACATGGCCTAAGCAGACAGTCACGGTCTCTTAAGGACACTCACATTTTTGTGCCAAAAGCAGGAATTGATTCTGTGACCTTTATAAACCATAGGTTTACAAAGTTTTACTTTGAAATCTATCTGCAATTTTATTTTTTTTTACAGTGTACGACATTGCTGTGTCTTTAAATAAACCCTATCATTGCTCGGTAGACAGCTTAGTGGTATCTAACCTTTGCCTGTGTGACAGGTGTGTGAAATTGTTCTTACCTTGGAGCATCAAAGCTGTCATACGACCCCACAGTGTAATGCCGGAACAACCTTTTAGCTCTTTCTCCACGACTCTCTGCAACATGAAGACACATAGATAGATATTACAGTCAGACAGATACCGGCTTGTTTTAGTCATACAAGCTGCAGGGTTAGAACATGTTCATCTTGGTTACCAAGGATTTAAAGCAACTTTACGGGAGTTTGAAACTTAACAAATGGGTTTCTGGTTTGTTCAAAGTTTGCTCATTTGAATTAGTCTCACTTTTCCAAGAGTTACTCAAGTAGATTTATCAGGTTAAAAGTGGAGGGAACAAGTGAATGAAAACGATAGTTGACGGTTTCTTCACTCTTTCTAGACCAGGCATGGGCAGGCCACATGCGGCCCATCAAACGTTTTATTTAATATGGCTCATCGGAACTTGAAAAAATTAAATAGATAAACCTTATTAATGTTTTATTTCCCCTGCGATTCTGATTTTTTCTCACTAGATGGTGCACTCTAGACAATATTGTTGAGAAAACAACAATACTTCTCCCATTAAAATGTGTGTCTCCGTGATGCGCACGTTGTCAAAATAAACATTGCGCGTAGATATGGAAAGCCATCGGGCCCAATACACCACATGAACAAGCGTGTTAGATGTTAAAACAAGCAAAATAAAAAAAAAAATCAAGCACCTAGATTTCAAACCTAGCGTCACTAAATGCATGTTTTTAAGCGCTATCGCACTAGATTTCAGACCTAGCGCACTAAGTTTGAAAATTACCTCTGTTGATGTAACATTTAGCGTGCTTGTTTAAAATCTAGCGCGCCATTCTATCGGTCTAATCTAGCGGTTACCAAAGCATGCCATCCGTCTGATCCTGTTCCGGCCCCTTTGTCAAATGTTGGAACTTAATGTGGCCCCCGAATCAAAAAGTTTGGCCACCCCTGTTCTAGACACAGACAAAACTGTTCCGTTCCGTCATCTTCCGCTTGTTCCGGGATCGGGTCGCGGGGGCAACAGCCTCAAACGGGCAGCCCAGGCCTGTAAGGCCAGGCCAATAGTGTCGGCTGCATCGTCTAACTCACCTGGAAGGATCCCAAGTCGTTCCCCGGCCAGCTGTGAGACATAGTCTCTCCAGCGGGTCCGGGGTCTGCCCCCTGGTCTCTTCCCGGTGGGACGTGCCCGAAACACCTCGCTTGCAAGGCGCTCGGTGGGCATCCTGACCAGATGCCCGAACCACCCCATCTGGGTCCTCTCGACCTGGAGGAGGGCGGCTCGACACCTTGCTCCTCCCGAATGGCAGAGCTCCTCATCCGATCTCTGAGTGAGAGCCCAGCCACCCTGCAGAGGAAGCTCATTTCGGCCGCTTGTACCCGCGATTTCATTCTTTCTGTCACCACCCACAGCTGGTGACCATAGGTGAGGGTTGGAACGTAGATCAACTTGTAAATCGAGAACTTTGCTTTTCGGCTCAGCTCTTTCTTTACCACGACGGACGATGCAGCGTCCTAGTTATTGCTGATGCCGCACGGATCCGCCTGTCAATCTCCCGCTCCATCTTTCCCCCACTCGTGAACAAGACCCCGAGATACTTAAACTCCTCCACTTGGGGCAGGACCCTGTCCCTGACCCGCAGGGGGCATTCCACCCTTTTCCGGGCAAGGACCATGGTCTCGGATTTGGAGGCGCTAATTCTCATCCTGGCCGCTTCACACTCGGCAGCAAATCGATCCAGTGAGAGCTGGAGATCACGGTTCGATGAAGCCAACAGGACCACATCATCCGCAAAAAGCAGAGATCCAATCCTGAGGTCACCAAACTGGATCCCTCCAACGCCTCGGCTGCGCCTAGATATTCTGTCACAGACAAAACTGAGATACAGTAATTGAAAAAGGTCCAAAAAACAGTCTTCCTGAATCGTGGTACTCCAGCCTCTAATTCTACAGTTAGAACTCTGGTAGTTTTCTTTCACTAGAATTTATCATTTAAGACTTACATTTCAAAATGTAACTGCAAGACTGTTAGAGGGACCTAACTGAATAAAACACATTATATTGTGTTAGCTTCACTTTTTTGGCTCTCAGTTGGATTCCGAATCAAGTTTAAATCCATCTGCTGGCATACCCTATAATTAAGTGGTCCCCACTATTTATTTTTTTTAAAAGAGGAGAAAGTTGATGAACCAAAAAAGAAAGGGTAACCTACGAAACTAATCTAAACTCTGTTTAGGACCAAAAAAGATGACAAATAAGGACCAAAACAAATGTACTGATGTTGTTCGAAATTTGTATTTTTTTTTTTTTTAAATTCAAATGATTAGTTTAGAACTTCTTTGTTCTTAATGGTGCTAATTAATTGACAAACATACCAGAGGTTTTTTTTTATAGAAAATCTCAGAAATATCTTAAGTATGGACACACAATAAAAAATAGTGTAAGATAAGACCGTATGAATCCGCAATGTATGTGCATGGCTGGTTGAGCTCACCTGATCGGTTGTCTTGGCTTCGCAGCACCACTTCCTCCACACAGTCAGAGGGAAACCAGCCTGTGCGACCTCTGACCGTCCCCTCCCAGTAACCACCTTCGCCAATACTCAAAACTGTAAGCAGGAAAACAAAGCGTGTCAAAACAACCGCAATGCAAAATGCACAAACAACAATCACACGTAAGACGACCAATGACAAAAACCAAATGACTCTAAACAAACAGAAAAAAACAGAATCACACACTCAACTCATTCACATACAGACATGCAAATCTACTTACTCACCAGGACATACATACCTGGCAACACCTTAGACTTACAAACACATACATATTCATACCTGCAGACATTAAATACAAACTTACATGGAGACCAGACACAAATGTCACGGCTTGGTCATTCTTACAAGAATCTACAGATGTGGTGGATGTCTGAATCTAATGTATACCCCACCAGCTCTGTCTACATTTCTGATTACATCTAACAGCAACCCAATGAATCAGAAAGGTGAGAAAAATGTGCATTTTCATCTGATAACTAAAAACGATTACCGTAATTTCACAGCCATAAGGCGCATATAAACATCTTAGATTTTTTTCAAAATGAGCGGTGCGCCCTTTCGTGCGGTGCGTCTTGTGTGTAAGAAAAGGCGGACCTAAAAGAAAACGCGGTGCTCGTGAGAAAAGGCGGACCTGAAAGAAAAGGCATCAGAACGTTAAACAGTGAAGAGTGGGCGTGGATTGTGTATAAAAAAGGTATGTGCTGTATGCACAACATTGCTGTTTTAACCCTGAAAATGGCAAAGAGACAAGCTTATGACGCTCAGTTTAAGCTGAAGGCAATCAGCTACGCGGAAGAACATGGGAATCGAGCCGTGAGAGGGTGGAAGGCAGCGCCGGGCGAGTTACGCTACAGTTTGCCAATGGATTGTAGATGCTTGGACTAACGTGTCTGCTGGTACTGTAACCCGAGCTTTCGCAAAAGCTGGTATCGTTTCTGGAGAGCCGCACAGTACAGACAGTGACTTTGACAGCGAGGAGTGAAGTGGACCTGCTCTGTTGGATTTTGCGCAGCTGTTCGATTCGGAAACAGAGGATGAGGACTTTGACGGATTTGAATAAAGACTATTACCTGTAATGTGCTTGTTTAGTATCGTTACTACTAAAATAAAGCACAACCAAACTCAGTTTTGCTCCTGATCTATTCTTTAATACGCACATTTGCATGCCTGCGTGTGTTGTTGTAAGGCGGTGTGTGACTGAGACTGTGCCTTTTCGTACGGTGCGCCTAATGGTCGTGAAATTACGGTAATAACTCCTGGTGACTAACCCTTCAATCCATTTGTAGTGATCGTGTGATTAGAGAAGGGGAACACCATTGTTTCTATCGTCATTACTAAAGAAAATTGCAAAAAAAGTGTCCCTGATTTAAAGGAAGTGGTAGTTTGTGCCAAAAACATTATGTAAGACATTTTGATGCTTAGTCTTAGGTTTGTTTGCAATGTTAGCTGCAGAGTAACATGTTAGTGCTAGCATATCATTACGAGACATTTTGCCATAGAGGATGGGCGTTAGGGACTTAAAAAATTACCTAGATCACTTCTGAAATATAAAATAATAATAATAATAAAATAAGGCAAATAAACGCTTTCCTCGGTTTAGACAGTTAGATCGTGACGTCAAGTTGCAAATTATTGTGAGTTTTCCGATAAGTAATAATTAGCTTGGTCGCTAACTAGCATGATGATGTGTTCTTCCCTCAAAATAACCTTGGAAAATTATATCATTATTTGACCCACCAATTTGGACCGTACACTCCCAGAAGTACTTGTACCCATGAATATTAAAGTCCCTTTTAAATAAATAAATAATAAATAAATAAATGAATTACTCTATTCATCCCTCACCAGGGAAATTTGTTTGCTGCACTCCTTACACTGCAGCAGGCTGCCCTTTGACGGCGCCAATGGTGGGAGAAGCGGGGGTTAGGTGTCTTCTCCAAGGACCCTAGATGGTGGTCTCAGTGGGAATCGCAGGCTATTCAGCCTAATTTTTTTAACAATTAAAAAAAAATCTTCAAGCAGCAGAGCTGGAGTCCCATTTAGAAATAAATTCTTCCCTGTGTAGCGTACGTGCTCGGCCGTTGATGTAAAATTTCAGAGGTTGTTGTGGCTTTCTTATAAATTCAATTCAATAGAATTTTCTTTTTTTTATCGTTTATGGTCGTGGGAATTTTTTTTCCCTATGTATAACATAAATCCCACCCCTAGTTAATCAAAGTATTTGACAAAGTATTTGACAAAGTATTTGCTTATGCTGACCAACTAAATATGATTAGGACGTAGCATAGGGATACAAACCAACCCAAAACCTCCTAATGAAACACCGTATTTTGCACGCAGACATAATTTGACGTATGACTACTTCCACATACAAACATAAATTGGAGATTTCACGACAAAAAAAAACCCAATCACCTTTGACCCTGTCTCCTTTACTGAAGCTTATTTCTCTCTCTCCCTGTGCAGAGTGGGAGCGAGTTGCTACAAAGACTCGTCCTGGGACGGCGCTGTAGAGGCGTCTCCGCTGGCCCGCGGTTTGCACAGTGGTAGTGGTAGTTGTAGGTCTGGAATAAAATAGATGAGTCTAACAACTGTAGAGTCATCTAAATGCCACGCAGTTTGGAGTTGACGGTCTTCCTCAATGGATTGGGACACATACATGTGGTCTCATTTATTTCAATTTACCATGCAGTTAAAGAGACAGTAGCTCCAAAAAAGTCTGCTGCTTATTAATATATCATTTAACATTTTCATTACATCTGCTTATAAGCATGACGCCAACAAGTGAAAGTAGATTTCAGTCAAATTGAAGGAAAAAGGAATTCATAGCTTTTAAAATTAGACACTATTAAGACAACTTTTTATGCCATCATCGTACCCCTGTTTACGGCTCTGCCTGCTCCGGTCCTCCTTGTCTCCTATCCTTCCTCGGGATGGGGAACGTGTCCTTGCTCCTCTGGGACTGCTTGAGCTCCTAAGAGCTCCTGCAGGTTTGTAACCCTGCAACAATAAATTAATAGAAAGAAGATATCATTTAGTTACATTAAAAAAATGAAACCGCCATGTAAAATGTGTATTTTACATTCTGAAGTTTAGCTGCAGTAGCAAGGTACCACTTTCTGTTCTTGGGACAGGATAGCATTGTGACTGTACAAAAATTGAACCAGTTAGATTTGATATCTTTTTCAAAAAGTAACGCCGTATGTAATTCCATTCCGTCGTCTTCTGATTAACCGGGGCCGGGTCGCAAGGGCAACAGCCTCAAACGGGAAGCCCAGGCTTCTCTCATCCCAGCTGCCTCCTCCAGAGGAATGACTCGGGAAGAAATACCCCGAGTCATTCCCCGGCCAGCTGTGAGACATAGTCTCTCCAGCGAGTCCAGGATCTGCCTCTCGGTCTCCTCCCGGTGGGACGTGCCCGAAACAACTCACCAGCGAGGCGCTCGGGCGGGGTACTTGGGCTGACCTTTGAGTGGACTCACCACCTGCAGAAGGGGCCATAGAGGTCCTTATGAAGGAGGAGATGGGTGCCAGCCAACGACTGGGACCCTGGCAGTCACAAACCCTGGCTGCATAAGCTAACTCTAGGGACGTATGTAGTTCCATTATCCCAACATTGTTGGACAGTCAGCTAATCTAGCAAAGACAGCGCAAGTGATGGAGTTTGTAAATTATAATATTGTTTTTTGGTGTAAAACCTCCCTTTTTTTTTTTTTAGCAAACAATCACTAAATCAAGAAAACAAAAAGATCTGGGTTCTTGTCTATTTTATAGGTTGTTTTCAAGACGAACATTTTCAAAGTAGTTGAATAAAGAAAAGAAATACGAGTGATACGGGACACCTGTTCACATCTGTGGAAAACTTCAGCAGAAATATGACGGGACGAGTTGGACTTTTAGTATCAATGAGGAGAAAGAAAATTGATTAATTGACGAACAATCCTATTTTTTAATGCGTAAAAAGTCAATATATTCTTAAATATCATTGATGAGGTCGTTAGAAATGGTTTTATGTATAGCAACTTTATGTAGTAAATGCATTTTTTCACGCCTAAATTGTTCAATGAGTAAGGGCATTTTTTGTGAAGTTTTCCATCTGTGATGAACAAGCTTTTATTTCTTGTACCAATTTTTTACAGTAAAGTGGTTTCATAACCATAAACTAGTCAGTGGTGAACTGAATGCCACAGGTGGAGCACCACTGAAGGCCATCATGTTAAATAGTCAGTTTACCACACTAGAAACCAAAGACTCACCTGCACAGAGACGATGTTAGTGGTTGGTGCGTTGGGTACAGCCATCCAATCTGGGAGGTTCATGCTGCTGTCGCTGTTGGCTCTTAAAAACGGGTGAGGATGGGGTATGGTCAGCGTACGGGTACTCTCCCGCCTCTGGGGCGCGTACTTTGGAGACTCCACAAAGGGAACTAGAAAGTGAGATAAAACAGAAAGGGTAGCTAATGTCTTTTCCAAGGATTTCCGTAGTGGAGTGTTTTTTTTTAATATAACAAATCTTGCAAGTCATCCTTTTCTTATATATTATCATTTTTTAAATTACACACTTCAGGCATCTTGTCAGGATGTCTCCCGAGTGCCTCACTGGTGAGGTGTTTCGGGCACGTCCCACCCGAGGACACCAAGAGGTAGACCCCGGAACCACTGGAGAGACTATGTCTCACAGCTAGCCGGGGGAACAACTCAGGATCCTCCCGGGTGAGCTGGAGGATGCAGCCGGGGTGAGAAGAGCCTGGGCTTCCAGTCTGAGGCTGTTGCCCCCGCGACCACTACAACTTTGACTGCCATGTGCATTGGAGGTCATTATACAAGCAGACAAAATGTTTTGAAGTCTTTCGCGCTTACAAGTAAAGCGGAAGACGATGGAACTTAACGGAAAACACACAGTAGTGAACAACTCAAGAAAGTGCAGTACTTACCAACATCTGTATCCCGGTGGTTTTTGATAATTTCTCCAAGTTCAAAATGGCCGGACATTACAGCCACCTGATAAACAGAAAAGGTAGGGTTTTTCTCCTTCATTATGATTAAATTTAATTGTAAGTAAATCAAGAAGTCCTGCTCTGTCCTGGGCTGCTCCCTTGAGGTGGGTGACAGAAGGATCCTGAAGAGACTGACATCCATACTGGACAACAAGTCCCACCCCCTGCAGGACACTGTCTGCACTAAAAGCAGCTTCACTGGCAGGCTGCTCCACCCTCGCTGTGTGAAGGAGAGATTCAGGAGGTCTTTCCTTCCTTCTGGTGTAAGACTCCACAATGAGCAATTTTAACCATGTGCTCTTTTTGTTATTTCTTACCAGAACTGTGCGCTAGCTCGCTCAATTTGAATGCATGTTTTTGTCCTTAGTCTATTTTGCCTTTTTTGTTGTTGTCTTGTTTGTGCATACTTGTCGTGACTTTTTTTCTTCCTGTGCCTATTCTGTTGCATACTGCAATGTCCCCATTGTGGGACAAATAAAGGTTTTCTTGGATCTTGAATAAGACTAAGTTAAGCTGGTGACTTAAGAATTCTGCGGTCAATGTATTCATGACTTATAAAGAAATTTTAATAAGATCTTTACATTTTTGTCCAATGACATTAAGCGTTTTTATTTATATTTTAGGAATGCAGGTTTAAAGCAGACAGACCAGACTTCCAACAGTTCGGCTACACATTTAGCCTGTCAGGGATAATTTCCCTTTGTCTTTATTCCCAGCATGTGTCCCATCTGGTGTTTCCTCTGTCATCATGCTGTAAAAACGTTCTCTGTCTGCTCAGCTTGTAGTCATCACATGTTTTCACTTTCATCCCTTCACATTTATTCATGTTTTTTTCACTCCTGCTTTTTGTTTGCCTGATACATCGGACTCTTTCTTTCACTCTGTGGAAACAGTCTGATCTCACAACATCGTGTGGTATATTGCTTCAATATCAGGGGACAAGCTGACCCACAGTCAGGGGGTCAGCGTGACCCAGAGTCAGGGGGAAAACAACAGGTGACTATGAACTGTGTGTCAGTGAAATGTCTTCATGGAAAGTCCCTGGCAAAGATTAGCAGACTAAGAGCCACTGATATTAAGAAAGCAATGTTAATGAATCTATATTTAGGATGGCTGAGAGATGAGAAGGGCATCAACAGGTTTAACAGAACAGATATAAGGAGGGTGATCACGGACATCGGGGCTCTCCTGTCTGCCTGTGCCCCAGCGTGAGTGTGTGTACAGACTTCTAACAATAAAAGCCTGCTCTGGAAAACCAGTCCCTGTCCTGGTTATTTGCCGTATCCACGACTTCTTCGAGGATCGGACGGATGGCCGAGGATACATGTCAGATACGACAATCGGAACTCAGGGTTCTAATGCGCCTGAACAGTCGGTGTATTCTTCAACTCAGGAATCATGCCAACTCAGACCTTGTCTCATGGTTGACCTTCTTACTATAAAAATGGCCGCTTGTGTTCATGTCACTGCGTCACATCTGCTGATTGGACAGACATTTTCTGATCGCAATAATTGTAAACTAATGCCTGTAAAACCTGATCTAGTTGCTGAAGTAAAATTAAATTGCGCATCGGTACCACCTGGCGCCAGCCTGGTTAGCTTTTGCCCCAATACAGCTAGTCATTTAGTCAGTGTTGCCAACACAACAGCAGACATTAATGTGATTGGGCAATTTAAACATAAACAAATACAGATCTGGTGAGAATTTCTTTGTATTTTAACGTGTCTGTATGCTCAAGAAATCATCTACATTGAGTGGTGGAGCAGGAAGTCTGTCCCATTTAGAGTGTGTAATGGGGTGAGGAAGGGTAGCGTACTCTTTGTCTTCTCCTTTCGGCACTTCCTTTCAGGGGTTGCCAGAGCAAGTCAGTTTCTTCCGTGTAATCTTGTCTCCTGCATCCTCTTCAGTCCCACCAACTACTGTATCTTCATGTCTTCCTTCACTGCGTCTATGAACCTCCTCTTTGGTCTTCCTCTAGGCCTCTTTCATGATGGTTCCAAATCCAGCATCATTCTTCAGATGTACTCGGCCTCTCTTCTCTGCACATGTCCAAACCATCTCAGTCTGGTTTCTCTAACTCTATCACAAAAACCTCTAACATGTGCTGTCCCTCTGATCCGGTCCATCCTGGTCACTCCCAGAGAGATCCTCAGCATCTTCATCTCTGCTACCTCCATCTTTTTTCTGTCTTTTCCTCAGTGCTACTGTCTCTAGACCAATCAGCATGGCCGGTCTCACCACGGTTTCTACACTTTTCCTTTCATGTTAGCTGAAACTCTTCTATCGCACATCACACCTGATACTTTTCTCCACCCGTTCCAGCCTGCCTGACCACGCCTCTTCACCTCTTTTCCACACTCTCCATTGCTCTGGACTGTTGATCCTAAATACTTAAAATCTTCCACCTTCTTTAACTCTTCTCCCTGTAACCTTATTTTTCCATTTGGTGCACTCTGAGCAGTTTTATTTAACCAGTATCTTGCGCTTTTTTGGTACTGCATTCCTATTGCCAGATTATGTGTGTGTGATTTAAAAACACCAGGTTGTCTCGGCTGTTTTTTTTATCAGACTTAATGCACAGAGATTTATAGGTCATTTCCCACTTGAGACTTCTGTGTGCACCACAGTCCTTTCTGCCATCCTATAGTGAACCAGCATGTTTAATTAGCCAGCCGGGTACCTAAAGACTTACCTGGAAGGGGGTCTGTCCACTGTTATTCTTTGTGTCTTTATTCGCTCCACGGTAAAGCAGAATTCTTGCACAGCTTTCCTGCAGCAAAGCACAGTGATTAATGGACTTTTTTTTTGTTAAAGCTTGATTTACTATGCTTTATAATTAAATCAAATCAAATTCTTAATTATTAAACCAAAAGCACTGTTACTTAATCACCTTCTATTACCAAATCAGAAGGACCATTTGGAAAGATGATTGAATATAAATATTTTGCCCAAAAAACACGTGTGTTTTTCACGGTCAAGACATTACAGAAGTTCTACGTGTTGAAATACCTTGTTGTACAAAGCACAGATATGCAAGGCAGTATTTCCAGAGGCATTCTGGGAAGTAGAATCAGCTCCGTAGAAAAGAAGATGCTCCAGATGCTGCGAGTTCCCATTTTGACAAGCCTGTTAGCATTAATATAGTGGAGAGAGAGAAAAAGAAAGAGAGCGGACACACAGAAAGAAATGAATAAACAAGACTAATAAAAATGTAAAAGAAGGAAAATTTATGTCCAGCTGGAAAAAGAAACACAAATAATGTGTCAGCGACCCTGCACGGTGAGTTGTAAATGACTCTAGATTTAAATAACAGCACTTTTAAACTCAGAGGATGTGAAAACAAAGATAAAGCAAGTAAGATTAAAAAAAAAGTCTCTGGAAGGAAATTATTTTTCCATTTATAAAAATAATACCTGAAATTTAAAGCCATTGAGTTCAATTCAATTGAATTCAATTTTATTTGTTTAGCCCAAAATCACAGAATTTCCGTCTCAATGGGCTTCACAAGAAAAAGAAACACAAATACACAACAAGAAAAATAACTAACAAATGCTAACTAAACAAGACTAGCACATTCATGCCCTTAGATTCTCCTTCACAGTGAGAAAAAACTCCTAAAAAACCCATCAGTGGGGAAAAAATAAGAAACCTTGTGGGGATCCACATGAAAGAGAGATCCCTCCCCCGGGACATTGAGTCTCTAAATTCAATGGCTTTGAATCTTAAACTTTAAATTCGGGCTTTTCCTATATTATAATATTTTTTTTCTCATATCAAAAACAGTGTAAAGAACTTTTTTTTGTCTTTTTTTTTTTTAGTGTTTCCCCCAGTAGTCCCAGGGCCGGCT
This sequence comes from Neostethus bicornis, assembly GCA_902685375.1. Taxonomy (NCBI): domain Eukaryota; kingdom Metazoa; phylum Chordata; class Actinopteri; order Atheriniformes; family Phallostethidae; genus Neostethus; species Neostethus bicornis. Next base: position 5,174,456 of record LR738556.1, read on the forward strand.
TGAGCCCAATGGAAATCAAACCAGGTTCTCCCAGTCGTAAGGGGGAAACTTTACCACTGAGCCAATGCCTCACGAGACCAAAAACAGCGTAAATAACACGGCACTCTTTTTAGTTCAGAAATGTGAGAAATTGCCGACAACAGCTCATAAATATATTTAGCTTCTGATTTTGAATTTGCCCAAATTTTTCTCCACTTTGTCCTGCACCCTAGGCATGTGCACTATTCACTATTAACTCTTGTTTGAGTCTGCAAATATAGCACAAAGCTCATCAAGTTAGCAAAGCTAGCTTGAGAACAAAATCCAAGGCCAAGAATAACTTGGAAAACCACTTCAGGCATATTTTTGATCCGGTAATAACATCTCAAATATAGTGTACGTAAAGTGCATGTATTCAGCAAAGCTAGCGCATTCTTTTATATTTTTATTTTGGTTCATTTACATAAAACTGTGAAAGGAGGGAGAGCAGTACTTGAGGGGAGAGACCGAGTGCAAAATAAGTGCACTAAAGCACTTATGGTCAAAGCATGACAGCGAACAAAATCCATAACCAAGAACAATCAGTTTTTTGAATAGTGTCAAATATGAGAGTTCACACATGACTCAAACATGCATGAATGAACTAGAAAACAACATCGGACTTGTTTTTAATGTGGGAAAAACATTCAAACGTGTTAGAAATTTGATGATGGTTGATTTAGTATGAAACATGCACGTTAGCTTAATTGGCCACTGAGAAATTGCCGGTAGGAATGAGTGTGTGTGAATGGTTATCCATCTCTATCTGTGGCTCCATAACATACTGGTGACATGTTCCTGGTGTACCCTGCTTTTGGCCCTTTGATCAACCAGGTTTTTATAACCCAAAGAACCCCCACAGGCACAAGCAGTTCAGAAGATGAATGAATAGAATATGCCCAACATTTTACTCTATTTCTGGGGTGGTCAAACCTTTTGGTTCGCGGGCCACATTAAGTTCTAACATTTGAAAAGGGGGCCGGAACGGGAGCAGATGGATGGCATGCTTTGGTAACCGCTAGATTAGACCAATAGAATGGCGCGACAGATTATAAACAAACGCGCTAAATGTTGCATGAAAAGTGTTAAATTTCAAATCTAGTGGCGCTACGTCTGAAATCTAGTGCGATAGCGCTTAAAAACGTGCATTTAGCGGCGCTAGGTTTGAAAGCTAAGCGCTTGATGTAACATTTTGCTTGTTTTAACATCTAACACGTTTATTTACATGCGTGTATTCGGCTCAATGGCTTTCTATATTCGTGCATACTGTTTATTTTGACAACATACGCATCACGAAGACACACACATTTTAATGGGAGCAGTGTTGTTGTATTCCTAGAAAAGCCAAAATATCTAGACTGCGCCATCTACTGACGAAACATAAGAATTGCAGGGTAAATAAAACTAACAAGTTTATTTGTTTAGGTTTTTCAAGTTTTGCGGGCCAGATTGAAACGTTTAACGGGCCGCATGTGGTCCGCGGGCCGTAGTTTGCCCATACCTGCACTATCCTGTACACAGACACACAGATTGTAAGATGAAGATTAAAGAATCAGAGAGGACTTAGATGGTCATGAAGTGTTCTGAGATGTTTTGCTGGTACCTTCATATTTTCGTTTGGCCTTACCCGTCCACTTCCACAGCTGATGCCACAAAAGCAGGATGAGTGAGGTGAGGGATGAAGTGTTTTAGGACATGAAAGGATTTGGATGTGGACACACACTGGAACACACAGGATACCTAGAACAAGCGAATCTTTTATCTTGTCTCAGTTTAAACACATGGAAGACCCTCCCAGAGTTTATTTAAGATCTTAATTATCTAGTTCCAAACACACACTCACCTGGTGTGTCTCATCCCAGCCGTTCTCGTCCCTGATGCCCAGCTTGGCGCGGTGGTAAAGCAGAGTTTCACAGCAGGAGGTGTCACCCCCTGTCAGCACAGTGTGGTAGAGCGGTGTCAACCCCCGTCGATCCTTGTAGTCTGGAGATGCACCCAAAGACAGCAGGACCTGCAGCATGAAACAAGCATCGCTAATGAACCCAAAACAAAGAGGAATACACAGAAATTAGACATGATGGTGATTTAAATGAGCAGAAATAACGAGGAAAACATGTGAGGTCAACCCATCAGGGTGGAAAATGAAGGCATTCTTCCAGAATCTGATCATCTGATCTGTGTTTGTTCCTCTGGGGGGATGACAGGACAATATGGAACACGCAAGCCTCTAGATAAGTGATTTACATGGATGTTTTTGGGTCATTCTGTCTTCAGCTAGTTTACTTAAAGAAAAGGTAACATGTTTCATTAGGCTAATGATTGGGATACACATGAAAAAAAAAGCTTATAAATACATTTGTTCAGTTTCACTTCCAATTCTAACAATCTGATTTCCCCCTTCCTCTTGCTTCTCTCTTAGTCCCTCTTCCTGGGCACAAGAATAACGTATTTGAGGCCACAAATATAGCGTAAAGTGCGTCTGAGTCTTATATAGTCTAATTTCAGTGGATTTATATAAACTATGAAAGAGGGAGAGCAGTACCTGAAGTCACTGACTAAGTGTGAGCAGAATGCCTACACAAAAACACTTCCTCCTGATGATGGAGGAGGATGAAATCCTTGGTCAAGAACAACACGTTATGCGAATAGTATCTGAATACTTGAGAGCTGTTAAATTGCTCAAACTTTTACGAAGGAAATAAACTAAAACCAACAGGAATGTTTGAGATTTTGGAAGAACATTTAAACATCGTAGAAAGGTGTCGAAACATCTCAATCTTCAAATGAAACCTTTCTCTGATGGATCACTCCTGGACGACTGAGGGATTATACAGACCATTCCGACATTGGTAGAAACCTCTAATGCAGGGGTGCCCAACCTTTTTTGTCTCGAAATCTACTTTTCAAGTCGGAAACCTCTTGAGATCTACCAGTCCCGCCGCAACATTGCAGACCGCCACAGATATTTCCAGCCTGTATTAAAACTAATATCGGTCATCAGTAGTCCCTCCAGATCCACAGCCATACCCTCACATCGCCATGTCGCAGTATTGCTGCAGAGTTGCAGTTCTTTAATGGCGTCAATGATATCGGTTTTATTTTTAACTGATCAAAAAGGCTATTCGCAGCCGTGAGAAAGGCTTTCTTCACAATATCACCGTCTTTGCCACTTGATCGGGGTAGATCCAGGATTTTCTACAGGGGTTGGGGGTTGCGTGAAGTACACATTCTCTCCAGAACATTTTAAAAAATAAGTGTAATTTTCCTGCATTTTGGTGGCCGATTCGCTGGCCCTGCAAGGGAATAAGCTTAGTAGTCCCCTTTCCTTTCTTCTTCTTCTTTTTTTTTTTTTTTTTTTTGTGGACCAAATAGGGGGGGGAGAGTGCATCCCCTACGCCCTTATTAGATCCGCCCCTGGTGATATAGTAATAGAAAAATCAGCAGGAGCGAAAAAAAAGAGACAATTTTTAGAAAAACTACAGTTAACTGGTGGAAAAGATTCTTATACAATTCTAAATAATTTATTTTCAAACAATCCAGATTTGGTGACTGCAATTCACCCCAAGTTTCTACTCAGCTGCAGATATGAAGGCTAATAAAGGAGTGGAGACATACTTTTGGGTTGATGACGTCACGTGAGAAGCCAATCAACTGTAGTATTTCTAAATATTATCTCTTTCCTTCCGTTCCTAGACCTGCCAATTTTTCTGCAATATTACGCTAATGACGTGAAAAACTAATTGCACCTCTCTAAAAAACGAAAAAGAAAAAAAACTACTCTGATAGTTTCATCCTGATTCTGGGCAACTTCCATGTTTTAGTCACGTGGGTGAAAGCGCTCTATTACACAAGAAAGGCGCTAGATTGTCGCTAGTCGCTTTTTTGAGCGGCTGAATGGTCGCTATATTTAGCATCAAAATAGCTAAATTGGTAACGCTGACTTTCTGTCATCAAAAAAACAAACAAACAAAAAGAATGTCATGAAAAAAAAATCTAATTTTTTTCCAACACGTTTTGCGGTCCACTCGGGACCAGTCCGCGATCTACCGGTTGACCGCGATCGACCGGTTGGGCACCCCGCTCTAATGAGTTAATTTGCATTGAAATGAAAAGGTGAATAGTTAAAAACAGTATTTCTATTTTTTTTTTACAAAACAATGTGTGTGAGTTTTCACCAATAGGGCTGCATGATGATGGCCTCGAACAGCTTTATGTAGCGGTGTCAGTCCATCTTTGGCACGAAAATCAATATGAGCACCTCCGTCTACCAGAACCCGGATGGGCTCACCTCCACCTGGTTCACACTGCACTGCCAGGGACAGAGGAGTCTCTGGAGAAACCACACACACAAACAAACAAACACGCACATTTTAATCATTAGGATAGCTCATTTAGACAATAAAGAGTTATTCAATTTAATTACTTCATAATTAGAGTTTATCTTTCTATGAGCTTGTATTCAGAACTCCAAAATATCAAACAGTTCGTATGTACGTCAAACCCTGCAGGTTAAATGGAACAACTGTGTGTCTGAGCCTTGTCTCAAAAGCAGTGGTGGAATGTAACGAAGTAAGTGTACTTCGTTACTGTACTTAAGTAAAAAAAATTGTGTATCTGTACTTTACTTAAGTAAAATTTGAGAGCTGTACTTTTTACTTTTACTTCACTACATTTTAGAGCAAATATCTGTACTTTTACTGCGCTACTTTTTGCATTTTTTCGTTACATTTTCGGTTAGGAATTTGAAAACTATAGGGTTTTTTTTTTGCGCATCTTGAAGCCGTATTGCCAAAATCAACATGTAGAGGGAGCAGTTGATCGCCTGCGGTCTCCAAGAGGGAGAAGAAGTAATGAATCGAGGACCAATCAGAGTTGAGAGTAAACATTTTCCACATTCATTCAGCGCCAAAAAACTAACATAAAATTAAAAATGAAAAAAGAGTAAGAAGATTGTTGTTCGTTGTGTTTACTTTTAAATAAAAAGTTGGCCATCATTACACAGAGTATTATCTGTGACCCTACAGCACAAAAAATAACATTTTAATTATGGTCAAATACTTTTACTTTTTACTTAAAAAGTCAAATCTTCACCAATTACTTTTGTTCTTTTACTTAAGTAGATTTTTTTTTATTTGTACTTTTACTTGAGTACAAAAAGTGAGTCCTTCAAAATTCTCTCCAAGTCACATTGAACCAGTTCAGAACAAAGAATCACAAATAATGTGGTCTAAAGATTTATATGGCTCTCGGGTATAAAAATCTCACCAAAGTAAAAGTTTAGAAACCAGAACTCAGGAATAAAATTATCATGTAAAAGTTGTAAAAGTTGAAAGTGATGAAGAATTCTTAGTTTTCTAGATTTATAGATCTCAAAGTTAAACGCCCTAAAAGACATCTAATCTGCACAGATTTATGATTCACCGTCATAGAAAAAACATTTTGAAACAAAATATGTACTTTTATTTTAATGCAAAAAGTTGAAATATTTTTAAACATTTCCATTTCCAGACAAATCTTGGTTTTGAAGTGTGTGTTATTGTGTGGGCCTGCATTGCTTTCTAACAGGGAGCTCTCGGTTGCCCTCCTGCGTCCTGCACAAGCAGAGTCTTTCACACCTTGATTACAGGCTGGGTTTTGTGTTTTGACACTTGCTCTCAGAACGGCTGGAGCGACACAGAGCAGCTCTACAAACTGTAAATGAACCGTCTGCTGTGCATGCTAATGCAACCAGAATCCAAAGAAGAAAAAAAAAAGCTGTCAGCTCATAAAGAACACTGGCTCCAATTCTCCACAAAGTGTGAGGCAACAAGAACCAACGATGAAACTTAGAGGAAGATTTTGACTTATGGATGACAACATTTTACAACCACATAATAGATTTTTTTGTCTTTATCTGTGATCAGTGGTGGATGAAGTACTCACTTTTTGTACTTAAGTAAAAGTACAGATAATTAGGCAAAAAATTTACTTAAGTAAAAGTACCAAAAAAAAAATCTACTTAAGTAAAAGTACAAAAGTAGTTGGTGTAAATTGTACTTTTTAAGTAAAAAGTAAAAGTATTCGACCATAATTCAAATGTTATTTGTGGCGCTACAGGGTGTCACCATGGTAACCAGGATAAATACTCTGCAGGGGTGTGACCCCCCTCTCCCGCCTCTTTTGGTCCACAAAAAAAATAAATAAATAAAATAAAAGGAAAGGGGACGAGTCATGCTATCCCCTAGAAGGGCCAGTGAATGGGCCGCCAAAATGGAGGAAAATGACACTTATTTTTTAAAATGTTTTGGGGGGAGGCCCCCAGTCACTATATATTGGCTTTGTCAAAGCCCCACCCTCCTTTGGAAAATTCTAGATCCGTCCCTGCTCTTTGTAATGATGGTTCAACTTTTTATTTAGAAGTAAACACAACCAACAACGATCATCTGACTCTTTTTAATTTGTATTAAATTTGATGTTAGGTTTTTGGCGCTGAATGAATGCGGAAAATGTTTCTCGATTCATGACTTCTTCTCCCGATCAACTGCTTCTTTTGATTTTGGCGATGCGGCTTCAAGATGCGCTAAAAAAACCTGTGTATTTTACAAATTCCTGAACGAAAACGTAACAAAAAATGTAAAACACACTTTTAAAAAGTAGCGAAGTAAAAGTACAGATATTTGCTCTAAAAATGTAGTGAAGTAAAAGTAAAAGTACCGGTCTTAAATTTAACTTAAGTAAAGTACAGGTACACAATTTTTTTACTTAAGTACAGTAACGAAGTACATTTACTTCGTTACGTTCCACCACTGTCTGTGATAAAAAAGGAGGTTTGCAAGCGTAGTTTACAAATCTCTGCCCTGAATGACTGTTCTTACCACCAGTATCAGCATCTTGATAGTTAGGATCCAAGCCTTTGTCCAAGAACTTGGCCATCTTGTCCACTGAGCTGGTTTGGATGTAATCCATAAATTTCTTCAGACTGGCCTGCACATGGAGGACCGGTAAATAACAACAGGTGGCAGGACATGATATAAAAAATCTGTAGGACTTCTTGGAACTGCTTGTTTGTGTGACAGGATTGTACATTTTCCAGGTGTGAATGTCTTGTGTACCTTCGTGTGCAGCTTGGCCAGTTGCTTCTCGTCCAGATTGGTCTGTTTGTAAACCCTGGTTTTATAACGGAACTAAATCACAAACAGAAAGAAAGAAAAAAGGACACAAGGAGTTAATCCTAACATAGAGCTCCTTCGTCCTCAATTCTCTCTGCTTTTGGCCTAGATCCATAAAACAGGGCCCGTAGATTTATGGTGGAGACTCGCTGTATCTGGTTTACTACTTTAACCTATCAAGAGGAAAGAAATGTGGAAAAATTGCTCAGGATTTACAAGGATTTAAAACTTTTTAGAACCTCAAGTTTGGATGATGTAGCATAAGAAAAAAGTGACTAAAAAGTGATTAAAAATCAGATAATGTGATCAATAACAGATTAGATCAACACATTTAGAAACACGTTTTTAACGTGTGCATGAAAACTTCAAACTCGTGATCGAGAAATCCACAAAATTACACAAGAGTATGAGAGTGTCATCTAGAGGAAATACATGGTACTACTTATCAAGAAAGAGGTTTTGGGAAGAGTTCAGAGTAGCACCTCGAGATATGGCACCCCTTTTTCAAAAGATTGTGGGTACTCTTTGAGCAGCCTTTCCTCTTCCAGGAACTTGGCATCATGGCCGTCTGTAGCAGGTTGGAATAGACCATAGTTCAGGACGTCTCGTAGAGATTCGGTTAGGGAACAAAGCACCTGCTGTTTAGCCTTCCACACGGTGGCATCAGGGTTAAACCGCAAACATTTCTGGAAGACAGAAAATGATAATCAATAATAAATAAGATAACAATAGACTATCACACGCATCAATAACAGTGAGGTTGAAGATTTTTGAAGATTTAAACTGCATCATATTTTCTTCCACTTATCCGGGGTCGGGTCGCGGGGGCAACAGCCTCAGACGGGAAACCTCGGCTTCTCACCCCGGCTGCATCCTCTAGCTCACCCGGAATGATCCCGAGTCGTTCCCCGGCCAGCTGTGAGACATAGTCTATCCAGCGGGTCCAGGAGTTTGCCTCTTGGTCTCCTCCCGGTGGAACATGCCCAAAACATCTCACCAGCAAGGCGCTTGGGGTTTATCCTGACCAGATGCCCGAACCACCCCATTTGGCTGTTCTCGACCTGAAGGTGGAGCGGTTCAACACCGAGCTCCTCCCGAATGGCAGTACTCCTCACCTGATTTCTGAGTGAGAGCCCAGCCACCCTGCGGAGGAAGCTCATTTCGGGCGCTTGTATCTGCGATCTCATTCTTTTGGTCACCACCCACAGCTGGTGACCACAGGTGAGGGTGGGACTAGTTTTCTTTAATTCCGTAAATTAAAAGCTACTGTATATCTTAAAGTATTTTAAAGAAAAATCTAACCCAAAATAAATTCAGGGTCCTGCCCCAAGTGGAGGAGTTTAAGTATCTCGGGGTCTTGTTCACGAGAGGGGGAAGGATGTGGCGCCAGCAATAACTAGGACGCTGCATACGTCCGTTGTGGTAAAGAGAGAGCTGAGCCAAAAAGCAAAGCTCTCGATTTACAAGTTGATCTACGTTCCAACCCTCACCTATGGTCACCAGCTGTGGGTGGTGACCGAAAGAATGAGATCACGGATACAAGCGCCCGAAATGAGCTTCCTCCGCAGGGTGGCTGGGCTCTCACTCAGAGATCTGGTGAGGAGCTCTGCCATCCGGGAGGAGTTCGGTCTCGAGCCACTCCTCCTCCAGGTCAAGAGGATCCAGATGGGGTGGTCCGGGCATCTGGTCAGGATTCCCCCCGAGCGCCATGTGTATGTTTCGGGCACTTCTCACAGGGCGGAGACCATGGGGCAGACCCCAGACCCGCTGGAGAGACTATGTCTCACAGCTGGCCAGGGAACGACTCGGGATCCTTCCAGGTGAGCGGGAGGATGCAGCCGGGGTGAGAGAAGCCTGGGCTTCCCGTTTGAGGCTGTTGCCCCCATGACACGGCCGCGGATGATCGGATGATGACGGAATGGAATATAAATTCTCTGTTGTTCTAAATATAAAACTTTGAATAAGACGGAAAATTTCCAAACTGCACTCTTGCCTGAGGATCTCGTCACTGTCTGCCTCATAACGGGTGAAATGATCTGTAATAATTTGGGGGACCATCTGTGCTTTAGAAAGAAACATTTCTCACACAATAAAGCTACAACTTCTAAACTTTTTAACAACAACTTCAGTGATTGGAGGGTCTTTGTAAACATTTTGAAGAGTCTTCAAAAAACTTTTAGGTTGTCTGCAAAGTTAAAGACACACAGTGGCCTTCGCAGAGAGAGAGAGTACACCAGGTGTTTCCTAAAGCCAAGATGAAGCTTGGCCCATACACAGAAGTATCAATGACCTCAATTTTATCTTTCTGTGTCCCTGTTTTGCTAAAAAACCCAACTCCAAAACCCAGGAGGAATGTGTACACTCACATCTGAACAAAAATCTAGATCAGACAAGGTAGACACAGAAGGAGGTTTGAAGCAGAGACCGGACAGAAAGCTTTGATGCAAACGCCCAAAATTCTGAATTTGGGTGAAGAGCTTTGAGTCTGACCAAACTTAGTCATCCTACAAGCAGATGTTTGGTCTCAGATAAAAACTTTTCTGTATATAAAAACTTTAGGTCTCTGGTAAGGAGATGAGAGGAGCTGCTAAAAGAATAATCATCTGAACCGTGGTCCATCTGGTGATAAAAAAAAAAAAAGTTAGACTGACTTACAGAGAAAACTTCTTTTAGACTTAACTGTGTGGGGCATCAGGAATATGTACTGCAAAGCCCAGCGATGGTGACCTCATAATATGAGCACCCCTAGGAGTACGGTACTAACAAGTAACTTCTGCAGTTAAAAAAAATCTCAGATTAAACTATGATTCATCAAACAGAATGACAAAAAGACAAATATTCAGACAGGACAAGTAGAGAGAGGATGGGGACCGGAAGTATTTGAGGGCCTCCTTTAGAAAGACTAGTGTAAATTTAATTGAAAATACTTTACTGATCCCCAAAAGAAAATTTGAGTGCTCCAGTGCAAACAGAAAGAGAGGATGATGCGACGATGAAAGGCCTTTTAAAGAGTCTGATGAAGGATTGCAGAAATGATTCACTGCACCGCTCCTCCGAGCAGTGGGGTTGCAGGAGTCTGTCAATGAAGCCACTCCCAAGATGGTTCACAAATTCATTTAGGTTGTGGGAGGTGTTCAACCACAGATCCCGTCCTCCCGGTTAGCTAGTTTAGTTCACTGGCGTCCTTTGGTCTCCACATAAGCTCCCCAACAGATCACAGAGAAGAACAAGACATGGAGACCCTCTTCATAATGGACCCCCAAATCTTAAACTAAACAAGCGTTGTTGCTCAGCTTATACACCTTTGTTACATCATGCAAATTTGGGATTTCTAAAAATCTCCTTGAATACTTTTCATCAACTTGTTCAACCATCCCGCCCCAACCATGCCTCTAGAACAGGGGCAAACTTTTTGGTTTGCGGGCCACATTGAGTTCCAACATTTGCACTGTGGGCCGAAACAGGAGCAGATGCTTTGGAAACCGCTAGATTAGAATGCCGCGCTAGGTTTTAAACAAGCACACTAAATGTTACATCAAGAGCGTTAAATTTCAAATTGAGCGGCGCTACGTCTGAAATCTAGTGCAATAGCGCTTATAAGCGTGCATTTAGCGGCGTTAGGTTTGAAATATAAGCGCTTGATGTAACATTTTGCTTGTTTTAACATCTAACATGCTTGTTTATATGCGTGTATTGGGTACAATGGCTTTCCATATCCGTGCACACCGTTTATTTTGACAGCGTGCGCATCACAGGGGCACACATTTTAATGGGAGCAGTGTTGTTGTTTTCTCAACAAAGCCAATATAACTAAAATGCATCATCTAGTGAGGAAACATCAGAATTGCAGGGGTAAATAAAACATTAACAAGGCTTTTTTAATTTTTTTAAGTTAGGCAGGCCGGATTGAAACGTTTAAAGGGCCGCATGTGGCCCACGGGCCGTAGTTTGCCCATGCTTGCTCTAGAACGACAAATTTGGATTATGCAAATCCTGTGATGTACTTGGTTCTTGTATATCTACAATGATCCTCGAATGAGCCGATGCTACCTGTCGTTCTCATGCACAATGACAAGGTGTGTGCTTCCTGATTGTTTCTTTACAGCTGCAAATACAATGCAATACAATGTTGTCCTCTCCCCACGTCTTGGGATTTATATTCAGCAGCTCCTGATTTAGCTTAGATTAATAAAAAGCTCCAAACACTATTCCACTTTTATAAATGGCTCATGTTGTCATATGCACCAATTTTGGCATAAGCACACTTTCTAGCACCAGGACCGCCACAGCGGTCAATTTGACCGCACGTCACTTGAACATGCTAATTAGAAAAAAATAAAACACAACCGAAGAGTCTGACCTTGATGACTTTTAATATAAACATGTATTTTATTTTAATATGTATTTTTTGTTTTCTAAAAATGAACATTTCAAAATTTATGAACATTTTATCTCGTCTAACCGGGGCGCAGAAGCTGGGATCTGACGCCATCACGGAACCATTTCAGAAAGGTTGAGTGAGATAATATTCAAGAGAGTAAAAAAATTGTTGTCTGAATAAAGTATGCCATGTTTTCTAGATAAGTCGTGAAAGTTCAGGCTAACATATCGGAATATAACACAGCCAATTTTTAACGAGGACATTTTTGAAGCAGCAGCGCAAAATGCGGAAATAAAGTAGGCTTTTGATAAATTAGATCATTTTGCTTTGGTATTTACTTTTTTATTCTAGGTTTTAAAAATAATTAACATTTTATCATTATTATTACTTTTAAAATTGAGTGATGTAAAAGTTTATTTAAGCAATAAAGCAGCGCAAAACATGAATAATTATATAAGCGGTCAGATTGACGGTCATGGCACTCGCAGGTAGATTTAGAACGCGACGGTCCTAGTTCTAGCTGAGGCTCCAGAACTTTTAACAAACTTTTTGAACCTTTTAGCACCTGAAAAAAAAGACCCTAAGATGACACTTTTGTAGGACTTTGATTTTTATGAGTTTTAAACTTTTTCTTTGTTGCTTTAAGTAACAAAAAAAGAACTAACAGTGACGGGACTTGACTGCGGTACTCTGAAGTTGTTCTCTCATTCAGCCAGATGGGGGAGACAGTGTCGGAGTGAAGCAGGTGAATAAACCGTGGCCTAGGTCAGCAGAAAGTGCTCCAATGTCTGGTTCTTTGCAGTCTTCTGGAGGGTCATGGACGGCCCCGCAGGCTCAGTCAGCAAAGTAGAACATCACTCACTACACAGATGGCAGCTAGACAGCTTTTGGCTACGCTGGCCTTCTATCCATCTCTCTTTCCCCTCATTCGGCCCACTCGCTCAGAGTGTGGTCGCTCTTCTTCCTGACCTTGAGGCAGCAGCAGGATGATTGGTTCAAACCTCTCCCTGCATTACTGCACTCTCTCACCAGCACTCCTTTTTCACGGAGCTTTCAGTCATTGTCAGTCATCTTAATCTCTTCACTCACACACGCTGACACACATTCTGTCTGAGTGTGCATGTGTGTGCATGTGTGTGTGTGTCCTACAAAAGAGAAAATCTGCACCGATGCTTTGTGTAGAGAAGTAACAGTACATTTTCCCCCCCTTCTTTTTTTATTCATCGACTCCGCTTGTCCACAGCCAACACGGTTGTCGTAGCAACCTGTTCATTAGTAGAGCAAGCTGCTTGTTGCCATAGAAACATCCCTGTGTTCCCTTGGAGATGTGGTACTGCAAAAGCGTGCTTCTGGTTGTGTGTGTATGGGAGTGTATTGGCCTTAATGTGTATGTGTGTGTGTACATGTGGGACTGTATAAAATAGAGAGGAGTAAAAGGGAGGCCAGTCTTTGAGATTGTCGACTGGAAAGCACGAGAGGATAAAGAGGTGTGCTTGTTTATATTAGATTAAAAATCGTCTAACGCTCACCGATGGATGCACTCGAGTGCACACACACACATGCAAATACACACTGTAGTTGCAGTACATCAAAGAAGAAAGGCAAACATTAAAAAAATTACAATCTGAGCAGGAGAGGAAGAGGGAGGTACGTATTTTTATCAGAACTATTTCCGAGTTTAGGCCTCTGAGCGTGGACGTTCCAGAAATGGATCTAGAAAAGTTTTTAGGGCTTCAATAAAATTGCTAACATTATTTTTATAGGTGTCTTTTCTTTATAAAATCATCTTATATTTCAAATATTTTAATAGCTTATGTGTAAAGAAATATCAGCTGAGTGGAGCGCCCTCTGGTGGAGCGACACAAAATAAATCCACAGTTTCTTTGATTTAGAAATATGTCAAAGTGAATGTATTTATATAAAAAATAATAAAAAGTTCAATACTTCTCCTCTTTTTCTAAGAATTGAAGACTTTCAAAACGTGGAAAGGTTACTTTTTTTTAATTTCAAGACCATATTGCCAACTTGACCGCCGATGCCCCCAAAGAAAGTTTTAGAAGTTCAAAGACGTCGATCCATAATAATATTCAAAATTATTAGGCAGACTGATTATCATAGAGATGCTAATCATAAAATGGACTTCCTTACTTGGACATTACAGCCCCACGTCATCAGAAAGGCAAAGTCCCTGACCTGTTGTCACTAGTACCAGATCCCTCAACTACTTCGGTTGTGTTTAGAAATTTCATTTCCTTTTCTGAATCCCTTGAACCGAAACAGTGTCACAGAGGTGCCGAAGCCGTACGTAGGTGATTAAAGGCAAATGGCAGGATACACACTCTGAACAGGTTGCCAGTCTGTTGTGGGGCCACACACAGACAGACTCATTCCTAGGAAGTGGGTGTGGCCAATCAACCTAACTGCTTGTTTTTGGAGGGTGGAAGGAGACCTAGAGTACCTGCAGGAAACTACACATACACAGGGTGAACATGCAAACTTCACACAAAGAGACCGTTGTTCCAAGCCTTGTCCCACCTGGGACTTGAACCCCCAACATTCTTGTTATGAGGCCACTGTGCTAAACACCGTGCTGCCGTGTCCAGAAATGTTGTTCATAAAAACAATGACTATATTCTAATTGTTATTACTCCCAGATTTCTAACTTGATTTGCCGGTTCTAGAGAAGAGAAATTAGGGGTAACCGATATCACTTTCTCTTTATTGCTGTGGGCCAAAGACAATGATTTCAGTTTTTGATGGTTGGATTTTTCTAACACAGTTAAACACACAGTAGACATTCAGAGAGTTATATAACATAAGAATTTAGACTCCAACAAGGACTAAATCTTTTATCATCTGTGTGTGTGGGAGTTTTTTCATAAATGCATGCTTTGTTTATCAAATATCAGCATATTTGAAGAAGCTCTGCAGTCTGCATTTACTTGAATGTTTTTACATGTCCACGTTGGGGAATATATTCATGTATTTTTAAGGGCATGGAATGGATGCCCCAAGTGGAGGAGTTTAAGTATCTCGGGGTCTTGTTCACGAGTGGGGGAAGGATGGAGCGGGAGATCAACAGGCGGATCGGTGCGGCATCAGCAATAACTAGGACGCTGCATCGGTCCGTCGTGGTAAAGACAAAGCTGAGCCGAAAAGCAAAGCTCTCGATTTACAAGTCGATCTACGTTCCTACCCTCACCGATGGTCAGCAGATGTGGGTGGTGACCGAAAGAATGAGATTGTGGGTACAAGCGGCCGAAATGAGCTTCCTCCGCAGGGTGGCTGGGTTCTCACTCAGAGATCGGGTGAGGAGCTCTGCCATCCGGGAGGAGCCACTCCTCCTCCAGGTCGAGAGGAGCCAGATGGGGTGGTTCAGGCATCTGGTCAGGATACCCCCGAGCGCCTCGCGGGCGGGATGTTTTGGGCACGTCCCACCGGGAGGAGACCAAGGGGCAGACCCCGGACCCGCTGGAGAGACTATGTCTCACAGCTGGCCGGGGAACGACTTGGGATCCTCCCGGGTGAGCTAGAGGATGCAGCCGGGGAGAGAGAGGCCTGGGCTGCCCGTTTGAGGCTGTTGCCCCCGCGACCCGACCCCGGAACAAGCAGAAGATGATGGAACGGAACGAACGGAACGAAATGGATGTACGTAGTCAAATAAATTGATATTAGCTTGAACTAACTTTTGTTTTTATTTTTGGTTTGATTTCCAACTAATTTGTGATACTTTGCAGATCGTCAGCATTTTAACAAGCCTGTTTCTGGCTGTCAGATATTTTACTCATAGTCTCTTTTGGTTTCTTCATCTGTCCAACACAGACAAAAAATAAAAGCAGCAAACATATTGTATGTTTTATGTATGTTAAATGAGTGGTTCAAGACATGTATGAGGGCTGTAAGACAGTGGTGAGGTGTGCTGTAGGTGTGACAGAGGAGTTCAGTGTGGGGGTGGGACTGCGCCAACGATCTACTCTGAGCCCTTTGCTGTTTGCTATGGTGATGGACAGGCTGACAGACGAGGTTAGACAGGAATCTCCATGGACAATGATGTTTGCAGATGACATTGTGATCTGTAGTGAGAGGAGGGAAGAGGTGGAGGAAAAGCGGGAGAGGTGGAGGTTTGCACTAGAAAGAAGAGGAATGAAGATTAGTCAGAGTAAGACAGAGTACATGTGTGTGAATGAGAGGGATCCAAATGGAAAAGTGAGGTCACAGGGAGAAGAGATAAAGAAGGTGGAAGATTTTAAGTACTTAGGATCAACAGTTCATAGCAATGGAGCGTGTGGAAAAGAGGTGAAGAAGCGTGTTCAAGCAGGCTGGAACAGGTGGAGAAAAGTATCAGGTGTGATGTGTGATAGAAGAGTTTCAGCGAAAATGAAAGGGAAAGTGTACAAAACCGTGGTGAGACCGGCCATGCTGATTGGTCTAGAGACAGTGGGACTTAGGAAAAGACAGGAAGCAGAGATGGAGGTAGCAGAGATGAAGATGTTGAGGATCTCTCTGGGAGTGACCAGGATGGACAGGATCAGAAATGAGTATATCAGAGGAACAGCACATGTTAGAGATTTTGGGGACAAAGTCCAAGAGGTCAGACTGAGATGGTTTGGACATGTGCAGAGAAGAGAGACCGAGTACATCGGCAGAAGGATGCTGGGTTTGGAACCACCAGGAAAGAGGACTAGAGGAAGACCAAAGAGGGGGTTCATGGATACTTTGAAGAAAGACATGAAGATAGTTGATGTGACCAAAGACGATTCAGCAGATAGGGTTAGATGGAAGAAACTGACTTGCTGTTTCTTCCATAATCCAAATTGGAAAATGCAATTTCCCACAAAGCTAGATATAACACCAGGCTTTACAGTAAAAAGCAACATTCATCTTTTTTTATGTTTTTGTAACTTAGATGAATAATTCTGTCTTGTCTCTTAAAGCTGTGATCACACTTTCCCACTCATGTACACCCACTCCCTCTGTCCATGCTGCTCTTCATCTTCCCTCACCTACTTCTGACTTATTCTCTCCCTCCTCCTTCACTCTTTCTCCATCTTCTAGGAACAGATCTGTCGTTTTTTGTTGTGAAAATAAGAGTAACGACTCTCTCATTTACTTTACTATTTCTGCCCCTCTGGCCTCTTTTCTTCTGCAGGTCAAGTGTAAGCGGACGTGAGGTCTTCAATGAGGTCTTTGGAGAAATAAACACACACATATCACCACTTAGAGCCTTTTCATTACCTCGCTTTGCAAATTTTTTAATGAAGCCCTCAAACTTGATTCCCTGTTTACCTGGTTGGTAAAAGAAGGGACGCTGCATCGATCCGTCGTGGTAAAGAGAGAGCTGAGCCGAAAAGCAAAGCTCTCAATTTACAAGTTGATCTACGTTCCTACCCTCACCTATGGTCACCAGCTGTGGGTGGTGACCGAAAGAATGAAATCACGGATACAAGCGGCCGAAATGAGCATCCTCCGCAGGGTGGCTGGGCTCTCACTCAGAGATCGGGTGAGGAGCTCTACCATCTGGGAGGAGCTCGGTGTCGAGCCGCTCCTCCTCCAGGTTGAGAGGAGCCAGATGGGATGGTTCAGGCATCTGGTCAGTTTCCCTCCCGCCCCCCGAGCGCCTCGCAGGCAAGGTCTTTTGGGCACGTACCACCGGAAGGAGACCAAGGGGCAGACCCTGGACCTGCTGGAGAGACTATGTCTCACAGCTAACCGGGGAACGACTTGGGATCCTTCCGGATGAGCTGGAGGATGCAGCCGGGGTGAGAGAAGCCTGGGCTTCCCATTTGAGGCTGTTGCCCCCGCGACCAGGCCCCGGAACAAGCAGTAGATGACGGAACGGAATGTAAAAGAAGGGGTATTTCGTACAGTACAACCAGCCTTCTGAACATTTCAGAACCCTTTCATTCACGAATGTTTGCAGTTTGCAAGCTCTGCCGTATTCGGATACTTTTCCAACAACAGGTTGTTTTTGATCACGGATCTTGTTCACCATGACACGGGTTTGATTCCCACTGAGTTCACGTCTAGGGTCCTTGGAGAACACACCTAAGCCCCTGTTTCTCCCACCTTTGGCGCCGTGGTGGCAGCCTGCTGCGGTTTAGTAGTGCAGCACACAAATTTTTTCAGTGAGGGATCAATAGAGTATGCAAAAAAAAAAAAAAAAATTCTAACATTAATAGGAAGTATATTGGTGAATGCTATTTCCTCACACATGACTCCACCACTCAGGTACTGCTCTCCCTCTCAAGCGTATACGCTAGTTGAGCTAATTTGACAAGCTATCTAAAGAGTACTCATTCATACATTCATCTTCTGAGCCGTACATCCCTAACAAGGTTGTGTGGAATCCGAAGACTATCCCAGCCGAGACAAGGCAAGAGGCAGAGTACACCCTGAACAGGTCGCCAGTCTGCCGCAGGGCCACACACAGACAATCATCCACACACACTTATTCCTAGGAAAAAATTATAGTGGCCAATCAACCTAAAATATAAGTGGGAGGAAACAGGAGTACGCGGAAAAACCCACACATACACAGGGAGAACATGCAAACTGCACACAGAAAGGCCAGAGTTCCAAACATCGTTCCCACCTCGACCCTCTTGATGTAAATCCACCGTGCTCCCCCAAAGAGTTCAATGTTTGTTTATGTGTGCCACAAGATTAGAATTGTTACCCCTTTAAGCAAAAAAAAAAAAAAATGTGCATGAAGTACGCTGGTCCCTCGTTCCCGTCTCAATACTCAATTTTTTTCTATTTTATTTTGCTTTGTGTTAACATACCACCTCTACAGCGTAGATGTGTTGCTATATTAACCGTGTGCCATCTCGTCTTTTTCAAGCATTGAGGTACACTTTAGGGTTTGTCTTTTGGGGTATTTTAGCTTGGAAGTGTTGTCCAATCTAAATAACACCTGAGGGCGACTGCTTATCTCCTAACATATGCTTGAAATCAACTCAAGTCAAACTTCGCTGAAGAAACCATTTGTTTCACACCGTTTAATGCGCCTGCCAGGCAAATGCCAACTTTTCCGCAGGTATCTGAGTTTGACAACGTAATAAACCTGCAAACAACATTGCTTTGACCTCCTTCTGAGAGGAAATCTTATGAACAGCTTGTGGTACAAAGACCTGACTGTGACTGGCAAAAAGGCACTAAATGGAGCAAGTCTTTCTTTTTATATCAGGAACTAGTTGTAAATCAGAGCCAAGAGATTTATCAAAAGAAAATGTTGCTTCTTATCTGTGTTTCATCCAGTAAATGGGTTGTGGAAACTCTTGACATTCCCTCTAGTCTTGTAGCAGCGACAAAAAGATGTGAAAGGGCATTAGTTTTAATGGTTTTAAGTGGTTGGAGCAGCAATGGTGTGGGAAAAAGAATGAACCCTTATTCATACGGAGGAAGCATTACCCCTATAGCTCGGAAATTCTGGGATCACGGCAGACTTCAGTGTCTTTAGTGGCTAATTCAATGGCATATAGGAACGGGACAGATCAAGCCATATCTCCCTCCAAAAAATCCTTAAAATGAAATCTTCTTCTTTTTTCGGCATTTCCGTTAAGGGGGCGTCCATCTAACCCTATCTCCTGCATCCTCTTTGGTCACTCCAACTATCTTCATGTCTTCCTTCACTATATCCATGAACCTCCTCTTTGGTCTTCCTCTAGTCCTCTTTCCGGGTGGTTCCAAATCCAGCATCCTTCTGCCGATGTACTCTCTCTCTCCTCTCTGCACATGTCCAAACCATCTCAGTCTGGCCTCTCTGACTTTAACTCCAGAACCTCTAACATGTGCTGTTCCTCTGAGATACTCATTTCTGATCCTGTCCATCCTGGTCATACCCAGAGAGATCCTCAGCATCTTCATCTCTGCTACCTCCATCTCTGTTTCCCGTCTTTCCTTCAGTGCCACTGTCTTTAGACCAAACAGCATGGCCGCTCTCACCACGGTTTTGTACACTTTTCCTTTCATTTTAGCTGAAACTCTTCTATCACACATCACATCTGATACTTTTCTCCATCCATTCAAGCCTGCTTGAACATGCTTCTTCACCTCTTTTCCACACTCAAAACCCTCAAAATGAAATATGTTTCAAATCTATTTAAACAATTTGGAGGTTTAAATTTCCACAGAGCCATAACGGTACTGTCTCTGTATTGCTTTTAATTGCTATAGTTATGACAAATGCCATCTTCTGGTTACTTTCTGGTTAAGTTCTAACAAGAACCTGAAAATATGATGACACTATTCCTGTGCCCAGGACTCTGCACTGGCTTCCTGTGGTTCAGAGAATAGACTTTAAAGCTGCTCTGGTTGTGTTTAAGAACTAAATGTTAGTGTCTTATGAACCATCAAGAACTCTGAGGCCCTTGGGACCGGCCTCCTGCTGGTGTCTAGAGTCAGGACTAAACATGGAGAATAAACTCCATGAATAAATAAAATAAATAGGGGGGAGACGTTGGCTCAGTGGTTAGAGCAATCGCCAGCGGACATGAAGTTCGCGGGTTCGCATCTCACTGAGTGCACGTCTAGGGTCCTTGGAGAAGACACCCAACCTCCCGTTTCTCCAACCATTGGCGCCGTTGTGGGCAGCCTGCTGCAGTGTAGGAGTGCAGCACACAAATTTCCCCAGTGAGGGATGAATAGTGTGAGTCAAAATTTAAAAAAAAAAACTTCTTGAGGTAGAGAGGCAGGCCGACACTTGATTGAAGAATAATCACTCTTAATCTTTTCATTTTTTTTTTCTATGTTCGGTGATTTTAATGCATTTTTTTGTCTCGTAAAACACGTTGAATTTCCTTTAGTATAAATTGTACGACGAATGAACTTGTCTTTCCTTGTCTAAACATACTAAACAATGGGTAAAATAGAAAATTAAAAAATAATTCAAAAACTACTGTAAAAATTAAAAAACAATAGAAAACAGTAAAAATGATCAAATGAAGCATTATCTATAGTTGAAAGGAGGACATTTCTGATTTAATAAACAAGGTTAAGATTCTTTTAAATGATTGTTTTAACCAGAATAAGTAAGAAAAAATAACCTCAAATGTAAAAATATCTGTTTTTGAATGATGGACTAACTTGAAAAGTCTCAAGCTTAATCTTGACATTTTTACTTTATTCTTGACATTTGCATTTTGTTTATCAGATTTCCTAGCACGTTAAAAAGTTTAGATTTAATTGTACCATGTACAAGAAAAGTAGAGGCTTTAGAAAATTAAAAGTGTAAAAACTATTTTGCAAATTTCCTTAAATTGAAAATACTTAATTTATTCTTATACTTATTTTAAAGAGATTATAAAGTATCTAAATTTTAATATTAACCTTTAATTGACATTTTATAAATGCAAAAAAAGGTAATTTGTATCTGAAAGCACTTCAAAGAGTGCTGAGTGGAATGGACTTAGAACAGCCGCTTGGTGGAACAGAACTGGAACAGCCTTTTTTAAAATAATTTTTAACATTATGTTTTTATTGAAAAAAAAAAGTTGTAACTTTTAAAATTCTGCGCTTTTTAAAATTGATTTTTGAATTATTTAGCGGTAGTATCTTTTAAAATAATTTATTTTTATGAAAAAAAAATGGTCGGGTTCATCCGGGAACCCTGCTAACCATGACGTCATTAGTAGCGCCACTGCATCAAAAGCGTTGAGAAAATTATAAAGTCGTCTAAAAAATTGTAAAATGTGAAATAATAACCCTGAAATCACTAAAAAATAATTTTACAAGAAAAATAATAATAATAAAAAAAAAAAAATTTAAAGACAGAAAGAAAAAAAATGACGTAGACAGTTAACCCGGAAGTGCTCAACGGATCATTTTAAATGAAAACAAGTGTGTTTTTTTTTCTAACTGACTGCAGTCTGAAACGCGTCTTGATAAAACAGAACTGAGCTAAAGCTAAATAGCTGTTTTAAAAAATGGCTTCTCGTGTTGAAGATAACGAGAGTGAGGTTCAAAAACCTGCGCTCGGTAACTCCATGGCGGCCACGCTACTAGCTCACATGCCGCAGGCAGACATCGACTCCTCCGGGGTTTTTAAATACGTCCTGGTCCGGGTTCACAGCACCCAACCGGGAGATGATTCAAACCTCGATATTGTACGTGGATATAAATGGGCTGAGTACCACGCTGATATCTACGAGAAGGTTTCTGAGGATCTAGAGAAGTGCGGTGTGTTGGATTGTGAGTGTCTCGGAGGAGGAAGAATCAAACACGATCCCGTCAGTAAAAAGATCCACGTGTATGGTTACTCGATGGGATTTGGGAGAGCTAACCACTCAGTGGCATGTGAGAAATTAAAGGATCGTTATCCAGACTATGAGGTGACCTGGGACAATGAGGGGTACTAAAATAAAAAAACAACCTCCACTGGATTCTATTGATTCATCCTGCATCGTTTCACTGACAGATCTAGGAGTGCAAGACAAGGATTTTACTCCCTAAAAAAAAATTTGCTGAAAAAAACACTTTTTCTTTATTTTTTTTTCTTCAGTCAATTAAAAAAAATCTACAGTAATTAAAAAAAAAACAAAAAAAAAACTGTCAAATATCATAAAACTTAATTTCTCATTTTGTTTGTTCATTTTCTATGATTTATTAATTCAAATAAAAGTAAAACCTGCATCTGGTTGTGTTGATTTTGTAATTTATTTAAAGTTCAGTTCTGTCATCTTCTGCTTGTTCCGGGGTCGGGTCGCGGGGGCAACAGCTTCAAACGGGAAGTCCAGGTTTCTCTCAACCCGGCTGCATCCTCCAGCTCACCCGGAAGGATCCCGAGATACTGCCCGGCCAGCTGTGTGACATACTCTCTCCAGCGGGTCCGAGGTCTGCCTCTTGGTCTCCTCCCGGTGGAACGTGCCTGAAACACCTGACCATTGAGGCGCTCGTGAAGTATCCTAACCAGATGCCCGAACCACCCCATCTGACTTCTCTCGACCTGGAGAAGGAGCGGCTCAACAACGAGCACCTCCCAGATGGCAGAACTCCTCATCCAATCTCTGAGTGAGAGCCCAGCCACCATGCGAAGGTAGAAAATTTTGGCCGCTTGTATCCGTGATCTCATTCTTTCGGTCACCACCCACAGCTGGTGACCATAGATGAGGATGGGAACGTAGAATGACTTGTATTTGTTAATTTGTTATGAGGATTATAAAGACATATCTTCCCTTTATTTGTTCAAATTTATTTTTAGTCTTTGTTTTTTTTTTTATTCACAAGATGCAATTGTGGACTATCTGTAAGCCTCAGTTACCATGGTAACATAAGTGATTACATTACTTAGTTGTTGTTCAAAAAATGTACATTTTCATAATCTGAGAGGACAAAACTTTTCTTTAAAAATGTTTCGGTCGCTAGTTTACATTACTATTTTCATTTTTTTTTTTTAAAAATCCAAATTTATGAAATAAAACAAAATAATATTCACTTTTGTTTTATATCCTAATAATATTTTGATTAACAATTGATTCTAACATTTGCTTTGAGCTTCTGTTGCCATGATTACCAACAACATGTAGCCTTGCATAATAAAATATGATGTTATGGTTATTTAACCGGAACATCTTTCAGAGGAGCACTGTATCCCGATTTATAAGTCCATCTACGTTCGCACCCTCACCTATAGTCACCAGCTGTGGGTGGTGACCGAAAGAATGAGATCGCAGATACAAGCGGCTGAAATGAGCTTCTTCTGCAGGGTGGCTGGGCTCTCACTCAGAGATCGAGTGAGGAGATCTGCCATCTGGGAGGAGCTCGGTGTCAAGCCGCTCCTCCTCCAGGTCGAGAAGAGCCAGATTGGGTGGTTCGGGCATCTGGTCAGGATGCCCTCCAAGCGCCTCGCTGGTGAGGTGTTTCGGGCACGTCTGAACCGGTGGGAGACCAAGAGGCAGACCCCGGACCGGCTGGAGAGACTATGTCTCACGGCTTGCCGGGGAATGACTCTGGATCCTTCCAAGTGAGCTGGAGGATGCAGCCGGGGTGTTAGGGTGTTGCCCCTGTGACCCGGCCTCGGATGAGCGGAAGACGACGGAACGGGACGAAACATTGTCTGAAAATAATAGACACTGTGCCGCATATCAGTATTAATATTACGTATTCGATTGTCCTTTGCTATTCATCTCTTAACTTACACGTATCTACAATCAGATTTGAGTGCACACTCTCCATCTCCGCACCGCCCTAAATCCATATGAAAGAAAACAGATTTCAATGTCTGTCAGATTTTTTTTTGTCCCTCTTCATTATGAAAAAAGGACTGCTGAAAAACACTGCATGCAGAACTGAATTAAACTCTAGATGAAAGTGACCTGGATCATGTAATAACCTGATTTGCTTTATTCTGACTAACATTAAAATAGGTCACAGATGGAAAAAATTATTTAGATGTAGAGTTTAAATGAAACTTGTCAAACTGCAGGTTGTGGTCTGTGTTTAAGCGTGTGTAGGGTTGGTAGAGCTTTGATGCGGGCTTTGCTCAGGAAGAAAAGCCTGAGAACACTGTTCTCTCTGTGTGGAGTTTGCATGTTCTCCCTGTGTATGCATGGGTTTTCTCCAGGTACTCTGGTTTCTTCCCCTTTTCCTAAACCAGGGGTTGTCAGGAGAAGTAGTCTGTTCCCCCTCTGTGTCCTGTATCCCTTCTCTCTCTTGTCTGCGTGTGCAACTAGTCACACCTGAAACTCATCTGCTGAAGCATAAATGGATCAGTTTTTGACACACTCTTTGCCAGATCGTTTGTTTATCATGCTTGACCTGTTATCCAGTTTTTGGCTCCAGCTCTTACATCAGAACCTGCCTAATTAATCTGTTTTTGTCTTCTTTATTTGGACTTTTTATCAATCTAATAAATCTGCTTGTGATTTTTTTCATTTGAGCCAAGAGTATATTTTTGGCCTCAGCTCCACGTCATGACAGGGTGACCAAATCTGGTCCATGAGGCCTGTTGTCCTGAAGGTTTTCCATATGTTCTTGCATCTACACACCTAATCCAGTTAATTGAGTCATTGTGCCCAATTTTATTGGCCGTTGATTTTACTTTCTGTGCCTCAGCTGTATTAAACCAGGAACACAATGAAAACCTTCAGGACACTGGCCCTCGAGGACCGACTTTGGACACCCCTGTCCTAAACCATGCATATTAGGTTGCATGGTGTCAAGGTCATGACAAATTGCCCCAAGGAATGAGTGTGTGTTGGTTGTGTGTGGCGCCACAACAGACTGGTGACCTATTCAGAGTGTACCTTGCCTCTCATCTGAAATCAGCCGGGATAGTCTCCAGCATCCCTGCAGCCTTTTTAGGGCTACGCGGTTCAGAAGACGAAATATAGTCTTAGATACATGTTCTGTTTCTCCTTGTGGAGAAGATCCCTCCTTCATGTGGATCTCCATAAGGTTTCTGAATTTTGTTCGAATTGCAGAAAATTAAATTTTCTGATTTTTTCTCATCAATAAAGAGGGTCTGAGTTTGTTTAGTTAGTTTTAAGTGTCTCTGAGAAGTCATGTAGCCTGATACGTGATAAGTGAATCTTTTAGACCCCACACTATTTTGTTCATTTATCTTTAACTAAATAAAATCTATCGGTATGAGTAATTCAACCCCGTGTACAATATTTAGCTATCCACGAGGCAGGTTGCACCTCTGTGTACTAGAACAAAAACTAATATGCAACCACGTTTGTAAGAACACATCTGATTATGTAGGTCATAGAGCTCAAACAATAGAGGTGTGTTTGAGTGGAAGTGACATACACCGTGAAAGCATTGGGTTGTCATAAAAGGCTCAGAGAAGCAGCACATATTGTTATTCACAGCAGAGCAGGTCTGTGTCTAACTTATATTTCATGATGGACCAAAGTAGGACTGCAGAAAGATCTTCCATTGCTCAAAATTTCCTTCGATTAAGTTTTTGCATGTAGCTATACTGAGTGGTTCTGGGCAGGTCACACCCTGGACATGTCACTAGTATGTCATTCATAACCACATGCAGTCCACAACTCTCTCCTTCTTCTTTCGGCATTTCGGCAAGTCAGTTTCTTCCATCCAACCCTATCTCCTGCATCTTCTTCAGTCACGCCAACTATCTTCATGTCTTCCTTCACTGTATCCATGAACCTCCTCTTTGGTCTTCCTCTAGTCCTCTTTCCTGGTGATTCTAAACCCAGCATCCTTCTTCTGATGTACTCTCTCTCCTCTGCACATGTCCGAACCATCTCAGTCTGGCCTCTCTGACTTTATCTCCAAAACCTCTAACATGTGCTGTTCCTCTTTCCTCCGCTACCTCCATCTCTGCTTCCTGTCTTTTCCTCAGTACCACTGTCTCTAGACCAAACAGCATGGCCGGTCTCACCACGGTTTTGTACTCTTTCTCTTTCATTTCAGCTGAAACTCTTCTGTCACACATCACACCTGATACTTTTCTCCACTTGTTCCAGCCTGCCTGCACATGCTTCTTCACCTCTTTTCCACACTCTCCATTGCTCTGGACTTTTGAAACCTAAGTACTTAAAATCTTCTACCTTCTTTATCTGTTCTCCCTTTAACCTCAAACGGGAAGTCCAGGTTTGAGGTTACAACCCCTAAAACTTGGATATTTTAAGTCATCAATAATTTAATAGACACGGATTTCAAAATAAATATGAGCGTCCATTGTGTTGAGTCTATCTAACAAAAACAATCACCAAAAAATACTGTCATTTTAAAGGACTAGTCAGTTTTAGTTACCTATCTGATATCTTAAAAGAGAATTGAGACACATGTTAAAGAAGTGTGTGTGTGTCACGGAGCTTCTGTGCAACATAAAATTCATCAGAACACACCCTATTTCTTTCAGATACCAGATGATACAGCTGGATTTCTCTTTTACCCTACGAGCTAGGATTGCATCAAACCTCTTCTAACAGACTGCACAGCAGACTAATGAGTCTCTCTCTGTCAGTGTTCGTGCACCAGCAGTGCTGCCTTAACACACACACACACACATCTCAGCAGCTTCACACAGCTTTTTACTGGCATTTTAAAGCAGTTAAGGTAAATGTCATTGTGGAGAGATTGTTTTCACACATGGTTTATCGGAACACTTTGGGAAGATGTTTTTTTTTCGTTTGATGTGTCATTTACACACCTCGGAATTCACACCAAAGCATCTGTAATAAGACAAATGGCCGCCTGCGTTCCAGAAAATATTGTTGCCTCAGAAATTGAGCTAATGCTAAAACACTGACTAGCATTAAACATCAAACAGCGTCTTTGTTATATAAAAATACATCCCTAAAACTTTATTCCTGTGATGTTATTTCTGGAAGTCAATGGAAATCTTTTTTACTTTACAGTATTTTACATTTTTATTTTTAATATTTTATTTTACAGTATTTTTTAGTATTTTATACAGTATTTTACACTTTTCCAGTGTAAAATCACTGGAAAAGTGAGGTTACAGGGAGAAGAGATGAAGAAGAATGAAGATTCTAAGTATTTAGGATCAACAGTCCAGAGCAATGGAGAGTGTGGAAAAGAGGTGAAGAAGCATGTGCAGGCAGGCTGGAATGGGTGGAGAAAATTATCAGGTGTGATGTGCGACGGAAGAGTTTCAGCTAAAATGAAAGGGAAAATGTACAAAACCGTGGTGAGACCGGACATGCTGATTGGTCTAGAAACAGTAGCGCCGAAGAAAAGACAGGAAGCAGAGATGGAGGTAGCAGAGATGAAGATGCTGAGGATCTCTCTGGGAGTGACCAGGATGGACAGGATCAGAGGAACAGCACATGTTAGAGGTTTTAGAGATGAAGTCAGAGAGGCCAGACTGAGATGGTTTGGTCATGTACAGAGAAGAGAGAGAGAGTACATCGGAAGAAGGATGCTGGATTTGGATCCACCAGGAACGAGGACTAGAGGAAGACCAAAGCAGAAATTCATGGACGCGGTGAAGGAAGACATGAAGATAGTTGGTGTGACCAAAGAGGATACAGCAGATGGGGTTAGATGGAAGAAACTGACTTGCTGTGGCGACCCCTGAAGGGAAATGCCGAAAGAAGAAGAAGAAGAAACACAAATCTTCATGGGAATTTTTTATATTAAACCGAAACTATCAAAGTACATCTGCAATCAAGCAGCATTAAATGCATCATTTCATGCATGCATACCAGTGATTGTTAAACATCAGACACCAGGGGACAATTTAGACATTGTGCCTTTCTTAGATTTTATACCCTTCGGTCATCTTCGAGAAAAAAAAAAAAAATCAAAACAGAAACTTCCTTTATGTGTTTTCCATTTTTTTCCTAACTTTTTTCTTGGAAATCCCATTTTTCAACTTTTGCCCTCTAAAAACAAGTTAAAGTGCATTTTGGTCAATAAAACGAAACATGCATTCATAAAGTAAAGATAGCTACTGAGTTGTTTTTGTTTTTTTTATTTTAATATACTTAATTCATGCCTCAACGGGAAAATTGTTGTGCTGCATTACACCGCAGCAGGCTGCCACCTATGACGCGCCAATGGTGGGAGAAACGGGGGGTTCGGTGTCTTCTCCAAGGACCCTAGACGTCAACTCAGCTGAATGCAAACCCGCGAACATCCAGTTAATTTCCAATTTTCGATCAGGGTTTGATCACAATCCGTCACAAATCTCAGAAATGATTTAATATTTTCTATTTTCATCAAAAACTATTTTGATCCATTTAACATTTGATTTAATATTAGTTTAAATCAATCCATCAACTTTTTAAAGGCTAACAGATCTTTTTTCTAGAGGGTCATTTTTCTCTCTCTTTGAAGAGAGTTTTTATTTAAATATACAACTATATTTTGTTTCGTCTTCTGAACTGCTTGTTCTTAAGGAGGTTGCAGTTGTGCCGGAGCATATCTCGGCTGATTTAAGGCGAGCGGCGGGGCACACCAGAATAGGTCGCCAGTCTGTCGCAGGGCCAAAGACACACATTCATTCCTAGGGAAAAATTTTAACAAATCTAGCATGCATGCTTTTGGAGGGTAGGAGGAAACCAGAGTAACTAAAGAAAATCCACACATACACAGAGAGAACATGCAAACTCCACACAGAAAGGACAGTGTTTTAAAGCCTTGCCCCCATTAGGGACCTGAACCCCGACCTTCTTGCTGTGAGGCCACTGTGCTAACCACTGCACCAACGTGCCCTCCCAAAACAATGTTTAAAATATTTTTTAATAAAAACCAAAAAATAAGATCGCGGATACAAGCGGCTGAAATGAGCTTCCTCTGCAGGGCGGCTGGGCGGCTGCAAAATTAATAGGGGTAAATCACCACTGTGTGTGGATGCAATTAGTTATCTTTATACATGACAAACTGGTGACTTGTCAAGGGTGTACCCTGCCTCTATGCAAGAGAAAATGTGAGAATTTGCAATCACGAAGCATTTCAAAATATTCAAAAAGTAACATCAAAGAAAAATTGTGTAATAAAATCAATGAATAGAATTATTAGTGATGTTTGCATCTCCAAATCTGCGTTCCCTGAAGTTTTTATTTCACATACTGCTCCTCAGTTCATAACACATGTGCTCTGCAGCCCATCTCTTGTCTCATTACGACACAATTAAAGAGCAATTAGAATTTATTGAGGGTGAATTAGCTGACATGTAGAACCGAGCTGATATAATGGGAGGATGAAGACACCACTGAGCGACATGTGGGAGGAGAAGTGAGGAATAAACAAAGGAAAGGAGATGTTCACTCTCAAAGTACAGTGTGAACCTGAAAGAGGGAAACAGAAGACATAATAGAACAAATGTTGATAGTTATAGGGACAAATTATATCTCACGTAATCACAATTAGTATGAAACGTACTCAACCAGTTCACCCTATTCTTTTTTTTGTTTTAAAAAAGTCACAAAAAGTGCAAATCACGACTATATTAGTTTTTTTCTAAATCACTTATCCTTAATAGAGTTGCAGGGGGTGCCGGAGCCTATCTCGACTGATTACAGGCAAGAGGCGGGATACACCCAAACAGGTCGCCAGTCTGTTGCAGGGCCACACTCACACTCATTCCTAGGGGCAGTTTAGTGGTCAATCAACCTAACACAGGTGTTTTGGAGGCAACTGGAGTACCTGGACAAAACCCACGTATACAAAGGGAGAACATGCAAACTCCACACAGAAAGGCCAGTGTTTCAAACCTTTTCCAACCTGGGACTCAAACCCTGACCGTCTTGCTGTGAGACCACAATGCTTACCACTGCATCACCATTCAGACCATTAAAAATGAAAACATTTTTTTTTCTCAAGTGTGCCGTTCCGTCATCTTCCGCTTGTTCCGAGGTCGGGTCTCGGGGGCAACAGCCTCAAGCAGGCAGCCCAGGCCTCTCTCTCCCCGGCTGCATCTTCTAGCTCACCTGGAAGGATCCCAAGTCGTTCCCCGGCCAGCTGTGAGACATCGTCTCTCCAGCGGGTCCGGGGTCTGCCCCTTGGTCTCCTCCCGGTGGGACGTGCCCAAAACACCTCGCCCGCGAGGTGCTTGGGGGGCATCCTAATCAGATGCCCGAACCACCCCATCTGACTCCTCTCGACCTGGAGCAGGAGCGGCTCGACACCGAGCTCCTCCCGGATGGCAGAGCTCCTCACCCGATCTCTGAGTGAGAGCCCAACCACCCTGCGGAGGAAGCTCATTTCGGCCGCTTGTAACCGCGATCTCATTCCCATCCCGGCTGCTTCACACTCGGCAGCAAATCGATCCAGCGAGAGATCAAGTGTTGATTTCTATATTTTATTAATTCTTAATTGTTTAATTCTGTATAATTTGATGATATTTCTTTTATATTAAGGCACTAACATGTTATCATAGTTCCCTCACCCACCACTAGAGGGAACCGGGGGCCTTTCCTCATTGGCCTGATTTTAGACACCTGAAGGTCTTTGAGCAGCTGTCTTTAAAAAGGCAGCCTGTCTTTCCTTCAGGCGTCGGGTGATTACCTTCCATCCCAGACAGGTCTTCCTGGCTGCCTGACCATGTGAAACATTTAGAACAAAAACATAAAGACATTCCACTGACTGATGGGTTTTTTTTTTGTTACATTACTGGACACCTTCATTAAATAAACCATTTTTCTTGTCCTGCAATTCCTTCCACATGCATTCCATATCATGACACATGTATGTTTCTGATTTGTGAGCAACCATATACTTATATAGTTGCTCACAAATATACTTATACTATGTACATCTACTGAATATATGCATACATACAAGCGCTGCACAGTGGCTAGCGCAGTGGCTTAGCGCAGTGGCCGGGGTTCGAGTTGGGGATTCGAGTCCCAATTGGAACGACGCTTGAAACACTGGGCCTGGTTTCCTCCCACTATCCCAAAACATGGTTGTTAGGTTGATTGGCCACTTTGAAATTTCCCTAGGAATGAGTGTATGTGTGGATGGTGGTGACCTGTTCAGGGTGTATCCTGCCTTTCACCCTAAATTTGCCGGGATAGGCTCCTGCACCCCTGCAGCCCCATTTGGAATAAGCGTTTAGTACTTACATGGATAAATGAGTATATAAATGTGCATGATTTGATTGTTGCATCATTCATTTTCTCAGTTTCATTCACTTTCTTCGTCTGAATCCATTCCTTCTTTTCTTGAACTCCTCCATCTTTATTGATCTTCATCTATTTTTATCTGATTTCATCCTCTTCTTTCTGTTTTATTAATACTTCTGTTTGTTCTCTGCCGCCCTCTTTCCGTTTCCATTTCTTTTCCCACCTCATTTCGGAGGTTTTGACCTGAAGTCCAGATGAGGATCCTCCTCCCTAACGTTCCTATTCCTCTCCTGACTCTAAACTCTGAGGGAGATTCGTTAGAATAAATAGATTTTGTTGAATTATTTATGGAAGCATTTTAAAAAAAGGAAAGTAAATCGAGCGCACATGAGCATGCACAACAAGCACATGCTGCAGAAAACACCCATGCATGGATCAATAATAAATCACACAGCAGTAAGAAGGAGGAAGAGATGGAGAGGGAGGCGTTTTGGTGCACCGAATGTAAAACATGAGCACCAATTCAAGCAATCACAAAGACGTTTACGTTATGTGCAGTAAAATTTATTACTTATGATTTATAACACCTTGAGTATTTTGCAGAGTCTTTCAAAATAATTTTTTTTTATATATTTACTCACTCTATTCATCCCTCACCGGGGAAATTTGTGTGCTGCACTTCTACACCGCAGCAGGCTGCCACGACAGCACCAATGTTGGGAGAAACGGGGGGTTAGGTGTCTTCTCCAAGGACCCTAGACGTGCACATACTAGGAATTAAACCTGCGAAATTCCGGTTAACTTCCAGTCTGTGGGCGAACGTTCTATCACTAATCCCCCGTCTCCCCCATAATAGTAATATATTTAAAATTGTGAGTCTAATTCATTTTTTAGAGGATTTTTTAGAGTCAGGTGTGTCTCGAAAAATCAACTTTTTGGATGTTTTGATCATGTTTGTGTCAGAATGTGAAGCTAAGGCCAAAAATATACCCATGACACAACAGACAAGCTCAGATGAAGAAATCACAAGCAGGTTTATTAGATTGATAAAAAAACGTCCAAATAAAGAAAAAAACAGATTAATTATAGGCAGGTTCTGATGTAGGAGCTGGAGCCAAAGACTGGATTACAGGTCAAGCATGATAAACAAACGATCTGGCAAAGAGTGTGTCAAAAACTGATCCATTTATGCTGCAGCAGATGAGTAGATGAGTT
Source organism: Neostethus bicornis (assembly GCA_902685375.1). Classification (NCBI taxonomy): domain Eukaryota; kingdom Metazoa; phylum Chordata; class Actinopteri; order Atheriniformes; family Phallostethidae; genus Neostethus; species Neostethus bicornis. The sequence goes on from LR738556.1 coordinate 5,206,723, forward strand.
TCAGGTGTGACTTGTTGCACACACAGACAAGACGAAGGGGGAAACAGACCACTCTCCTGACAGTTTGAACATTAGTTCCACATCAGAAACATCCATAAAGTGGTTTTCTATTTCATTCATGCATTTTTGTGTCATTTGTGAGAATTTCTAGTCAGTCAGTCACGTTCTTAACCTTCTATCCCTTGTGGGAATAAGGGGGTTGCCAGAACCCATCCTGGATGATTCAAGGCAAGGGTCAGGGTACATACAAATCCAACCATACCCACACACTCATTCCTGGGGGCAATTCGGCACCGGCCAATCAAACACGCATGTTTTTGGAGGGTGGTAGGAAACCCATGTAGATACGGGGAGAACATGCAAACTCCACACAGAAAGGCAAATGTTCCAAGCCTCATCCCCACTCTGGACTTGAACCCACGGCCCTCTTGCTTTGAGGCCACTGTGCTACCCACTGCACCACCGTGCCGCCTGAGATTTTCTATTTATTCAGTGTTCCAACACTATTTGGATGTCTGGTTGTTTTTGACCACATTTTTTTCCCCATAAAACTATAAGTGGCATTATTGCAAAAATGATGCATTTTACACTCTATTTGCAAATTCAAACAAGATTTACACTGGGTCGTGCACATGCCCAGTTGGTGGGAACAAGCATAAAATGAGCACTGGGAAATTTGCAGCCGGATTTATAAGATTTTATACCTTTTTTTTTTAACAAAAGTCACATTTCTGAGCCAAAAACAGATGCCATTTTTACCAACATGCCATCAGATAAGAATAATTCCTCCACTAAAGCACTATACCAGCTCTAAAAATCAGGAATTTTTGCTTCTCATCGTGTAAATGTTGGTCTAATTGTGTTTATGTTCACAATTCTCCACAGGAAGGCTGTACGAGAAGGAGACAGCTGTTTGCATTCATGAAGCCCACTTAGAGAAATTCTGAATGAGACTTTTATCTCGGCCGTGATGTGAAGGAGAGTGAGTGATTGCAGATTGATCCGTCATCACTCAGGAAAGTCCTCCACACACACTACCGCACTGAGAAGGTTCTTCACCGCTGGTTTTTATTGCTCTGTATAAAAGCTCTTCTAGTGACATAAACCATGTGGATTCACTTCTCGTTTTGTGTCTATCCGTCCTCTTTACTTCTCTGTGCTCTTTTTGAGACATTTTAAAACCTCTCGTCTAAATTCATTTCGTCGTTCTTCGTGTTTAAAGCTTTGTCACCTTGAATCGCTCCATCTTTCTTTTTCTGATCAGTAACTTTGCTGATGAGCATTTGTTCTTATCTTAGTTTTCTGCAGTATGGTAATCAAACTAATGACCCTCTGGGATCTGCTGTGTATCCACTGCGCTCCATTCAGCACACTGTTCCGGATACAAACACACATATGGGAACACACACATTAGAGGGTTGCTGAGAAAACTGGCTTGAAGGCACAGAGGGAGCATATGGTTTCTTTACTGTTTAAATCCCTCCTCCATAAGAGCCGAGAAGTCGTATAGATTATACACCTGCATGGTTTGGATTCAGAGAAACAAGGTGGACTACTAGCTGGATGGGGACGAGGTGGATTATTTTATTTTAATCCCTGTATCAATCCCTCATTGGGATATTCCTGTGCTGCATTGCACCGCAGCAGGCAGCCATGATGGTGCCAATGGTGAGAGAAACTGGGGAATAGGTGTCTTCTCCAGGGTCACGTAGACATGAGCTCAGCAGGATTTGAAACGGCAACTCTTTGGTCCAAAGATGCCAATTTTACGACTGAGCTCTGCCTCAGTGGGTTTGGGCTAGTACAAGGGTGGGCAAACGTTTTGATTCGCGAGCCACATTCACATCTAACATTAGACCATGGGCCTGAACAGGAGCAGAGGGGTAACATGCTTTGGTAACCGCTAGATTAGACCGTTAGAATGGTGCGCTAGATTTTAAACAGGCACCAAATGTTACATCAAGAGCGTTAAATTTCAAATCTAGCGGCGCTTGGTCTGAAATCTAGTGCAATAGTGGGCGTTAGGTTTGAAATCTAAGCGCTTGATGTAACATTTTGCTTATTTTAACATCAAACATGTTTGTTTACGTGCGTGTGTTGGCCCTGATGGCTTTCCATAGCTGTGCACACTATTTATTTTGACAGCGTGTGCATCACGAAGACACACACATTTTAATGGGAGCAGTGTTGTTGTTTTCTCAACAAAGCCAATATCTCTGGAGTGCGCCATCTAGTGAGGAAACATCAGAATTGTAAGGGAATAAAAAATTAGCAAGGTTTATTTGTCTAATTTTTTCAAGTTTTTCGGGCCGGATTAAAACGTTTAACGGGCCACATGTGGCCCGCGTGCCGTAGTTTGCCGATGCCTGGGTTAGTAGATGATGAACAGATGAACAGAGGATGAATGAATTGATCAATGAATAGATGGATAAATGACTCTGATGTACGAATGGATGGATTCATAGAGAAATGATGGTTAGATATGGTTGGATTGATAGATGGATGGATGGATGGATGGATGAATGGATGGATGAATGGATGGACAGACCAACAGATGAATGGTAGAATAAAATAGTTTTGATGTTTCTGGAAACAATTAAAAAATATCTCCCCCTTTGTTTCTTCCAAAAAAAATTTTTTTTTCCGTTCCATCATCTTCCGCGTGTTCCGGGGCCAGGTCGCGGGGGCAACAGCCTCAAACAGGGAGCCCAGGCTTCTCTCACCCCGGATGCATCCTCCAGCTCACCTGGAAGGATGCCAAGTCATTCCCTGGTTAGCTGTGAGACATAGTCTCTCCAGCAGGTCCGGGATCTGCCCTTTGGTATCCTCCAGGTGGGACGTGCCCAAAACACCTCACCCGCGAGGCGCTCGGAGGGGTTTCTGACCAGATGCCCAAACCACCCCATCTGGCTCCTTTCGACCTGGAGGAGGAGCGGCTCGACAACGAGCTCCTCCCGGATGGCAGAGCTCCTCACCCGATCGCTGAGTGAGAGCTCAGGCACCCTGCGGAGGAAGCTCATTTCGGCCGCTTGTATCTGCGATCTCATTCTTACTCAAAGATAAAAATTCGAAGTTCATTCGAACTCACCCCCAAACTCCTCACCTCCAAAATCCACTCTCACACACAGCAGGAAATGCGCACACACACACTCTGACCAAAACATTCCCTCAGAGGATGATGGTTGCGGATCTCCATGAGATTGTGTGGAACCTTTCTCTTTCACTTTTGGTGGTGTGTGTTGGTTGTGTGTCTCCACTCACCGTCTGCTTGATGTCCGGGATGCCAATGCGAAACACCATCATAGCAATGTGGGCATCTTCAGACGACACTGAGGTCACTGTTCGTCTCCTCTGCTGCTGCTGGATCTGATTGGCCGTTTGATGTGTGGATCCAGGATTGGATGAATACGGGTTGGAAGTGTGTCCGGGTTTCCCTGCCCGGTTCTGACCACCTCCGCTTGGTCGTCCAGATGTTTTCCCTGACTGCCTATGTGCTTCACCTCTTCCCATACGAGATACACCTCCTCGTCTGACCTCTTCCACTAACTCCTCTTCATCTTCTTCCTCTCCATCCAGCTCCCCATTCTCTCTATCTTCATCACGCTCATCTTCCATTTCTTCCTCCTCTTCTTCTTCCTCCTCCTCTTCATCCTCTGGCCCAGGATAGAGATGTCTGCTGTTACTGAGCATTCTTTGACGTTCTTCGTCACTGGACAGGGAACTGAATGGCATCGTCATTGCGACATGGAGTGAAGTACCACGGACAACCCCATCATTCCTAACGAGTCACTGCAACAAAGAGAAGAAAGAACACATTGTTACACTTTTTTGGCCACTTTTGGTGCATTTATCACAGTGTTTACATTTGCAGTTCAACTTTCACAGCTTTACTCACGTGCAGACATCATAGAGACCGTTTCTAATGACTTTCATCACATTGCAAAATGCTTTTGTTCATGCTTCAATTGCTTCGTATAATTCACTGCTTTCTAAGATGTTATCGTTTGCTAATGTCTGTGGGTCAAAATGAACGGGACTGCTGAGAAGTCATTCCATAGAAATAATTTTCCTCATTTCAGACCTCGAGTCACCACCTGATAAATTGTTTATTTCTCAAAATATGTTCTGCATTTTACAGTTGGTCGGTTCAAATTGACTGTAGATGTAAATGTGCGTGTGATTTGTTTGTCTCTGTGTAACCTCGTGACAGGCCAGTGACTTGTTTTGTGTGTACCCCCAAATCTCAACCGCTAAATTATCTCGAATTAGGTTCTAGCGCAATTTAAAAATAGAAAAAAAAAAAAAAAAATGTCAGTAGAGTAGTCTGTTCCCCCTCTGTGTCCTGTTTCCTTCTTCTCTCTTGTCCCTGTTTGTCTCTCTCGTGTGTGTGTGTGTGTGTGTGTGTGTGTGTGTGTAGTTGGGCGGACCCAGTGGGGAGCTGCAACAAGTCACACCTGAAACTCATCTACGCATTTGCTGCATTAAATGGATCAGTTTTTGACACACTCTTTGCTAGATCATTTGTTTATCATGCTTGACCTGTTATCCAGTTTTGGCTCCAGCTCTTACGTCAGAACCTGCCTAGTTTATCTGCTTTTGTCTTCTTTATTTGGACTTTTTATCAATCTAATAAATCTGCTTGTGATTTCTTCATCTGAGCCTGTCTTTTGTCTCAAGGGTATATTTTTGGCCTTAGCTCCACATTATGACAAAAAAAGCTGTTTTGTATTATTTTTTTCTGAGAATGTATCTCGAACCACTTTTTCTGAGAATAGGAAAGATCTGTGACTGGAGACCATCTGAGTGTGCATGTTTGGGAAAATGTGTGTTTTCACCACTTTCATAAAAAAGTGACCCAACAGAGGGGAAGAGAGATGTTTTGATCTGGTATTGTTTCCACAGACCCGAACATAGTGTTCAAGACTACCAAATTAAGTTTAGGTTTCTTGTGCACAAACGTCTTGGTTTTTTTTTTTTTTTTTTTTTTTTTTGCATAATGCCATGTCCACACTAGAGTTGTACAAAGTGATGAAAAATGGAAACGTGACTTGTTTCAACAAGACTTTCCTGCATTAGAAACATTTCCAGATTAAACTGTTCAAATGAAAACATGCTCAAATATAAAGACTTGATTTGGCGAAAGGGATTTTTTTTTTAATCTTTATTATTGAGTTTTTCTTTTGTTGCTTCTCTGGTGGTCCCAGGGACATCATGGGCCAAGTGAAAATTGAACCAGGTTCTCCCAGCCAAAAGATGGTAACTCTACCACTAGAACAACAACCCTTAGGTCCAGAATCTTTATTTTTATAAAAATCAATATTTATTTATCCAAACATAAGCCCTGATTGGTTTTTCATTTTCACCTAGCCGCTTTTCTACGAGCGAAACCTTTCCGCGACTGGACAGATTGGACTACGAGCTTCAGTTTTAGCAATAAATAAATAGAAGAAAATATTATGTCTGCACAACCTTTTAAGACCAGTGCACAGTTGCTAGAATGATCTAAAATATTTGATGAAAGTTATTTTAGAAGCTTCTCTTCTTCTTAATGAAACAAAATCAAACAGATTGTGGGATGTTTGAAACCAACACAAAAAAAGATTAGTTTACAAAATCAAACTAATTTGTGGATCTTAAAGGCTTAAAGTAGTGGATTTGTTTGAAAAAAATTGGATTTGGGAGAAACCAGCAATGTGATGAGAAGTTGTTGCTTATATTGGTGTAAGTTTTGGAGAAAAAATAGTTCATTTAACGAGGAATATTCATGTGTATATTGTAATAGTTTCTTGTTTTTTGATTACAATGCTTTGAAATGCTCCGCCCACATGAAGGGCTATTCATTAAACTGCTCACGATAAATCGTGACTCACTATTGATAAACTGTATCCAGAATCTGAGTCCCAAATAACTGTGTCAAGTTTTGATTTTGAAGGTTTTCCAAGACTGACAAAAATAACTGAATTATTGGCTGATTACTCAACAATCTCATTCTGATCTGGAGTGATGAGCAAAGAGCAGACAGAACACTTTCAGACAACGAAAGTGGACCCTCGAGATGTCACAAGCGAACTTTAAGGTTCCAAGGCAGTCTTTTTCTTCATCTTTCAGCATTTCCCTTTAGGGGGCGCCACAGCAAGTCAGTTTCTTCCATCTAACCCTATCTGCTGCATCCTCTTCGGTCACGCCAACTATCTTCATGTCTTCCTTCACTGTATCTATGAACCTACCCTTTGGTCTTCCTCTAGTCCTCTTTCCTGATGGTTCCAAATCCAGCATCCTTCTTCCTATGTACTCTCCCTCTCTCCTCTGCACATGTCCAAACCATCTCAGTCTGTCGTCTCTGACTTTATCTCCTAAACCTCTAACATGTGCTGTTCCTCTGATCCTGTCCATCCTGGTCACTCCCAGAGAGATCCTCAGCATCTTCATCTGTGCTACCTCCATCTCTGTTTCCTGTCTTTTCCTCAGTGCCACTGTCTCTAGACCAAACAGCATGGCCGGTGTCACCACGGTTTTGTGCACTTTTCCTTTAATTTTAGCTGAAACTCTTTTGTCACACATCACATCTGTTACTTTCTCCATCCGTTCCAGCCTGCCTGCACACGCTTCTTCACCTCTTTTCCACACTCTCCATTGTTCCGGACTGTTGATCCTAAGTACTTAAAATCTTAAAAACAATGTTTTAAGATTCTTAATAATCAAGTAAAAAAAATGTGATAGAAAATGATTTAATCTCCAAGTGATAAAAGAACCAAACTAATCACAAATCAGATGTGAATTTTCTTCCTTTATGGGTGCAAAAATCAGTGCTCACAAATAACGGAGCCAACATTCAAAACAGATTAAGAAATAATATGAACATCGTGTCCTGAATTGGTGTACCTAATATTCTGACACGTAGCAGATGCTAACACCACTTTGCTCCTGTTTCCAGCTTCTTGCATATTTAACATACTCTGCTAAGGTTAAAGAGACCTCCTTTTAATGTAAATTAAAATTAATGAGGTTTTCTGGATCAAGCTGTGTGAAAGAAGCAGCAGAAGACGGCCTGAATGAAGAAGAGAAAGAAAGGGTCATTATGAACAAACGTAACTAGGAAACTCAAGTCTTTGAGGTTTGAATTGAGTGAAAAAGACAAGAGCAGAAAGGAAAGCTTTTTGTCGACTTGTCAGAAACTGACCAATCACAGTAAAGGTGCTCACAGGAGATTATTAAAAAAAGAAAATCCTTGTTGTTTGCATAGTGCTGAGTTATCAGAGAGAAGAGAAAATACAGAAGAGCAGGTTAGAGGAGGCAATTGCTAGAAAAAAGGTAACGTTAAAAAAACGTGAAAGAAGAATTTCTGCCAGTTCTCTTCTTCTGTTTAACTCGGTCTGATTCATTCTTTACTTCTGAGTGTCAGAAAGCATCAGGAATGCTGCCATTTATACAGAACATGGTCTACAAAATGACTGAAGAGCCATTTTTTTCAGTCCCAAGACTAAATCTGTTTAGAAAATGAAGGACTGGAATTCACTGTAGTACATGTGACTGGGTAAATCACGAGGAAACAAAAAAAGATGGGGTGGTTTTGGGCATCAGGTTAGGATGCATCCCAAAAGCCTCGCTGGTAAAGCGTTTCATGGACGTCCCACTGGGAGGAGAACAAGAGGCTAGCCCCAGACCCACTGGAGAAACTATGTCTCCATCTTTGTGAGCTGGAGGATGCTGGCATGGTGAAGGAAGCCGTAGTTTCCCGTTTGAGGCTGTTACCCCTGCGACCCGGCCCCAGATAAGCGAATGACGACAAAATGGAACTAAACCAAAAACACTCATCTTAGCTACGCATGGCACTCTTTTGGGGTTGTTTCTCTAAAATAAGAACTTTCAATAACTGGTTTGAGCCTCTTTTGGTCCAGGCTTTGAACACTGACCTTGCTATGGGAAACAATGACTGCCTTAAAGAATTCAACAATAGCAAGCTGAATCCCATTGCATGCCAAATAGGAAGTAAGCGCCAAAAAGCTTGAGCATCCACAGACTTCTATTGAAAAATCAACAGCTTTCATTCAGTCGTTATTGATTTTCACAATAACTACTTACTTCCCAGCTAACAATTGAACGTTCTCAGAACGTTCCGGGAAGGTTTTTCAAAGGTTAGCAGAACGTTCCTTGAAGGTTATTTTTGGTTCTCTAAAGGTTCAAATGGAAACCTTTGTGAAACGTTATTTTTTGGTTTTCAGAACGTTTCTCTAACCTTAATTTTAACCACTTGGTTAAATTTGGTTCTCTAAACGTTCTGAGAAGGTTAGGTTCTAACATAACTACCAACTAACGTTTAGGGAACGTTAGTTTTTGGTAAAAACAACCTTTAGAGAACCTCAGGCTAACGTTCCGTGGAGGTTCTCTGTTTGCTCGGTTGGTTCTGTTGCCTTAGTTATAATCCCTTCCCTGATTTTTTTTCTTGCTGTTTACCCCATAGAACAAATTATTATGGTTAATAACTGGCCAATCAGATAGTTGTATCAGCTGTTCACCCCATGTGGAGATTGACCGATTTTACTCGGCCCAGGACTGCAAGAAGCCAAACCATGAGTCCGACAAATTGTGGTAGTCGTGTAACTTCAAAAATCTCAATCCTGGCTGGCAAGATAGTTGCCATGGATACCCAGACTAGCCGTTTGACTACATGTCCACATGGGCAGAAGTTGGCAACTGAATTGGCTTCATTTAATATACACAACTGTAATGGGGAAAAAAAAAACATGAAAGTTAAGGATTTTTAAAAATTTGGTTAGAAAAGCAGGCGAGAGGCGGAGTGGACTCCGTGCAGGTTGCCAGTTTTGTTGTAGAACCACACAGCATGTGGTCATGGGTATAATCATGGCTAAAATCTGGGTTTTAGGTTGGTGGGAAGGAACAGGAGAATCCAGAAAGAGCCCATAAAAACACTGGGAGAACATAAAAAAAAAAATAGTTGGAAATTCTCGTTCATTAATGAAAATTTTATCAAGGCAGTCGCTTGAACATCTGGCAGCTGAATTTGAATTGAACTTATTCTTGTTAAATTTTGAGAGAAATAAAGCTGTTCCAATTGAGTTGAATTGAAAATACTTTATTAATCTCCGAAGCAAAATTTGATGCTGTGGTGCTAACACCTTGATGCCTTCCCGGTCCGCTTACACGGTGCAAAAATCTGGCGTCTGAACAGTTGAAAAAAACAGTCCGTAATGAGTCAATGGAGTTGGGCTTCAATGAGGGGCCACCAAAGTGGTCCCTCCACATTCCTGCTGGGTCAGAACAAGCGTCCCGAGTTTCTCCATCTTGCCAGCGAGTGACCGGATGTTACCCATGACAACCGCAGGGACACTGGGCTCAAAACGTCTCCTTTCAGATTATCTCCTTCTTAGTTCTGTCGGGACTGCACCGACTCTTCCAGCCACGGTGGATCTGGTTCCGAGAGCTAGCTGCAGGTTGTGGGCACGCAAACAAAACGGGACAACTCCATGACCAGCGGAACAAGTCATCGAGGAGCTGTTGGTCGAATTCAACTATTAAGTCTGAGTTCAACATTTCTGTTCAAGGAAGGTTTCCTCTTTTTTTTTGCCATTAATCCATGTTGTTGTAAAGAGAAATACAGACGTCGGTCTGATTTTCTGGTAAATTTCTTTTTTATTGACTCCTCTCTTAACCCGTCCTTTCCCTCTTGCTGAAACCTGGACCTCGCTGTCCTCGAAGGAACGAGTTACACCATCTCATTCAACTTTATTTTGACCAAGTCTCTTGAATGAGAAGCAAAAGGTCCTCAAACTCAAACCCAAGTCCAGATGACTGATGTTTAACTTGTTGCTTCCACATCACTGACTGTAGAAGGGGTAAACCTAATGAGTGTGACATCACCTTTAACGTTCAACTCTATTTAAACATTCAATGTCTTGTTTCAGTTAAGTTTTTTTTAGATCAGTCAGTCAGTCACTTTCTTGACCGTCTATCCTTTTTGGGGTTACGGGGTGCCCTCGCCCATCCCAGCTGATTAGTTTGGATTTTAAATCTACTCCAGATATTTTATTTTGTGGTTTTTGTGCAGCAGATTTTTAAAATTTCTTCCAATTCTAACGCTTGTGAAAAAATTAGAAGTTTTTTACCAGGTTTTTGACAAAAGCTGAAACAAACAAACAAAAAAAAACCCCATCTCCATAAAAACAAGTATTTTTGCAGCTGTATCAAATAGAAAAGGTAATTGTCCCTGAGGATGATGGTGCTTTAAGGTGGAAAACATTAAAGAGAGACAAAAGAGATCGAGTTTTTTTACCGATACTATCTTCCTAAAAACAATCAGAGGATTGTGTAAAAATGTCGACGAAGCAGATCCAGACACACAAAAGACGTGGAAATGGTGCTACTTGGTGCTGCTGTTTGACAATTCAGATTACTGTGGGATTTATACTCTCAGAGTAAATGTCAATGTAAAAATCTGATTTTGTCTTTTAGGAGATAACAGAGAAAAAGAAATCTGATGCAATCATTTTCAAAACCAGGCGGCACGCAAAATAAAATATAGAAACTTAGTCTGAGACTGAAAATTGTTTGATTGCATGGGTGGAGAAACAGTAGAAGTTTCAGAGCCGGATGGAAAGAACAGAAAACACGAGGGTGGAGCTGAATCACTAAATCTTTGCTGGGAATATTTGGACAAAGCCGCCAAAGCATGAGTCAAAACTGACATCCATTTTTTTTAGACTCAACCTTTCAGATATTTTTACATCCCAAAATTGAAAAAAGGTTAGTTTTTTTTGTTGAACTTCCTCACTTTTGAGTTAACAAAATGTATGAAACCAAAGTGTACAAAACCGTGGTGAGAGCGGCCATGTTGTTTGGTCTAGAGATGGTGGCATTGAGGAAAAGACAGGAATCAGAGATGGAGGTAGCAGAGATGAAGATGCTGAGGATCTCTCTGGAAGTGACCAATATGGATAGGATCAGAGGAACAGCACATGTTAGAAATTTTGGATTTAAAGTCAGAGAGGCTGGACTGAGATGGTTTGGACATGTGCAGAGGAGAGAGTACATTGGAGAAGTATGATGGATTTGGAACCACCAGGAAAGAGGCCTAGAGGTTTGCACTAGAAAGAAAAGAAATGAAGATTAGTCAGAGTAAGACAGAGTACATGTTTGTGAATGAGAGGGATCCAAATGAAAAAGTGAGGTTACAGGGAGAAGAGATAAAGAAGGTGGAAGATTTTAAGTACTTAGGATCAACAGTCCAGAGCAATGGAGAGTGTGGAAAAGAGGTGAAGAAGCATGTGCAGGCAGGCTGGAATGGGTGGAGAAAAGTATCAGGTGTGATGTGTGATAGAAGAGTTTCAGCTAAAATGAAAAGAAAAGTGTAGAATACCGTGGTGAGACCGGCCATGATGTTTGGTCTAGAGACAGTGCCACTGAGGAAGAGAGAGGAAGCAGAGATGGAGGTAGTAGAGATGAAGATGCTGAGGATCTCTCTGGAGGGACAAGGATGGACAGGATCAGAGGAACAGCACATGTTAGAGGTTTTGGAGATAAAGTCCAAGAGGCCAGACTGAGATGTTTTGGACATGTGCAGAGGAAAGAGAGAGAGTACATCGGAAGAAGGATGCTGGATTTAGAACCACCAGGAAAGAGGACTAGAGGAAGACCAAAGAGGAGGTTCATAGATACAGTGAAGGAAGACATGAAGATAGTTGGAGTGACCAAAGAGGATAAAGCAGATAAGGTTAGATGGTAGAAACTGACTTGCTGTGGCGACCCCTGAAGGGAAATGCCTAAAGAAGAAGAATGAAAAGACTCAATGGTGTGATATTTATTGTGTTATTCTGAAGCTGCCCACACAGAACGAACACCGACGGAATCGGCAGGTGAATGATGTGAAAAAACTAGACTGTTTATTCATGTTTCTGCTCCTCGGTAAAGAAAATGGTGGTGAAACTAAAAAGCTTGAACTAAAACTTTAGAGAGAAATATTCATCATCAAATTAGATGGAACAGGTCAAGAGGGAGGGGAAATTAGGAGAGAAAGTGATAATCAGGTCTCCAGAGGGAAATCATGACTCACACATAGAGGACCCACATAATGACTGTCCTGTATCTGTGTGTGTGTGAAGAGGATGATGGAGTGAAGAAATATTGCGTAACGACTGATAATAATCTTCATTTCTAGCTGATCTTTATCTCTCACTGCTCTCCTTGAAGAGCTGTTTTGCTTTTAGGTCAGATAATTAACTCTTTCCAAGTGGAAAGTGAATTAACCCGGATCCCCCTCACCTCATTAAACAGCCAGGAAACTCGACTTCACAAGACGACCAAGAGCGTCGTGAAGGTTAGTTTATTTAAACACCATCTGGAGTTAGATCTGTTTTCTTTCAGACCAAAAAAAATGGCAAAAGTCATTAACCAACATCTGCTGCTCTAGTTGTGGGATTTTACAAAAAAAAAAAGTAGATCAGATTACTTAGAAAATTTAGTTTTTGTATGTAAATATAATTTGATTAAATTTGCATCGGTCTCATTAGGACGTTTTTACATCCGATCAACTTAACTAGTCAAAAAAAATCAGATTTATGCTATTGTCAGAAGAAAATATTAAATTTAAATTAAAATAAAAGTTATCCCACTGGCTTTTAAAATAACTTCTTTTTTTTTTAAGAAAACATTTTGAAGATACTTTTTGTATACATATACTTTTTATATGTATTTTTGTACATTCATACAATGTCATACACGTTTTTTTTTAAACTATTGTGAATGGCAATTAATTACAAGTTTGAAAGTGAAAGGTTAAATAGTTTAATGGGGGATGATAAGAATGAGTACCGTTCCTTTGAGCAGCGGGGTTGCAGTAGTCTGTTTTTATTGAGACAAATAAGAAAAATAGTTCAAAATTCCATAGAAATTTTTTTTTTTTTGGCCTCTCTGCCATGACTTCCAAATTGTTTTAGATGTCTGAAAGTAAAATCTTTAGATTAAAAAGGTAGGTTTTGGTCCAAACATCAAAAGGAATTTAGCAAAAGTTGTAACCAGTGCAAAAGTAGGGTTTTTTTGTGTGTGTGTTTTGTTTTTCAGTGTCTTCTGGGTGCTAACATGGACGTCATTCTAATAAAATCAAATCAAAATCTACATTATTTGTATGAGTATCAAACGATCTTTTTTAGACCGAACGAGAACTTGTGGAGAAATTTAGACCTTTTCAGATTATGTTAAACCGGTATCCATTTTTATTCAGTCAGAAAAATCAACCAATCACATTTTTGGCCAGAGAGTTCGTTAACGTGTGCATTCCAGCAAATACTGGTAATTTCTTTTGGTTTTTTATGTTATTCAATTTTTGGTGTAAAACCTGTTGAGACAACTATGCTGTGATATTGGGCTACTTACTTGAAATTTTAATCCAATTACAGTCCTTTGTCACTAGGACGTGCCCCAAATTTTAGTGCAACCTTTATTTTCTATAGCACTTTGTTTTCTGTATCCCTAAATAATTTTCATATATATATTCTATTTAAATGTCAAAATATTTCCATGCCACTATCTTTACTTTGCTTGTTGGACTTGATAGAGGTACCAGCGGAAGAGGAGGGAAAGAACAAAGTGTAAAATAGGAAGGAAGTGAGAGGATGGGGTTGTGATTGCAAAGCTACAATGATGGGTTGTCATAGTTACAATGTGGAACATCGCAACATTCATCCTCGACCCGGTGGGAGAGTAAATAAAAACAACCATCTGTAACTGATCATGAAGCCAGGAGACAGTGTGACGATTCCATAGGGAACAGAGGGCATAGCAGACAGGAAACAGTATGAGACAGTGACACTGTGTATATTATGTACTTGTGTGGGTGTTAGAATATTCTCACTGCTGATGTTTACCATGTACCTGTTTGGTCTTGGTTTATGTGGGAAAACACTCAAATTATCCAATAATTTCTTACTTCTTTAGTCTAAGCTGTAAACGGAGCTGAATTAATAGAATATCAACGAGAAAAAAATCCTAGTATTATAAATGACTCCGTAATTGTGGAGTGTCAACCACCTGCTGTGTTTAAAGAAATAACAAAAGCTTTACTTTTTAACCTCAAACGATCATAATTACTACGTTATTATCATTAATAAAACCAACTGAGTTTCTGCTTTAGTCTGTATTCAAATTCATTTTTGTAAACTGGATTTCATCTCCTGATTAGTCACAGTGATTTAGTATCAAATGGAATTATTTCCAGCTTTGACAATGTTTATTTTAATATAAAAATGAACAAATAGACAGAAAATGAGCAAACAAAAGCTAAAGATGTGAGCGTTATCTCTAATGTGAAAATTAGGAACGAGAGTAAATGAATCATGCAAAGCAAATTAATAAGCTTTAGCTCTTCAGGCAATTTATAAACGACTTTGAGTAAATTCCGGAAAATTATTCAAATGAAAGCATGTCCACATTGTTTGCATATGCAAGCAGATTATTTATTGTGGGGAAAAAATTCAATTCTCATTATTTTGCAATTTATCTGAAACGTCACCAAGTTTAATATTTGTCACATCATCAAACTTTTTGAACATCAAGATCCTGCAGAACCACAACTGAAGAATATTTTTCCTACGTTCACTCCGATCCGTTCCGTCATCTTCCGCTTGTTCCGGGGTCGGGTCGCGGGGGCAACAGCCTCAAAAGGGCAGCCAAGGCCTCTCTCACCCCGGCTGCATCCTCCAGCTCACCCGGAAGGATCCCAAGTCTTTCCCCAGCCAGCTGTGAGACATAGTCTCTCCAGCGGGTCCGGGGTCTGCCCCTTGGTCTCCTCCCAGTGGAATGTGCCCGAAACACCCCGCCCGCGAGGCACTCGGGGGGCATCGAACCACCCCATCTGGCTCCTCTCGACCTGGAGGAGGAGCGGCTCGAAACCGAGCTCCGGGGGGAGCTCAGTGGCCTCCTTGAGGTGACCTCCTTGAGGTGGCCTCCTTGAGCCGCCACCTTATCGCGGTGGAGGGGTTTGCGTGCCCCAATGATCCTAGGAGCTATGTTGTCCGGGGCTTAATGCCCCAGGTAGGGTCACCCAACGCAAACAGGTCCTAGGTGAGGGGCCAGACAAAGCGTGGCTCGAAAACCCCCTATGAAATTACCAAACATGGCCAAGTTGCCCTTGCCCGGACGCGGGTCACCGGGGTCCCCCCCTTGGAGCCAGGCCCGAGGGTGGGGCACGAGAGCGAGCACCTGGTGGCCGGGCTTTTACCCATGGGGCCCGGCCGGGCTCAGCCCGAACAGGGGACATGGGCCACCCTCCCAGCGGACTCACCACCTGCAGGAGGGGCCATAGGGGTCGGGTGAAGGAGGATATGGGTGGTAGCCAACGACGGGGACCCTGGCGGTCAGATCCTCGGCTGCATAAGCTAGCAGATTATTTATTGTGGGAAAAAAAATTCAATTCTCATTATTTTGTGGTTTATCTGAAAAGTAACCAAGTTTAATTTACAGAAAATATTTGTCACATCATCAAACTTTTTGAACATCAAGATTCTGCAAAATCTTAAGAGCAGAAATTTTTTTCCTCTGTTCACTCATGTCAGAAAACAATAATTTCTAATTCTCTCATATGTCAAACCTGTTCCCTCAGATTCAGTCCTTACTGTATCTTTTCAAACATACACAGATCATCGAGTCATACGCTGACAACAGTGGTGGATGAAGTACTCACTTTTTGTACTTAAGTAAAAGTACAGATAATTAGGCAAAAAATTTACTTAAGTAAAAGTAAAAGTACCAATAAAAAAAATTTTACTTAAGTAAAAGTACAAAAGTAGTTGGTGTAAATTGTACTTTTTATGTAAAAAGTAAAAGTATTCAACCATAATTCAAATGTTATTTTTTGTGCTATAGGGTGTCACAATGGTAACCAGGATAAACACTCTGCAGGGGTGTGGCCCCCCTCCCCCGCCTCTTTTGGTCCAAAAAACATAAATAAAAGGAAAGGGGACAAGTCAAGCTATCCCCTAGAAGGGCCAGCAAATGGGCACCAAATTGGAGGAAAATGACACTTATTTTTTAAAATGTTTTGGGGGGGAGGCCCCCAGTCACTATACCTGTATATTGGCTTTGTCAAAGCCGCACCCCCTTTGGAAAATTCTAGATCCGCCCCTGCTCTGTGTAATGATGGCTCAACTTTTTATTTAGAAGTAAACACAACAAACAACAATCTTTTGACTCTTTTTAATTTGTACTATATTTGATGTTAGGTTTTTGTCGCAGAATGAATGTGGAAAATGTTTCTCGATTCATTACTTCTTCTCCCGATCAACTGCTTCTTTTGATTTTGGCGATGCGGCTTCAAGATGCGCTAAAAACCTGTGTATTTTTCACATTCCTGACTGTAAATGTACTGAAAAATGTAAAACACACTTTCAAAAAGTAGCGAAGTAAAAGTACAGATATTTGCTCTAAAAATGTAGTGAAGTAAAAGTACCGGTCTTAAATTTGACTTAATTTACACAATTTTTTTACTCAAATACAGTAACAAAGTATATTTACTTCGTTACGTTCCACCACTGGCTGACAATCTCACTGAGAACACTATCCAAGGAGTTTCTTAGTGATGTGATTTCTCTGTCAAATTCATTTACGTTTTTCATCTGACATCTTCATCGTGTGCTGTTGGCAGAGAGCAGTGATTCCTGTCAGGTCTCATTTCAGAGAGGTGTCAAGCGCTATCCCAATCCGCCGGTGTTGTTTTGTTTCTATAATAAGTTTAATCATGTCATCACAGAACATGACTAGGGACGTTTGTTAAACTTGTAGGTGATAGATGTTTATCCCCAAAGGTGATGCTACCCTTCCTCAACATCTGTAATAAAACTGTTGTAACTATTAATATTATGCCAGATGTTGAATTGAAATATTCAGGTGAAACAAAAATGTCCAACGTGGTTTACCAACATATTTTTACATGTAAATGTAACTGAGTCTGTTTGATGAAAAATAAAAGACCCGCAGCGGACAAACACATGCTTATTTGTGCCTAAAGGAAGACATCTGTGAGTGTGTTTACTTGCAATGCAAATGTGACAAGCCACTCTAGAATACTCTTTTTCTTCTTTCGGCATTTCCCTTCAGGGGTTGCCACAGCAAGTCAGTTTCTTCCATCTAACCCTATCTGCTGCATCCTCTTTGGTCACACCAACTATCTTCATGTCTTCCTTCACTGTATCCATGAACCTCCTCTTTGGTCTTCCTCTAGTCCTCTTTCCTGGTGGTTCCAAATCCAGCATCCTTCTGCCAATGTACTCTCTCTCTCCTCTGTACATGTCCAAACCATCTCAGTCTTGCCTCTCGAACTTTATCCCCAAAACCTCTAACATGTGCTGTTCCTTTGATCCTGTCCATCCTGGTCACTCCCAGAGAGATCCTCAGCATATTCATCTCTGCTACCTCCATCTCTGCTTCCTGTCTTTTCTTCAGTGCTACTGTTTCTAGACCAATCAGCATGGCCGGTCTCATCACGGTTTTGTACACTTTCCCTTTCATTTTAGATGAAACTCTTCTATCACACATCACACCTGATACTTTTCTCCACCCATTCCAGCCTGTCTGCACATGCTTCTTCACCTCTTTTCCACACTCTCCATTGCTCTGGACTGTTGATCCTAGATACTTAAAATCTTCCACCTTATTTATCTCTTCTCGCTGTAACCTCACTTTTCCATTTGGATCCCTCTCATTCACACACACTAGAATACTCCCTTTTCGATATTTTTTTTCTTTTTAGTGGAGCATGCAACATACTTGTTAATGTTGCCATGAATCAATACTTTGTTTTGTTATTAGATTATATATGGATCTTGGTCAATTCTTTTTATTTAAGAAAGTTTATGTAAATATTCATTTTTATATTCATATGTCTTGACATTCGTTTATGTAGTGCATAATGCTCGTGTCAGGAAGTTGCTTCCATCCAGGTAACTGAAACCAAAAAGTTACCATTTTGATAAATAACCAAAATATAATATACGGTATGTTTTATGCCTCTCTTGCTTTGATTACCAGCTGTTTTTTTAGACTGGTGCGATTATGTAGAACGCTACGGCTATTTAACCAGAACATCTTTCAGAGACTTAAATTATCCAAAAACAGTTCTCAATATCCTGAATCCAACCAAGTATTTACCTACACCATGGTAGAAGAACCTATATTTAAAAAGTAGTTTTCTATACGCTGAAACCAAAGTAAACCGACACATACACAAAGAAAACGTGCAAACTTCACACAGAAAGGCCAGTGTTTGGCTTTTGCCCTCACTCTGGGACTCATCCCCCAACCGTCTAGCTGTGAGACCACTGTGCAGGCAACTTCCCGACCATGCAGCCAGGCTACTGTTGTGGAATTTTCTTGATTGGGTGTCACACAAATGAGAAGGAAAAAATAGAATTTAATGAAATAAAAAAGTTCTGGTCCTCGCCCGGAAAAGGGTGGAATGCCCCTTGCGGGTCAGGGACAATGTCCTGGCCCGTTTGGAGGGCAGGACCTCCACCTCACCTCACTCGCTGGTGAAATGTTTCGGGCATGGCCCACCGGGAGGAGACCGAGAGGTAGACCCCAGACCTGCTCGAGAGACTATGTCTCACAGCTGGCCGGGGAACAACTCAGGATCCTTCCGGGTGAGCTGGAGGATGCAGCCGGGGTGAGAGAAGCCTGGGCTTCCCGTTTGAGCCTGTTGCCCCCGCGATTCGACCCGGAACAAGCGGAAGACGACGGAAAAGCATTGGAAGTTCATGCAAACCAAAGTTTGATCGGCAGAAGTTCAGCGATTTGACCAAACGCCCATGTTTAAAGGTCCTGTGTTGTTAAGGTGGGCTTTTCTGTTGCTAGGCTGGATGTCTCAATCTCATAGGCTGTGCAAATTTGGTTGGGCTGAACATTATGTATGAAGGCTAATAATTAATTACTGGGCTGAAAAAACTTAATATGTTGTTATCTTGCACCTGCTACTTGCCGGACAGAGGCTGTATTGTTACAATTCAGTTTGTAAAATGTATCTTTGCTTGTCGTTGAGCGACTTGAAGTCAATGTGAACAGGCCGGAAAAGTCTTCCCACACCATGGATGGGAAATAGGTGTCTTGTTTCAGGTTGATTAAAGACAGCCATTGTCACAAAGATGAATATTAATCTTACTTCATCTTAAATTTTCTACCACACTGCATACATTTTACATTTATGGTCACCAGATTAGACTAAAAGTTAAAAGAACTTTAGGTTATGCGAGACGTTTATGTTAAGACATGGTGTTGAAACCCTCGCACGCTTTTTGAAAGCACTTTTTTTACGTTTACATGATGTTTGGCTAGAAAAATAGGAACATCTATAGATTTGATGTAAAGTTTAATACGTGTTATAAAGAAAAGTTCAAGTTTTTTTGGTGTCAAACTTGGGTAAATCAATCCAGGCTCAATGGTTAGAACGTTCGCCCGCGGACCAGAAGTTCGTAGGTTCACGTCCCAATGAGTGCACGTATCGGGTCCTTGGAGAAGACACCTAACCCACCAATGGCACCATTGGTGCCGTCGTGGGCAGCCTGCTGTGGTGTAGGAGTGCAGCACACAAATTTCCCTGGTGAAGGATCAATAGAGTGAGTAGAAATTAAATTAAAAAAATGTACAATATCTTTATGTAACTCATGTTTGATCAGCTAAAAGTAAATAAAATAAGTGTGAATCATTACATTTATGACAAAGTGATATTGTAATACAAAACATTTGCATTTCAAGCTCTGTAACTGGTAACCAGTAATACATATCGGTTTTAAAGTGTCTCACCAAACACCGTTTGCTTGCGAGTGTAAATAGAAACGCTGCTCATTGTGCACGGTCACACTGCACTTGAACTTCTCCACGTCATGAGAAGGTTTATCAGGTCACATTTGCATGTCTACTTCAGGAGGTTTTCATATGAGGTGAGAGGTAACTTTTCCCGAGTCTCAATCGGGTTCCAGTGAGCTTCAATCAGCGTGTGATGCCATCCCACCACCACAGTGACATTCAACCTTCCTCTCTATCCATCTTTTCATCTCTGCCAAGCACATGCTCTCTCTTCCTCTCTGTCTCTTTGGTTCACCCTCTCTTTTATGTAGGACATGGTGTGGATATAGATGGATATTTTCAGTGTCTCGGTCCCCAGGACATTTCACTGGGAAACTTCCAAAGAACAGATCGCCCCACTTTTCTTCCACTAAACTAGAACGGCCAATTTCCCTCCCCTCTGTGTCTGACATCTACACATAAAACCCTCACAAATGGACACAAATTGCCTCTACAACCTGTTTGGCTATGCATGCGCAACAAGGGGTCGCACACACACTCCAAGTATCCCTGTGGAGCCTGCAAACAGACGTGAGCCACAGCCAATGAGTATGAACTCTAATCATGTGGTCATCTGTACACCCGTTGTGTATAAAGACTTAGACTTCGGTTTTCACACCTCATAAAGCACCATCGTATCGATACACTCCCAAATTAGACAGAGTGATGTGCATCAGTGTGCACATGGCGTTGTAACCTGCCCTTCAGCTAATGAAACAGAGCAAGGAACCTGGTTAGAGAAATGAGGTGGGAGTAAGTACAAGTGTCACTGTGAAGACTGATTGTAAGTAGACTCAGATGTTGGAAGACAGAAATGGTTATGTTGGTAATAAATTGGCCGTATTAGATGACCTAGTCTATTATTTCTCTACCACTGGACGCCATGTTGCTTCCAGTTAGAAAGACCTCCACTCATTTGTCCACATAGGTACAGTATATGAATATGAATAACTATGTAGAAGCAAATAAGTCAGTAAGATGTAAATATAATGAACCACTATATGATTCCCATAATTCACCAATGACTGATCAGCCTAACCTGCAAATGCCAATGTACCGTATTTTCCGCACTATAAGGCGCACCTAAAAACCTTAAATTTCCTCTAAAGTCCATGATGTGCCTTTTAACCCAGAGCGCCTTATATGTGGATTAATATTGAGCTACAACAGGTGTCGCAACTGCGGTAAGCAGCCGCCGACTCTATTTCCCCCGTAGAAGAAGTAGTGCGCAGTGCATGCTGGAATAATATGAAAGGGCGTCTCATTTCCATTTGTGTGTTTGTGTAAAGACCCGGAAATGACTCCTACCAAGAGACACTGTTACACTGCAGAGTTTAAACTCAAGGCGATCGGTCACGCAGTAGAACACGGGAATAGAGCCGCAGCGAGAGAGTTTAACATCAATGAATCAATGATGAGGAAGTGGAGGAAGCAAGAGGATGCGCTGCGCCAAGTAAGACTAAACAGAGTTTCCGCGGGAACAAAGCGAGATGGCCACAATTAGAGGACAAAGTTGAACAGCCTTTACTGTAGCGCCTTATAATGCGGTGCGCCTTATATATGAAAAAAGTTTTTAAAAATGACATTTATTGAAGGTGCGCCTTATAATGCAGTGCGCCTTATAGTGCGGAAAATACGGTAATCTCTCTCTCTCCTCTACACATGTCCAAACCATCTCAGTCTGGCTTCTCTGGCTTATCTCCAAAAACCTCTAACATGTGCTGTTCCTATGATATACTCATTTCTAATCCTGTCCATCCTGGTCACTCCGGTTGTGAACGAGAAAATCCGTAAAGCATGTGGTGAGCATGCAAACTTCACTTAGAAAGTGAACACATTTCTCAGCAAATGCTTTGTAAAACATATAAGTGTGAACATTAAAAACCAGCAAAACATTATGCATTGGATTTGTTGGGATTTTTATTTCAAGCCAACAGTCTTGTGATGTGTCACTCCCTACATTCTATAAACCTGCAGCAGTTGAGTTAGCATTTTTTTAAAAACCAGCAAAGTATTAGCAGCACATTGAATATGTGATACAAAAAAAATCCTAAATGTACAAAACATCATTTAAATTTGAAGCAATTCCACCAAAAAGTAACATGTGAGAAAATTTTTTTTTTATGTTGAAGCATACTATTTTATCTCCTGTGTTGTATAAATAGACTTTTGACGACAAGAATGTTTGTCTCATCACTGTAACCTCTGAAATTTAGCAGAAATTGAACGAAAGTCATTAAGCATGTCCTTCTTTTGTAGTTTTGTGGTCACAAAGTTTTGTAGCTGCTCAAAAACTCTGCATATGTCTCTAGAACAATTTTTGTTTTATACAACATCAATCATAAAAGTCCAGATGATTTTCATAAAAGCAGTGGAGTTTTATACTGATAGATTCACTCTTCTTGTTGAATAGTGGAAATTTGGAGGTCATTACTAGATCGTCCTTACTCACTATTGATCAAAATCAAACTCAGCTGATAAATTTCTGAGACATTTACTGATTGAACACCATATGAAAACGCTTCAAAAGCTTTTCAGACTCACTTGTTTTACTGATTTAATTTTTAATGAGATGATACGAACAAATTTCTACTTGATTGATTCCCCTTTGTTACAATTTTAAATGTAAGTACTGCTAAATCTTTTAAAGAAATGCGCTTATTTCCTTTAAATCCTAAGTGAAATTATACTCATTAGATTTATGATTTTGTAAAATCAATCTTAACAAAAAAAAAAAAACCATTTGTTTCAGATACTGTAAATAGCAGCTTGATGCATTTCAGCCACCTAGTTACGCTGGAATGATGTAAATGGACTACAACCTCATCACGCCTACCGAATTCCACGCATGCGCACACCGGACCACTCTGTAGATCTAATTACCGTAATTTCACGGCCATAAGGCGCATATAAAAGTCTTAGATTTTCTTCAAAATGAGCGGTGCGCCTTTTCGTGCGGTGCGCCTTGTGTGTGAGAAAAGGCGGACCTAAAAGAAAACCAGTGCCCGCGAGGCGGACCTGAAAGAAAACACATGAGAACGTTAAAGAGTGAAGTGTGAGCGGCGTGGGAGCGATGAATGACCGAAGGAGACCACAGTTTCACGAAGGGTGGAAGGCAGCGCCGGGCGAGTTACGCTACAGTTTGCCAATGGATTGTAGATGCTTGGACTAACGTGTCTGCTGGTAGTGTTATTCGAGCTTTCGCAAAAGCTGGTATCCTTTCTGAGGAGCTGCAAAGTACAGACAGTGACTTTGACAGCGAGGAGCGAAGTGGACCTGCTCTGTTGGATTTTGCGCAGCTGTTCGATTCCAAAACAGAGGATGAGGACTTTGACGGATTTGAATAAAGACTATTACCAGTAATGTGCTTGTTTATACTACTTACTGTAAATAAAGTACAGGCAAACTCAGTTTTGCTCCCGATCTATTTTATAATACGCACATTTGCATGCTTGTGTGTGTGTTGTTGTAAGGCGGTGTGTGACTGAGACTGCGCCTTTTCACGGTACGCCTAATGGTCGTGAAATTACGGTAGTTCAAACGCACCCAAACTAAAAACAAACTAAGCACAGCTCCTCTAGGGCATACACATGCACCCTTTTGAAATACTATATAAATTGTATTATTTTTGGATGATTTATGTAAAACAGTCCATTTTTTTTTCTCCTTCAGACATCTGCACACTGCCGGTTTGCTAACTCTGAGTAGCGCGAAAAATAACAAAGTACTTCTTATGAATTGCTTTTAATTACGGTGAATGTAACACTTTAACTTTAAGCATAGTATTTGACTGAAATATTGTTAAAAATGTGAGGCAAATGGACATTGTAATGTTTAAATTTTAGATAATTTCTATTTTGATCGTTGGTAAATCTTTTGGACGTAGTTTTGTTGGTAGTTCCCGCCATCTTTACCGCTGATTGAAATTTGAGAAAGTGATCATTTTGGTGAAAATTAAAAGAGACAATAAAGCAAAATGGTACAGATGGCAAAAGGTTTCCAAGCTTTTTATAATTTATCATGTTTGAAAGCTGATTTCACAAATTTTTGTGTCTATTCAAGACATTAACGTTAGCTAGCATGTTAGCATGCGAACTTTTTTTGGTTTTTACATTTTTAAGGGCATACATATAGAAAATGTACAAGCACGCATGTACACATATCTAGACATGTACAAATAAAACATAATTGAAAAAATAATTTATAAAATGAATAATTTAAAAAGAAAAAAAATATTTCGTTCCGTCATCTTCCGCTTGTTCCGGGGTCGGGTCGCGGGGGCAACAGCCTCAAACGAGTAGCCCAGGCCTCTCTCTCCCCGGCTGCATCCTCTAGCTCACCTGAAAGGATCCCAAGTCATTCCCCGGCCAGCTGTGAGACATAGTCTCTCCAGCGGGTGCGGGGTCTGCCCCTTGGTCTCCTCCCGGTGGGACGTGCCCAAAACACCCCGCCCGCGAGGCGCCCGCTGGGCATCCTGACCAGATGCCCAAACCACCCCATCTGGCTCATCTCGACCTGGAGGAGGAGCGGCTCGACACCAAGCTCCTCCCGGATGGCAGAGCTCCCCACCTGATCTCTGAGTGAGAGCCCGGCCACCCTGCGGAGGAAGCTCATTTCGGCCGCTTGTACCCGCGATCTCATTCTTTCGGTCACCACCCACAGCTGGTGACCATTGGTGAGGGTTGGAACGTAGATCGACTTGTAAATCGAGAGCTTTGCTTTTCGGTTCAGCTCTCTCTTTACCACGACGGACCGATGCAGCGTCCTAGTTATTGATGATGCTGCACCGATCCGCCTGTCGATCTCCCGCTCCATCCTTCCCCCACTCGTGAACGGGTCGTGGGAGCAACAGCCTCAGACAGGAAGTCTAGGCTTCTCTCACCCCAGCTGAATCCTCTAGCTCACCCAGAAGGATCCTGAGTCGTTCCTTGGCCAGCTGTGAGACACAGTCTCTCCAGCAGGTCTGGGGTCTACCTCTCGGTCTCCTCCCGGTGGGACATGCCCGAAACATCTCACCAGTGAGACAAAAGATGGCCGACAAAAACCCGAATCATCCATCAGTCATAACATCAAATCATCTAGAACGAAAGAAAAAGTTTCCTTTTTTTTGTTTTGTAAAATGTTTCAAATAAATCCTGCAAAACTGCGTCTGCAAACCAAAGCCGAGACCTTCATGCTAATAAGACGCAGATGAAAAGAAAGACTCTGACACAACATAAGAGCCCAAAGACATCTCTCTGAATCCACTTCTTTCAACATCAAACGAAGCTGAACGCAGTGGATGATGGGAATTCAGAAACGCTCTGGAGAAAAGCAATAAAACCCCACCAGCCTGAGGACTTCATCTACTAAACAGCTGTTTGTAGTGAATGTTTGAGTGAGTGGGGGGCTTCCGATAGTGTAAAAAAAAAGGTCTTGTACGGTCTGATAAAGTGTGGAATTAAAGGAGTATGGAAGATATCTACAAATTTATTTTTTGTATTATACATTGCTTTGGACCAATGCTTATTAAAATATTTTTTTACTGAAATATAAAATCGTAAATGTATGGATAGACTACAAACTCTGTGGAACGATAAAAACCTCAGTCACACTTTGGTATGACGACCAGGAACAATTGGCCCACCTTATGTCAATTGTTCTAACTTCTTGGTTTTAGCAACAACAAGACATTTTAATTGGTTGGAAGTGCAAACTCAGAAAAAGCCAGAAAAGATAAAAAAAAAAACGTCGTCACGTTTGGCCAGTATTCACAAAGACCGTCAGCGATGTAAAACCTTCCATACTGCCTTTAATTTCTCAAGACTTTCATAAAAATTCTTAACTACTTCCGTAATCACATGACCATTAGGCGCACCGTACGAAAAGGCGCAGCCTCAGTTATGTGCGCCATTGCTGTATTTAACACACACATAAGGCGCACCGTACGAAAAGGCGCAGTCTCAGTCACACACCGCCTTACAACAACACACACACAAGCATGCAAATGTGCGTATTAAAAAATAGATCGGGAGCAAAACTGAGTTTGTTTGTACTTTATTTAAGTAGTAACGATACTAAACAAGCACTTTACCGGTAATAGTCTTTATTCAAATCCGTCAAAGTCCTCATCCTCTGTTTCGGAATCGAACAGCTGCGCAAAATCCAACAGAACAGGTCCACTTCGCTCCTCGCTGTCAAAGTCACTGTCTGTACTGTGCGGCTCCTCAGAAAGGATACCAGCTTTTGCGAAAGCTCGGATAACAGTACCAGCAGAGACGTTAGTCCAAGCATCTACAATCCATTGGCAAACTGTAGTGTAACTCGCCCGGCGCTGCCTTCCACCCTTCGTGAAACTGTTGTCTGCTTTGGTCTCCATCGCTCCCACGCCACTCACAATTCACTCTTTAACGTTTCTCATGTGTTTTCTTTCAGGTCCGCCTCACGAGCACCGCGTTTTCTTTTAGGTCCGCCTTTTCTCACAAACAAGGCGCACCGCACGAAAAGGTGCACCACTCATTTTGAAGAAAATCTAAGACTTTTAAATGCGCCTTATAGCCGTGAAATTACGGTAACTTAAATAAGTGCTAAAAACTTGTAAAAACGAGTTCTTTGTTCTGCTCGTCTTTCCTCCCGAAGAAAGGTCAAGTGTGATAATGATCTGCACACAGAAACTATGCCGATACAGTTAGTGCTACATGGTCCTAATTTGTATAGATTGCCCTGCGTCTGGTTTGTCCACACGTCAGACGCTGACAGCTGATGAATGTCTGACTCAGAGCAGCTCCCAATGGAGCTCCTCTCCGTTCATGCTGAAACCAAATGTTACAGAAAAATCTATCTGTTTCATCTCAGACAGATTCAGAATCTTGTCTCACAATATTTTGCTCTTGCATGCCGCCTATGAAATGCACGTTCAGGGATTAACAGTATTTTTGGTCCAGTAGTCAGAAAGGGGTGGGCAAACTTTTTGACTCGCGGTCCATATTGACTTCTAACAGTTGACAAGCGGGCCGGACGGGGGGAGCCCCCTCTCTGGGTCAACAAAAAAAATTGTTCTTACTATTTTAATTATTGTAAACTTTAGTTAAAATATGCACCAAAATGCAGAATTTTTTTTTTTTTTTCAAAAAGCACCATAGGTGCTGGTTTTGTCCCCCTACCCCTTCCTTTAGAAAATCCTGTATTCGCCCCTGGGAACAGGAGCAGATGGATGGCATGCTTTGATAACTGCTAGATTAGACCGATAAAATGGTGCTAGATTTTAAACAACCGCGTTAAATGTTACATCATGAGCGTTAAATTTCAAATCTAGCGGCGCTAGGTTTGAAATCTAAGAGCTTGATGTAACATTTTGCTTGTTTTAACATCTAACACGCTTGTTTACATGCGTGTATCGGGTCCGATGGTTTTCCTTATCTGTGCACACTGTTTAGTTTGAAAGTGTGGGCATCAAGGAGACACACACATTTTAATGGGAGCAATGGTGTTGTATTTTTGGCGTCATCGAGTGACAAACATTATTTTAAAAGTCAAGAAAAATCAAACTGACATGGTTTTTTTTTTTTCTAGATCGGCGGGCCGAATTAAACCGTTTAACGGGCCGCATGTGGCCCGCGGGCCGTGGTTTGCCCGGCCCTGGGTTAGACCCATTATTTCATTTTTTTTTTTACAATGTTCTTACTGATAAAAACAGCATTTTTAGATCATAGAAAGTTCATTTTTTCTCTCTTTCTGTCCTAGCGTGACATTTCAAAGATAACATTCTTCTCTTCTGGCTTGTTATGTTGGTGCACAAAAGCCCTCCAACTCATTTGATTTCCAGCTCAGCGTGCATTTTGGCAACAAATGCACACCAGTCAAGTGCGCCTCTGGTTATATTTTATTTCATGGGGCAAAAGAACTTTAACTCTATTACATTCTGCGTTAATATTCCTTATTTCAACAATGAGATCTCGTTTAGGTCATCACGAACTTGAACGAGGCTGCCATGTTTGTTACAACTTCATTCCATAGAGAAGAAGAAGAAAAGTCTATCATCTGGGGAGCCAACGAGTTGAGATCACATTCAAATAGCCTGCTAATTAATTAGCTTTATTCATCATCACTGTTGAATCTCCGAGGAGCTGAACACAATCTCTTCTTGTGCTCTGCTCGCCGTGATGTGTGCTATCTGTTTCAGAGAGCTGAGTAATAAAAATCACACAAGTTCATCTCTGTCGCTTGGCAGAGGACCTGCAAACAGCAAGCCAAGTTGGGACCGGTTAGCTCGCAGTGGCACATGAGGAGCTCATGAATAAGTAAAGTACAATGGGAGTAGCTGTAGGGGAGGAGACTGGTGCAACATATGAGTAGCTGTGAAATATTAAAAATGGAGGCTGCTCCACTGCTGCCGGCGCCAAGGAGGCCGAGCATGACCATGTGGTTTCCTCTAGCATGCATCAGAAACCAAATAAGCCGTCCATCTTTATTTCTCTCTGTGACATTGTGAAAAGCCTCCTGGATTCCTGCTTTGCTTTTTTTTTCTCAGAGCAGCAGTCTTTGAAGCTTTGTCAGAACCAGCAGAGTGTGTGAAGGAGAGGAGGGTTTTGATCTGATCCACCGGGAGTTGACCAAAGAGTATGCTGTTCTCTACAAATCTGAAGTTAACTTATTGAGAAATAGACACATTTCAACTTATTTTATGCAGGAGACAGTGTAAGTATAATTTATTTTCACGTCAGCACACTGAGAACAAAGTAGACTAGGCATAGAATCAAAACTCTGGCCTTGAATCATGATGTTTATGAAACCAAAGGGATTTAAATTATGGTCAGTCAGGGTTAGAATCAAGTTTTACTTTAAGATATAGTTTATATTATGAGTTAAACTACACCCCTAAATGAAGTCATTCTGCAACTAAAAGCTCAATTTTATACATTTTCTTTTAACTTTGTGCTTTGTTAAAAAATTAGATACGACGTAACCGAAAATTATGATCATGTTAAAAAAAAATACACTGCAGAATTCAGTTTGATTAAACAGGACCTAAGAATTTATTAAGATTTGTTTTTTCTTAGTGTGCGACGTTTAAAAATCTATATCATGCAACACGTTTTCTTACTAAATTGGAAATAAACGTTTTGGAGGTTTGAGGTTTGAGACCCAGATGGGGCGAGTCATGAAACACTGGCCTTTCTGTCCGGAGTTTGCATGTTTGCATGTTTTCTCCGAATCCTCTGGTTTCCACCTATCCTCCAAAGTCATGCATGATACGTTGATTGGCCACTGAAAAATTGGTCCTAGGAAAGAGTGTGTGGAATGGTTGTCTGTCTCTATGTGTGGCCCTGTAACAAACAAGCGACTTAGTCAGGGTCTACCCTGCCTCTCACTTGTAATCACCTGGGATAGGCTCTAGCACCCCAACAAGAACAAGAGGTTTAAATCATAAATGGAATGACTTTGGAAGTTTTCTGGCATGTTTGGGGGGGAGAAGTGGCTCAGTGGTTAGAGCGTTCGCCCATGGACTGGAAACCAACCGGAAGTTTGTGGGTTCGCATCCAACTGAGTGCACGTCTAGGGTCCTTGGAGAAGACACCTAATCCCCTGTTTCTCCCACCATTGGCGCCGTTGTGGCAGCCTGCTGCGGTGTAGGAGTGCAGCACACAAATATTCCCGGTGGGGGATCAATAGAGTTTGAACACTATCTCAATGCAAAAAAATTATTCGAGCATTGTGCAGAAAGGGTTTCAATGCCCGTGCTTTGCTCCCACTCAGTCAACAAGAAGTGCCATTTTTGGGCAAATTAACAAAATTAATATTTTTTAAAACTACATAAGCGTTGGTAACTCAATACGCTTTACACTATATCTGCTGTTTTGAACTATATTT
The DNA here is from genome assembly GCA_902685375.1 of Neostethus bicornis. Classification (NCBI taxonomy): domain Eukaryota; kingdom Metazoa; phylum Chordata; class Actinopteri; order Atheriniformes; family Phallostethidae; genus Neostethus; species Neostethus bicornis. Next base: position 5,236,414 of record LR738556.1, read on the forward strand.
ATGCAGTGTTGTGAACAGACCCACAGATTTGGGACCAAGTTAGGTACAAGAAAAGGCAGAATTCCCTTTATCTAAAACAAAGGGGAAACTGAGTAACTTTTTATAAGCTTTTTTAAATAAATTTCTGAGAAAACAAAAAGTCCCATTTCTGTCTACATATGCAGTGAAATTTAAATTCTTACCACATAAAAGCACAGAACTGTCATGGTCCCCCTCTATTAGGAACACTCCTTCCCTCCTATTCTGCCAACAGACCTCATTTGGCACACCTGGTCCTAATCCTCAGGTGTGCCTTCTTTCCCTTTAGACTATTTAAGCCCTGGTGTCCCTCACTTCCCTGCTGGATCGTTCCCCTCTATTCTTCTGCTGCCTGCCCTCCTGCCCACTGCTCTACTTGTCTGCAATGCTGCCTCCATGCAGCCTTCCTGTTGAGCTCCATAGCTCTGATCCTCATCCTGTTGAGCTCGTACCCCCTGGCTCTTGGTGCCCCTTGCCTTCCTGTTGAGCTCATACACCTGGTTCCTCATGACCCAGCCGAGCTCCTACGTCTGGTCCCTCATCACCTAGCCGAGCTCCATCCCTCTGATCTCTTCGTCGTCATGCCGAGGTCTCCCTCTGGTCACTCATCTTACCGAGTTCTGTCTGGTTCTAAACGTCTTTCAATAAACCGGATAAAGATGGCATTGTTTCTGGGTCCAACTTCACTACTCACCACCAAAATCTTCACAAGAACACTTTCTTTTAAAGCAGCTGAAGAAGATCTATGCGCCAATTATGTTACCAGGCAACATGCCAATGACATCATTGCTATAAAATTGGCTAAATGGATGAAGATTTGAAGCAAAAGGATGAAGACATGATCTGTTTTCATTGGAAACATGACAAGGTTTATAGTTCAGATATCTTGGCTAATCCGGTAAGTAATAAAAAGGATATTAATGTTTTTACTGCTCTAAATTGTGTCTTGTTCATTTTTTTTCAAACAGGTGACCTTGCACAAAAACTGAAATGGTTGATTTAGAATCTTTTCACAAGTTTCATTCTGCAACTTTAGCAAAAGAGCAGCAAAATTTTTTTCTTCTGAGAAATTTCAAAGAGGCTGCTCAGGTGTATACGAACATAAGATACAGAAAAAAACGACTAAATATGTTTCCTTTTTATCTCAACAAACTACAAAAAGTTCAAACGTGTGAGAAAAAAAAACATCAAAAGTCTGCTATGTAGGCCAATCAATATCGCAGAACTCAATGAACCCAATCGTCTTTTTCCAGAAACGACTTGGAATCTATTTTTTCATTTATCTTTTTTTAACCTCAAACAGTTTTTGCTTTGGTGTTACATCTTTTAGGTGAATTTCTGTCTGCATGTGTGACCTCAGATAACCTGGTTTTATTTTTTATAGATGTGATTTTAGTTTCAGCCCCTTGTATATGCCAGCTCAGCACGGGCCACAACTTAGCTGTTCACACTGTCCGATGTACGCGGCGCTGGATGCATTGGATGTCGTATATCAGCTTCCACCCGTGTTTCCACTGCTCCTGTCCACTCTTGCTACACATTCTACCGGCCAGGGTTTCATTATTACAGTATTTTTTGGTCACTTTGGTGCATTCACATTTAGCACACTATGAGCATTTCTCCAAACTAGTATGCAAGCCTCAAAGCCTGTGGGCTCAAAAATGGATCGTTCATTCATCAAAAGAAACTTTCCTGTCAATAAGAGTGTGTGCCAGGAAAATAAATTGTCCTGATATCACACTTTAGATTTAGTGAGTCTATTAGTTCTATTCTTCTTCTGGCATTTCCCTTCAGGGGTCACCACAGCAAGTCAGTTTCTTCCATCTAACCCTATCTGCTGCATCCTCTTCAATCACACCAACTATCTTCATGTCTTCCTTCACTGTATCCATGAACCTCTTCTTTGGTCTTCCTCTAGTCCACTTTTCTGCTGGTTCCAAACCCAGCATCCTTCTTCCAACGTACTCTCTCTCTGTCCTCTGCACATGTCCAAACCATCTCAGTCTGACCTCTCTGACTTTATCTACAAAACTTCTAACATGTGCTGTTCCTCTGATCCTGTCCATCCTGGTCACTCCCAGAGAGATCCTCAGCATCTTCATCTCTGCTACCTCCATCTCTGTTTCCTGTCTTTTCCTCAGTGCCACTGTCTCTAGACCAAACAGCATGGCCAGTCTCACCATGGTTTTGTACACTTTTCCTTTCATTCTAGCTGAAACTCTTCTATCACACATCACACCTGATACTTTTCTCCACCCGTTCCAGCCTGTCTGCACATGCTTCTTCACCTCTTTTCCACACTTTCCATTGCTCTGGACTTTTGAACTTAAGTACTTAAAATCTTCCACCTTTTTTATCTAGCTCTATATGAGGTGATTATTCAGCAGTCTTGTGTAAAGTTAATTTTGACTACTGTGACGTGCGCACATGACTTAACGTTGTGGAGGTTAAAGTAACTCTAGTGCAAATGTGAAGAGTGATGTAAGAAATGCACTAAAGTAACCGAAAAAAAACTGTAATACTGCAAGATGCCTAGACTCCTAGACCTCAAACATGGTTGATTTATCACCTGCCATGAACCTAAACACACCTTCGAATGCTGGAGCAAAGAGATGCATTAGAACGCGTCAAAAAGGTAGCATGCATATACAAACTCTGACACACTCTTCTGTCTATGACAACTCAAAGGAAGTGGTGAACAAAGAGAGAGATTCTTTATCAAATCTAAAAATGACATAGAAAAACAAGAATAGCTTTTATGTAAAGCAATAAAGAAAAATGACATTTGAAATTTGAGTGAATTAAATTTTATGCACTTTTTTTAAAGCCTGGAGGCAAAAAATTTAAAAAGTAATAGTAGTAATAGTTGGAGCAGCTGTTGAGAGACAAGGAAGAAACAACGATCTATCTTATTATACTGTTCTTAAAGAAACACCCTGATTTAGTCAGTAGTCCTCTTCTTATCCATCTCGCCAGTCTATCGCCAGTCTGTCGCGGGGCGACGCGTATACAACCTTCCACACACACACTCATTCCTAGGGGCAATTTTGATACCGGCCAATCAACCTAGCATGTATGTCCTTGGAGGGTGGGAGGAAACCGGAGTACCCGGAGGAAACTCATTCAGACATGGGGAGAACATACAAACTCCACACAGAAAGGACAGTGTTCCAAGCCTCGTCCCCACCTGGGCCTCGAACCCACGACCGTCTTGCTGTGAGGCCACTGTGCTACCCACTGCGCCACCGTGCCGCCCACCCCTTCCGTTTCGTTCCGTCATCTTCAGCTTGTTCCGGGGTCGGGTCGCGGGGGGCGGGCCACAGCCTCAAACGGGTAGCCCGGGCCTCTCTCACCCTGGCTGCATCCTCCAGCTAACCCGGAAGGATCCCAAGTCTTTCCCCGGCCAGCTGTGAGACATAGTCTCTCCAGCGGGTCCGGGGTCTGCCCCTTGGTCTCCTCCCGGTGGGACGTGCCCGAAACACCTCGCCCACGAGGCACTCGGGAGGCATCTTGACCAGATACCCGAACCACCCCATCTGGCTCCTCTCGACCTGGAGGAAGAGCGGCTCGACACCGAGCTCCTCCCGGATGGCAGAACTCCTCACCCGATCTCTGAGTGAGAGCCCAGCCACCCTGCGGAGGAAGCTCATTTTGGCCGCTTGTACCCGCGATCTCATTCTTTCGGTCACCACCCACAGCTGGTGACCATAGGTGAGGGTAGGAACATAGATCGACTTGTAAATCGAGAGCTTTGCTTTTCGGCTCAGCTCTCTCTTTACCACGACGGACCGATGCAGCGTCCTAGTTATTGCTGATGCCGCACCGATCCGCCTGTGGATCTCCGCTGCTCACCCTGATTTGCATAAAATAAAAAACTAAAACACACATGCAGTTTTCCTACTGGTGGCTTCGGTCTCCATGGCAATCTCACAGGACATCACCCCAACTCAACTCCATTTTTAGTTTCATATGTCAAACTATTTCTTTGACTCTATGGAAACAGAAACTTTGTAAACGGGAGGTACAGTATTTCTGCTTTTTATAACTTTTCATAAATGCAAAAGCTAAATCTTTTTTGCGACCCCTGAACGTGATGTTTACAACAAGAGAGCCCGTCGTTCTCACATGACTTTAATGCAGAATTAAATTCTGCTGCTGTGCTCAAATACACAAGTTACACTGCACCCAACACCCCGGTCATCATCCCGAGCCGGCTCTTCTCCACACATCTGCTGCAGCTAAAAATAGCAACCTCACTTTGATGAGGATGCAGAGATGATTGCTGGGAGGAAGGAAAAGCTTCCCTGGACACCTCTCAATGGCACAATTAGACCTAATAAACTGAGAGTATTTCATAGCATATGGAAAAGTCTGGCCAGTGCACTCCGCCCATCTCCACTCTAATTATCACCAGCTCGGTTTTTACAACGGGACAGGTGGGAGATCTGTGGAAAGTGATTGTTCCGAGTTGCAAAGAATAGACTGCAGTGATAGATAAAAAACAAAAAAGTTTACCTATACATACTTTTACACCAACTTGCATGTTGATAGTCGCTATAGAAACAACCTGGTGAAATAAACAGAAAACTTAGTGAACTCTGACAATAATGTTCCCATTCTATCGTTCTAGTGCTGAGGTGATGACCTCATTAAGGTGAAATGCCAATTAACGATAAGTGTGTTTGCGTTTTCAGGATTTTATCGCAGAACTGGAGCCACAAAACACAAACAGATTCAAATTAATTCCGTTCCGTCGTCTTCTGCTTATCCGGGACCGGGTCACGGGGACAGCAGCCTCAGATGAGAAGCCCAGGCTTCTCTTGCCGGCCTGCATCCTCCAGCTCACCTGGAAGGACCCCAAGTTGTTCCCCAGCCAGCTGTGAGACATAGTCACTCCAGCAGGTCCGGGGTCGGCCTCTGGGTCGAAACACCTCACCAAGCGAGGCACTCTTGGGGCATCCTGACCAGATGCCCAAACCACCCCATTTGGTTTCTCTTGACCTAGAAGAGGAGCGGCTCGACACCGAGCTCCTCCCGGATGGCAGAACTCCTTACTCCATACCCGATCACTTAGTGAGAGCCCAGCCACCCTGCGGAGGTGGTCGTCTCCGTTAGAAACTGTATAAATCCATCGTATTCTTGCACCAAGTTGGGCAAACTCTCCACTATTGGGAGACAAAATTCATACCAGACTGTGGGGGGATAATTTCTGTCCTGAGACTACACTTCTAACCCTTTCTTCTAATCCAAAAGAAGAAGCGATGGGGGATGTACGTTATTGGCGAGCATACATTTTCTACATCCTGCCAAGAAGAGGAAAAGTCTGCAAGTGATGTCTCCCAAAAATCATCAGAGCTTATTAATAGCAGCTAGGGGCTTCTCAGCTGTGTCATGTAACACACGAGTGAACATCTCACCTAAAGGTAGGTGGGAGAAAGTAAACATGGAAAATAATTAGCAACAAGAAGACAATGTCAATCTAGGACAAAGCGCAGGGGAGACTTGTCTGTCCCAGTTCAGCCATTTACTGCCGGCAAGAGAGGAAGAAAGAGTGAGAGGAAAGAGTGAAAAACTAAACGAGAAGGCTAAATCTGGATTTATAAACTATATCAACCCCTGAGCAGCACAGTGAAAATTGGAAAAAGAAACTCAGCCTCAACCTGCATGCAAGTAGCCCTAAAAGTAGTTTGGAATTCCTGCCGAATAATGGACGCTAAAGAGAAAAAAGATGGGGGTTTTCTACACCTCAAAAAGAAACAATCTTCTTTTATTTACATATTCCAGCCTGCCTGCACACTCTTCTTCACCTCTTTTCCACACTTTCCATTGCTAGACTGTTGATTCTAGGAACTTAAAATCCTCCACTGTCTCAGTCTATTCTCATTCTAGCCTCACTCTTCCAGTTGAGTCCTTCTCATGCACACATGTACTCTGTCTCACTGCAGCTAACCTTCTCTACACCACCTGTTCCCTGCTCCCAAAACATATATTGTCATCTGCAAACGTCACAGTTCATGGAAATTTATAATAATAATAATAACGCATTGTATTTATACAGCACTTTTCAGGACTCTCAAAGACGCTTCACATATGCATTATTCATTCTCTCCATACCAAGGTGATGGTAAGCTACTGTTGTAGCCACAGCTGCCCTGGGGCAAACTGACAGAAGCAAGGCTGCCATTTTGCACCATTGGCCCTTCTGACCATCACCAACCAGTTGCACAGACTAGGCAACGTGGGTGAAGTGTCTTGCCCAGGGACACAACAGCAGTTTAATCTCAACGGCCGTCCCACTGTGGCACTTGGGGTTCCGCCGGTCTCCCATCCAAGTACAGCCCAGGCCCAGCTTGCTTAGCTTCTGAGGTCTAACGGGATCAGGCATTGACAGGCTGGTATGGTCACAATTTATGTTTAACCTCATTAATCTGTCACGCTCTCCACCACCATAGCAAAAACAATGGACTTGGAGCAGATCCCTGATGAAGTCCCAACTCCACTCCAAACTTTTCTGTCACACCTACAGCACACCTCCCCACTGTTCTGCAGTCCTCATACACAGTATGATCTGCACCATAAATTACTTAATTTATGAACACAATTTACACCACTTCATGAGTCAAATATCACAAAGAGAGCTGTACTCAATCAGGTAATTTCCTTTTAGAATTCCTACAGAGATACAACAGCTTAGAGACAAGCTGTTGACAAGCCAAGACAAATTTGCAGGTGCTTCTTCATATTTTTGCTGTTTATAAATGTTTTGTTGTCAAGAAAAATTATAAAAAGCCTTGCCTTATAAATTTGTCAAGTGTGCGGGAGTATGTTTGTTTGTAACCTGCATTAGTGGACCAACAAAGACTGATTGCAGTATGTGTTCAGCTTATTAAATGCATAGAAATACACAAAGAAACAAAAACTGTCAAAGAGATCCTTTTTCTTTAACCGTCAAAGAGAGGAGTACCCTTTACAGATCAGGGGTAGGGTCCTCCCCCAAGTGAAAGAGCTCAAACCTAACTCAGAGTCTTGTTCATGAACAAGGGAAGATTAACTGTTGTACTTGTACTGATTTTCTCATGGTAAAGAGAGAGCCTTGTCGAAAGGCAAAGCCCTCTATTTGCCAGTAAATCTATATTCCTACCCTCACTTAGGTGAAAGAAAAAGATTGTAAATACAAGGGACCAAGATGAGTTACCTCTGCAGGGTGGCTGGCTCACTCAAAAATAGCATGAAGAGCTTGGGGTAGAGCCTTTCCTAGTCCGTATCAAGAAGATTCGAAAAGGATGGTTTGGGCGGCTGGTTTGGACGCCTCACATTTGCCACACTGGAAAGATTTTCTGTGTTTTCCCACCAAGAAGATACACACTAGAGGGGCCACTATAAAGCAGCTATGTTAAACTCAGGTCCTCAAGCGCTGGTTTCCTGGAGTTTTCATTGTGTTCCTGGTTGTAAATAATAACAATAATGCATTGTACTTATATAGCACTTTTTAGGACACTCAAAGACGCTTCTTTGGTAAGCTACTGTTGTGGCCACAGCTGTCCCAGGGCTGACAGGCCATCAGCCCCTCTTACATTCACTAACCAATTATACATACATCAGATCCAGACTAGGCAACTTGGATGAAGTGTCTTCAGCGACAACTGAATCTCAACAGCCATCCCACTGTGGCACCTGGGGTTTCAGCAGTCTCCCAGCCAGGTATTGTCTAGGCCTAACCTGCTTAGCTTCTGAGGCCTGACGGGATCCGGCATTGGCAGGTCGGTATGGCTACAACACAAGCTGACTAAATAAAAGCGCAATTACCATCTAATGAAATTTGGCACAGTGACTCTGTAACAGGAATCAGGATTGTGGATACAAAAACACACGGAAAGCCTTTGGGACACTGAAGTTACGTAGATACCTATGAATAAGATAGACTGTACCTTCAAAGCTGGTTTTGGAATCTCAGGTGAATCTCACTTAAAAGTGAAAGAATTTAACCTCCATAATCCCAACCTTAAAAAACTTTTCCTCAAACAAACCTTAGACCCTAAGAGAGATCTGTGTAGGTGGAAATACCACTTGTATGCTCAAGTCTTACAAGGAAGAAAACCAACTGATTGTCCATAGAAACTCCCCTCACCTCGAAAGAATCAGGTATGTGTCCACCTTACCGGACAAACTGGTTTGTTCAACTCTTCATGCCAAGCATTGTTTAGAGATAAAGTGACACAGTCACCTTTATTGGGCGAACAAGCTGTGCCAGACATGGCGGTATGACTTCCACTCTCCAAATAAAAAGACATAATCCATAAATCTACAATGAAAGCCGTGGAGCAATCAGTTAAATTAGACACTAATTGCTCTCATCGGATGTGTTTAGTGGGATGTGTTTGACAGGATCGGAGTTATGACTTCATATGGGCGAGTGAGGTACAAGCAATGCTGATTTAAAGCACGATGAGTTGGTGAAGAGTGTCTGAGTGTCTCTGTTCACTGTCTCATGGTGCTTTGCTTCTATATTAACCCCTGATGGTGGTTCACAGTCTCACTGCTGCAAACTAAACTCAGCAGTGTGCTCTGTCTCTCTCTTCACCAGCACCTCCTCCTTCGTTGCTCTTTGAGTCCATGAGTGGGTGATGTCCCTGTTTTATCAACAGAAAAACTCAACATGCACTCGCACCTCCACGTCCTTATCAGTTAAACATCTCATCTCGTGCAAACTCAACTTTTCAGAGCTTTCTCGATCCTAATTGTTGATGTGCGTGTATAGAGGAAGGATGTATGAAAAGGTGATAGTATGTAATGTATGGTGTTGGATCATAAGTGAGTGAGTGTCAGGGTGGTGTAGATTTTATTTATACCTTAAACTGTGTGCTCCTGTTGGCTTCATTGGACCGCGATCTCCAGTTCTCACTGGATCGATTTGCTGCCGAGTGTGAAGCGGCCGGAATGGGACCGGAATCAGCGCCTCTAAATCCGAGACCATGGTCCTCGCACGGAAAAGGGTGGAATGCCCTTGCGGGTCAGGGACAGGGTCTTTCCCCAAGTGTAGGAGTTTAAGTATCTCAGGGTCTTGTTCACGAGTGGGGGAAGGATGGAGTGGGGTATCGAAAGATGGATCAGTGCGGTGTCAGCAATAACTAGGACGTTGCATCGGTCCGTCGTGGTAAAGAGAGAGCTGAGCCAAAAAGCAAAGCTCTCAATTTACAAGTTGATCTACGTTCCAACCCTCACCTATGGTCACCAGCTGTGTGTGGTGACCGAAAGAATGAGATCGTGGGTACAAGTGGCCGAAATGTATTTTTGTTCCCCTTCCTGCTTGACAACCAACGACTACCTTCTACAGCATTGATGCAACGGGCTACATTGATGACGCTTTTTACATGGCAGAAAGAATTTCACACATGCTCCTCTCTCTACACCCCTTCCTATCTCTGAGTTAAACGGTTCACTCAGGACATGTATCAAATTTCAGAAGCGGATCGTTGGCTACTGAGGATGGGTGAACTGTTTGAATTTGAATTGAAATTACTTTATTTATTCCCGAAGAAAAATTGAGTGTTGCACTGTTACTTTTTTTAAATCTGTTGTGAGTGAAAGTTTAAAGGTTTGAAAGTGAAAGGTTGAATATTTTGATGGAGGACGGCAGAAATGATTTTGTGTACCGTTCCTCTGAGCAGTTGGGTTGCAGGAGTCTGTTGCTGAAGCTGCTCTTCAGATGATCCACAGATTCATAAAGAGCGTGGGAGGGATTTAGCATGATTGATGACAGTTTTGCTTTCATTCTGTCCCTCTCCACCTCCTTTACGAAGGCGAGGGGTGAGCCAATCACAGGTCCAGTTTTTTTTATCAATAGTTGAGCAATAGTCAAGCTTTTACACTTCTGCAGCCCTCTAAAGATGTCATAACTATTGTCTGATACATATTTTAAAATCCAGTTTGCAGTTGTTTGTGTGCATGAGATTCAATGTGGAAGGATTTATTTTCATGAGACGAGGCCTTTTAAACTTCTCCTGCATAACTCACCAAAAACAGCTCGTGTGTAATTATGTGTGGCATGTTAAAGTGACCCTCCGTCACCTTCCTGTGGGAGGGGGTTGTTCAGCTTTAACAGGACAAAAGCAGCGCTACATAAACCAAACACACAGGTGGGGATAATGACAGGAGAGCAGTACACACATGGTTCATACTAAGGAGGTATCGCAAGGGGGTCACCCTCGCCTCGCAGAGGCGGACACCCAAGTAAGAACACAGCTGTTAGAACGTCCATCAAATTCCTGTCTATTTGTGTGCAGGTTGTGGAAAACGTTTAAATCTGCTCGTGTTTGCTCGTGCACACAATGCTTTCCTACGCTACAGTCAATCCGTCAGGGGAGCCAAAGTGTGATTTACTGGCTTGTTTTATGCTCTGCTTAGTTTTTTAATGTGAACACTGAGCATTGAGGTGCACTGTACAGCAGATGATCTGTAGATTCTTGACAGGCATGCAAATGTATGTGGGTTGAAGCGAGCAAGTGGGATTCTCTCATAGTAACATCTAATCCAACTTATTTTACCCTCTTTTTTTCTGCTTTGAAATACTTGAAAATGTCTTCAATCACTTAACGTCTTCTTCTTCTCCTTTCGGCATTTCCCTTCAGGGGTCGCCATTGCAAGTCAATTTCTTCCATCTAACCCTATCTGCTGTATCCTCTTCGGTCACACCAACTATCTTCATGTCTTCCTTCACTGTATCCATGAAGCTCCTCTTTGGTCTTCCTCTAGTCCTCTTTCCTGGTGGTTCCAAATCCAGCATCCTTCTGCCGATGTACTCGGTTTCTCTTCTCTGTACATGTCCAAACCATCTCAGTCTGGTCTCTTTATCCCCAAAACCTTTAATATGTTTTCATCCTGACTCTGCGCATGTTTTCAGAAGGAGTTAGGCTTACTGCTGAATTGTGTTGGATACACACAAATGAGAGCAGGATACCTCTGATCCTGTCCATGCTGGTCACTCCCAGAGAGCTCCTCAGCATCTTCATCTCTGCTACCTCCATCTCTGCTTCCTGTCTTTTCCTCAGTGCCACTGTCTCTAGACCAATCAGCATGGCCGGTCTCACCACGGTTTTGTACACTTTTCCTTTCATTTTAGCCGAAACTTTTCTGTCACATAACGTACTGCTCGTTAATAATTTTTTTTTTTTTTATGTAGCTGCTTTTTTTTTTAATCCAGTATTTTTTATGCACTGACAGCCATGTGACAGAATTGAGGTTTCAATGCAGTAAAACTTGAACATGCAAAGCTCCCTCCCACCTCCCACTGCGTGCACACACACACACTCCACCACTATCCCTTTACAAATTACAAAATCACATTCTTTTGCTCTTTTTGTCATGTATGGAAAGGAAAAAAAAAAAAAGGAAGGAATGACTGAAAGAGTTCTTACTGTCTTCTACAATCCCTGATGAGACACAGAAATCCCTCCAGCGGAAAAGGGGGACAGAAGTAGAGAAGACAGGAGAGGATGGGAGGGAGCCCAACGATTGCCAGTTGCAAAGGAATAAGAAGTGAGTGGAGATGGAAAAGAAAGGGAGGAGAGGAAAAAGGGAGGACAATCACAGTTGCCAAAATCAAAACTCTCCTCCTTCAAAAGAGATTAGAAAGTGTCCGGTGTGCTGGGATGGAGCTTTATCCACTAGCAGCTCTGTAGTAACACTTCTATCGTTCCGGTCCGGTTATCCTCCCATCCTGTGCTCAATGTCCTCCCCTCCTCCTCCTCTGTCTCTCTCTCTCCTCCTCTTGTACTGGTTGGTTGGTTTTCTTTCTCTCTCCCTCCATCTCTCCCTCCTCTATCATTACCCAGATACAGGGCATACCCCTCCCACCTTCTTTCCGTCTCTCTATTCCTCTCTCTCCTTCATGTGTTTGAGTCCGAGTCTTTGCTGAATCTGTTGTCTGAAAACACACAGAAAATCTCCACACAATACTTTCACAACACCACACAGTTATTAACGTGTAATAACAAAAAAATCCATCTTTTTTTTTTTCTAAATGTTTGCAGCAGTGAGCCAACATGTGTGTACTGTCACACCCACAGAAATGTGAATAAAGAATGAAAGAGATGTGTAAAAAGCAGATGAGGGGAGCCACTGCTGCAATGCTTATTATCATACAGAGAGGAGCGGATGAGGGGTGGGAGGAGGGTTGAAGCTCCGTGGGTGGAGAAGGAGCTTCCTACTGATGAGCTGAACTGAATAGCAAGCAGAAATCAACTCTATCATGCCAATCAATGGCAGGGAAACCATGCCAGGATTTTCTCTGATGAGCTAATACACTGAATAGTTCCCAAGTGGAATGGGGTGCGTGAGAGAGAGTGTAAATTTTCACTATGACAAACAGATGCATGGTGGTGGTTACATTTCCTCATATTGGTTTTTCTAGGGAAATAAAAAGTCCGGCAGACATTTTTCTAAAGGGTTTTAGATGTTTTCGATTTATTTAATCTAAAATCAGATCAATCGGTTATTTTTAGCTTTCAATTTATTTAGTTGCTACTTCATAAATTTTTCGATTTCACATCAAATCTGATCCATTATCTTGATGTTGAGGCTTGTCTAGATTTTTTATTTAAACACCCGACCACGTTGTTTTATCCAACCCATATTTTCCGACAGAAAATTTACTGGAAATCCTCCTTTTTTATTTATTACTTTACACAAAGCTGCAGAGGCTTTAAATGCATTCAACCGATTTCTACGTCCGTCACCATATTTATGATTGAATCTGGCAGCTAAGAGAAAAGCTTACTGCATGCACACGAGGGAGGGTTATGGAAATGTATTACACGCTGGGAATGATGAGGCTTCCATGGCACGGGGGGAAAAAAATAGACACATTTCTGAGTTTATCCTCATCACCAATTGTACGTGAGCTCATGCCATGTACACTAGGAGTGAATTACACCAGTTACTAAACACTAAGTTTATTATGTTGTTTGTAAAACTGGGGCTCTTTACTGAGAAGGAACACCAAAGCTGCATGCATCAGGACTTGCACTCAAACAGGAGACGTTATTGTAGGTTTAATAACAGGAAGTCAGATTTAATAAAGAAAAATAGCCATAATAATGATAACCACACTATCCCATCTGCTGCGGCTGACACGTTTACTCCACCTCCTCAGTTAGACAAACAGTTTTTTCCTATGGTCATAATTTACTCTAATCTACTGACTCCTCAGCCAATCATGTGCAGCCTGCGTCACCTGGGAAATAACCTGCAATGTTAGAGCACTTCTTCATGGTCCGGACCACCTCTGAGGGTCACCAACCATTTGTGTTTGATGATGATTTCTCCAGGAGTCAATGCTCATCTAAACATCCTACTGTCAACCGTCAACCATTTTTCTTTAACAGATCTTGGATCTCATGACAGATTAAAAACCCCCTGACTTACAAACAGAAGGAACGTGCAGCACGTGCATTGCTCTTATGGTTTATTTGTGAGCAGAAAGGTGAAAGAAAAGTGGAAATGAAAATTCAATACTTGTTTTACAGCTTTTTGAAATAGGCTTTGGTTCCCATATCCCATTGATGAGCCATTTTAAAAAAAAAATTTGAATTGAAAATACGTTAGTAATCCCCAAAGAGTACGTCTGGTTCAACCCAACTCAAGATAGATAAACTGAACAAACTGTTACACACAAGTTAGACTCCAAGAAAACTGAGGGCATGCAGCCAAGTTTGGCGCTCCTTTCTATTTGAGGACGTAGAGAAACAAAATTTTTCAAAAGTTGCGCCCACACATGGAAACAGGGCAGTGCAGGTGGACAGAGAAAACAACACCTCTAACATTGTATGAGCATCAGAGTCATAGACAAAATATACAGAAGTGTGAGGTATGAGGGCCTTGAGCACTCTGGCCAATAGGCAAGAGGGCAGTAGGGATTGGAGACCTTTGGTGTGTGTAGCTTCAAAGGAGAATGTTGGATAAACCAAGCAAATGATGATCAAAGGGGTTTTCGCCCCTTGTTTTGGTGGGGTAAAAACTGTTTTTGCTTCACTCAATATTTTTCGCACATAGAAAAAACTCAGATTAGAGCCATTGCTCCTCCGAGTCGAGAGAAGCCAGATGGGGTGACTCCCAAACGTTTCGCTGATGAGTTGTTTCGAGTATGTCCTAGAGATAGAGACTATGTCTCACAGCTGGACAGGGAACACCTACGGATCCTCCAGGTGAGCTGGAGGATGCAACCCGGGTGAGAGAAGCCTAGGTTTCCTGTTGGAGGCTGTTGCCCATGCAACCCGGCTCCGGATAAGTGGAAGACAACTGAACAGAATCTGTGATGGTCCATCACTCCACTTTATAAAACATCAATTTTTTTCTGTATTTTCTGCCACCAAACTGAATTTAACGACTCATTAAATATTGAAAGAACAAACCTGTCGGTGCTAAATTTTTAATTTTTACTATTTGTCATCCCACCCTCCCGTCGTCCTTCCTTTTACTGTAAACCCTCGTCTCTTTCATTGCTGTAGTGGATAATCTTTCTCATTCTCTCTTTCTGTCCTCATTATGAGAAATATGTTATACTTGGCAACAGAAATAGCTTCTTGGATGCTAGAGCTGAAATGAAGGCAGAAGTGGGTCATATGCTGTAAGAGAAGAATACTGCTTTTCAGATGAAGGAAAAACACTGCGACCAGGAGGATCAACACTCACCCTGAGGCAATCATATGAACATTTTAGAGTGAAAAGGACATGGACACACAAAGAAAAATGAAGCAAATTTTACTTTAAACTGCAGCTTGTAAGTTCGAATGAACAATTTTTCACTTTTGTAAGTAATTTAATTTCTTTGTATTTACTTCCTGTAGTTCTTATACTTTTACTCCTGTCTTTGAGGCTGAAACATTATCTCTTAAGAACTTCCTGAAGTCATAACCCAGTTATTTTAGTCTCAACTAAGCCCAATTGATACATCATACAATCATAAACCTTATATGTATGGAGTCATACATTATCAATTCAGTTTGCAGCATCTAACCCTGTCTCCTGCTTCTCCACTGTTGACCAAATTACTCTAAAAATGTATCACAATGAATAAAGTTACTGAGATCAAAATTTAATACAATAATACTGCTTGAAGAATGAAACGGCGTTCTATTTTTTGGCGGATCGAATTTGTCATTTCAATGTATCACAACACTAATCTTCACTAATCAGAATCCAAAATCTGCAGCTTTTAATTAGTCTCATGATAAGCTGACCTCATTACCTTAGTCATCATAAATTTCCAATATTTCCAATTGTCCTATTTTTGGGGGCGTGGTTTTGGGGTGTGGCCATTATATGCTCATAAGTTTTCAAGTTAACAACAGGCCAATCAGATGCATCAGTTAAACAATGCAGTGGGTTTCCACCCCCACTTTTAACAGGTTTGACAAATTTTTGGGAGTTTTTCCCCCCCAGAAGGAGGATCTAAGGTTTTTTTGCTTTGTTCAGTCAGTGTTTCTGACTTTGAGTGAAAAATTTTGAGACAGCTATGTTGCATTTCTGGCCTATAGAAATTAAAATGTATTATTTTAACATGTAGCATTGGTAAAACATATTTAAGATACAGTATGTTCTCTGTGGACTACATGAGCAGTGATATATGTCTAAATTCTGTGTTTGAAGGAATGAATCTTCAGGAGCATACTGCATTACAAAGCAGGATTGTTTTGTAGAGGAGATCACTGCATGAGTGCAGGAACAATTCCAAGAATCAATAACTGTGAGCAGAGCTCACCCAGCCAGCAGCAAACAGTTTAAAGCTCCATCACACTCCAACAAAGTCAGACTGGAGCCAGTGTGAAAGCAGTCTAACATCACTGCAGTCCTCAGAAAATGATCAATTCAGAGAAAAAAGTCCATTTTCTCAATGATGTTTGGATGTCTTAACAGCAACCTCTGGTAATAAAAAAAACAGACAGCTTATTTTCTCTTTTATTCAGTTTTAAAAAAAATCATTTGGAGGATATTGCAGGATGAGTTTTATATCTAACCAAACAGTTGAAAATAAGAAGTTTAAAGTGTAAAGTTTGTTGTAAAAAGAAATTAAATCATATCCTCATTTGACATGAAAAAAAATAGTTCATATGTTAATAAACCACCTTGAATAATCAAATTAAAGCATGATGCTATAAAAGTTTTTCCGAGTTGTTTTTATACATTTAAAACATTTGTTTCAGTTGCATTTTCACTTTTAGATAAATATGTAATAGTGAACATTAAGGTTTCCCCTTTCTTAAAGAAGGCTTAGGGTTTGATTGATGAAAAAATTGAAGCTTTTATTGGGAAAAACAAGTTAATCTCTCAAATTCTTTGATTGAAAAAAGGAGAAAGTTCTTAGTGATAATAAATCATTTAAATCAAATGTTTTTTAATAATTACATAATACATTTTTTTATATTTATTACCAAGTTTTTTTTACTTTTAAAAGGTTTAAAAAACATTCATTTTTTCGACAAAAACATAAAGTGACTAATTTCTGTTTTAAGCTTTAAAATGTTAGAAATTATGTTTCTCAAAATAAAGTTAAAAATAAGTATTTAATGTGAAACAAATTTAATTTAATTTTCTTTTTTTAGCAAAACACCACAAAAGCATTTAATTATATAATTAAAAAAAAAAAAAAAGCAAACATGCCAGTTACACAGACAAGTCACTCTAACTTGTCTGTGTAAGTTTAAGCTGTAAACTGTATGGTGCAATTAAATTGGTTGTCATGATATCATATGCACATAAAACATAGTTTTTAAGTTTTTTATCAATTAAAAAATATTTTTACTCATCAGAAATTTATTACTGATTTTTTTTTTGGGGTGGGGGGAATAAACCCAGTTTGGTGAATAAAAATGTCAAAATAAAAAAATATATATATATTTTTCAAAGTACCAATAATTTTTTTTTTGTAATATTTATTTCAACTCCGAAAGAAAAATGACTGTTTTTCTATTGGATTAAAGAATAAAAAAAACAAGGCAAAGATGATAATAAAAAAGAATTAGGTGTCTTTAATGATATAGGCTACATTTGTACATTTCTACAGCAGACTTGCAGTAAGACAAACACCTTATTTTAAAAAAAAAAAAAAGTAAGTTTTATCTGCCACAATCAGAAAATCGAATAAGATGTCAAAAAACTCTGAATTAAATACTCAATGTAAATATCATTTTGTCCCATTAAATAATACATACCAAAACATTTTATATTCTAAACAATCAATGTGAAATATAAATTACATCGAAGCACCTTTTTTCATCAAGAGTGAGGATATTAAAATAAATAATTGGCCTTTACATATCAAGACAAATACATCTTTTATGATAGTTCATGTAAGGCTGTGCAGCATCACTGAAAACTCCGGCCACATCGGGGTTCAACATACAGCACGTCAAGATGAGGGACTGTCCCTCTTGCAATCTCCACAAGTGACACCAAATAGCTATAAATGTTTGTAAAGGTTTTGCACGGAAACGACAAACAAACTGTAGTTACTGCGAAAAATTTACAATTTCATCCTTCTGTTCTCGTCTTGGAAAAAAAAAAAAAAAAACTATGGAAGAGAGTTTAGTCGTAAGAGAAGATTGTCACATTTTTTTTGCAACATGCTGTATGGAAAATATTTTATTAACAGGGTTTATAATACAAAATAAATGTTAGTTATCAAATTTCTGAAATGAAACATTAATATTTCTACAACCTACTGGTCCACTGAAATGATTTCAAACATTTTCGCCCACATGATACTTTTTTTTCAGTTGAGTCAATTTGCGGTTCACTTTTTATTCATTAGGGGGTTTCAATAAATAATCAGTATGGTAAAACAATGATCGTATGGTCATAAACCAGCCCGTGCACACACAAAGAAAGTTATTAAAATAATAACATACACAAATAGGGGTTGACATTGTGTGAAATAGGTGCTTCAAAAAGTCCGGGTAATATCAAAGACAAGGCACAAAGTTGCCTTTGTAAAACCTACTGAAACAGGTACCAGCATATAGGAAGGTGGTTTCTGGTTCTACTACAAAACTTCATACATCTATGTTACAGTATGATTGAAAGTATATTGTTTACCAGGTAGCAGTTAAACTTCTAAATACTTATAATGCATTGTGTTCATTGTGAAATGATAATTTGGTATGTTCAAGCTAAGTGTAGTGTTTTTTTCTTCTTTATTTAAATTAAACAAATTATAACACAGAAAAGTCAGTTTTTACATAAAACTCTGTACACATTAACAGTCCGATAATATGTATATAAAAATGTAATTCACTAGATTCAAGAAACAATACATTTTGACCTGCAATTCTTACAAAAAAAAACAAAGGACACACTGCTGTTTTTTAAATTCCAATGTGTTCTGCCCTTATGTACTTGTCCCGTCTCTGTACGTGCCTTCAATCACTCTAGCAGACAATCTCACTAAGTTAGCATTTAGTTTAACATTAAAACAAAACCCTAACCAAGTGGTGCTGTGTGCCAAAACAATCTAAAGAGAGGAAAGTTAGGTATCAACTTATTTAAACCGAGGGGAAAAAACATAATGGAATTTGGAAAACCGGTGGTGTGTTCCTTTAACAACTAAAACTTCTTAAGATCAAGTTCATTAACTTCTGATAAAAGTTAGTCAGAGTACTGAAGATCAAAATCAACAGTACCATCCGTCACCACTAACCTGACCCGTTTGGGCTTAGTGGAACCCATGGAGTGTGATGTTGTAACAGGTCCATAGTGTGATGTACCCTGGTGTTCCCCTGACGGGCACTGTTGCTGCATCTCCTTTCTACAATGTTCATCCTGACCTTTGAGCCCTGAAAATCCACCCAATGAAGCTGGGTTGGGGAGCTGTGGTCCACAGGGCTCCAGAACCAGGCGGCCTTGAGTCCCTGAAGGCTCCATGAGGCAGTGATAGGTGTAGTTTGTTGGGGCAAAACCCGGATAACCTTCAGCACTATCTCTTAGACCTAACGTCAAAGAATGGTCCCCACTGAAATTGAGTACATAAGGAGGACCTTGGTAACCATAAGGGAAAGAAGCTGAAGAAGAGGACTGGTTTTTGTTGGCTGGTGCTGGTGTACCAGGAGGTGTGCTGTGAATCACTTGTGGACTGCTGTGCTGAGGCATCGGTGAAAGAGTCGAGCCAAAGGTAAAATCAAAAGGATCCTGCTGAGTGTAACATGGCTGAGGTTTGTCAGAGATGCCAGATTTGTCCAATTTCAAACTCTTCTCCTGTGTGGATGCATAAACCTCTGAGCTTTTGCTGGGAAAGAAAAACGGTCTGGGCAATGCAGAGTAGTTTTTGTAGGGATTGTTGATTTCATTAGCATCTTGCTTTGTCGTTGACAGTTTGCTTTTATTAAAAGTTTGTGAAATGCCAGAGTTGGGTTTGTTAAAATGAATATTAGACCTGATGGGATCGTTAGCAGAACTATGATGGCTGACTATTTTATCAAAGCCATCGATAGAAACGTTTCCTTTCTCGTGACTTTCCATGTTGATCCCAAATTTCTGACTTTGTTGAGTCCGGTCGATGGTCCCAGTCTTTTCTTCAAGTGTCCTGGATGTGATGGTCGGGTTGGTAGCAGCGATGATGTCTTCACAAGGCGCGCTGTACAAGTTCTGGCTTTGGTTTCCACCTTGGAACTTCAGCACTCGGTGAATAACCGTTGAAGGTTTCTCCTGAAAGCTGACTGGACTGTCTGTAGTATTGGAATTTTTGGCAGAGAAGACTTGAGAAGAAGTGAATCTGTTAGAAGTTTGGGATGATATACCTCTGGGTACGTTAGCCTGGCTATTTGAGAACAATTGCGGTTTACTTTGATTGGTCATTCGATGGAAGGGGCCTTGGGATTTGGGGTTTTGTTGGTTTTTTATTTGGCTGGAGCAAAGTTTTGTATTAATGAAGGGCTGGGTTTGCGCGAGCGGGTTTTGAGACACAATTGATGAGGAAATGCCAGCCATTCGAGATTTGTTAGCAAGAGGAAAGGGCTGAGCTTTAAGGTCTTCTTTGGATGGTCGTGTTCCCAAAACTCTGCTTGAAATCCGGTCCTTGACCATCATGTCAGGATTTCCCATTGCTGAGAAACCAAAGTTGGGGTTAGGTGGGTTTTTGTCTTTGGGTGCATCTTTTGCTTCACAAGTCAGAGGAACAGATTCACCCTTAGAAGGCATTAAACCTGGGAAAAACTGCAAATCCTCACTAGTGAAGTTGTTTCCTGGACTGGGAGGACCAAGGTATGGGGTCTCCGTTGTCCATGTGTCTGAGGGGCTGTGAGACAGGGGGCTGCTGAAAGGATCGGTGGGGGGATCGAGGGAACACAGATCTGAAGGAGAAGATGGAAGAATGTTCTGGGGCTGATAGTATCCTTCAAAGTTGAGACACTGAAAGTCGAGAATGTCGTCGCAGCAGTTTGGGAAATTCGGGTCACTGGCGAGCATGTTGTCTCCGGTTGTAAATGGAGGAGACTGCGAAGGGGTCTGAATGACCGAATTTGCACCAGAAGGAGCGGACTTTTCCAAAGTCTGAGATGAACACAAGCCTTCAGAGAGTCGAGAAAGACTGTTATCTATCTGTTGGAGTGTGTGACTGAGGCAAGTCGTTGGCGTTTCCATCGGTCCACATTTGTGTGTTCTGTCCATTTTCTGTCTGTGCTTTCTTCCTCCACTGTTCATCTCTGATCTGTCAGCAAGCCTGTCAGGAGCAGAGGAGATGACTTCAGTTTTATTGTCACCAAGAGGCGAAGAAAGGGACAGTGGTGACAGAGATAGAGAAAATGCTGGGGGTTCTGTTTTCAGAGGTGCTGCAGAACTGTTCAATCTTTGCGACGAAGGATACTCGCCTTTAAGCATGTTGATGTTGTTACATCCCATTTTTTGTTCCCCAAACATGTGACCTTTCATCTCTTTCTTAATGCTCAACCCTGTTTTTAGCTCAGGGTGAACAAGATCTTCTTTGCTGTCTACTTCCCAGATGTCCTCAGTTTTTCTTCGAAGTTTTAAGACCAGTACAGGAAAACCATTTACATCCAATTCTGGTTCCAGTTTTTGTTGAGACCCACCTTCAAACAAGCAGCAATTGTTTCGAAAGCCGTCTTCGGTTTTTGTAACGTTACCCACCATTGGCAGCTTCTCCTTGGCTCTATGTACAGCTTCACTTTTCCCAGGCAAAGCTTGACCCCCCACCAGATGGTCTGACCGTTTTTCTTTCATTTCATTGTTTGTAGCTTCAGTCGTCTCACACATAAGTTCAGGTTTTTGCAAACCTTTATCTAAATTTTCACCAGAGTTCAACACGGATTGTTTTTCTGTCATTTTCTCACCTCTTCGTTTTAAGCGATGCAATCTGTTCTTTGACTTCTTACTGGCCTGCACGTGAGCCCTAGCTGCCTCCATCTCCATGTTTAGAATAGACACTGAATCCATGATGGCTTTGAAAGGGTCACACGCCACCATTTCATCTCCCATCTCTGCCTTTAGAGCAAAGTTTTCATTTTGCATCTCCCATACACGCCCTCTCCTCCTTTTTAGACGGAACTTGAAGTCAGGGCTTGATTTGGTCTCCTCTGAGCTGCTTTGCTCAAGGGTCACGACTTCAGCTGAATCCTTTGTCAGAGACTCATCTTGACTTTTTGCAGACTGCGGCTGGATTTTTTCTGGGTCGTCAGCTTGTTTGCCCTTCGAAGACTTATCACTCTGCCATGTCTCCATGTTGAATAGCTCATCATCTTCAGGCTCTGTTTTGCATTTTTGAACTTTCCTCATCAGATGACCTCGCTGAGTTTCATTGGTTTTGGATCGAAGAACTCTGCTGACCGAGGTTTGTCTGGTTGTCCTTTTAGGGGAAGTCCTCTGAGATTCAGTCCTGGCCCTGACCTTACACTCTCTCTTTAACTTGTTGCTCTCACCTAACCACTGAAAGGGCTCCTCCTTCAGCACCTGGCAGGAATTGAACCCAGAGGGTTTTTTAGAAACCTGATCTGAAACAGAGTTCAGGCTTTGCTTGGAGTCCACTTCCACAGAACTACGAAATGTCCGTTTCTTCAGAGGTATGTTGGACTGTGTGAGCTGCGGGTTGGTGTTGGTTGAAGCTTTGACAGAAATGGGAGAGCGGTGAGGTAGAGGATTGAGGAAGGAAGTTGGCACATTGTGCCGCTGCAGAGCCTGAAATGGTGAGCTGCTTTCACTGAACTCTTTCTTCAGTGAAACTGGAAGTTCTTGGTTCAAGCATCCTTTGTTACTTTGTCTTTTGTCTGATTTTCTTTTCCTTGCTTTTGGCCGCATCCGTCGCCTTTTTCTATTACTCCTGTTCTCTGACCGTTCAGCCGGCCTGTTGGCATTTTCACTCTGGACTGAGCAGCGCATGTTCCCGACAATATCCCCATGCAATTGCTTATCACTGATGTCTTGGTCTTTTCTGAAAATATCAGAGAGCATAACTTTGGCCTGCTTTATCACCACGCCTGGTTCATCTTGGCTCCCCGGGTGACTTCTTAAACTCCTTTTTGTCACGTGTGAAAACACTTTGCCCTGTTTACACACAACCCTGACTTGAGGTTCAACACAGGCAGAAATTCTTTTATTTGACATCCTTTCGCAGGCTTTCACCCCCACTAGATTTATACGTTCGGAAGCAGTATCTATATTTTCAGTCTTTATACAAAATGTCTCCTTTTTTGACAACATTTGAGCTTCAGTAACCTTTTCTGTCTGCGTCGTCTTATTAGGTTGGACCGTAGCTCGAGCCCGAGTTGGATTCGGCTTCTCCGCGTAGTCTTTGGCCTTAAAAAGCACTTCACGTACCCCTCTGTTGCCCTCATCTGTACAAACATCTAACATAGAGGCTCGTTTTTCTGCCTCAGCTGCATGTTTAGGAGGCAGTTTTCCGGTCCGTTTGGCCACAAACCTTCCTCTTTCGTCTTTAAGGGGTTTTGTTGGCTTTGAACTTTGTGGCACCGACAACCGTGTTAGATTAACTGTAACATATTGCTTCAGAGATTTTATTTGATTGTTTGCAGCCTTCTTCGATCTATCGGCAATGTTCTGACAAACCTCTGACGGTGACCGGTTTGAGCTGCTCGCCGTTTGCCTTGCAGCTTTTTTCTGAGCACTGCTGGCGATCCCACCGTAGCACTTGTTGCTTTGCTTTTCTGTGATTGCTTTGTTTTGCTTTTCTTTTGTTTTTGCACTGCATGTTTTTTCTTTTAGAACTGCTGTAGCACTAGCGGAATCCACCGTGCCGGCCACTGTCTGCTTCTCCTGCACTCTATCCTTTGTTTCTGAAGAGGTCCTTGTGTGTAACGATTGCCCGTCTACCACAGTAGCGGACTTCCTGTTCAGACCACTTCTCAGTGAGGGTCCCCCCATTCTGCTGCCAGACATGGAGGAGTTTACAGTGCAAAACTTTTTTTTAACAGAACAACTACCGTTTTCATAACTGTCTGATTCTCTCAACTTCAGCTTGTTGTGTTTCATCTTCTCCAACTGAAACAGCAACATCCTCTCTTTGCTATGGGGATCTTTACATCTCAGTAAAAAATCCACCGAGTGGCGACGCACTTTGATTTTGAGATCCTTTAGGATCGCCTTGGGGAAAGAGGAGGATGTGTTGTGCGGTTTGACAGTGGAGGACTTCAGGGTGTGGCCGCTGGATCGTCTCTGCTTCTCTCGCCTCCACTTCTTTGTCTCATTCAACTTCTTGTTTTTCAAGGCGTTTCTTCGCATTTGCTGGGTGAAGGAGTTTCTGGAGGGAATGGCTATGAACGACAAAAAAAAAAAAAACAAGAGAAACTTTCAGGTTATGACTCTTTTAACACTTAACAGATAGAAAAGTTCAGAAAACAGTAGAAAAATAAAGGGGGCCACATTTAAACACCACTTTATTTTTTACATCTCATAATTATTAACATTTGAAAAAAAATGGAACCTTTTTTCTCCAAGCCGAAAAGTAAAGCTTTCGATTTAAAAGTCGATCTACATTCCCACCCTCACCTATGGTCAACCAGCTGTGGGTGCTGATCGAAAGAACGAGATCAAAGATACGAGTGGTCAAAATGAGCTTCCTCCACAGAGTGGCTGGGCTCTCACTCAGAGATCAGGTGAGGAGCTCTGCCATCCGGGAGGAGCTCTGTGTCGAGCCGCTCCTTCTCTAGGCCGAGAGAAGCCAAATGGGGTGCTTAGGGTATCTGGTCAGGATGCCCCCCGAGCACCTCGCTGGTGAGGTGTTTCGGGCATGTCCCTCCAGAAGAGACTAAAAGGCAAACCCCGGACCCGCTGGACAGACTATGTCTCACAGCTAGCTAGGGAACGACTCGGGATCTTTCCGGGTAAGAGAAGTCTGCGCTTCCCGTTTGAGGCTGTTGCCCCCACGACCTGGCCTCGATTAAGCGGAAGACGACGGAACGGAATCCTTTTGCATACTGAAAATTTTTTACACTTCAGATTGGTTTTTCATACTTAGTGGTATTTTTAATTCAAACTAAATGTAGCATTTTGATTAACGAACATAGATAACACGGATCTAAGAGTCCATTTAACATGGTTATATCATATTTCAGTCGGTTTAAATGCAATAATGTGCGTTGTGTTTTTTGCAGACATTATTTTAAAAGATATACTTTCATTCTGCAAAGTGTGGAATTTGATTATTTTGTCATGAATATACAATTAAATCAATAAAAATTATGTTTGAAATTTATAGCGAGCACTAATTAGTCCTAATTAAACATAATTATCTTGACATCTAAAAAAATTTTGTCATTAGTGCCCTCTTGTGAAATTTTAAAGTGATTAAAAAAAAGTTATTAAAATTATAAAAACACAAATTGTAAATTAAATCAGGAATATTGTGATTTTTTTTAGATTTTATGATCAGTTTTGTTAAATATTTTTCCTGAATTTCAATTTGATTCTTTTACCCAATCCTCCCTTTTTTTTTAAACCCTTCGATGGGCCAATTTTGGCCTCTAGGTCTCGTGTTTGACACTCTTGCTTTGAATGATAATCAGATGAAAACAAATACCAGAGGAGGGCCTTAAATACCTCTCATACCAAAGCTGCTTACTATATCTGCTAATGTATTATCAGACAGCTGTTCCACTTAAACCACTCATCCATTTCAAACAATCATTTTTCCTTCTTTAGATCGCTCAAACAAGCGGATGAGGTCGCTTATTTAACCCAGTCCATTACGCAACCGTTTAATCAACAACTTAATAAAGACATCGAGCATCTCTGAGAGGAGTTTTAATATCTTTATGAGGCTGTCTCACGTGATGTTTGTACCTGTCTGTCCCTGAGGAAGAAGGGATCTAATTAGATCAAATCCTCAGTGGTAAATCCTTTTGTTTTGCTGAGATTGTTGCATTAAAAAAATCATCCTGCTCAGAACCCGAGTGAGCATATACGCATATAGCACATGTGTAGTTAAGGAGAATCAGGCACTTGCTTACTGATGCTGATGTATTTTCTGGAGTACAGATTGAGCCTTTATATAAGCTGCAACTGCTTTATTTTCTAAGATATACAAGCTGCACCGAGCTTATGTATCTACTGCACATGGAACTATATGGAACTGTTTATTACTGGAAACGTAATGCATGATTTGGATGCCTCCCGATCGCCTCACTCGTTAGGTGTTTTGGGACCATGAACCAGCTGGAGAAACTATGTCTCACAGCTAGACAATGTTCCGTTCCGTCATCTTCCGCTTGTTCCGAACCACCCCATCTGGCTCCTCTCGACCTGGAGGAGGAGCGGCTCGACACCGAGCTCCTCCCGGATGGCAGAGCTCCTCACTCGATCTCTGAGTGAGAGCCCAGCCACCATGCGGAGGAAGCTCATTTCGGCCGCTTGTACCCGCGATCTCATTCTTTCGGTCTCCACCCACAGCTGGTGACCATAGGTGAGGGTAGGAACGTAGATCGACTTGTAAATCGAGAGCTTTGCTTTTCGGCTCTGCTCTCTCTTTACCAGCTAGACAATGTTCCCTCTAATTTTTTATGTGTTTGAGCAAACAAGCTTCCTGAGCAGAAGGGGGCGGAGCAAAAACTTTTCTTCTTTTGTGACGTCACCAGTAGTGACGCGCCAAATTCTGAAGCGGTAGTTTGAAGCAATTTGTTTCAGAAAGAAAGAAGAAAGAGGTATGTTCCGAAGCTCTGTCTTGTTTTACCATCTTTGGTTTAAACTGAGTTTCTTTTTTGTGCGCTGCATAGGTCTTCTTGTGCGCTATTGATCTGCACGCAGTGCGCAATTGCGCAGGCGCGCAGCGTAGAGGGAACACTGCAGCTAGACAGGCAACACCTCTAGATCCCCCAGGTGAGAGAAGCCTGGGGTTCCCTATCTAAGGCTGTTGCCCACGCAACCCAGACCCAGATAAGTAGAAGACAATAGTAACGATAATGCATGTATCGGAACGGATTCTTTGAAAAACAAGGCAGCAACTTTGTGGATTAAAACGGACCAGATCGATAGCCTTCAACTTAAAACTTGCACCATATGAACTTTTTTGAATAATTTTTATGAAGGTGCGAGGATTTAAAAATAATCACCAGTTGGTAATTAGTCGTGCATGTTTGTTCTGCTAAAGAAAAAGTAGCCTATTCATCGTCGCATCGACTGTTCATCTATTTTGTTTTTTTATTCTAATTCTGGTTAGAGCGCCCACTATTGGTGGAAGAAAAATTTACAGAATAGCTGTGACGTTGTTTAAGCCTTTTGGTTCAAAACCAGAAAAAAAATCAGCGTATAGTCCAGAAAATACAGTCATGTGTTGTAGTTTGTGTAAAAGAAGTTTTTAAAGGCATAAAACCATGGTTTTAACACACATTATAGCTTCAGGACATTGTATTGATTTTTAATTATATTTCCGTGTTTTAAACTTTTGGGATCATATTTTAAAAAGAAGATCTTGATGTTTTTACCGTTAAAAAGCCCAGAATGTACTCCCGATGTTGCTGGCCTTGGACTGAAGTGACCTTTCTCTCTGTGGTGACGGAGATATCTTTCTCTCAGGCGATACTTTTGGCCCACAGGGTCTTTTGTTTCCTCAGATTCGGGCTGTTTTCCTTTGTGTTTAAAATGACCTTCTCCATTTCTGAATGAAAAAACATAATAATCCATCAAACAAATGATTTTTTTTTTAATAAATCAACTGATTGTTAAATTAATATTTGGTAAAAACGATGAGACACACCTTTCACAAGTGCAGCATTCACACATTTCGTTGCCTTCGCCAAAAAAGCTGGCGCCATAGTAACAAGTGATCTCCTCCCCTGGTGATATGGGTCGAATGACTTCCACACAGGCAATATTTTTTTCACCAGGGATGAACTGGGAAGGTGCAAAAGGAGAAAAATCAACGTTGCACAAAAGGTTACATCCCACAGGAGTGGATTAGAGACAGGAAGTGAAGGACGAAAAAAAAAAAAAGGACAAAATTTATGTTGCTTTAGCTCAACAAAAAAATCTCATCAGTAAATCTTAGTTTGGATCATTTTAAAAGTGCATAATTGATTAAAATGTTGCTTACTTTGCAGTTTGGTTTGCAGTCTTCCAACCGAAGGACAAAGAGAGAGAGAAAAAAAAACATGAAAGAAATTATTTGAAGTCATTCATTTAAACCAAATTTTGCAGGAACTTAAAAACAAAGCTGCTGAACTTTGAAGAATGTTTGAAGAAAATTCCCTCCTGTGTTGTTTTACTTAAAAAATAAATGACTTTAAACCGCTTAGAGCTTTTTAGTGAAGTCAGGAAACAAATGTGACGGTTTAAAACACAAAAACATTTGAATTCTGACTGATTTTTAACACAAATTATGACTAAAGTAAGAAACTCTAATGGGTTTGCAGCAGATTTGGTAAAAAACAAACACACTGAACAAACAAACACACATTTCTGCAAGGGTGGCGCTTAAGATGGAAGAAATGGGGGCTTAGATGTCTTTCCCAAGAACACCTACGCGTGAACTCAGTGGTTCATGAACTCCGGTTCAAGGGCGAACATTCTACCACCGAGCTATCGCCTCCCCAAGAAAAAAAACAGTGATAAAATTTAACCAAGCCTCCTCCTTGAGTTTGACACAATGCACCTATTATGTGCAACATTTTTAACAAAGTGGAGGAGTTTAAGTATCTCGGGTCACGAGTGGGGGAAGGATGGAGCGGGAGATCGACAGGCGGATCGGTGGGGCATCAGCAATAACTAGGACGCTGCATCGGTCCGTTGTAGTGAAGAGAGAGCTGAGCCGAAAAGGAAAGCTCTCGATTTACAAGTCGATCTACGTTCCTACCCTCACTTATGGTCACCAGTTGTGGGTGGTGACCGAAAGAATGAGATCACGGATACAAGCGGCCGAAATGAGCTTCCTCCGCAGGGTGGCTGGGCTCTCACTCAGAGATCGGGTGAGGAGCTCTGCCATCCGGGAGTAGCTCTGTGTCAAGACGCTCCTCTTCCAGGTCGAAAGGAGCCAGATGGGGTGATTCGGAATCTGGTCAGGGCACGTCTCACTGGGAGGAGACCAAGGGGCAGACCCCGGACCCGCTGGAGAGACTATGTCTCACAGCTGGCCGGGGAAAAGACTTGGGATCCTTCCAGGTGAGCTGGAGGATGCAGCCGGGGAGAGAGAGGCCTGGGCTGCCCGTTTGAGGCTGTTGCCCCCGCAACCGAACCCCGGAACAAGCGGAAGATGACGGAATGGAACAGAATTGTCCTTCCGTTCCATTCCAAGATACAATCAACAACAATCTAATGGACACAAGCGAGAAGTTTTTAATACCAGTCAGGTTTCTCCTCACATGACCAAGGACTTAAAAAAAATCTTTGTTGCCAGCACAATACAGCCTGAAAGGTGAATTCATTTGGAACACAATACAGCTTATTATTTGTTTTACGCCCCGCCCATCCACTTCACTAATTAAACAAAAACTAGAATGAATTGTGCAATAATGACGAAACATTTTTTGACAATAAATCGAAACAAACTCACCGTGGTTGATGAAAGCTGCAGGCCCGAGCCAGAGCTGAGCGCAGCGTTTACGTGTGGAATACATCACGCTGAAATCGTTCACCCCGGCTCTCAGCACGGCGCTGTCGGCCATGCTCATCTCTGCTATGCAGCCCAGCAAAACCTCCACCCGCTCTCCTGCAAACCTGCACGGCCACAATTTAACAATCACACACACGCCCAGGTGTGAAAGTGTACAGTAGATAGCGCTTGGGGCTGAAAATAAAAACAAGTGGAACAAGTGTTTGATTACCAATGTCTTGTTGATGTAATCTTTGCTCCGTTTGTTTCTGAGGAGTATCTATCACAAGACTCGATCTTGATACCACTATCCAGCAGGAAGGCACTGAGGTAGCGATAAACCTGGAAGAAAAATATCTGTTAAAAAAAACATTATCCGAACTCTATTATATTCTCATTTTTTTTTGCCTACATGTTGTCTCAGCAGCTCCTGTCGATGGCTTCCTAAGGCATTGAAGTAGTCACCGGCTAGTTCTCCTACGGTCAGAGCCTCGAACGTGTTGTTAAAATCGTGCGTCCGCTGAAACCGCAACAACGTCTCCTTCAGGTTGCCCCAACGCCGGATCTCTGGCAGGGGGCTGAAACAGAAACAGCAGATAAGAAAAAAAAATAGTCTATAAAATGTAACGTGCTTTAAACAAATATTTAATTATGAGATTGTTTAATTGGTTAAAATATTTACATAAATAGAAATCATAGTAAATCAAAGCACAAGCTGTTAAAATAAAAAATATGTGGATGTTTATAAAACTTTTATATATTTAATATATATATATATATATATATATATATATAAATATATATTTTATTTATTTAATATTCCATTAATTTTGTTTGTTTTTTGTTTGTTTTTGTTTTTTATTTGCATAATTTTTCTTTGGTTTAAAACAATGATATTTTTTATTCAAGTTGATTGTTTTAATATAAATATTTATATAATATAAATATTTATTTGTATAAATAAATATATATATTTTATTTATTTAATATTCCATTAATTTTGTTTGTTTGTTTTTTAGATTTATTTGCATAATTTTTCTTTGGTTTAAAACAATAATATTTTTTATTCAAGTTGATTATTTTTGTATAAATTTTATTGAATAAAATTTATACAAAAAATATTTATATTATATAAATACTTATTTATATAAATAAATATATATATTTTATTTAATTAATATTCCATTAATTTTGTTTGGTTTTTTTTAGATTTATTTGCATAATTTTTCTTTGGTTTAAAACAATAATATTTTTTATTCAAGTTGATTATTTTTGTATAAATTTTATTTAATAAAATTTATACAAAAATATTATATTATATAAATATTTATTTATATAAATAAATATATATTTTATTTATTTAACATTCCATTAATTTTGTTTGTTTTTTGTTTGTTTTTTAGATTTATTTGCATAATTTTTCTTTGGTTTATAACAATGATATTTTTTATTCAAGTTGATTATTCTTGTATAAATTTTATTGAATATTTTAACGTTTCGACTGCAACTAGATGTTCAAATCGTGATCATTTTCACACTCAGAAATCCTCAAACGTGCAAGAAAAACAACACTAGTCGCGATCATATCCCTTTAAAATAAGATGCTAAATCAAACTGAGAATTAATTAAATACGGGGTAAAATATTCAAATTAAAAACACTGTAGAACAACTTTACAAAAAGAAAAAATAAGAGCATAAATGAAACAATATATTTTGTAACGAACAAACATGCCGAAGAGCAACAAACCAAATACGAAGCACAAACCGCTTCTGTATTTATGAGTATTTATATATTCATATGTTCTATAAATAGATAAATATATGCATATTTTATACAAGTGTATGACTTTCTTTTTATGTTGAATAATATATGTTTTAATCCATGTTCCTACTAGTATCCCAGCATGCTTTGGCTTATACATTAATCGCCTCATAAAATATCAGACATAAGCAGGGGTTACGGATAAAAAAAAAATAAAGTATACCTTTAAATTCAGCTTTTACTGTCGTATATGCTTTTTTGTTTTAAAGACAATTTTTTTCTGCATGAATCTTAAACGATCTCCTGTTCTGGGTTTTTTTGGCTATTTTTTTCTTGCTTTTCTTATGTATTTTGATCAAATTTACTATAATTTTAACTAATAAAATAATGTTTAAAAATAGAATGGTTTTCTTGTGAGCTAAAACAATCAACATAAAATGATTTATTTCTTCATTTCAAGACAACTCTGATGCTGATATACGGATGTGTATAAAATGTTTCATTGGCAGCATGTACTGTGTATCCAGCTATCGTACCCGGTACACTGAATACAATGTTTTTTATGCCAAGCATTGAAACAAATATCACAATGCTCAGCCCGATGGAATTCCATAAAACTGATCATTTGTTTGTGTTTTACGTCTCTACATTAGTCAGTTTTGGTAAATTTCGTCTGATTTCTGTCACTTCCGATAAATAGGGCTATTTAGAATGACTGGGAATGGAAAAATAAGTTATGTTCAATAAATTTCAGTAGGCTATTTGTTAGATTGCCGTCACTTTTTGGGTAGATTTAGACCTCTTGCAATAGATATCTGTTACTTCATGTAGATTTCTGTATCTAGGGTGACCCCAAAAAGCATGTAACACAGTAAAAACTGGGTTTAAAGTGTGCACGCCTCCAGAAAAACACCAGAGTAACAATGAATTGTGTTGAGATGCTTCCCAAAGACAGTGATATTATTTAGTTTGGCTGAGAATAGGAAAAAAAATCATTTTTAGGTGAATTATAATAGAATTTGGTCAAATTCTGAACACTTTTTGGGTAGATTTGGCCTGATTTCAGTACATTTTTGTCACTTTTTGAGTAAATTTTGGCTTATTCCAGTAAATTTTTGTATTTAGGGTGACCCCAAAAAGGATATAACACAGTAGAAGCTGAATATAAAGCATGCAAAGATGCTTTCTAGAGACCATAGTATTATTTTGTTTGGTTGAGATTAGAAAAATCATTTTTAGGTGAATTATAATTGAACTTGTTCAAATTCTGGACACTTTTTGGGTAGATTTTGCCTGATTTCAGTACATTTTTGTCACTTTTTAAGTAAATTTTGGCCAATTTCAGAACATTTCTGTATTTAGGGTGACCCCAAAAAGCATAAAGCACAGTCAAACCTGAATTTAAAGCATGCAGTATGTAGAAAAAACACCAAAATTAACAATAAATTGTGATGTGATTATTTCCTAAGATCATGACATTGTTTCGCTTGATTTTGAATAAGTGTGAATAGAAAAATTAATCATTTTTAGACAAGTTTCAGTTGATTTGGGTCGATTTCTGTACGTAGAGCATAGTCTCCAACTTGGTGTCCTGAAGGTTTTCTATGTGTTCCTGGTTCTTTACAGCTGATGCACTTAAATCGAAATCAACAGACAATAAAATTTGGCACATTGACTCAATAACCTGGATCAAATGTGTCGATGCACGAACACACAGAAACCTTTTTAAGAAACCAGCCCTGCAGGACCTGAGTTTGACACCCCTGGTCATAAAGCATCTAACAGCAGAATTTAAAGCATGCAAAAAAAAAAAAAAAGTACCACAATAACAATGAATTGTGATCATTCCCAGAGATCATGCCACTATTTAGTTTTGCTTTAAGCTCATATTTAACATTCATTCCTACCTGATGTTCATCTTGTGTGTGCTGAACCCCAAAAGAGGGTCCAGCACCAAACTGGTAGCCAGATCATCAGTCTCACACAGCTCCTTCACACTCATTCTAGTGCACCCGTCCATTGCCTCCCACCATCAGCATGCTGCAAAAAAAAGCATATCTCACTATAAAACCATGACAATAAATAGATTTTTTTTTTAAATAAATTTTTTTGCACATACAGTCAGTAAATAACAAACATCCATATTGAATTCCTGCCTGCATCGCGCAGCTCAGTTAACGCACAATCCTAATCTATTTATAACACTATTTACCTGTAATTACCAGGTAATTAACGCAAGAAAACGATAGGATAGCTGTCGTATTGATTTTTCCTAAGCATATTATTTAAATTTAACAGTAAATGTGTGATGTTTATCAGATGATGGAGGAGGCTAACGGCCTAATGCTAACGAAAAAAAAAATAACCGCATCACATCCTTCATCAGTTAGAGACGTAACAAAATGAAAATGTCAGCTAAATGTAGTTTTATTTGTTAGTAGATGCAAATTATTTACCTGGGAGTCTTCTGTTGTTAACGAAAATATCGTCAGCTCGACTGTTTTGGGTTTTTTTTTGCAAGCTTCTGCTTGCTTTTTTTGCTGGAAGGGAAAGTTAGCTTAGCTTGCAGCTAGCTTAGCTTTCCGCCGTCTTTATGGCTAGCTGCAACACAAAAATGGAGTCTCCTCCTCAATGCAGCTCTCCTGAATCTCTTCAAGCAGTTCTAAATCCCAGTTTGAAGGCAAACAAGTAGAAACACAACGCATTCAAAGCGAAACGACGGGGAAACGGTTGATGTTTTGTTGCAGCTGTGTTGCTTCTTTTTCCTTCTTGCAAAAGTCTCTCTAGTAGTAAAAGTTGATGAGAGGCATGCAAGTGCAACCAAACTATAGTAAGCCACGCCTACACACTGCGCTATTCGCTGAGGTCAAGGACAATTTAACAAATCAAAGTAGTGCGGGGTTTTCGAAGATATGATTGGTTGGAGGATGAAAGGGGGCGGGATCTGCAGATGTTTCAGGAAAACACTGAGAAAGTCTCACAATTAAACTCTCATCATTTATTCAACATCATTTACATCATTTACATATTATATTTTTAAATAATCTCCACGTGCAAAATAAATGCATATAGTTCAGGATGCAAAATTGAACTGGTTTACAACTTCAAACTTGCATGTCATATTGGATTCTGTTGTTACACAGTAATAATTGTTGCAGATGAAATATAAAAAATACATTTTTGCACATTATTATGACATATTCTAATATTTTCATATTCTAATTAAGACTCTTGTGGCTAATTCATCTACCTTTGATGATTTGATATGACTTGATCACTCATGATCTTTGAACAAGTTTCAAAATGAGTGATCCAACCCATACCAGACAAAGCTTGTCTGGTAAAACATGTCCAAATTTACTTGAAAATCATTGTTCTTACATCTGAGGAACAAAATTCCTGCAAATATCAAAACTGGCCCGACACTTCGCCTCAAAATAGCCCACGATAACACATTTGCAGCTAGTGAGGTATGAGCTGCAGCTCCCGCATCGTCTTCTGCAGCCATAGCTGACACTGCACTAGCAGATAAATAATCCAGGTGCAGACTTCATTGTGTCTACGGACAGAAGGATGAAAATTATGTTGGAATATGCATAGATATTTTGATATATTTTTATGTTTAGATAGATAAAATAAAATACAATAAGTATTATGTTCCGTCATCTTCCGCTCATCCGGGGCCGGGTCACGGGGGCAACAGCCTCAGACGGAAAGCCCAGGCTTCTCTCACCCCCGCTGCATCCTCCAGCTCACTCGGAAGGATCCCAAGTCATTGCCCGGCCAGCTGTGAGACATAGTCTCTCCAGCGGTTCCGGGGTCTGCCTCTTGGTCTCCTCCCAGTGGGACATGCCCAAAACACCTCACCAGTGAGGCGCTCGGGGGGCATCCTGACCAGATACCCGAACCACCCAAATCTGGCTCCTCTCGGCCTGGAGGAGGAGCAGCTCGACACCGAGCTGGATGGCAGAGCTCCTCACCCAATCTCTGAGTGAGAGCCCAGCCAACCTGCAGCGGAAGCTCATTTCGGCCGCTTGTGTCCGAGATCTTGTTCTTTCGGTCAATACCTACAAAATTATGTGTTATGTATATTACATTATACATATTACATAATATATAATATGGGTATATATTACAATTGTAATATTATGTGTTATATAATACATAATATTATATTATATATTATGTTATACGTATTTTGTGTGCATATAAAATTAAAACCTTTACTTTTAAAATGTTTTTAACTTTGATTTTAATTTGAACAAAAAAAAAAGCATTGAATGGTCATTTTAAAATTTGTGCTCCACTTGATTTTCTGAATATGTGCTGGAATTTGTTCATATTTATAATTACTGATCCACTCATTCTGAGTTTATAAAGCTGCAATCAGCACATCAGCCACTGTAATTATACACTAATTAGCATGAATTATATTGAGTTGGTGGTAAAAAGGAATACGTTTTTTTTAACTAAACTGATAAACTGCTTTCAATAAATTCTTGAAAGTGAGATTGAAAGTGTTTTGTGATGAAGTGTACACAGTGTTCCCTGTTTGGGGATTTTTCCACATCCCCACCATGCATCCCGAACATGTGGACAGGTTTCAACAGGAAAACAATCCAATGTTGAGATGTTACCTATTTGAAACCACTTCCAAGCATTTTTACCCCCTGCAGCAAAACAATTGTTCAACCTGAAACTATTTCTATTGTATTCACTGAGAATTAAAAGTAAACAGAATCACCTCACAAGAAGATCAGATGACCCAAAAAAAAAATGAGGAATTCATTTATTATTTATGATCATTTAATCTGGTGCAAGACTGATACTTGAATTTATGGGGTTGTTAAAAAAAAAAAAAAAAAACTTGTTGAGCAAATTTTTAAGAAAATAAATTAACAAGATAATAAACAGACTTTGCAGAAAAAGTTCAATTTTTTTCTAGACGTTGCAGAAAATTCAATTTTTTGTTTCACAAGATAAACGTAGAAGGTCATGAAATGCTTCATTTGTATTTAAATCAGAATGAGAAATGCATGACGCAAATTTCTGCAACATGTGGTTAAATTTCTATCTTAATCTTAACAATGTTTCATATCAGCCGGCCACAGGATGATGGTTCAAGGTCTGACACCCAGTTTAAGAGACAGAGACTGGGGGTTGGAGGATTAAAAAGAATGGGTGTGTGTGTGTTGTGTAAACATATGGAATTCTATGCATGTTATGCAAGTGTGTCTGTGTGAGATTAATCATGTCTCTTTAGAAAAAAAAAAAACCTTTTGTGTTTTGTAAGTTAAAATATGTAAATAATGAGCACTTTGTTTTCCCTGGTCGCGGGGGACAACAGCCTTAGACGGGAACCCCAGCCTTCTCCCACCCCAGCTGCATCCTCCAGCTCACCCGGAAGGATCCCGGGTCGTTCTCCGGCCAGCTGTGAGACATCTCTCCAGTGGGTCCGGGATCTTTCTCTCAGTCTCCTCCCGGTGGGACATGCCCGAAACACCTCACCAGATGCCCCAACCACCCTATCTGGCTCCCCTCCACCTGGAGGAGAAGCGTCTCGACACCGAGCTCCTCCTGGATGGCAGAGCTCCTCACCCATTTCTGAGTGAGAGCCCCACCACCCTGCAGAGGAAGCTCATTTCGGCCACTTGTATCTGCGATCTCATTCATTTGGTCACCACCCACAGCTGGTGACCATAGGTGAGGGTGGGAACGTAGATCGACTCGTAAATTTAGAGCATTGCTTTTCAGCTCAGCTCTTTCTTTACCACGACGGACCGATGCAGTGTCCTAGTTATTGCTGACGCTGCACCAATCCGCCTGTCGATCTCCCGCTCCATCCTTCCCCCACTCGTGAACAAGAAAAAGATAAATGTATCGGTCCCTCTTTTTGCAAGACTTTAAGTTGAAAAACTTTTCCATCCTTCCTCAGAACCAGCCCAAAACAACTTGGTTCAATGGGCAAGATTTTAGGGAGCCCCCAGGTGAGCTGGAGGATGCAGCCGTGGTGAGAGAAGCCTGGGCCTCCCGTCTAAGGTTTTGCCCCCGCGACCCGGCCCCCGATAAGCGGAAGACGACTCAAAGGAACTTTTATTTTGAATGTGAAACTTCTTTATATTTGTTTTAATCATTATTTCAGATTAAATAATCTTTCTTTTCACATTTATTTTAAATAAAAAAAACAGACACAACTTGAAAAAGTCTATGTTTTATTCATAACTCGCAACAAAAAACAATTATGTTAACTTTACCGATAAAATATAAAGAATAAAAGAGGAAAAAAAACTCCAGTTAAATTTAATCTTAATTACAACAATCATACTTTATTACTTTTTCGGTTTCACAGCTTATTGAAATAAATCCCTGCTAAAAAAAAAACATCTTAACTTGCAGTAATAACAAAAAAAGGGATTTAATGGTTTGACTTTTTTTCTTAAACTGTGAGAAACTCAGGGGTGGGCAAACTTTTAGATTCGCGGGCCACACTGAGCTCTAACATTTGACCAGGGGGCTGGAACAGGAGCAGATGGATGGCATGCTTTGGTAACCGCTTGATTAGACTTATAGAATGGTGCGCTAGATTTTAAACAAGCGCGCAAAAAGTTACAAGAGCGTTACATTTTAAATCTAGCGGCACCAGGTCTGAAATCTAGTGCGATAGTACCTAAAAACGTGCATTTTTTTACGGCGCTAGGTTTGAAATCTAAGCCCGTGATGTAGCATTTTCCTTGTTTTAACATCTAACACGCTTGTTTACGTGCGTGTATTGGCCCTGATGGCTTTCCATATATGTGTACACTGTTTTTTTAAAGGGTGCGCATCAAGACACACATTTTAATGGGAGCAGTGTTGTTGTATCTTTGGCACCATCTAGTGAGGAAACATCAGAATTACAGGAAAAATAAAACATTAGTAAATTTTGTTTATTTAATTTTTTCCAATTTCGTGCGCATCACGAAGACACTTATTTTTATGGGAGCAGTGTTTTTGTATCTTTGGCGCCATCTAGTGAAGAAACATCAGAATTACAGGAAAAATAAAATATTAGTAATGTTTATTTAATTTTTTCCAATTTCATGTGCATCACGAAGACACACTCATTTTTATGGGAGCAGTGTTTTTGTATCTTTGGCGCCATCTAGTGAGGAAACATCAGAATTACTGGAAAAATAAAACATCGTAATGTTTATTTATTTAATTGTTTCCAATTTTGTGCGAATCACGAAGACACACTCATTTTTATGAGAGCAGTGTTTTTGTATCTTTGGCGCCATCTAGTGAGGAAACAGCAGAATTACAGAAAAATTAAAACATGAACAAGGTTTACTTATTTAATTTTTTCCAATTTCGGGAGGGGCCGGGTATAAACTTTTAACGGGCCGAATGTGGCCCGCAGGCCGTAGTTTGCCCATCCCTGATTGAAACTCTAGGATTATTTATTCACAAAGCAATAATAATGTTTTATTTGACTTTATTATTTGACAAAAATGCATCATCACTGATAATAATCAACTTTCATACCATATAGATACATTTTTATTGAATTATTTGCTTTATTTATTGAAAGAAAAATGAAAATATTAAAACAAATAAACTTCTCAACAAATTCTTTAGCTCATCATAAACTGTAAGCCTGAATATTTGGAGAGAAAATAACCTTACAAGAACCCTGACTTAAATAATCTGGTTTTTCTTTAATGTGGATCAAAGCATTGCACTTAAAATTTAGATTTCACTTCCTGAGTTGATCATGGATGTGAATTACACAATGAGAACTATGATTTATCTCTACGCCATCCGTACAGTAAGTGCAGCAATGATTCCTCATTGTTAGAAAACCATACAAAATATCAAGAAGTCTTAATAAAGTCACTAGTAAGTTTCTAAAGTAGCCATTTAACAAGCTGTGGATATGAAAATGGAAAAATAGGAAAAAGAAAAGGAAAATCTGATGGCTAAATTCCACTTCGCCCTCATTTGCCTTGTGAACTGGTCCAGTTTTGGTCATTAAATAGCATCTGGACGACCCCTGCAGATGTGAATTTTCATATTTAGACAGAGGGCTGAAGAATGAAGGCAGCAGACAAATCAAAGCAGACACATAGATTATGTAAGAGGGCAGACAGAGTGTTTGGTTAATAAGAAATGGGCAGTGAGAGACCCTGAAAGATTGCAGTGAAGTTGCAACAGCCTGAGCTGAACTGTGGCCTGTTTCCACTGGGAACACCCTGTATGCCAGCCAAACATAATGCACACTGGTAAAAAAAAAAAAAAAGAAATCACACACAATGTGGAGACATTTTTTAAAAAGCTGAGAAAATGAGAACAAAACTTTTTTTTTTTTTTTAAATATAGCTGTCTATGTACTTTTAATTTTATGGCTCTTTTTTCCATTTTAAGCAGCTGAAATCAACATAAAAATGAGTGAAATTTAGAAGAAATGCTTTTACAAGTATTGCAAGAACCTCCACGTGTACAAGAGGCTAATCAGCAAGAGCTGGTTCTAAATTTTAAACTAGATCATTTTCTGTACATGATTTTTTTTTTTTTTTGGAGGAATAAATTTGCTCACATCACCCAAACACGCCGAGAACGTCAATGAACAGTTCCTACGGCCAAGAAAAAGAAATATTTGTGTACATTTCTCTCATTAGTAATCTTTTTTTGTTTTGAGAGCTTAATAATTAAACGAGGATAAAAGTTGAAGCACTTGGAAAAAGTTAATATTGATTTTTCTTATTACATTTGAGTAGAAACAAAAAAAGGCTCCTTTTTTATATCTGCTATAAAATATCAGCAGAAAAAAACTTTTTTAAAATAGAATAAAAGAAAACAATGAGAAAAGGTTATTTCTGATCGATCGGCTCGTCTTTTTGATGTAAAAAAAAAAAAAAAAAAAAAAAAATGAAGATGGATGTAAAAAGGACGCGGACACGACGTGAAATGACCTCACAATGACCACAAGGAAATGATGTCATAGCTCAAATAAATGTTTATTCATCGTCAACTTTGAGTGGGCTAAAAACAAAAGCAAGAAAATAAAATGTAAAATAAGACCAAAGATGGTTTTAATGTATCTACAAAAAAAAAGTCAAAGAAAAGAAGAACAGATGTGAAGAAAAAAAAAAATCTCAACTCATTTTTTGGGAGAATGTACATATATTTATATATGTTATGAATTTATGATTATCCGGTGCACCCGGTGTTATGGTATGTGCCGTTACCATTTGACCGTTCAACCCCATCGCCCCCGCCCCCATTACCTGCACAGGCAAACATGGCTGTATGATGAAATACGATGTACAAAAAAGCTTGTGTTTAGCATTAAACAGTGCCTGCACTTAACAAAAACAGACCAAGCTAACTGAACCCCCCCATCCCGCCCTCCACGCGACCCCTCCTTTTGCAGCCACGCTAAGATTTACACAATGAATGGCCAGAAAACCTGCTCTACAATATACAGAAAAAAAACAACTTAAAAAGCACAGAAGAAGGTGGGAGGAGCCAAATGTACAGAATACAGCAACATCCCATAGCGGTAGGTTTTTTTTTTTTTTTTTTTTTTAAGCCGTACACCCCCCCAAGAAAATATACGCAAATATCCAGACAAATACATCAAGAGGAAGTTTTTTAGAAGAAGGAAAGAAAAAAATAAATGAAGAAACCCTGGACCTTTTTTTGTTGCCATTTGGAGGTAGAGGGGATTAAAAAAAATAATAATAAAATGTCGAGCCGATGGAAGGGTGTGGCGAAGTGATAGGAATGGAGACAGCGGGTGTTATTTCTTGGCTTTTGCAGCCTTGGCTGAATTTCGTGGAGGGGTGACCGGTCTGCCGGATCCGAGTCCTCCTCCTCCTCCGTAAGGATACAGTTTCTTATCAGCTGGCTTCAGAATCTGGAAAAAAAAGAGAATCTTGTATTTGAATCCACATCAAGCAGACATTTCTACGATTCATATGTAACAGAGGTCCACAACCTTTCCTGCACTATGGACCGGTTTAGTGCCTGATAATGTTTTCACGGACCGGTCTAAAGATGTAGCAGAAAAACAAAATAATACTCAGCCTGAAAAAAAATGTTTTTTTAAATAAATAATAAACTTAAATCCTTTTTGTCCACACAAGAAAATTTATTAGCTGCGTCTTTATAACATAAAAACATTCTCTCTGCTTAAACGTAATCTAGTTGCCTTGGTAACGGTAAACATACAGTACCTTCAAAATAAAAAACATCACAAAAACAAGGTGAATAAAAGTACCAGTTACTCTCCACACAGTAAGACTAGATCAATCGGAGTTCGGAGTTTGTTTTGCTGGAACCAGACAGTCCCATTTTGACCTGAGACCCGAAGAGTGTTTATAAAGTCCATTCTGCTTCGTAACTCTGTATCCGATCACTTTTCAAATTAAAACATCATCTAGAATCAAGAAAACTATAATAAAAGCTCAAATAATAAACCAAATGAAAATAATGGAAGTTATTTCTTCATTCTCTGCAGCCCGGTACCGGTCTGTGGCCTGGTGGTTGGGCACCATTGATATATAATATTAGTGTTCTATTATTTAATTTGGCACAAAAAGAAAATAACTTTCATAAGATTAATTGAGGAAAAACTGATTTTATTCCCCAAATAATCATCTAAAACCCAGTGAAATCCTCCTTTCTGCTTTCTAACAATATCTTGGACTCCTGCAGAAGTTTAGATTTTCTCCTGCACATCATTGACTTTCCCGTCTGCTTTTTATCCTGCAGCATCATACTGTGCTCCGGACTTTGGATTATTGCAACACTTCCATTTTTTTTCCCTCGTTCTGCAGCAAATATGCCGCTGTGTTAGGGGGTCACTGTCCTCCTTACTGACCTAGTTTTAGACAATATTTAGCTCCAGTCTAAAAACTCAGATTTGATTCAACAATATCTTGGTAGAGAGAGAAGTAGAGGGTCAGTTAAAGGAGGGGTTACATGAACAAGCTCCTTTTTAAAAGTTTCTACCAGGTTTGAACGTTACAACCATCTCTAAAACTTATAAGGAAGTGAGGTTTTTTTTTTTAATATTTCATTTCTATTTTCTTTAAGTGGTTTAGACGAAAGACTCATTTTTTGGGGGGATGAAGTTAAAGTATTTTCAATCCAATGCATGTCCGAGTAATTTGCAAACCCTCCCATCTTGTATTCAGATATTTACTCAGGTTGGTTTTGGCCACAGATTTTGTTCTCAGCTACGCCTATTTTCAAACAGAAGCAATGCCTTTCTTTTTTTTACCTTCGAATGATGCACTTTACACTCTATTTGTTCCCTCAAACAAAATTTATGTATGTGCACACATTCAGGTGGCAGGACGATGCAGAAACCGGGAGGAAGTGGAATTCATTTGTGTAAAAACAGCAGTGAAATTGATTTATAAGTATTTGTAAGATTTTTTCGGGGAAAAAAATATCCCAATTCTGAGCAAACAAAAGGTACTGTGTTCATCTGTAAAAACTAGGATAGGAATTATTTCCCAGCAAAAACACAGCATCTCTTTTCTAAAGAGCAGGAAATAATTCACATCATATAGATGAGAAAAAAAAAAAAAAACAAGCTGAAAGCACCACAGGTAGACAAGTGTGTATTTGTTCTGTTCCGAGGAGATCTTTTACTTTTTTTTTCCTCTCAAATATGATCATGACTAAACATCTTTATTTGAATCCAGAAATCCCCCCTTGATTTCAGAATTAGAATTACTTTATTGATCCCAAACGTGAGAAATTTGTGTTACAGCAGCACAGTAGCCACAAGATATTCAACGTAACATGGATATTTTTGGAGGGTGTGAAGAAGCCGGAGTAACCAGACCCATGAGTACACGAAGAAAACATGCAAACTCCAAACAAAACGGCATGTGATTCAAGTCTTTCCCATGCAGGGCTTCTTATTTCACCTGGAAGGAGCACATGAGTGTCTCGTCCACGCTCATCATCGCACCGGCGTTGTCAAATTCTCCGCAGTAGTTTGGAGCCGAGAACAGAGTGACGAGTTGT
Source organism: Neostethus bicornis (assembly GCA_902685375.1). Classification (NCBI taxonomy): domain Eukaryota; kingdom Metazoa; phylum Chordata; class Actinopteri; order Atheriniformes; family Phallostethidae; genus Neostethus; species Neostethus bicornis. The sequence continues at coordinate 5,279,254 of LR738556.1, forward strand.
CGCTTTGCAAAAAATTCATAACCGTCTTCAACCACCTGTGGACAAAAAAAAAAAAATCTGTAGAATAATGACGATGAAAGAAAGCAATGGGCTCTCACTCAGAGATCAGGTGAGGAGCTCTGCCATCCGGGAGGAGCTCGGTGTCGAGCCGCTCCTCCTCCAGGTCGAGAGGAGCCAAATGGGGTGGTTCGGGCATCTGGTCAGGATGCCCCCCCCGAGCGCCTCGCGGGCGAGGTGTTTCGGGCACATCCTATCGGGAGGAGACCAAGGGGCAGACCCCGGACCCGCTGGAGAGACTATGTCTCACAGCTGGCCGGGGATAGACTTGGGATCCTTCCGGGTGAGCTGGAGGATGCAGCCGGGGTGAAAGAGACCTGGGTTGCCCGTTTGAGGCTGTTGCCCCCGCGATCCGACCCCGGAACAAGCGGAAGATGACGGAACGGAAAAGAAAGCAATGATAAAACCAGTTTTTATTATTAAAAGTGGAACCTACAACTAGAATAAGAGAGAGAACAAAGAGTAGAGGGTGTTACTGTCATGGTTCTGGAAGGAGCTGAGATTAGTAGGAAAGAAGAAGAGTGGAAGACCTCCTGATCCAGATGAGACAGCTGGATAGGTGTGAAGTGTGTCGATGGGGTAGCAGCAGAGCTTCTGACTGAATTAAGGATCCTAGGTAGTGAGAAGATAACTGATAAACGGAGAAACGTGCTGGTTCCCATTTTTAGGAATAAGGCTGACGTGCAGGTAGGACTGCTTCATGGATCTCCTTTGAGTCCCTTGTTGCTATGGTGATTAACAGATGAGGTTATACGTGACACATGACACTATGAACAGGTGAAAGAAGTCCAAAGAGGAGGATTATGGCTGTAGTGAGGAGAACATGGAGGTAGTTGATGTGAGAGGAGGATGCAAAAGGGTTAGAAAAAGGGAACCAATTTACTGTGACGCCTCTAAATCGAAACGCCGAAAGGAGAAGAAGATTAAGAGAGGCTTATCAGAAAAGATGTTTGACTCTAGAAAAACAAAACATGAGATAACTGCTTCCCTCTATTTGAAAAGAGGAAACCAATCAAAGCATCTACCCAACAAGCTTCATCCCTGGATTTGTACTACAGACTCAAAGCCACGTGACCGTTACCTGATGTGCCCTGCATATTAGGTCCATGTCGTGTTTGTGCAAAAATTTGGCCACCACATCTGCCCCGAATGTGAAGGAAACTCCACGGTCGTTTTCTCCCCAGCCGAGGACGTCTTTGTCCGGATCGGCCCACAGCAGGTCGCACAGCAACCCCTGGTCAGGCACGTCTGTGGGCCGCATTACTCTGCGGATCTGCTCCATGGATTGAAGATCAGGAGAGAGGCCTGTAGAGAGAGTGGAATGATTTTTGTCTTTTCTCATTTCATAAAACCACTTGAGGACATGACTCACCTCCATGACAGCAGAATATTTTCTCATCTACAATGGCAGCCACAGGTAAACAGTTGAAGCAGTCTGTGAACGTCTTCCACAATTTAATATTGTATCGTCGCTTGCCTATAAAAAAAAAATACAACTGCTCATCGTGTGCCATCTTTCATCATCGTAATTTACAGCTTATTTTAAACTCACACTCATCATAAAAGCCGTAAATTCGGTTAATAGAGGCGCATTCATGGTTCCCACGCAGCAGGAAAAAGTTTTCAGGATATTTTATCTTATAGGCGAGAAGCAGGCAGATGGTTTCCAGAGACTGCTTCCCTCTGTCCACGTAGTCACCAAGGAACAGGTAGTTGCTTTCCGGTGGGAAGCCTCCGTATTCGAAGAGTCGGAGTAGATCATAATACTGACCGTGCACGTCGCCTGTGGGAGGCAGCAGAGAAGAATATTTGAACACATCAGTATTCAGAAAGATAAACCTTAAATAAAACTATTTGGTGGGTTATTTAAAACTTTTTTATAAATATATATTAATATTAAGTCATTTTTGACTTTATTAAAACTCACCACAGATTTTTAAGGGAGCCTCGAGTTCAAGCAGGATCGGCTGGCTCAAGAAGATTTCGCGGGACTTGAGGCACAGCCCTCGGATTTCATTCTCTGTGAGCTGGACGTTCTTTCCCGGTCGAGACCCTTTAACTTTAAACACACACACAAAAAAAAGAAATATTTTAGAACAGAAAAAATGAAAGCTTCCATCAGAGCGAGGCAGGAAAAGATTGGCATGAGGCGATGATGTTAACACCTCCCACGAGCCAAATGCCGTGGCGTTCTGTTAGCGGTTTGCTCTCGCGGCCGTTTCAGCAGGTACTTGTCGTTTAGAGGTGAAACTGAACCGCGTGCAGGGATTTCAGAGCTATGCAGATAAGAAACATCACAGCATGTTAAACATGAAGATAAGTAACATCCAAACCGGTCTGATTACAAAATAAAAGGCTCAAATAAAAACTAAAACCACATAAAATCTATTTTGTTGAAGGTGAAACTGCTGAAACGCAAAAATCGCAAATGATCGCACACCGTTAGGAAACAACAACTACGAAAAGGTGCAGTCTCAGTCACACACCGCCTTACAACAACACACATGCAAGCATGCAAATGTGCGTATTAAAAAATAGATCGGGAGCAAAACTGAGTTTGGTTGTGCTTTATTTAAGTAGTAACGGTACTAAACAAGCACATTACTGGTAATAGTCTTTATTCAAATCCGTCAAAGTCCTCATCCTCTGTTTCCGAATCGCAAAATCCAACAGAGCAGGTCCACTTCGCTCCTCGCTGTCAAAGTCACTGTCTGTACTGTGCGGCTCCTCAGAAAGGATACCAGCTTTTGCGAAAGCTCGGATAACAGTACCAGCAGACACGTTAGTCCAAGCATCTACAATCCATTGACTTGTTAATGCTGAAATTTCTCGCGGCGGCTCGATTCCCATGTTCCTCCACGTAGCTGATTGCCTTCAGCTTAAACTGAGCGTCATAAGCGTGTCTCTTTGCCATTTTCAGGGTTAAAACAGCAATGTTGTGCATACAGCACATACCTTTTTTATACACAATCCACGCCCACACTTCACTCTTTAACGTTCTCATGCCTTTTCTTTCAGGTCCGCCTCACGGGCACCGCTTTTTCTTTTAGGTCCGCCTTTTCTCACACACAAGGCGCACCGCACAAAAGGGCGCACCGCTCATTTTGAAGAAAATCTAAGACGTTTATATGCGCCTTATAGCCGTGAAATTACGGTAACTCACATCAAAGTAGAAATGCCACAATAAATCTTAAACAATTCTTTTATTTTCTGAGTTCTAATGGTGCAAAAAAAAAAAATCCAGTTCAAGCTTCTTTGTTTTTATCTTTCCAAAGTAAAATATGACAAAGATTAACCTATTTTTTCCAGACGATGCATTTCTCTGTCGCACAAAGTGCAGTGTGGGTTTGTGTGAGTGATAGAACCAATCAGGATCCTCCTGCTTGCACATGCAAAAAAAAAAAAACACTTCACAGCAGAAACACAACAAAGTCTGCAGATTTAAAAAAAAAAACTCTTAGAGCAATTATTTCTACTCAGAATTAAAAGAAGAAAGTTTTCCTACAGCGTTTCATGAGTTCAAATCAGACAACAGTTCACGTGGTGACACGGCTCGTTCAGTTGAATCGCTATCGATTATGTACCAGTCCGACTGCACATCGGAGTCGATAGAGAGGTCGCAGCCTCCTGATAAACTTTCTCACAACCCACAAAACATTTTGTTTCTAAACTTTAACCTCACAAGATCAATACAGTCTTTCTACAAAAAAAAAAACCCAAACATTTCCATCCAATTATTAATGGCAGAAAAAAAATACCCCAAAAAACCAAATAGTAACGTGGATGGGGAGATTTGACCATATTAATTGTCTCGATAATCGAGAGAAAAATATTCTATCATTTCTAATTTGATCAATTATTACAGCAAATATAGCCGAAAGTCATCATCTTCTTTTGGGATTTCCCTTCAGGGGGCGCCACAGCAAATCAGTTTCTTCCATCTAACCCTATCTCCTGCATCTTCTTTAGTCACACCAACTATCTTCTTGTCTTCCTTCACTGCGTACATGAACCTCCTCTTTGGTCTTCCTCTAGTCCTCTTTCCTGGTGGATCCAAATCCAGCATCCTTCTTCCGATGTACACTCTCTCGCTCCTCTGCACATGTCCAAACCATCTCAGTCTGGCCTTTCTGACTTTATCTCCAAAACCCCCAACCTTTTTTGTCCCAAGTTCTACTTTTCAAGTAGTAAACCTCTTGAGAACTATCAGTCCCATGGCAACATTGCAAACTACGTCTGGTAAGAATCCAACCAACAGTAGTTTTTCTAAATATTATCTCTTTTTTCCGCTCCAAGACCAACCGATTTTTTTGCCATATCTCACTAATATTGTGAAAAACTAATTGCACATCTCAATATCACCTTAAAATAAAAAAAAAAAAAAAATACTGCTTTGATAATTTCATCCTGACCGACTTCCGGGTTTTAGTCACGTAGGTGGAAGCACTCTATAATAGTCGCTTTTTGAGCAGCTGAATGGTCGCTAAATTTAAAGTCAAAGTTGCTAAATTGGCAAAGCTGACTTTCCGTAAAAAAAAAAAATTTTTCTTAATTTTTTCCAACACGCCTAGCGGTCGACTCAAGATCATTCCGAGATCTACTGGTAGACCGCGATCGACCGGTTGGGCACTCCCACTCTAACATGTGCTGTTCTTCTGATATATTCATTTCTAATCCAGTCCATCCTGGTCACTCCCAGAGAGATCCTCAGCATCTTCATCTCTGCTACCTCCATATAACCAGAAGTCAGGTGAAGAAAAAAAAACCCCATCATATAAACTCTGATTTTATGTGTTTTTGCGAAGGACATCATCATGAGGATTTACACCACCCTGCTGCTTTATGATCTTTGGTTCTCACGGGGTTTAACATGATGCATCACTTTACCACGTCGCATTAACTCAGGAGTGCTGAGCGACGGGCGTTTAACAGTGTAAGTCTCACACATGGAGACAGCTATGGAGGCAGATTAAAAACCAAGCACTTCTAACAAGAAAAAGGGAAAAATAAGAGTTTAGCTTGACATTTAAGTTTAGATAAATGGATGATTTTGAAAAAACAAAGCTACAGGACGTACAGGACACAGCTGCTGGTTATTATTCTATATCGGTTCGCAGGGCAATCATATCAGCAAGCATTTAACCAGATGCCAGAACTACCCCATCTGGCTTTTCTAAACCCAGAGGAGCAACGGTTCTACTCCCAGCTCCTCTATCTCTGAGTAACAGCCTGCAAAGGAAGCTCATTTCTAGTCTGCTTAAATCGTGACATGTTTTGTTATCGTAACATAAATGAATCCATTTCACGATATATATTTAAAATCCCTGTCGTTGGCTGCCACCCATCTTCACCCGACCCCTATGGCCCCTCCTGTAGGTGGTGAGTCCGATGGTAGGGTGGCCCATGTCCCCTGTTCGGGCTGAGCTCGGCCGGACCCCATGGGTAAAAGCCCGGCCACCAGGCTCTCGCTCTCGTGCCCTACCCTCGGGCCTGGCTCCAAGGGGGGGCCCCGGTGACCCGCGTCCGGGCAAGGGCAACTTGGCCATGTTTGATTTCTTCATAGAGGTTTTCGAGCCACGCTTTGTCTGGCCCCTCACCTAGGACTTGTTTGCCTTGGGTGACCCTACCAGGGCCATTAAGCCCCGGACAACATAGCTCCTAGGATCATTGGGGCACACAAACCCCTCCACCGCGATAAGATGGCGGCTCAAGGAGGGCTGCCCGTTTGAGGCAGTTGCCCCCGCGACCCGACCCCAGAACAAGCGGAAGATGACGGAACGGATATTTAAAATCCAACGTCATGCTTCACCTAATACTGGATAAATAAAAATAATTTAATGAAAATATTACAAGAATCAGACCATTGCTTACATTATTTAAACAGGTTTGGACACAATTTCACTATTTGCACGAACATGTGACGAGACAGATAAAAGAGCCTTTTTAAAATCGTTACAGTAAGAGAATAAAAATCCCTTTTTTTTTTTTACTTGTTTTTACAAACAGTCTGAATACTAGCTGAAAGGGTTGGAAACCCCAAATGGATTTACAATAATGGAACTATTGTGAGAGGATGGAAAAAAAAAAGCAGTGAAAAGTAGATATAAATACCACCCTGCTGCTTGTTGCTTTAAACCTGGATTATAGAAGGCTAAGCCCTGACAGAGCTTACTCCAAAGTTAGCCTTGTAGCCAGTGGGCAACAGTGAGCCTGAAATAAGGAGTGCAGACTAAAGGCTTTCCGTTACATTGATCATGGGGCCCAAAAACAAAAAAGCTGAACCAGTGAAAGGAAAGAAAAAGCTGCTGGGGTGTCAGGAGCGCGGGGGATTATGAGTGGATGTGGTTCAGCGGTGCTAACCCGACGTTAGGTGATCTAGTTTAGTTAATGTGACATCACATGCTGCTAGTACAACGCCCACAGAGTTTCCCCAGCTCCACATATAACAAGTAATCCAATAAAAAGTGCCTATTATCCAAACACATTTAATTGGTTTGGTCTGGAAACACAGTAAGCGAGCGTTGGTGCGACCCCAATGTTTACAGAACAATTTAGTCATCTTTTAATACAGCACACGGAGGGACGTTTTGATCGGACACCTGTGGGAAACCCAAAATAATTGGTAAAATAAAAACCGATCCCTGCGTTATTTGGATCGATAGAACCATAAAGAGCTTTGAACGGGTTCAAGTGGGTTACATAACAGGATATAAATACAGACGCTATCAGTTTTGTGTCTTTTCCTGTGTTTGGCAGACAACCTTATCAGGACTCGTGTACTAAACACTGCAGCGTGTTCCACGGTCAAAGTCAAAGTCCCGGCAGCCAATTTAACCGCACGTGCATATTTCTGTCTAATCCTAGTCACCAGCACCAGCTCAGTTAGGGCTGATTGTCCAGGAGCAACACATACCAGAGTAAACACTGAGAAAGCAAATTAATAGGTTGTTCTGTTGTGGAATGTTTGTGGATTTAAATTTTTTTTTTTTTTTAAACATGTAAATCTATGTTTTTAATGAGTTTGTAAAATTAAATCTTTAACTTGATTTAAATCAATCCAATAGTTTTTATTTAAGTATTTATATCATTTCCTCGTCATGGATTAATTAGATACTTTTCATTTTTATTAAAAATTTTGATGTAGCTTTTTACAGTTTTAAATGTGTTTATTTGAGGAAAAATTAGAATTTAATTGCGATCAATTATGGAACAATCCCATTTAGTATTTTCAGCAGTTTTTCTTTACATTCGTTTAATTTTTTCTCACACACTCGTATTCTATTAGAAAAATAAAACCATATTTTATTTTGCTCTGTTGTCTTTTGCTTACCCGGGGCCGAGTCATGGGAGCAACAGCCTCAGATGGAAAGCCCCTGCTTTTTTCACCCCGGGTGCATCCTGCAGCTCAACCAGGAGGATCCCGAGGTGTTCCTGTCCGGCTATGAGACGTAAGCCCTGTCCACATGTAGCGGGTATTTTTGAAAACGCATATATTTTTATCTGTTTTGGCCTGCCATCCACAAGAAACCGGCGTTTTTAAAAACTCCGGCCAAAGTGTGTGGAGATTTTGGAAAACTCCATTTTTGCGTTTGCGTGTGGACATGCGAAAACGGATTTGCGTTTTTATGCGTCACTACCTGCGACAAGTAATGCACATACATCATTCGTGTGTGTCCTTGTTTACAAAACAAGGACGAGAAAGGTGCTCTGATTGGTGCTCAGAACTTACGTTTACATCAATACTGCCAACTACTGGTCTGGCATGCTCATAACCACACTCAGAAGCGTATTTATACGGCTCCGTGTGGATGCGCATATTTTGAAAACGGTTACGTGTGGATGCGTGCGTTTTCCTAAAACGGAGGACAGCAGATATGCGTTTTCAAAAATACCCGACTACGTGTGGACATGGCCATAGTCTCTCCATCAGGTTTGGTGGCTACCTCTGAGTCTGCTCCTGGTGGGATAAGCCTGAAACACCTCCCCAGCAAGGGATTCAGGAGGCATCCTAAATGGACCAGCATGGTGCATTTTGCAACGTTGGTCCCCAAACGGCTTCTTTTGACTCGAAGGAGCAACGACTCTACTCAAGAGCTCCTCATTCTATCTCTGAGAGCGAGACCAGCCACCCGACAGCACATGGTCTCTAAATAACTGTTTTGCTGAGGCCACTTTAAAAAATACACCAGGTGAAAGCTGTGAAATTTATTCTGTGATCCTTCCAAACATGATGTGCATTATGTTATACAGAATCAATTCCTCTTGCTAAAAAAAGAGGGAGAAAATGGTTCAAATCCTTTCTTTAATTTATAACATGTTAACATCAGCAGTTCAGTCAGAAGATACAGCTGTTTTATAACCGTTTCAATCCATGAAACTTAGAATTTTTCTGCTATGAAAAGCACATGACTCTCTGTCTGAATGTGTGTGTGTGTGTGTGTGTGTGTGTGTGTGTGTGTGTGTGTGTGTGTGTGTGTGTGTGTGTATGTGTGTGTGAGAGAAACATCAGCAAACACTAATTGGTTCTTTTTTACCACGAAATACCAACAAATCACAGTAGATTTTTAAAACAAACTGAATGAAAATCTACTTTTATTTCAGCTGATCAAAAAGATTATTAATAAATTTATGATCAATAAATACTAAATTACACTTTTTTATTTGGATTTTTTAGGACATAAATATTCTGATCAATGATTTTAAATGATTTGGAGGGGAAAAAAAATAGAAGGAGGAATAAACAAAGAAATCAAACCAGAGATCTAAACCAGGCGATAGGCTAGCTCCACACGCACGCGCACTCACGCATTTCATTTAACCTCTCATCCAGTAATCACATCTACTTTCATCGCGTTAAAAAACTATTTATTTAATTTTTCTTACCTTCCAAAAGACGTTGAATTATAGAGTCGATGTTTAATTTGTCCGGTTCCGCCATTTTATTTATTTTCTGACGTTATCGGGAAGTAAAGACCTTGTCCTCCGCGTTACTCCTTGAAATAAAAATGGAAATAAAATTGAATATTTTCCTCAGATTTAGATGAACAAACTTGTTATTTTTTCCTTCATTTAATGTTTAAAAAAAAAGACGGATAATTTAAGAGCTTATCTCAGGTTAAGCTAACGAGGCTAGCTAGCTGCTGCTAGCAGCTAATTAGCATTCACTGCACAACTGAAGCGTTAAAGAAAAATTTAAAAACCAACTTTAATTCTGACTAACCTCCTTCTGAGACTGTTCCTGTTCCTCCCAGGGAATAAGATGTTTAAATATCGGTTCGTTTAAAGGACAAGGTCTGCGCTCTCTTCTTGCTGGAACTTTAACACACAGACATTTGAACGGAGCGTCTACAGTACTACAGGAAGGCGGAAACAAACTCTGCTTTCTAGAACGATGATTGGTCCAACAGGATTCTTACGACTCGTATGTTTGATTCTGATTGGGTCATACATGTGTCTGTCATTTCCTGAATGGGTTTACAAAAAAATCAATTATCTGAGGTAAATCTAAAGCCCGGCACTTAGTGTTCGTTTTATGAACTGCATCTACATTAGCAGAAGGGTTCCCAACCAACGGGGCGCGGACCACCACTCGTCCGTGGGTCATACGATACGGGGCCGCACTAAGAGAATGATAATAAAAACTTCCATTGTTTTCATTTCGGAATTAGAATTACTTTATTGATCCCACATGTGGGAAATTTGTGTGTTACAGCAGCACAATAACAATAAAATTAAGAAATGGACAGTATATGTACAAAAATTATTATGAAAAATAAGAAAATAATCAAATAGTAAAATGTTGCTGCTAGCAGCTAATTAGCATTCACTGCACAACTGAAGTGTTAAAGAAAAATTTAAAAACCAACTTTAATTCTGACTAACCTCCTTCTTAGACTGTTCCTGTTCCTCCCGGGGAATAAGATGTTTAAATATCGGTTCGTTAAATGGACAAGGTCTGCGCTCTCTTCTTGCTGGAACTTTAACACACAGACATTTGAACGGAGCGTCTACAGTACTACAGGAAGGCGGAAACAAACTCTGCTTTCTAGAACGATGATTGGTCCAACAGGATGCTTACGACTCATATGTTTGATTCTGATTGGGTCTTACATGTGTCTGTCATTTCCTGAATCGGTTTACAAAAATATCAATTATCTGAGGTAAATGTAAAGTGCGGCACTTAGTGTTCTTTTTATGAACTGCATCTACATTAGCAGAAGGGTTCCCAACCAACGGGCCGCGGACCACCACTCGTCCGTGGGTCATATGGTACGGGGCCGCACTAAGAGAATAATAATAAAAACTTCCATTGTTTTCATTTCGGAATTAGAATTACTTTATTGATCCCACGCGTGGGAAATTTGTGTGTTACAGCAGCGCAGTAACCATGAAAGAAATACATAAAAAAGGATATAAATATATAAAAAAAAAAAATCATGAAAATAATCAAATAATCAAATAGTAAAATGATCTAATAGAAGGAATAATGTTTATCTGGTTTATTGTTGAGCCCTGATGATCTTTTATTTTGAAAACTTGCTAATTTTTCTTTATTACATCCTTTAATGACTGACTTTTGATGCATTTATTTATTCATCTTCTGAACCACTTATACATGACTAGGTTGCGGGTGGTGCCAGAGCCTATCCCGCCTGATTCTAGGCGAGAGGCAGGGCACACCCCAAACAAGTCGCCAGCCTGTTACGGGGCCACGTACACACTCATTCCTAGGGGCAATTTCATGGTGGCCAATCAACCTTAACATGCATGTTTTTGGAGGGTGGGAGGTAACCCACACATACACAGGGAGAACATCCAAACACAAAAAGGACAGTATTCCAAACCTATTCTCCACCCAGTATTCAAACCCTGACCCTCTTGCTTGCTGCAGCGCCGCAGTGCAGCCCCAATTTTGATGCATCATCCTGCTGAATTTGGAACCCCAAACTAGCATAATGAGTAATAAACATTGTTTGAAAGTTTCCTTGTTAAAGGAAGTTACAAAGTTACTAAGTTACGGAGCCTACTGTACCTTCAGTTTTCTGCTCAAGATGTGACTGTCTGGTTGCAGCAAAACAAGCTCAGGACTCCCTCTGATTCAGTCTTACTGTGAGAAGCCTTACTTGTATTTTTATAGAAATGGTGATACATTTAATTTCTTATTTCCTTTCTGAGTGGAATTTGCGTGTTCTCCCCGTGTATGGGTGGGTTTTCTCTAGGTACTCTAGTTTCCTCCCATCCTCCAATAACATACATGCTAGGTTGATTGGCCACTACATGATTGCCCCTAGGAATTAGTGTGTGTATAGTTGTATGTGTGTGGCCCTGCGACAGAATGGCAAACTGTTCGGATTGTACCCTGCCCCTCCCCTCAAATCAGATGGGATGGGCTCTGGCACCCCTTCAATCCCTGTACGGGATAGATGGTTAAGAAGGTGACTGACTGACTAACTGACTGACTGACCTTCAGGCTGGTCTGTGAGAATTGTTGTCAGACACTATACCCATCTGGGGAACAGAAAAAAGGTTGGGACCACTGATTTATCCTTTTCATCCAAAATTTTACAAGTTTCAGTTTTTTTATGTAAATAAATAGTTCATTTAAGTAATTAAAGAGTTGCAATATATCTTCACAAATGTTTTTTTTAATTTGTTGTTACTCCATGACAAATGGATTGCGATAGGTTGTCAACCTGTAAAAGGTGTATCTGTCTCTCTCTTGCTTACTTCCCAAGATTTCCTTCAGGACCTCTGGTGACTCAGTATTTGAAGATGAGCAGAAGTTATAGTTGATCATTTATCATTCAGATTTAGCCAGGGGCGGATCCAGGGTTGGGGGTTGGAGGCCCTCTTAGCTCCCCTTTTGGTCTACAAGAAAAAAAAAGCGCTCTTACTACTTTATTATAAACTTTGGACAAAATATGCACCAAAATGCAGAAAAAATACTTATTTTTCAAAATGTTCTCAGGGGGGATGCCCCCAGTGCAAAATCCTGGATTCACCCCTGTTAGCCACCTGTTTAAACCACTTGCTCCTTTGTTTTACGCCCTGGTCATAGTTTATAGTCCTATTTACATTCAAAGTAAAGTCACAGCAATATCTATTTACACCAGGAATGTTCAGTTTTGGTTGATAAACACCCCAATCCAGCAGGGGAACTCAAGAACCTGGAAAACAACAAGTAACAACACAAATTCACTACTTCACATTCTCATAGGTATGTGTGTCTGAGACTAAGTTTCCATGACACAAATGATAAACTAAACCTTCCTCTTCATTACCCCTTTTTCTTTACACGTGACTCGCATGGTGACGTCATTAGACCAACACCACACCTGCCTTATCCAACACACCCACACATTTTTGGTTTCATCTTGACAAATTCAGATCCCTAACATCTGACAAGTCAAAACCATAAATGTACTTGTTCAGACAAAAATGAGCACATGGAAAGATTTTTTTTATCACTATTTTCTTACACATGACATTATTCCATATCAGAAATGTAAATTATTCATGCTCATAATATTCAAAGTAATTGTAGCTCCGCTCCATTGTCTTCTGCTCATCTGGGGCCGGTCCTGGGGGCAACAGCTTCAAACGGAAAGTCCAAGCTTTTTCACCCCAGCTGCATCCACAAGCTCACCCGGACAGATCCTGAGTCGTTCCCTGGCCAACTATGAGACATAGTCTCTCCAGCAGGTCTGCTTCTTGGTCTCGTCCCGGTGTGACGTGCCCGACAGACCTCACCAGCGAGGCGGTCAGGAGGCATCCTGACCAGATGCCCGAACCACCTCATCTGGCTTTTCTTAACCTGGAGGAGGAGTGGCTCGACACCGAGCTCGTCCTGGATGGCAGAGCTCCTCACCCGATCTCTAAGTGAGAGGCCAGCCACCCTGTGGAGGAAGCACATTTCAGCCGCTTGTATCTGTGATCTCATTCTTTCGGTCACCACCCACAGCTGGTGACCATACGTGAGGGTGGGAACGTAGATCGACTTGTGAATTGAGAGCTTTGCTTTTCAGCTCTTTCTTAGTCTAACCCCAATAAAGGATTTTACATTTTGAGTTTTGTGTCCAAACTGTTGCTTCCTCTTTAACACATAGTTTTATAGATTGCATTCCTGTGTTCTTCATTTTTCCATGATCCCAGAAACTGTGACTCTAATCCCGCTTCGACTCTGTTTTGGTTAGTGAGTTATGACATTCATTATGTCGGTAGGTGTGGGAGCAGCTCAGTTGGGTCATTTAATTACCTGTCGTGTTTCTGCATTAAAAAACTGGCTGCTTTCCCGATGACTCACTTTTGTTTTTTGGAGTTTTTTTTTCCACCCAACTTGAGATAGGAAGAACCAAAACAATCCATTCAGCATTGTCAAACCTCTATCATGAAACTATGCTTGTGCTTCATTTCTGATGACAGAACAGTTTGTTTTTATTTCACAGAAACTGACTTCGCTTACTGAGTATGAGGTCTTACGTGGTGAAAAAAGAGGGAGATACATAGACAGATGACATGTCTGGTCTGGTTCACCCTTTTTTTAAGGAAAAGCCCCACCTACACCTCACATTCCTCTATAAAAACTTCACCTGTTGATGTGACTTCACATTATTTCTACATCTGAAAACAACCTTTTGTAACAAGCCGAAGGATCGAGAACACAAGACAAACCTCAACACTTCTATTTCAATTTTTCATCTTCAAACAGGTATGAATTTCAAAAAAATTTAATGATTAAGTACAATAAAAAAAATTTAAGCTGTTAAAGCTAAAAAATAAAAAAACGATAGAAACACATATTTGTTTTTAGGGTACTTTACAAAAATATTGAAAAGTTTTAAAGAATATTAAGCTGCCTAAAACTTTCGAACTGAACATGAAACAAGAAATCAAAGCATTTAATTTTAAATGCATTGATTTACTAATTCATTATTTTTTATGTTTTTTGTATATCTTTCATGTCTATATTTTTCTTTGATAAATGAGTCTTTTAAACATTAATGAAGCTTCTATGTGCCATTAAGCGTGTTTTTTTTTTTTTTTTTTTAAAAACCACTATTACCTGTCTATAAGCACAAGTTTGGACGTGTATTTATTCCAAGCAAAAATGATTCATTCCTAAATGTGAACATTAGTTTTTCAAGAAAAAAGGATCTATTGATACAGAGAGAAAAACAAAAAGGGATTTGTTAGGTGATCTCTGGGAGTGGTCCATAAGGTGGAGGGAAAGGCGTTCTGAGGCTTGGGCCTGTCTGGACATGAAATGTAAAAATTAGCTTTAACCTACAGTTTCTGTGAAGACATGTAGTTTTAACTCTGATGACGATCTGTTATGGCAAAGAAAAGTTGAAAAAAAGTAAGAATGGTGTGAACAAATCAACTAAAAAAAAAGTTTTTATGTAAAAAAAAGTTACATTTGATTTCAAATAAGTTGTCATTTACTTTTAGATATTTTTTTTAACATCAAAGAGTGCATTATATAAAAAAAAAGAAATCTAATGAGCTCATGAGTACTTCGATTTTCACCTTTTTTCCCCCACAGTTTAACGTTCCAGAATGGGATCTTCTGGAGTTCAGATTGTGTGTGTGGCCTTTGGGCTGATCGGGCTTGTGGGCGTGCTTGTTTGTTGCGCCATTCCTCGCTGGAAGATCTCAGCCTTCGTAGGATCCAACATTGTGACAGCACAGGTAATAAAAAAATTAATAAAGCAACCATTACTGATGTCGTTACTGTCCAGGAAGAAGAATTTAACTGAATATCAATTGAACTGAGGGAAGTTTGGGCCTCGATTCAGTGACAAACTTTGTTCTTTCTTTGTGAGTAGACTACTCAGGAGGGCCTCTGGATGGAGTGTGTAGAGCAGAGCACTGGCCAGCAGCAATGCAAGAAATACGACTCACTCTTAATTTTGAGCTCCGACCTTCAGGCTGCCCGAGCCATGACTATCATCAGCTGCTTGCTCTCCGGCCTCAGCATCCTCATCCTCTTCTGTGGCGCTGACTTCACCACCTGCGTGGAAAACGGAAGCTTCAAGTCAAAGATCAGTCTGGTGGCTGGCATAGGCATGATACTGGCTGGTTTCCTGGCGATCATCCCAGTCAGCTGGTCCGCACATATTGTAGTGACAAATTTTCATGACCCCTTCGTGCCCCAGTCCAGCAAGAAGGAGATGGGACCATGCATCTATATCGGTTGGGCTGCGGGTGTGATCCTCTTACTGGGAGGTGGTCTGCTTTGCTGCTTTAGCAGGCCAAAATCCAGTAGCTCTGGGGGAACCGCCAAATTCAGCAACGGTACAAACTATGTGTAGTTACTTTAACAACACCGTGAGGAAGGAATTGGAAATTATGAGTTATTTTGGCAACAATTGGGAAAAAATTGTGTAAATTATCGTCGTTTCTACTTAAAAAATACGATGTGTAAATAAGAAAGAACTGTAAGTTCTCGGATTTTTTTTGGTTTATGGTTGGTGGTCAAGCAAACACGTTTATTTTTCTTTTTTTTTACGTTTCAACAACATAGCTGTTTTCTTGTGTGTTTTTTTAATTTGCTTTCTTTAACATCACGATGCATTATAAAAAAAAGTAGAATATCTCATCAAAAGAAAGAAATATCGTAAAATGTAATGAGAAGAATTTAAAAAATAAAATACAATATGAATATCTATGTATTTCAAATGTTTTTCAAACTCCCAAATTTTAAGTTTTAACTTTTAATTATCTTAGGATAATCTCCGAGAACGCATATATTTTTGTGCAAATGTCCTTTGGAGGATGTCATGTGTGTTATGTTTTATTCATACGTTTTTTTCAATGGCATTTTGTCAAGTTTAATTTTGTAAAATTAATAAAAATTTGGTTGAAAATTCTTTTCTCGTCTTTGAAATGATCAAAATCTAATGCTTTTTTAGTTCAAACTCCTCTTTATGATCTTGTGCTTTGTCTGATTCTGGGTTTACAGACTTTCTCATACAGTCAGGGTTAGGGTTTGGTTAAGGGTTACGGTTAGGGTAAGGGTTATGGTTAGGGTTAGGGTTAGGGTAAGGAATAGGGTAAGGGTTAGGGTTAGGGTAAGGGTTAGGGTCAGGGTTAGGGTAAGGGTAAGGGTTAAGGTTAGCGCTAGGGTAAGGGTTAGGGTAAGGGTAAGGGTAAGGGTATGGGTAAGGGTAAGGGTAAGGGTTAAGGTTAGCGTTAGAGTAAGGGTTAGGGTTAGGGTAAGGGTAAGGGTAAGGGTTAGGGTTAAGATAAGGGTTAGGGTAAGGATAAGGGTTGGGGTAAGGGTTAGGATAAGGGTTAGGGTAAGGGTTAGGATAAGGGTTGGGGTAAGGGTTAGGATAAGGGTTAGGGTAAGGGTAAGGGTTACGGTAAGGGTTAGGGTAAGGGTTAGGGTAAGCGTTAGGGTAAGGGTTAGTATTAGGGTTAAGGGTTAGGGTTTAGATCACGCCAAACCCTAACCAAAACCCCTTTGGGATAATGTCTCAAACTACCATATTTAGCTGGGTTATGATAACAATTGGCCAAACACAAAAAATATTGATGATGATTTTGAAAACTTGTGTGATCATCTTTCCTGTCGTATCCTGTCGAATTGTAATAATGGGGTGTACTAAAGTCCCAAATAAACCAATTAACTGCCAGTTTCTTGGGACTTTACTATTAAAAAGTAACCAATTCACATTATTTATTGAAGAGGGTCCTCTATATTACTTTCATATCTAAATTCCAAATTAGATTTAATACATAAAATGTACTATGACGTGTTGTTTGTATTAGTTTAGTGTGGTGGTTTAACACACACACAGATCTGAAAATTCGTAACTATTTTACTGTGTTGTTTCGTTTCATGTACTGAACTGCTCACCCCCAATAAGGTTTCTTTCCCCCAAAAACACATAGAAAGAATTTAAGCAAAAAGTGGCACACACAATTTAGTGATTGCAAACAAACTGATACGTCATCATGAGGCGTGAGGAATGAAAAGATCGCAATTTAAGTTTAACCAAGAGATTATCAACAGAGTAGCAGGTGCTGCAACACACTCCTGTTTCTACACGTTCACCACATCTTACACACTGCTATTGGTCTCACCAGTCATTCTGCAACATGTTCACAGTTTATGCTCACCTTCTCATTCATCAAAAACTATTGGATTTTACTCAAAAGTTTGTATTCAAAGCTGATTCTCTTCAAATTTTTTTATGTTCTTCCATTCTCTAAAACATGTTAGGCTGGTTTATCATTTATTAATCGTCCCTGTGTGTGATTGCTGGGTGTGGTTGTATGCCAGTGTGTCCCTGTCACAGACTTGTGACCTGTGCAGAGTGCACCCTGCCTTCTGCTTGTAACTATCCAAACAGCTCGGAAATGATTAAATGGATTGAAGCTCCAGAAGCTGCACTAAACTGTGCAAGTTGGGGAAAAAAGCATTGGTTTGTGTGAATATATTGTTAATATGACCACAAATTCAATTTAAATCTTAGATTAATTTATTTAAAAGATTACCAAGATTGCCAAGTCTAGTAAAGGTGGCTACCAAGATCACAATGAGATTGCAAGCTCCGGTAGCGGAGCTGTACCTGAAATTGAATGCCATATTACTATCCCAGTTATGGCGACTCCCTGGTGATTATTTCTATGTGTGGGCTCCTCGTAGGGATGGCTCGCCTGTGTAATCATCCTGAACTCCATCTCCCATCTCCTTCTATCTCTGCCATAAAATCAACAAGAGACATAAAAAACAGGCACGCCAACATCTATCTCCTGCAGAGTCAACAATGTAGAAAAAAAGACTTTTTTTTTTTTTTATCACAAATGAATAAACAAAGTCAATCCCACCAGATTATAAATAAGCCGGGCTATTTTTTTTTTTAAAAATTGGAGACAGATGCTTCCACCCTCCCTGCTGAAACCTGCCAATTGAGAAACAGCAATGTTGCAAATGTAAATAGTGATACCCTGCATGTTGGCAAATCTTGGCAAAGTATTAAGATTATTATGAAATCATTTGTTTGACAAACAAGTTTGTGAGAGGAAGAAGGCGTGGCTGAGACCCCTTAAACAACTTCCTCTGGTTAGATTCCCCTTAAAGACAACCAGACAGGTTCTACTCAAAGGAACGACAGTCATTAGAGGGTTCACACCGAACACCCGGACACTATATTATGAACTCATTGATTTTTGTAATTGTGTCAGATTTGTGGTTCTTTGTGTCATGATCCCCTCTGCTGCTGCCAGAGGGAGCCCTGGATTTTTCTCGTCAAACTGATTGGGGTCACCTGAGGATGATTGCAGATTCCCCATAACTTTGCACCCTACCAGTTATTTAAGGGCAACTGAGACACAGACTGTAGAACAGGAGGACTAACAAATGTAATATCACCCATAACGTTTGGCACAATCCAATGAAGCCAATTCAGTTGCCATTTTCGACCTTATGAATAGCAGCCTGTTAAATTTTTGGCAACAACCTTGCTAACCAGAAGCGAGCTTATTGAAGGAACACGCCCTGCCACTTGAGACCCTCTGTGCAGCCACTCCACCTGACTCACTGTTTGAGGTCCTGCTATTATTTGCTAAGCTAAATCTATCAATCCAACATGACCAACATCTCCGCATGGGCTGATCAGCTGCTCTATTTTTAATCGGCGCATCTGATTGGACAGTTAATAACTTGGGGCACATGTGGACAAAAGAAACCAAAACAATGGCAAATGTACTACAATACAGATAAGAGCCAAAATGGTTATTGTGGCAACAATAACGACTAAGTAAAAGCTGGCGGTTATTCAATGGAGGCTTTTTGGAATTGGATGTGACTTCCTATTTGGCAAGCAGGCCAAACCGACTTGCAATGTCAGGTTCATTTATCCAGTCATTATTTGGAGACAAGCAAATGATCAGAGGTTGTAATTAACAGTCTCTTAATAGTGATTTGAGTTGGATATGGAGGATAGTAGTCAGACCTGATAGGATACACGCATGTGATGAAATTCTGCTGAAACATCTCACAGATCCGCAGGTCAGTAAAAAACTTGACACTCACAGCTGAGAAAACTTTCATTAGTCACAAGGATGGTCTGCATCTGATGATTAAACTTTTATAAAAATGCATTTTTCCCCCCAAAAAAGCTTTTTAATTTTGTACTGATTTGCTAAACTGGTGAATTGTTGTACAAAATACAATATTATACCAGATGTTTCTCATTTTCAAAATGCAACTACTATTTTTGCTTTAGTTTATTGAAAATGGACAAAGTGAAACAGAAATGTGTCATACCTGAATGTTCCACTAAGGGGTACTGTAGCCATATGCAGTGGTGGATGAAGTACTCACTTTTTGTACTTAAGTAAAAGTACAAAAAATTAGGCAAAAAAATCTACTTGAGTAAAAATACAAAATTAATTGGTGTAAAATGTACTTTTTTAGTAAAAAGTAAAAGTATTTGATCATAATTCAAATGTTATTTTTTGTGCTGTAGGGTCACAGATAAATATTCTGCAGGGGCGTTACCTCCCTCTTTTGGTCCACAAAAAAAAAAAAGAAGAAAGGAAAGGGGACAAGTCAAGCTATCCCCTAGCAGGGCCAGCAAATGGCCACCAAAATGCGGGAAAATGACACTTATTTTTTAAAATGTTTTGGGAAAAGGCCCCTAGTCACCCTATGTTGGCTTTGTCAATGCCCTCACGCCCTTCCCAGCCCCCATTAGAAAATCCTGGATCCACCCCTGCTCCGTGTAATGATGGCTCAGCTTTTTATTTAGAAGTAAACACAACGAACAACGATCTTCTGACTCTTATTTAATTTGTGCTATATTTGATGTTAGTTTTTTGGCGCTGAATGAATGCGGAAAATGTTTAGTCGCAATTTGATTGGTCCTCGATTCATTACTTCTTCTCCCGATCAACTGCTTTCTTGTTTTTTCCTTCTGAATCTGCAACTGTGAAGCCCATTGAGACAGAAATTCTGTGATTTGGGGCTATACAAATAAAATTGAATTGAATTAATATCTATAGTTCTTTGCAGTGTTGCATAATTCCAAAAATTAAATGAGTAATATTATTAATGTTAGTTGTAAAGACTAAAAAATATTTCTTTATTTTAATAGATGGATTGAGGCGGGTGAGGAGACCTTAAAGGTCGCAGGAATATACACAGAACGAGAGAAATGTTAAACTGTGACTGTTTATTTCACAGATCTTGTCAGTGGTTACGTATATGTGCATTTTTCTTTGCACAAAGGAAATGTGAACTTATTTCAAACAAAACCACATTCCAGAGGAAACTGATTTTACAAAGCCACATGAAGCTGGCAATCATTCTTTTGAAAGCTTTCTCTGCCACAGAAAAGACTTTTTCTCATGTTAGATTGATATTTACATGCGCGTGTGGAAAACAAGCATTAAGAAAGGACAAAAGAACTCGGTAAAAAAAAATTTTTTATTAGTAGCTGTTAAAGTAAAAGATCAAATAAGATCACTATGACTATGTGGAGCAAGGTTTATATAGTAGAGTGAAAATGAAACACAGTTATAAAAAGCAGTGAGAGGCAATTTGGGACAAAGTGTGAGAAATTGGTTCTTGGTGAAAACATCTGTCTCCCCTCACACCGATACGAACCCCCTCAATTTTAAACTACATTTTAGACACCGTTCACTGTAAAAGAGCGCTACTCATCCACTACGCACAGAGGTGACCCCAGGGTGATGGGATATTGCATGGGATGCAGAGGAATGGTGAGCATGGAGGAGAGAGGGTTAGTCTGGTTCGGATGGTGAGAGGGCTGGGCAGCAGAGATATAACTGAAGGCAGCCGCTTAAGGTTCAGGATCAGGTGGGTAGCACCAGAAAAGCAGAGGGACAGACCATAAAAAAGTTTATATTACAAAATTTTGTAAAATCGATTCCTTTTAACACTTGTTTTCTGCAGGCATGTCCGACCCGTGCGCCCAGCAAGTGCTTGTTCCACCTCTGCTGCTGCACGGGCTTTGCTCTTTTGTTGCACGGTGCTGTGTCACCCCAGGTTTCTCTGCGTCTATGTATCACTGTCCTTTCTCCGGTGTTCTGCTTTCTCTCCTTCCAATAGCTGCTTTTAAGTCCCCAGGACTGCACCTGTACCATGCCACAAAGTGAAACAAACTGAAATCAATTAACACATGCTAAAAAACCCAAACAATAAAAAACATGACAAGTAAACCCCTAAAATAGATGACGGAAGTGGACTGGGCTAGTAGAACTTGGGGGGACTAGGGAAATGTTGATGGATGGAATATTGGGGGTGGAGGTTTGGGTGCATGGTGGTCATTTCAATAAAAAACAGGACACTTCCTTTTAAGAGACCAAAGTTCTTCCTGCTTATTTTAGAATGTTACTGTGATAGAGGACAAAATACATGGTCGTAAACCTGGTTCATATTTTTATTTTGGTGTGTTTGCATAAAAATGATACTCCCGGTTGAGGGGAGGGACTGAGCATGAGCAGATTCTCTGCTCATGCAGATTCTCTGCTCAAGCTCTGAACTCTGAGCCTGAGCAGAGCCTGAGCTCTGAGAATCTGCTTATGCTCAGTCCAAAAACTTGTGTGTAGTGGAGAACAAAATTTTTGACCAAGAATACTGGATGCGACAGCTTGCAAATCACTCAAACATGCATGAATGAGTTTTAAACAAAGTAGCCTACATATTTAAACACATGAAATGTTTAACACAGATTTAGTCAGTTTGACTTTAACATGTTTGCCTAACTTTATGTGCAATTTATTTAAATAATTACATTACATTAAATAAATTAATTTGAGAAGTCACTGGATTTTCTTCCTTAAATCTGAGAATAACTCACCTTTCACGCATCATTTTTATTAAATTTAAACCCCTAAACTACCAAAATGAGTTTAAAAAAAAACTATAGGAAATTTCTTTGCTAAGGAGAGGTACAGAGTCACAAAGCAGACTGGACCTTAGAAACATTCTTCAGGTTTCAGGTCAAGATGGGACTGTCTGGTTCCAGCAAAACAAACTCAGAACTCTGATTGATCGAGTCTCACAGTGAGGAGCCTAACTGGTATTTTTATTCACTTTGTTTTTGTGACGACTTTTATTTTGAAGGTTTGTTTACCGTTACCATAGCAACAAGAGTGCACTAGGGCAGAGAGAATGTTTCCATTTTATAAAGATCAGTCATCAGTCAGTCATCTTCTTATCCGTCTACCGTGGGGGTGCCAGAGCCCATCCCAGCTGATTTAAGGCGAAGGGCAGGGTACACCCCGAACAAGTCGCCAGTCTGTCGTAGGGTCACACATACAACCATCCACACACTCTTTCCTAGAGGCAATTTAGCACTGGCCAATTAACCTAACATGCACATTTTTGGAAGGTGGGAGGAAAACGGAGTACCCGGAAAAAACCCACACAGATACAGGGAGAACATGCTAACTCCACACAGAAAGGCCACTGCACCAAGCCTTGTCCCGACCCGCCACCCAGGACTTGAACCCATAACCTTCTTGCTGTGAGGTCACTGTGCTGCCCACTGCGCCACCGAAATTTTTCAAATAAATTAATACATTAATTTGAATAGTCACCGGATTTTCTTCCTTACATCCGAGAATAACTCACCTTTCCATTAAATTTAAACCCCTAAACTAGTGAAATGAGTAAAAAAAATCTATAGGAAGCTTCTTTGCTAAGGAGAGGTACAGAGTAACGAAGCAGACTGGACCTTAGAAATTCTCTTCAGGTTTCAGGTCAAGATGGGACTGTCTGGTTCCAGCAAAACAAACACAGAACTCTGGTTGATCTAGTCTCACTGTGAGGAACCTAACTGATATTTTTATTCTCTTTGTTTTTGTGATGTCTTTTATTTTGAAAGTTTGAATGTTTACCGTTACAACAGCAACTAGAGTGCACTAGGACAGAGAAAATGTTTCCATGTTCTAAAGATCAGTCATCGTCTTATTCGTCTATCCGGGGGTTGCCGGAGCTCATCCCGGCTTATTTAAGGCGAAGGGTAGGGTACACCCCCAAAAGGTCGCCAGTCTATTGTGGGTCACACACACATACAACCATCCACACACTCATTCCTAGGGGCAATTTTAGGACCAGCCAATCCACATAGTACGCATGTCTTCGCAGGGTGGGAGGAAACCGGAGTACCCGGAGGAAAACCCACGCAAACACAGGGAGAACATGCAAACTCCACACAGAAAGGACAGTGTTCCAAGCCTCGTCCCCACCCGGGACTCGATCCCACGACCTTCCTGCTGTGAGGTCACTGTGCTACCCACTGCGCCACCGAATTTGTCAAATAAATTAATACATTATTTGAATAGTCACCGGATTTTCTTCCTTACATCCGAGAATAACTCACATTTCCATTAAATTTAAACCCCTAAACTAGTGAAATGAGTAAAAAAAAATCTATAGGAAGCTTCTTTGTTAAGGAGAGGTACAGAGTCACAAAGCAGACTGGACCTTAGAAACACTCTTCAGGTTTCAGGTCAAGATGGGACTGTCTGGTTCCAGCAAAACAAACACGGGACTCTGGTTGATCTAGTCTCACTGTGAGGTAACTGATATTTTTATTCACTTTGTTTTTGTTTGACTTTTTTTTTTTGAAGGTTCACCGTTACCATAGCAACCAGAGAGCAAGAAGGCAGAGAGAATGTTTCCACGTTATAAAGGTGCTGCTAATAAATTTTCTCGTGAAGACTAAGTTGATTTAAGTTCATTATTATTGATTAAAAAAGCCAGTTTTAAATTATTTTTTTTTTAAAGTTCGTGTGATCTTTAGGGAAAGAATTTTCCTCCTTTGAGACAAGTCCGTGTAGTCCCTCATTCATCCAGGAGTGATCCATAATAGAAAAAGTTTCAAAAAAGTCTTCTGGACAATTTCATTCTTGATCGAGACGTTTCGACTTCCATCCGGAAATCATTTTCAATCAGATTGAAAATCTGATCAGATTCAATCTGATCATTTTCAGATTGAAAATAATTGAAAATGAAAATTGAAAATGATTTCCGGATGGAAGTCGAAACGTCTCGATCAAGAATTAAATTGTCCAGAAGACTTTTTTGAAACTTTTTCTACTACCCTCCTTTGAGACATTGTCAAAATATGAACAATCATACAGCTAAAACATTTTTTAAAGGCATAATTTTCTTAGATTTTTATTTATCAAAAAGCTAATGAAATTTGATTTTGAATTACCAAATACAAAGTAATACAACTGACAATAATATGATAAACATTAACGTATTTATCATACGTAGGTAAGTAGGTAGTAATATACCTATAAGTAGGTAGTAGTATACCTATAAGTAGGTAGTACTTATAGGTACTATAAGTTTACGTAACAGCAGAACATTTTTTTATTCACGTAGACATAATACAACAAACAAAAAGGCTCAAATTGTGATAAAACTCCTCATTTAAAGAACAACCACTACATATCCTACACATGTTTAGCTTTAAAATGTTATATTTGACTCTATTTCTGTGCTAACACGCTAATTTATTTTTTTTTTATTTTTAAAACGTATTTATTTTAGTTCTTCAGTTGGGGGAAGAGGCGGGATAAGAGAAAGAGGTAGTAGTATACCTATAAGTAGGTAGTACTTATAGGTACTACCTACTTATAGGTACTACCTACTTACCTATAAGTAGGTAGGTAAGTAGGTAGTACCTATAAATAGGTACTACCTACCTACTTATAGGTACTACCTATAAGTAGGTAGGTAGGTAAGTAGGTAGTAAGGTAAGTAAGTAAGTAAGTAAGGTAAGTAAGTAAGTAGTAAGTAAGGTAGGTAAGTAGGTAGTACCTATAAATAGGTACTACCTAAGTAAGTTACTACTTACTTATTGAAAGTAAGTAGTAACTTACTTTCAATAAGTAAGTTTGAAAGTAAGTACTTATTACTTATCAAGTAAGTAATCAGTAAGTAAGTATTACTACTTACTTACTTATTGAAAGTAAGTAAGTAGTAAGTTACTTTCAATAAGTTACTACTTATGATAAACATTAACGTATTTATCATCCGTTAAAACATGTAAACGTTTTAACATATAGTAACTTTCAATAAGTTACTACTTATAGGTAGTAGTATAAGTAATATACTACTACCTATAAATAGGTAGTAGTATACTACTACCTATAAGTAGGTAATAGTATACTACTACTTATAAGTAGGTAGTAATATACCTATAAGTAGGTAGTAGTATACTACTACCTATAAGTAGGTAGTAGTATACCTATAAGTAGGTAGTAGTATACTACTACCTATAAGTAGGTAGTAGTATACCTATAAGTAGGTAGTAGTATACTACTACCTATAAGTAGGTAGTAGTATACTACTACCTACTTAAGTAGGTTACTACTACCTATAAGTAGGTAGTAATATACCTATAAGTAGGTAGTAGTATACCTATAAGTAGGTAGTACTTATAGGTACTATAAGTTTACGTAACAGCAGAACATTTTTTTATTCACGTAGACATAATACAACAAACAAAAAGGCTCAAATTGTGATAAAACTCCTCATTTAAAGAACAACCACTACATATCCTACACATGTTTAGCTTTAAAATGTTATATTTGACTCTATTTCTGTGCTAACACGCTAATTTATTTATTTTTTATTTTTTAAATGTATTTATTTTAGTTCTTCAGTTGGGGGAAGAGGCGGGATAAGAGAAAGAGAAACCGGAAGTGTCTCAATATGAGGAAAATGTACCGGCTCGGAACGGTTTGAATCTCGCATGAAACGTAAAATTAACGCTATAATTAGTCAGTAATTAGTAAGAATGCTCCTAGTTTCTTTTTGTTATCCCTAATGAAACTGAAATAATCGAACTGAAAGTGGATTCAAGTAAACCGCAAGTTACCTGGACCTATCTGCGTCAGTGAGTAAAAGTTGTGATTCTTCCTGATTTTAATTACATTTAGAATATTACAGAATGGATTAAAGAGAAAATAAAATGATCCAAAAGCTTTCAGTCCTAAATGGATTTCAGAGAAGAGGAAGTTAATCTGTATCATCCTGGTTTAAGTAGTTAGTTATGCTGTATGTTAATAAGTCAGCAATAAAAACAAGACATTTATATCAAAATATCTCTTTTTAATTATGCTCATGTTGTCCTCATTTCAATTTGATTAACTGTAGAACATGCCGAAAAGAAAAGTAGCAACATGAGGATCAAAGGGAGTAAAAACTTTTAATAAAGAAGCAAATGGGAAGACAAAGAAATGAGGACAATGTAATTAGGATGAATTTTCAAGAAGCCATCTTTTTGATGAAAGAAAATCCCTCACTGAATCGGAGTGGAGGCGTTAGATACGTTTTGCCCGGTATCTATAGCGGTGAACGGACATTTCAGCCACGGACATTTGAGCCAAAAACTGCAACCTAGGATATTTGAGCCACGGTGACTCGGACATTTTAGCCACGGACATTTGAAGAACTGCAACCTGGGCGCAACTGTTTATTTACAATAAAAAAAATTTAAATGACTAAAAGCACGATAAAATTTTTTAAAGAACTGCAACCTGGGCGCAACTTTGCTGGGCGCAACTGTTTATTTACGATAAAAAACATTTTTAAATGACTAAAAGCACAATAAAAATTTTTAAGACTAAAAGCAATTTTTCTGTAGTGCAACTGTTTATTTACGATAAAATTTTTACATAAAATATCAGAATTTTTACATAAAATATCAAAATTTTTTAAAAATATCAGAATTTTTTATTTGAGCCATGGGATAAAAATGACTAAAACCAATTATTTTCTGTAGTGCAACAGTTTATTTACGATAAAATTTTTACATAAAATATCACAATATCACAATTTTCTACATAAAATAGGTTTTTGGCCCAAATGTCCGTGGCTGAAATGTCCTGAATCCGGGGGCGCACATGGCTCAAATATCCTAGGTTGCAGTTTTTTGGCTCAAATGTCCGTGGCTGAAATATCCGTGGCTGAAATGTCCTAGAACCATCTATAGCAGCCTTTTGAAGCCATGGACTAAAGATGACACCTCGTGACCCAGTTTCACGCCTCTCGTTAGCAAGTAATTTCTTTTCACTAGGCTTTTAGCATTTTATAATAGGTTTGTTTACTGGTCTGTGGCTACAATAGGAGCCATTCACGGCCATCTTAAGGAACACAGTCTCTTTGGTCGAGCCCTGCTTCTATTTTTTTACCTGTTACTCAGGTTAGTATAAATGGATCCAGGTTTCAGTCCATTTCATTCAGATTGAAAATGATTTCCGGATGGAAGTCGAAACGTCTCGTTGAAGAATTAAACTGTCCAGAAGACTTTTTTGAAACTTTTTCTACTATGGATCACTCCTGGATGAATGAGGGACTACACGGATTTGTTAACACATTAAACACAAAGTTTAAAAAAGAAAGTAAAGAAATAGGAGAGCAAAGGAAGTAAATATGTAAATAGGTTTGTTTCTTTCAATGTGTCTTGTTTTTAAAAAAGTCTATGCTTGTGTTCAACTCCCTGTTTCTTTATCTTATTTTGTCAGTCTCCTGGGTAGAGGGCGGGGGGAGGGATCGAGGGGGGTGGGTTGAATTGATCCCTTCGTTCCGTTCCATCATCTTCCGCTTGTTCCGGGGTCGGGTCGCGGGGGCAACAGCCTCAAACAAGCAGCTCATGCCTCTCTCTCCCCGGCTGCATCCTCTAGCTCACCCGGAAGGATCCCAAGTCGTTCCCCGGCCAGCTGTGAGACATAGTGTCTCCAGCGGGTCCGGGGTCTGTGGGACGTGCCCAAAACACCTCGCCTGCGAGGCGCTCGGTGGGCATCCTGACCAGATGCCCGAACCACCCCATCTGACTCCCCTCGACCTGGAGGAGGAGCGGCTCGACACCGAGCTCCTCCCGGATGGCAGAGCTCCTCACCCAATCTCTGAGTGAGAGCCCAGCTACCCTGCGGAGGAAGGGTGGAAGCAGGTTTGAATTGTATAACTGTATTACTGTATCACTGTATTTACAAATTATTACAAATTCTTTATAAATACAGTACTTTTATTTCTATTTCAATTCATTCACTGTAAAACAAACACAGCAACAAAAGTTGCTATGAATATCATTTGTTTAGTACAACCAGAGCAATGAGGATTTGCTTATCTGGTTTTCCAACTAAATGGTGAATGGATTCTACTTGTGTAGCGCTTACACAAAGCACTTGACATTATTGCTTTCATTTATGAAAATCTAGCACGCTAAATATAAATTTGGCACGCTAGATTATGTGCGTGTAGTGGCCCTGATGGCTGTCCATACTTATTCACACACTTTCATACATGATGATGAGAGCTGATATGCAAGGTGCATAACTCTATCATCAGGAGCAATTGGGGGTTCAGTGTCATACTCAAGGACACCTGGGCAGGACCTCCGGGCGGGGAATTTAACCGGCGACCTTCCTATTACAGGATGGTCGCCCAACCCGCGAGCCATCCTAAAATATCTTTTGAAATTTTAATTTGATTAAAATTTTATTATTTAAGGTCACTCTAGCTTGTTTGTTTTTAATTGTCACAAACAAAAGCGGAAATGCAAACTATTACTTTATGTTTTCTGAGTACTTTGAAATAAATTATTCACTTTTTTTTTTTTTTTTTAGTTTAGTGCATTTTTCTGTTTAGTGTATTTTAAGAAATGCACATCAGTTATGCATTTCTTAAAATACCGAATTTAAAAACGGCAAATTTTTATAAATAACGTTTAAATTCCAACCACTTGTTCAAAATTATTAGTTCACTTTTGGAAATCAACTCTAACATCAATAAAGATGTTAGTACAGGCCTGGTCAAACTACGGCCCGTGGGCCAAATGAGGCCTGTTAAACGGTCTAATCCGGCCGTTGAACTTGAAAAAAATTAAATAATAAACCATGTTAATGTTTTATTTCCCCTGCAATTCTGATGTTTCCTCACTAGATGGCGCACTCTATGATATGGAAAGCCATCGGGCCCAATAACCTCACGCAAACAAGCGTGTTAGACGTTAAAACAAGCAAAATGTTACTTCAAGCGCTTAGATTTCAAACCTAGCGCCACTATATGGACGTTTTAAGGGCTATCGCACTAGATTTCAGACCTAGCACCGCTAGATTTGAAGTTTAATGCTCTTGATGTAACATTTAGCACGCTAGTTTAAAATCTAGCACACCATTCTATTGGTCTAATCTATCGGTTGCCAAAGCGTGCTACCCATCTGATCCTGTTTCGGCCCCCTGGTCAAATGTTAGAACTCATTGTGGCCTGCGAACCAAAAAGTTTGCCCACCCCCGTGTTAGTAGCATCAAAATAAAAGCCCTGATATCACAATTTAAAAAAAGATTGTATGTGTTTTAATCATGTTTTCATTTCTAGAGAAAGTCAAATTCTATTCATTTTACCTAAAAATGCTCAAATGACTACTTCAAATTATTTAGACAGCGTTTGAAAGCTAACATTAGTAAAAAATAAAGTTGGCTACAACTGTATTCTGTATTTTAGCTGTTATATGTATAGTTTATTTTGATGAATGGACATTAGCAAATTATATTGTATCATAAAAAGCAGAAAATTGAATGAAAGTACAACCGGATTCCAAAAAAGTTGGGACACTTTAGAAATTGTGAATAAAAACTGAATGCAATGATGTGGAGGTGCCAACTTCTAATATTTTATTCAGAATACAACATAAATTACAGGTCAATAGTTTAAACTGAGAAATTGTATGATATTAAGGAAAAATATGCTCATTCAAAATTTCATGGTGTCAACAAATCCCAAAAAAGTTGGGACAAGAACCTATTAGAGGCTGGAAAAAGTCATTTGAGCATACAACAAACACCTGGAAGACCAATCAGCACTAATCAGGTCAATTGGCAATATGATGGGTATAAAAAGTGCTTCTCAGATTGGCAGTGTCTCTCACAAGCCAAGATGGGTAGAGGATCACCAACTCCCACAATGTTGCGTAAAAAGATAGTGGAACAGTATCAGAGAGGTGTTACCCAGCGAAAAATTGCAAAGAGTTTGCAGTTGTCATCATCAACTGTGAATAATATCATCAGAAGATTCAGAGAATCTGGAAAAATCTCTGTGCGTAAAGGTCAAGGCCGGAGAACCATACTGAATGCCCGTGATCTCCGGGCCCTTAAACGACACTGCATCAAAAACAGGAGTGCTACTGTGAAGGAAATCACAGCATGGGCTCAGGAGTACTTCCAGAAACCATTGTCAGTGAACACAATCCACCGTGCCATCCGCCGTTGCCAGCTGAAACTCTATTCTGCAAAGAAGAAGCCATTTCTAACAAAGATCCACAAGCGAAGACGTTTTCACTGGGCCAGGAGTCATTTAAAATGGAGTGTGGCAAAATGGAAGACTGTTCTGTGGTCAGACGAATCACGTTTTGAGGTTCTTTTTGGAAATCTGGGGCGCCATGTCATCAGGACCAAAGAGGACAGTGACAACCCAAGTTGCTATCAACGCTCTGTTCAGAAGCCTGCATCTCTGATGGTATGGGGTTGCATGAATGCGTGTGGCATGGGCAGCTTGCACATCTGGAAAGGCACCATCAATGCAGAAAAATATATTCAGGTTCTAGAGCAACATATGCTCCCATCCAAACGTCGTCTCTTTCATGGAAGACCCTGCATTTTTCAACAAGATAATGCCAGACCACATTCTGCATCAATCACAACATCATGGCTGCGTGGGAGAAGGATTCGGGTACTGACCTGGCCAGCCAACAGTCCAGATCTTTCACCTATAGAAAACATTTGGCGCATCATTAAGAGGAAGGTCAGACAAAGAAGACCCAAGACGATTGAACACTTAGAGGCCTGTATTAGACAAGAATGGGAGAACATTCCTATGTCTACACTTGAGAAGCTGGTCTCCTCAATGCCCAGACGTCTGTTGAGTGTTCTAAGAAGAAGGGGGGGTGTCACACAGTGGTGAAAATGGCCTTGTCCCAACTTTTTTGGGATTTGTTGACACCATGAAATTTTGAATGAGCATATTTTTCCTTAATATCATACAATTTCTCAGTTTAAACTATTGACCTGTGATTTATGTTGTATTCTGAATAAAATATTAGAAGTTGGCACCTCCACATCATTGCATTCAGTTTTTATTCACAATTTCTAAAGTGTCCCAACTTTTTCGGAATCCGGTTTGTAACTGAAACATGTCTAAAAGCATTTGTTATGTGATGAAACCAATAGAATGGCTTTTACAATGTGCACAAAGGACTAAATTTGGAGATTGAACTAATTACAATAGTATTCGTGAGCAAATAACTAGAAAAAATCTTGTTTAAATGATTGGTGTTACTTTTGTGTCCAAAAAAATGATACCAGAAATAAAAAAAAAGCCTTGAAAAATCACACACACAAACTCATCGTTGATTTAAATTTAACCCAGAATAGCCAATCATATGCAAATGTTCCTAGAGAAACGATTCAGTTTTGCGAGCATATTTTTGTCCCGGGGAGGGATCTCTCTTTCATGTGGATCCCCACGAGGTTTCTTATTTTTTTCCCCACTGATGGGTTTTTTAGAAGTTTTTCCTCATCATGAAGGAGAGTCTAAGTGCATAAATGTGCTAGTCTTATTTAGTTAGCATTTGTTAGTTATTTTTCTTGCTATTTTTCTTATATTCCTCTTTTTTTGTGAAGCCCATTGAGACGGAAATTCTGTGATTTTGGGTTATACAAATAAAATTGAATTCAAATGAATTGAAATAAAAAAAGTCAAATAAAGGGTTACATCTGTTAAATTACCAAGTTACACAAACAAAATCTGACAATGTCTCCAAGTTGAAGATTGAAAACAACTTTACAAATCAAATGGCCCTTTGCGAGTTATGTGCATGGATTTGCATCGCAGTAAAAGTTCTTTCGCTAATAAAAATAAAACCATCAAGGCGAGATGTGTCGCTTCCTTAGTTTTTGAATTATACATTTAAAATAACTCCAGTTCAGTAACTTAGTTTTCCCCATGTTAGATTAGAGCAAACTTATCATGTCCAAAATAAATACGCTTTTAAGTTAAGGCAAGTTAAATTGATTTTAATTAACAATTTGATAACTTCAAACAAGTCAAAAAGAAAGTATGTGTACTTAAGTTATGATTAACTCTGATCATTTCTTCTCTTTTTGTTTGCTTTCTACTCAGTTTGAATCTTCCAGAATGAAACCTTATCTCATTTACATCGTGTGTTTGGTTGTTGGAGTCCTCGAAGTCCTTTTGGTCACCGTGTGCTGTGCTCTTCCTAACTGGGTCATAACGACCTTCAAAGAAACCGTTTCGGGTGTGACTGTGACAATGGAGGTAAATATTTGTGTTGTTCTCTAAATTAACTGCAGCTATTCTTGATATCAATCCTCTGAAATTGAAGATTTTTTTTTTTTTTTGACAAAAGGTTTTGTTTACAATCTCCTTCTTTCTGTGTGTCCATGCAGATCCATTCTGGCTTGTGGGAAGTGTGTAGAGAAATAGTCGGAATACAAGCATGTGAGACTTCGAGTTCCTTTATCAATTCACCCTCAGAAGTGCAGGTTGCCAGAACCTTCACCGTCATCAGCTGCTTGCTCACCTATTTCAGCATTTTCATCCTCTTCCTCCTGAGTTTTTTCCCCAACTTCATCACCTTCCTTCAGAACGAAGAGGACAAACCTAAATTTTGCATGTTGGCCGCAGTTGGTCTGATTCTGGCTGCTTTTCTGATCATCACTTCAGTCGTCTGGTTTCCAAGCTTGGATACAAAGTATGCACATTCAGTATTGCCTGATATCATAATCAAAAAGGGATTATCAGTCTATATGGGCTACGTAGCTGGTGTGCTGCTGCTGTTGGATGGAGGTCTGCTCTGCTTCTTCAGGAAAAGTAGCATTCCAAAGATCGGAATCGGAGGCTGTTTATTACTGTGTCTTACTAAATTCACATTTGACTGTAAATATAACACGTTGGTAAAAACATTAAATTATTAGTTTATATTTATTTGATCATTTTAAGTGTAACAGAATGTCCCAAATGCTTGAATGATTAAATTTTTTTTATAAATTCCTGCTGCATGTTTCTGTCATTCCTCCACTACAGTTATTTTATTCGTATCACACACTTATTTACTTTATAAATCTTGGTTCAACACTTGTTTTTTACAGGATGGGTTTAAACCTAGCAAATTGTTACCAAGATTTTTATTTTTTTTGGTTTATTCTTGTAATTTTGCATTTCTCTTGAAAATGTTTTGGTGAAGGCCAGTGGTGGAACGTACCGAAGTAAATGTACTTCGTTTACTGTACGTAAGTAAAAACAATGTGTATCTGTGCTCAAGTAAAATTTGAGACCAGTACTTTTTACTTTTATTTCACTACATTTTAGAGCAAATATCTGTACTTTTACTGCACTACTTTTTAAAAGTATGTTTTGCATTTTTTTTGTTACATTTTCGGTCAGGAATTGGAAAAATATACAGGGTTTTTTTTAGCGCAACTTGAAGCCGCATCGCCAAAACCAACCTGTAGAGGAAGCAGTTGATCGCCTGCGGTTTCCCCAAAATATTTTGAAAGACTAGTCATTTTTCTGCATTTTGGTGGCCCATTTGCTGGCCCTGCAAAGAGATAGCTTGGCTAGTCCCCAGATCTGCCCCTGCAGAGTATTTTTATCTGTGACCCTACAGCACAAAAAATAACATTTGAATTATGGTCAAATGCTTTTACTTTTTACTTAAAAAGTAAAATTTACACCAATTACATTTTTACTTTTACAAATGTAGATTTTTTTATTTGTACTTTTACTGTAGTAATATTTTTTTGCCTAATTATTTGTACTTTTACTTAAGTACAAAAAGTGGACTATTTGATCCAACCATTCAACTGAATGTCCATGTTTTTGGAGAAAATGGGGGAAAACCCAGATGTAATTCATACATATATGCAAATAAAGTTTGAAACTATAAGAGGAAGAAGCAAACATACATAAAATATTTTCAGGAGAATTCGACACAAGCAGAAGGCCTGAATTGTCTGCGTCTGTGAAAACTGTAGGTAAACATACTGTATGTTTCATACAGAATTTTTTTCTATTGCTCGGTGTTTTAAAAGATTCTAGACATAGAATTTGTTTAATAATAACATTTATCTTTGCAAAATAATATTGGACCATCTTTCCAGACTTTATGTTACAGAAACTAAGCTGTAACATCCTCGATAAAGTAATCTCTCAAATTTTTGATGTAAGATCATTTAAAACAGTGAAAGGCCAAGATTTATTTTTTCTGCATATGTTTTGTTCGGCATCAGCAATAACCAGAACGCTGCAACGGCTCGTCGTGGTAAAGACAGAGCTGAGCCGAAAAGCAAAACTATCGATTTACAAGTCGATCTACGTTCCAACCCTCACCTATGGTCACCAGCTGTGGGTGGTGACTGAAAGAATGAGATCGCGTATACAAGCGGCCGAAATGAGCTTCCTCCGCAGGGTGGCTGGGCTCTCACTCAGAGATCGGGTGAGGAGCTCTGCCATCCGGTAGGAGCTCGGTGTTGAGCCGCTCCTCCTCAGATCGAGAGGAGCCAGATAACGTGGTTCGGGCATCTGGTCAGGATGCCCCTCAAGCGCCTCGTGGGCAAGGTGTTTCAGGCATGTCCCACCGGGAGGAGACCGAGAGGCAGACCCCGGACCCGCTGGAGAGACTATGTCTCACAGCTGGCCGGGGAACGACTCGGGATCCTTCCGGGTGAGCTGGAGGATACAGCTGGGGTGAGAGAAGCCTGGACCTCCCGTCTGAGGCTGTTGCCCCCGCGACCTGGCCCCGGAACAAGCGGAAGATGACGGAACGGAACGAATGTTTTGTTTTCAATTTGCTTAACTTTGGTGTCATAGAAAATCTAAATGTAAAAATAACCACCAAGTCGTGGATACGAGAAATTTTTTTTTAAAAAACCATTTTAAACATTTTTGGTAAAACAAACTATGTAAATTTGTATTTTCCCTTTTTTTAAATGTGTTTTTATTTTTATTATAAATCCACAAAAGGTCAAAAGTAAAAAAAAAATTGAGAAGATCAAAGATTGGTTAAAAAAAAATACTGGTAATTTGAATTTGAAATGAGCTTATGAGATAAAAACAAAAATGAACGCTGCAAAATTTTTTCTGAAACATTTTGAACTGTAGGTGTAAAAAAAGAAGATCTATACTATTAGATTGAAGTAGATTTAAGAAAACCAGATCCAATGTGGGATTAACTTTTATCATCTTCTTTTTGGTCTACTTTGTTCCCAGTTGGGATTTTCCAGAATGACAACTTCTAAATTCCAGATTGTGTGTTTGGTCTTTGGATTCCTTGGAGCCATTCTACTCACTGTTTGCTCTGCTCTTCCCTTTTGGGTTATCATCTCCAATGTACCATCATCGTACGAGAGCATAGAGGTAATGACAAATTTCTTAATATAACATTGAACGGTCCTACATTTGTCACACTTATCTGTAATTATGAACTTAAACTTAAGAATATTGATGGAGACAAAGTGTTTTCTGTTACAGTAAAAGTTAAACTATCATACTAATCTACACTGTCTTTGTTTCTATGAGTTGAAGTATGGCTTGTGGAAATGGTGTAAAGAAGAAAATAGAAAACAAGAATGCGGGTCATTCATAGATGAGATTGATTCCGACTCTGATGTAGAGGCCATCAGAGCCATGACTGTCATCAGCTGTGTAATCGCCTACCTCTGCGTCCTCATCCTCTTCATTCTAAACGTTGGAGCCAAATTCATTACCTTCCTGCAGAATGAAGATCAGAAGGTTAAAATACGCCTGGTTGTCTCAGTGGGTCTGATGTTGGCTGCTCTTCTCATCATCATTTCAGTTAGCTGGTTCCCAAGTGTCCTTGCGGAGGATTTTAGATCATTTTTTGATGATCCCATAATAAAAAGAGGACCATCTGTCTATGTGGGCTATGTGGGTGGCGTGCTGCTGCTGTTTGGTGGAGGTGTGCTCTTCATCTTTAGAAAGAACAGCACTCCATAGATCAGAGGACATATTTGTGTGTTACAAAATCCCTATTTGATTGCTTCTATAAATATTGTTAAAAACAGTCATTAGACTATCATTTTTTTTCTTAAAACTTCTAAATGCAACTAAATGTTTTAGAAAATTGTGAAGTAAAGCGAGTGATATGAATACTTTGTGCATTTTCCAATCAATGTTTTGTGTTATTTCATTCCTCTTGTTGTAAATTCTTTCTTAATATGGTACAAATGATTTACTTTTGAAAAAGTAAAGAGTTGTTCAAGTTTGTTCTACACAGGAAAACAAAATATTATAAGAACTACACCACAAATAAGCAACTAGATTGGGGGTGCCCAACCGGTCGACCGCGGTCAACAGGTAGATCGCGGATTGGTCCTTAGTCGACCACGAGACGTGTTGAAAATAAAAATGAAGTAAATTTTTTTTTTTTATGACATAAAATTGGTGTTGCCAATTTAGCAACGTTGACGCTAAATCTTTTTTAAGCAGCTGAATGGTCTTTCTTGTGATACAGAGCGCTTTCACCCACGTGACTAAAACCCGAAAGTCGGCCAGGATTAGGATAAAACTATCAAAGCAATATTTTTTGTTGACTGGTGGAGAAGATCCTTATACAATTCTAAATCATTTATTTTCGAACAATCCCGATTTGCCTGCAATTCACCCGAAATTTCTACTGAGCTGCAGAGCTGAAGGCTAATAAAGGAGTAAATGCATACTTCCGGGTTGATGACGTCATGTGAGACATTGAAAGACATTGAAATAATTTCACCAACAATGGACATTTTTTTCTATTGCTCG
This sequence comes from Neostethus bicornis, assembly GCA_902685375.1. NCBI lineage: Eukaryota > Metazoa > Chordata > Actinopteri > Atheriniformes > Phallostethidae > Neostethus > Neostethus bicornis. The sequence continues at coordinate 5,316,143 of LR738556.1, forward strand.
TGTGTTAAAACTTTATGGAATTGTTGTCAAGCACAAAAAAATCCTGCAAAATAATATTACACGACAATTTTCCAGATGCATACATTTTTATGTTACGTAAACTCAGCTGAAACTTCTTGGCTAAACTTCGGCATAGCGACTCAGTTTCTTGCATCTTCCTTCATCTCGTCCCGGCTCTCCCATATCCTCGTCACACTATCTACTTTGTCACTAAATTCAGTAGCTTCCTCTAGATGTTTTGCATGTGGTTTTTGTTTTAAGCATGAACTTAAAAAACAAATAAATATGAAAAGAAGCCAGTGTTAAAAAAAAAAAAGTTTTGAATATGATTTGACTTTATAAAATAAAAACAAAATAGGCAACGAACTACCTAAAGTCTTGCTGAAACATTTTTATATACGATCAAACAAGAAAAGCCATACATCAATAAAGTTGTGAGTAAATTAGATTTAAGTGATGTTAACTTTACTTGTCCATTGTTTGGTCGACTTTCTCCCCAGTTTGGATTTTTCTGGATGGAAGCTTCTGAAATTGCCTGTTTTGCCAAAAAACCCAAAGCCAATCACCATGTTTCTGTTACCGCAAAAAAAAAAAAAAAAGCTCTGGTTCTGGTACAATTAGTTAAACCCTTACAATTTTAAATGTAACTGAATGTTCGGGGGCGGCACGGTGGTGCAGTGGGTAGCACAGTGGCCTCACAGCATGAAAGTTGTAGGTTCGAGTCTTGGGTAGGGACGAGATTTGGACCACTGGCCTTTTTGTGTGGAGTTTGTATGTTCTCCCCATGTATGCGTGGGTTTTCTCCAGGTACTCTGGTTTCGTCCCACCCTCCAAAAACATGCATGCTTGGTCGATGCCACTGCATGATTGCCCCTAGGAATGAGTTTGTGTGTAGCCCTGTGAAAGACTGGCGACCTGTTTGGGGTGTACCCTGCCCCTCGCCTCAAATCAGCTGGGATGGGCTCCCCCAATCTTTTAAGGGATATATGGTTAAAAAGGTGACCGACTAAATATTTGAGATGGTTGTGTAATAAAAGTAGTGATGAAATTTTCTGGTGTGTGTTTTTTTTAATATATAAATATTTGAATTAATAAAGGCTACATTTCCCAATTAGGAATGAGTTATAAAAAGGAAAAGTCTTGGAAAAAGAAGACCAGGTGTGGTGAGGAGTCTTCAATGTCCAAATACAGTTTGGTAGATGTTGAATTAGAGACCAACAATTCAAGTTAATTCCAGTGAGAGGAGGGAAGAGGTGGAGGAAAAATTGGAGAGGTGGAGGTTTGCACTAGAAAGAAGAGGAATGAAGATTAGTCAGAGTAAAACAGAGTACATGTCTGTGAATGAGAGGGATCCAAAAGGTAAAAGTGAGATTACAAGGAGACGAGATAAAGAAGATGAAAGATTTTAAGTACTTAGGATCAACAGTCCAGAGCAATGGAGAGTGTGGAAAAGAGGTGAAGAAGAATGTGCAGACAGGCTGGAACGGGTGGAGAAAAGTATCAGGTGTGATATGTGACAGAAGAGTTTTAAATAAAATGAAAGGGAAAGTGTACAAAACCGTGGTGAGACCGGCCATGATGTTTGGTCTAGAGACAGTTGCACTGAGAAAAAGACAGTAAACAGAGATGGGGGTAGCAGAGATGAAGATATTGAGGATGTCTCTGGGAGTGACCAGGATGGACAGGATTAGAAATGAGTTCATCAGGGGAACAGCTCATGTTAGAGGTTTTGGAGATAAAGTCAGAGAGGTCAGACTGAGATGGTTTGGACATGTGCGGAGGAGAGAGTACATCGGAAGAAGGATGCTGGATTTGGAACCACCAGGAAAGAGGCCTAGAAGAAGACCAAAGTGGAGGTTCATGGACACAGTGAAGGAAGACATGAAGATAGTTGGTGTGACCGAAGAGGATGCAGCAGATAGAGTTAGATGGAAGAAACTGACTTGCTGTGGCGACCCCTGAAGGGAAATGCACAAAGAGGAAGAAGATAGTTCGGGGATTAGCCAATAAAGCAGGAAGTAAGAAGTATCTTCTTCTGCTTTCGGCATTTCCCTTCAGGAGTCACCACAGCAAGTCAATTTCTACCATCTAACCCTATCTGCCGCATCCTCTTCGGTCACGCCAACTATCTTCATGTCTTCTTTTGCTGTATCCATGAAAGTATAAGGAAACCTATAAGGAACCTATCAGGAAACCTTTCATGGATTGATAGTTTAAAATTCTTCTACTTTGTTTCTAGAATAGTCCTGGTGTAGATTCAATTTTTTGTTTTTTTTTACCCACTCTATTCATCCCTCACCAGGAAAATGTGTGTGCTGCACTCCCACACCACAGCAGGCTGCCACGATGGTGCCAATGTTAGGAGAAACGGGGGATTAGGTGTCTTCTCCAAGGACCCTAGACGTCCACTCAGTGGGATGCAACTCGCGAACTTCCGGTTGACTTCTGGTTTGCGGGTAAACGCTCTGACTAACGCTCTAAATCTCTAGTTTCTAAATATGAAATCAATCATTTCTGAGGCAAATTCAATTCATTCACAAAGTCTTTGACATGTCCTTTTTATTGGATTCATTCAAAAGAATTAAGACAAATTTGTTGCATCATCTGAAACAGAGATGGTCTTGTCCAGAAATTTTGTTAACTTGTACGAGTGTTTTTTCTTTGACGTCAGCTTTAGTTGAGGGAATTTGAATTGGTTTTGAACAACTGCCAAAAGAACAAGGAAGCAGCATTAGGTAGTGTAAACTGGCATTCCACTCCGACAAACAATCTTTCTTTCTAATTCCTTGTTTGTCATTGAACATACTGTACCTTTTCATGTATGCATGGACAAGGAGAGACACAAACTTCTAATGAGTCTATCTATTCTAATCAGTCAGTTTGTAGCCCTCCCCATGTATATAGACCCACAAATATTGGGCATTGTTGCCCTAAGAGTCTAGAGTACCATGGTGTCCAGGCCTCTTGGTACTTCCCTTGATTTTTGTGCTCCTTTTCTCTGATGTTACCATCATTAGATATTGCCACACTCATCATTGTAGCTTTCCTTTGCTCTTAATCCACCATCCTGTCTGGTTGGTTTGGCATTACCATTCAGTCAGTATGGATTGAAGTCCAAAAGGATCTTGGCAGGGTTGTACTCCGAGACTTTTGAAAATATTTCCCACTGTTTTTTTTTTTTTATTATTTATCTTGGACAGGATGTTGGGTCAGGAGCCCAAGGCAACTACAGCCAAATTCAAAAAGAAGCACTAGCCATTGTGTTTGGTTTGAAGAAGTTCTATTAGTATCTATTCGGCAGACACTTCATCCTGGTCACGGACCACAAACCACTCATTGTACTTTTCGGTCCAACAAAAGAGACACCATCGATGGCAGCGAACCGTCTTGCACAATGGGCTCTTCAGCTAAGTAAATTTGACTACAAGATCGAATATAGGATGACAAAAGACCATGGAAATGCAGATGTTTTAAGCCGCCTTCCAACTGAAGACAACTTTCAGTTTGACAGGGAGGAAAGAGGTGAAGACACTGACATGGTGTGTGCAATCAAAACGCTGAGCGTTCAAGTGAAACCAGCGGATGCAACAACTTTTGTTTCAGAATCTTCAAGAGATCCTGCCGACAACGCCAGTTTGTTACCACTCGGCCACCTATAACAAAAAATATATATTTATATTTATTTATATTTATCTGTTAGCTTGGATCTTTCTGTCCTTAAACCATACAGTTGTTCCCATGCATTATTCTAGCCACCAGTTGTTGGCGTTCCATGTAAGCTTTTCCTGCCGGAATCTTAAACCATGAAGTTGTGTGTTGGATTGTCTCGAGGGCCTCTTCGCTCAACCCACACCTTGTGTTTCATCAGGTGAGGTGGATCTTGGTCTACATATCTCAAGTGCTCAGGGTCCACTCCAGTGAGACCAGGATGAGAGTTTCTTTGCTGTGATGAAACCCTTTCAAGCTTTTGGCAGAATTCCTGGAGATCGGCTACTTCACGGATGTCCCACACTTATAAATATGTTTTGGGGTCACAAGTAACATATTTGATTGAGGTATTAGGTTGATAAGGAGACAGAGGTGCACCTTGTAAAGGCTTCCAGTCTGTTGCAGGACCACACGAAGAGACAGAATTACGTGTTCACTTGATGCTATCAGCTATTTGATCTCACCGGTCAGTCAAATCAGTCAGTCAAATGCACATTTTTGGAGGAAATGGGAAAAACCCACACATATAGGAGAAACTTGTAAAATTTCTTCTCAGAAATTTATACTTATATGCAAATACATTTGGAACCCATTAGAGGAAAAAACAAATATATTTAAAACTATTGCATTTGAATTCAAACCAAGCTGAAGGTACGAATTGTCCAGCTGTGTAAGAAACCGTGAGTACACTTGTGTTTTTTCCTTAGGCTATTTTTATAGTTTAATGTTTTTAAAGCCAGGTTTAAGAAGTGCTACATAGACGTGTTGTAATATCTTAGAGAAGTCAATTAAAAGGTTGAGCTTTTTTTGATGTTTTGTTTTTAATTTAGTCAATTTATAATATCATAAAATCCATGATATGGCCAGTCACTACCATCCAAGATTTAGTCATCACTACTCTAGTTTGAGAACATGTCAAATTTAGAAATAACAAAAAGGAAGTCTGTAGAAGTACAAAGGTTTCGATCAGGAAACAAAACCTGACAAAATCAGACATTTATGACATAGACTTTTGTTTAAAGGGGTAGACGGTGGCTCAGTGGTTGGAGCGTTTGCTCGTAGACTGGAAGTTAATCTAAAGTTCGCAGGTTTGCAGGTTCGCATCCCACTGAGTGCAGGTCTAGGGTCCTTGGAGAAGACACCTGACCCCCTGTTTCTTCCAGCATTGGTGCTGTTGTGGCAGCCTGCTGCGGCGTAGTAGTGCAGCCCACAAATTTCCTCGGTGAGGGATTAATAGTGACAAAGAATTTTAAAAAATGAAATCATAATCTCACTTACATATTTGCTTATTTTTATATTCATACTCTCCATTGTTTGTTTATTTGTTATCATCTTATATTTATGATAATAGCATAAAATGATGTTGCAACCAACTCATTTTCCAGGTAATTAATTGCAATTTCAAACTGATAAAGCATAAAGAGTAAAGCAATAAAAAAGAAATCAGAGACCAAGTGAACAAAAGTCCGTAAGTGTGTAAAAATGTAGATTTTTTTTTGTTGTAAAATTAAGGATTAAAAAAAATTGTTATGAATATTTTGTGTATTTTATACTCAATGTATGAAATGAAAGCAGCTCCTGAATCAGTTGTAAGTTATACAGTATTTAGGTAAAAAAAAAAATTAAAACTTGAAAGTGGTGAAAACTTTGGATAATTGCTCTTTTTTTTTTTTTTTTTTTTTTACATTTTTTCACAGGATTTTCTAGAATGGGAGCTTTTGCAGTTCAGATTACTTGTATGGTCATTGGAGTCCTTGGAGCCGTTTTAGTCACCGTGTGCTGTGCTTTGCCTTACTGGATCACCGGACACTTTAAATTAACCAACTTAGATACTAAAACAGCTAAGGTGAAAAACCTTCTTCTTTTTTCGGCATTTCCCTTCAGGGGTTGCCAAAGCAAGCCAGTTTCTTCCATCTAACCGTGTCTGCTGCATCCTCTTCGGTCACCCCAACTATCTTTATGTCTTCCTTCACTGTATCCATGAACCTCCTCTTTGGCCTTCCTCTAGACCTCTTTCCTGGTGGTTCCAAATCCAGCATCCTTCTTCCGATGTACTCTCTCTCTCTCTCTCTCCTAAAGCTCTAACATGTGCTGTTCCCCTGCTGTTCAGCATCTTCATCTCTGCTACTTCCATCTCTGTTTCTTGTCTTTTTCTCAGTGCCACTGTCTCTATACCAAACAGCATGGCCGGTCTCATCACGGTTTCGTACACTTTCCCTTTCATTTTATTTGAAACTCTTCTGTCACATATCACACCTGATACTTTTCTCCACCCATTCCAGCCTGCCCGCACATGCTTCTTCACCTCTTTTCCAGACTCTCCATTGCTCTGGACTTTTGATCCGAAGTAGTTAAAATCTTCCACCTTCTTTATCTCTTCTCCCTGTAACCTCACTTTTACATTTGGATCCCTCATTCACACACATGTACTCTGTTTTACTCTGACTACATAATCTTCATTCCTCTTCTTTCCAGTGCAAACCTCCACCTCTTCAGCTTTCTTCCACCTCTTCCCTCCTTTATCTCCAAAACCTCCAATATGTGCTGTTCCTCTGATATACTCATTTCTGGTCCTGTCCATCCTGGTCACTCCCAGAGAGATCCTCAGCATCTTCATCTCTGCTACCTCCATCTCTGCTTCCTGTCTTTTCTTCAGTGCTACTGTTTCTAGACCAAACAGCATGGCTGGTCTCTCCACAATTTGTACACTTTCCCTTTCATTTTAGCTGAAACTCTTCTATCACACATCACACCTGATACTTTTCTCCACCCGTTCCAGCTTGCCTGCACATGCCTCTTCACTTCTTAGGTGAAAAATAGCTATGGTGAAAAATTGTTTTACTAATTTGATTTGATTTTAGGAGATGTTGGCTCTGTGGTAGAAAGTCTGTCCTAGAACTGACATAAGCCGATTCAGTTCCCACTGGGCCCATGCCAAAGTGTCCCTGGAGGAGACACCATTATGGCTGCCTGCTGCGGTGCAATGCAGCAAAGATCATTTTCCCATTGACAGATAATAACAGTACAGTAAAAAAAAAAAACTGAAGCAAATTGTTGAAGACAAAATGTTGTTTATGTTTCTGTTGTATTGGTAAAGGTAAAACCATTTTGATTAATCTACATTGTTCTCTTGTATGTGTGTGCAAATAGTTCCACGGAAGCCTGTGGAGATGGTGTTGGGAAGAAAATGGAACACAACAATGTGATACATATGACAAATTTCCATTTGTGGAGATTGAAGTTGAGACTGCCAGAGGCTTGACTGTCATCAGCTGCATGCTTGCCTACCTCAGCGCCCTCATCCTGTTCATTGTCAATCTTGGTGGCCACTTCATTGCTTACCTGCAGAATGAAGACCGCAATTCTGAATTCCGGCTACTGGCTGCGATGGCTTTGATTCTGGCAGCTATTCTGATCATCATCCCAGTCATATTTTATCCACGTGTTATTCAAGAGTTTTTTTCCTTTTTGGATCATCCTGATCTGTATAAGAAATTCGAAATAGGAGTATCAATCTACCTAGGGTATGTCGCCTGCCCGATCCTGCTATTAGATGGAGTAGTGCTTTGCTTCTTCACAAAAAGCAGCAATCCATAAATCAGAGGCATTTTCCGTAAATAGATGTAAATAAAAGCAGCCATTTAATCAATGTTTGTCTCATCCTCAAACTTTGAAATGTGAAAACATTACTCAAAAATAAAACGCTTGACGTGTAAATCTGGTCCATATTTATGCCACAATTTCTTTCATTGTTTGAATGATTTCATATGGTCAAATCTTCCTGTTACAATACTACAACCAACAATCAGGTCATTTTAGAATAGTTTTGATCCACTTTTAATACTAGTCAATAGGGATGGTGGAGCAAAATGCAACACACTGCCGCTGTAGTCCAGGGACACCATTCAAGTTTGGTAAACCATGCTACAGATTTAACAGAGAGCTGATAAATAATCAAGATTTTCTCTCAGATGTGATAGATACTGTCACAATGCATATTTGTCAGGTAAAAAAACAAGATAAAAGAAGGTTAATTGATTGAACATTTGTATAATGTAGTTAAAGTCATTCAGCAGCAGTTGAGCTCCAATTTCTGCCATCTGGAAGGAGCTTGAAGTAGAGCCGTTGCTTCTCTGGGTCAGACGGGGTGGTTCGGGAATCTGGTTAGAATATCTCCCGAGTGCCTTGCTGGTGAGGTGTTTCAAGCATGCCCCACCAGGAGGAGACCCAGCGGCACACCATAGACCTGCTGGAGAGACTATGTTCCACTGCTGGCCGGGTAACGACGCAGGATCCTTCTGGGTGAGCTGGAGGATGCAGTCAGAGTGAAAGAAGCCCAGATTTCCCGTCTCAAGCTGTTGCCCCCACCACCTGGCCCCAAATAAATAGAAGACATCAGAACTCGGTAATTTATTTGTGAGTTGAAATCTTGTGCAAGCTGTTACTTGTGCAGAACCAAGTTTGAACAAATTTTCAGAATGTCTTTTATTTCTTTAAATTTGTTACAATGTCTAACTTAACTACTTCAAGACAGTTTCCTACCAATTAAAGTCTGAAAGAATATGATTTAGGATAATGGAAATTGACCAGATTTGTTTGAGACAATTTCTAGCAAGACGGAAAGGTTCATTGACTAACAGGTGGAAATAAAATGTTCAACTCAGTGGTTGCACAAACAACAGGGCTGCATAACAGCAAACATTTTCTGAACCAGTTTGTCCACTTTTGTGTGTGTGTGTGCGCGCTCGTGTGTGTGTGGAGGACGGGCTTTTTTGTTGCTGAGTTAGCAGCTGAGGTGCAGGCTACACTCTGTACAGGTCATCGGTCTGTTCTGTTCCAGGGCCACACAGAAAAACAGAATCCCATGCACACTCATACCTAAGTCCAAATTTAATTAACCCATCATCCCGATGTGTGTGTCTTTGGAAATAAAGAGGGAAACCCAGACATATCCAGGTGGAACATTCAAACAACTGCTCGGGAAATAAATATATGCAAATGAAATTGACGAGGAAGCAAACATAGAGAAAAAAATTCAGATCTCTTTGAAACGAGCATAAGTAGTCAAAGACGGCGACAAACTGTGAGTATGAACTTGTTTTTTTATCTGAAGATTTTTCAAGAAAGATTTTTAAACAATATAATAAATTATTTAATAACTTACAGACAATTTACGGAATTTTACATTGAATAAGTTAATCTGTAATATCCTGGTTTCACACAACAATTTTTAATATTATTTATATTTTTATTTGTGTCCTATTTTGAATTTGATCAACTCTGTTGTTCAAACATGATGAATCACAAAAAAAACCACTAACAAAATGTATACAATTTTGAAAAATTGATACCATTTTTTTTAGTTAAACATTTGAAATGAGAGGAAGAAACACTTCAGGTATGAAGAAGGAAAAAAAAAAACAAGGGAGCAGGTGTATAAAAGTTAGTGTGTAAAAAAGTATTAAATCAATGTAATTTTAAATTTAACTTTAGAATAAATGAGTAACTGTAATGAATACATTTTTATTGAAACATTTTTACATTGGTATTATAGAAAATGGGCGGCCCGGTGGCGCAGTGGATAGCACAGCGGCCTCACAGCAAGAAGGTCGTGGGTTCGAGTCCTGGGTGGAGACGAGGCTTGGAACACTGTCCTTTCTGTGTGGAGTTTGCATGTTCTCCCCATGTTTGCGTGGGTTTCCTCCCACCCTCCAAAGACATGCATGCTAGGTTGATTGGCCAGTGCAAAATTTGCCCCTAGGAATGAATGAGTGTGTGTGTGTGTGTGGATGGTTGTATGTGTGTGGCCCTGCGACAGACTGGCGACCTGTTCGGGGTGTACTCTGCCCTTCGCCTTAAATTGGCCGGGATGGGTTCCGGCACCCCCGCAACCCCGAAAGGGATAGACGGATAAGAAGATGACTGACCGATGACTATTATAGAAAAGGACAACATTCTCCAGTTGGGTGAGTAAATTAGATTTTAATGTCAAAAGCTTTGATTATCTTCTTCCATTTTGGATTTTCCAGATTGGGAGCGTCTGCAGTTCAGATTGTGTGTTTGATTGTTGGAGTCCTTGGGAGTCATTTTAGTCACTGTCCTCTTCAGTGATGAGTAAATGGATACCTTAAATCATCTAACTTAAATATTTTTATTATTTCTTCATACTCCATTGATCCCCCACCAGTGAAATTGTGTGCTGCACTACAACACCGCAGCAGGCTGCCACGACGGTGCCAATGGTGGGAGAAATGGGTCTTCTCCAAGGACCGTGGACGTGAACTCAGTGGGAATCGAACCCGCAAACTTCCGGTCCGGGGGCGAACGTTCTACCCCGGTGATGACTAAGGTTAAAAGTTAAATCAAGGTAGCTAAGGTTTAAAAAAAAATAAAATCTAAATTGATCTACTGTATGAACGTATTTTTAATGATGTTTCTTTTTTTTCTTCATTAACGAAAACTGTCTTCAGGAAAATTGTTGAAGTCAAAAGATTATTTCTGTAGTGTCAGCAGTGTTCTCTCTAAGCTGCGCGCCTGCGCAATTGCGCACTGCTTGCAGATCAATAGCGCACAAGAAGACCTATGCAGCGCACAAAAAAGAGACTCAGTTTAAACTAAAGATGGTAAAACAAGACAGAACTTCGGAACATACCTCTTTCTTTCTGAAACAAATTGCTTCAAACTACCGCTTCGGAATTTGGCGCGTCACTACTGGTGACGTCCCAAAGACTCAAAGTTTTTGCTCCGCCCCCTTCTGCTCAGGAAGCTTGTGTGTTTGCTCAGACACATAAAAAATTAGAGGGAACATTGAGTGTCAGTAATGTCAAGGTTTTGCGGATGGTGGAAAGAGGAGGACGTCAAACAAGGTTTATTAACACAACTCAGGAAAGTCTTTAAAGCAAGAAGCACAGTGTTAACTCAAGGTTTCAAAAGTCCAACTAATAACAAAGTTCTAAACATGGTCATGCAACCAGGGTGACCTGGCAGGAGGGGGATAGTAAGACCTGACCGGGAAGTCAGGGATGGTTCCCCTTAAATAGTTAGCAGGGTGCACAGGTGAGTGAAATCAGGAATCACCCCAGGTGATCCTAATCAGATCGTTGAGAAACATCCATGGCTCCCTCTTGGCTGCAGAAGAGGGGATCATGACAAGTAAATGTTAAACAATCTAAATAATCTCCACTGATCTTCTCTATATGTGTGCAAACAGTTTCGTTCTGGCCTCTGGCGATGGCCACAATTCCATACATCGCGAATACTATGGAATTCCATATTCCATACTTCGCGATTGCGATGGCGATGTATTGAATATAATGAAAATCAGCAATGTGGGAAGTATGCCTATGACCCTCTAAGATACAGATAGAGGCTTGACTGTCCTCAGTTGCATGCTTGCTTACCTACCTCAGCACGCTCATCCTCTTCATCGTTAATTTTAGTACAAACTTCATCACCCTGTTAAAGAGCGAAGATCACAAGTCTGAAATTTGCCTGGTAGCCACAATGGCTGTGATCACAGCTGCTATTCTGATTTTCATCTCAGTCAGCTTGTTTCCACGTGTTTTACAGGAGTTTGTGTATAATGATAAAATTGAAAAGAGTGCGCCCATCTATATGGGCTACGTAGCCGGTCTGGTCTTGCCGTTCGATGGAGATGTTCTTTCCTTCTTTACAAGAGGCAGCAATGCATCAGTGGGAAATCTTATGTCTTAGTAAATTTACACCTAACCTACCTGAAATAACAAAGCTGCTATTAGTCGATTTTAACTGATATTTGTCTCGTTCTTAAATTTTCAAATGTGACAGAATGTCTCAAATGGTGGAAAAATAAAATGAGTTATATGCAAATCTGATACATGGCTCTGTCATTCTTTCAATTGTTGTTTGATTGAATTCATCTGGTTAAATCGTGATCTTATAACGCTACAATCAGCAATCAGGTCAGGGAATCAAACAAGGTCTTCACCCATCTCCTTCACTGGTTAGTTCAACACCGGATTCTGAGAGCGTTTACTATGAAGATGCCATCTCTAGCGCTTAAGAGATGGAGTGAGAAGCTCTGTTATCTGGAATGAACTCAGAATAGAGCTCTTGCTCCTGTACAAATAGAGAAGCCAGATCAAGGCATTTGAATAGGATGCTTCCCAGATGCCCCTTGGGAGGTCATTGACAAAGCCAATATAGGGTGACTGAGGGCGTTGTCCCCCCCGCACCCCCCAGGACATTTTAAAAAATAAGTGTCATTTTCCTGCATTTTGGTGCCCATTTGCTGGCCCTGCTAGGGGATAGCTTGACTTGTCCCCTTTACTTTCTTCTTTTTTATTTGTAAACCAAAAGAGAGGGGGTACTTTAAGTACTTAAAAAGTACTTAAAGTACTTTTTAAGTAAAGTACTTAAAAAGTACTTTACTTTTTCAGTAAAGTACTTTTTACTGAAAAAGTAAAATTTACACCAATTACTTTTGTTCTTTTACTTAAGTAGATTTTTTTTATTGGTACTTTTACTTTTGTATTTTTTTTTTGCCTAATTATCTGTACTTCATCCACCACTGCGTGCGATTTAATTCGTTCAAACGCACCCAAACTAAACATAAAATAAACTAATACAGCCTTTTAAAGCATGATATGATAGTATGATGCTCACCCTATTCTACTGCTCTACAAAGTGAAATGCATTGTTAAAATATAAATGTGTCTTTTCAACACATATGTATACAGTATATCAATAAATTTTCAATTTCATAACAAAAGACAATGTGCCATCTCTCTATATACTGTTTAATTTCTCTATGAGGACATATTAAACTATAACTCAATAGATATATCAATAAATAAAGATATAAACCAGTTTGCTATGATTAATGGACACAGGGTGGCGCTCATTGTGGGTTTTAGACAAAACAATGACACGATTATTGTAAATATTTGACAAGGACTGTCGTGTTGTGATAAGCAGAATGGTGATCTGTATGCCAAGTATTGCTGGACAGTTTTGCCCTGGCTATCCCTATTTAATTAATTTTTAAAATGCTTTACAACCTAAACGTCAATGCTTTTTGTGGCTCTTTTTGTTGGGCCTCACAGAAAATACTGAGTGAGAGGAAGCGCAAAAGGAGTGCACCCACACACACACACACACACATCTATACTTGTACAAATACAGATAGAGCACACACCCTCATACTGTATATGTACACAGGCACACAAACACACTCACTTAAAAATGCAATAGGCTGGATGCAGATGAAACACCTGAGAAAATGGTATCTGAGGAGCCACCGCAGCAGGAGCCGAGGCAGACCTGCGATCATCGGCCATGATCCAAGGCCCTGAATAAGAGATGCCTGCTACCGAATTGAACCATGTTCGTATTAAGGGTAACAGATCTTCCCAAACCCCAAATTACCGGAACGGGGAGGGAGAGACATATGCAACCCGGGCCCACACTCATCCTGATGCCGGAACTCCAAGGCTGAGCAGAGAAGGTCACCCACCCATCAAGTCAGGTGCAAAAGAGACATCCGTACATGAGTCCCCCTGGGATCAAGTGGGGTCCTCTATGCCAGGACCCCTAACCTACGGGACAAATGTGCCAACTGTTCACCGCAGCAGCAGGTGAGCCCAAGGGGTGTCAGAAGCCAACGCGCAGAACGAGAGGGGAGCAATTACCCCAAGGGCCCAGGGGCTTCTGTTTGCCCAGTCGGGGCTCAGCTGGGGGACCAGCAGGATAAGGCTACCCCAGATGCAATCACCACAGCTCAAAACGCGACCAGGTACCCAGCCCAGGCAGCCCAGAGACCACAATGCATTCACCAGTACACCCCTAATACCTATTTTCACTCACAGAATCCCTCACCTGTAGCCCTGCCAACTCTCCACCGTGCTGCTATCCCCGTGCACCTCCCCAAAATCCCTGTCAGAGATGGGGGGCCCCGACGGCTCAAGCGATACCGCCCTCAGGCCCATCCCCCAAATAACACACACATCCGCATTTCAGGGAACCTCCCACAACCCAGCAATGGACAATGCAGAAATGACTGGCCACCAAGCCCCGCACACCCAGCCCCTCCCGAGGCAGCAGAAATTGAGAGATACAGGAGCCTCGGTGTTTCAACTATGTGGTTGGAGGTCTAGATGGAATCATAGAGAACAGATCAGTAATTTTGGGTAGAATCATCATTTTAATGGTGGCCGGTCTCCCCATTAGTGTAATGGAAAGAGTTTTTCATCTGGTGAGAACAATCGCAATGGTTTTGAGGATTCAAGTTTAACTTGAATAGATCATAAAGATTGGGGGGAATGTTTTTTTTCCGGGTATTTTATGTTGCCTGGTTGTAGTTTAGTTGTAATTAAGTTTCTTTTTCTTTTTTTTTTTCTTTTTTTTTTTTGCTTTCTGTGCTGGACCTGACAGGAATTACTAAAGAGAGGGGTGGGGGTTGGTGGGGTGAAAAAGAGGAGGAATAGGGTACAGAAGAAGACGAAAGGGGGAGAAAGTGAAGAGAAAATCTGAAGTTGCAGTATTTTGCATCACAACCAACCTGCTGGATTATCTGAGGGGGAAAAAAAGTACAAACAAGAGTTTAAACCAGTGATAAAGCTGACACACACAACAAAACCTTCTAGAACAAATGATGTAGAACACAAACACATGTTACTAGAGTTATAATAATATTGGTTGGAAGCAAGGAACATAGCGTACAGTAAACAGTGTGATACAGTGTGCGAGTGAGTGAAAGTACATGCATGCTGCCGATGTGAACCATGTGCTTATTAGGACCAACGAATCCTCACCAGTCCCAAAAGACACCAGGAAGTGAAGTCTGATGAGGAGCTTTTGTTTTCTCTCTGAAATGGAGACTTGATATAAAGATTGTTATCCTGAAAGAACGAGTTTTATTTAAAGAAGCAACATGGGATGTGATCGTCACCGGCATTAAAATCAAGCCGCGAACGTACGCGCGCGTGGCCGCCAAAGGAGGACAAGAGCACAGTGAGGAGGACACACGCTCCGTGGAACTACAGGTAGCAGCTCATCTCCGAGACAAGGGGATAGAACTCAACCTGGGAGACATCGAGGCCTGTCACCCACTGCCGACTGGACGAGGAAGACCACCTGCCGTCATCATGCGTTTCATCAACCGAAAAAACAAAACGGAACTCCTAAGGCAAGGTCGAAAATTGAAAGGATCAAATATCTACCTTAATGAACATTTAACAAAGAAAAACTCAGAAATTGCCAAAAAAGCTCGAATGCTAAAAAAGGAACAGAAAATAGCCTACAGCACACTTGGATCCGGAGCTGTAAGGTTTTCATCAAACTCAACGGCAGCCCAGAGGAAGCAAGAGTGTTACTGGTGAGAAACATTGAGGAACTGGAACGATTCTAACACCAGGTAACCAACTCAACAAACACCTCATGCATAACCTACATAAAAAAAACTCATTTCAAGACAGCAGTATGAAAAAACTCCAAGAACTTCTACAACAGAACCAAAAAAAACTGGACACCTTCATCGTAGAAGACATGCAGAATGATAAAATCTATGATATTGAAAATGATTTTGCTCACAAATTATTATCTTATGAAGAATGTAATTATTTGACTGTAGAACAGTTTAATAAAACAATAGAAAAGGTAACAGATAATGCATTTTCCATCATAAATCTTAATAGTCAAAGTTTGAAATCTAAGTTAGACCAAATTAAGGACTTTGTTTACATTTAAAGTCATTGCTATTACAGAAAGTTGGTTAAAAGACAGATATTAATAATGTGCAAATTGATGGTTATAATATGTTTTATGTAAACAGAACTAAAAAAGGGGGGAGGGGTGTTGCCCTACGTACTTTGTATATGTTGACAAACATTTCAAATGTAAAGTTGTTGAAGAGAAAACAGTAACTGGAAGTGACGTGATGGAAATGCTTACCATAGAAATCATAAATGACAAGGGTAAAAATATATTGATTAGTTGTGTGTATAGACCTCCTGGTGCTGATGTTGACTTGTTTACGGATAAGATCCTTGAAATGTTTGAGAATGTAAACAAATCAGTCATTCTGTGTGGTGATTTTAATATAGATCTGGGAAACACAGTCGTACCAAATGAGTTTAAAAAAGGCATGGGAACTGTTGGTTTAAGTGCTATGATTAACAAACCAACCAGGATCACAACTCATAGTGCTACAATTATTGATAATATATATACAAATCTACACGGTAAAATTATTAGTGGTATCTTTTTGAGAGACGTGAGTGATCACCTCCCTGTGTTTATAATTTATGAAAAATTGTGCTATGACAAAGTTCAAGAGGAAATTTATATAAGAGATAGATCAGACAAGGCTTTAGAAGCTTTTAGAGAAGACCTTAAAAACAAAACTGGAATCATGTATATCCTCATAACATGAATGATGCATATAATGCGTTTATGGTGACATTTAATGATCTATATGACAAAAATTGCAAAAAAAGAAAAATCTGTGTTAATGGTAAAAAGATCATTCATAAGCCATGGATGACAAACGGGTTGAAAAATACGTGTAAGAATAAAAATCACCTTTATAGAATGTTTCTCAAACTAAGAACTAAAGATGCTGAAGTAAAGCATAAACAATACAAAAATAAACTAGTATCAATAATGAGAAGGCAAATTATTGGAAGTCCAAATTATGAGAAGTCCAAATTATTGGACAAAAACAAAAATAATGCCAAAGATACATGGGGTGTGGTAAACACCATCTTACAAAAAGATAACGTAAATGCTAATGTTCCAAATTACATCACAAAGAACAACGTTGACATTTTTGGAAAAGAAGATATTGTAAATGAATTTAATAATGACTTTGTGAACATTGGCCCTGCGCTGGCACAAGCTATCCCAACGGAGCACGCTGATGGTCGAACCATAGTTGAAAATGTAAATACTATTTTTCTTTATAATGTGCAAGCAAATGAAATTATGAAAATTGTCAAGGAATGTGCAAATAAAAAATCAAATGACTATGCAGATGTAAACATGATACTGATAAAGAAAATTATAGATGTTATTATTGAACCATTCACTTATTTATGTAATCTTTCTTTTTGCACAGGAGTTTTTCCTGAACATATGAAAGTAGCAAAAGTTATTCCACTTTTTAAAAAAGGAAATAAAAATGACATATCCAATTATAGACCTGTATCACTGCTTTCGCAGTTCTCTAAAATTTTGGAAAAACTTTTTGTGAATAGATTAAATAAGTTTATTTATTAGTATAGCATTTTAAGTCACAGCCAATATGGATTTTGCTCAAATCATTCAACTGCTACAGCGTTAATGGAACTGGCCGAAGAAATTACCAACGCCATGGACAAAAAACATTTTTTAGTCAGTGTCTTTGTAGATCTTCAAAAAGCCTTTGATACTTTAAACAATGAAATTCTATTGCATAAATTATTCAAATATGGCATAAGAGGTGTGGCACATCAATGGGTCACAAGTTATTTAACAGAACGTTATCAATTTGTAGAAATCAACGGCACAAAATCTAAATATAGTAAAATAACGTGTGGAGTTCCCCAAAGTTCGGTCCTTGGCCCAATACTCTTTCTTCTCTATATTGAAGATATTATGTCTGTTTCCAACAAACTGAAATGCATCCTGTTCGCAGACGACACCAATTTATTTTATTCTGGGAACAATATAAACGAGGTTCTAAAAACTGTAGAAAATGAGTTTAAAAAAATATTAAAATGGTTCAATGCCAATAGATTATCTATAAACATAAATATAAATAAATATATATAAATATATAAATATAAATAAAACTAAGTTTATGGTTTTCAGTTGTAAAAACAAAGATATAAATCCAAGACTGTTCACACAAGGATTAGAAATGGAAAGAACACAAAAAATAAATTTTTTAGGTGTACTGATTGATGAACAGTTGACATGGAAACCTCATATAGAAAAAGTAAAAAATAAAGTATCACAAACCATTGCTGTTCTACACAAGGTGAAAGACTCTCTGAAAAAAGACGCTATGTTTTTATTGTATAACTCTTTGATTGTTCTATACTTAATCTATTGTGTTGAAGTCTGGGGAAGTGCTTGCAAAACACACATTGAACCACTTTTCCGTTTACAGAAGAGAGCACTTCGTATTATTAGTGGGGTTTTCAGATGCCAATATGCTCTCTTCGGAATGTAATTAAGAAATGGCAGTCATCAGGAACAGTGGAAGTTAAAGCAAGATCTGGAAGACCAAGAAAAATATCAGACAGAACAGCTCGCAGGATTGTGAGAAAAGCAAGTCAAAACCCACGTTTGACTGCACGATCCCTCCAGAAAGATCTGGCAAACACTGGAGTTGTGGTACGCTATTCCACTATAAAGAGATATTTGTACAAGTATGTTCTTCATGGAAGAGTCATCAGAAGAAAACCTCTTCTACATCCTCACCACAAAAATCAGCATTTGAAGTTTGCAAATGAACATATAGACAAGCCTGATGCATTTTGGAAACAAGTCCTGTGGACCGATGAGGTTAAAATAGAACTTTTTGGCCGGAATGAGCAAAGGTACGTTTGGAGAAGAAAGGGCACAGAATTTAATGAAAAGAACCTCTGTCCAACTGTTAAGCATGGGGGTGGATCAATCATGCTTTGGGGTTGTATTGCAGCCAGTGGCACAGGGAACATTTCACGAGTAGAAGGAAAAATGGATTCAATAAGATTTCAGCAAATTTTGGATGCTAACTTGATGCCATCTGTGAAAAAGCTGAAGTTAAAGAGAGGATGGCTTCTACAAATGGATAACGATCCTAAACACACCTCAAAATCCACGGTGGATTACATCAAGAGGCATAAACTGAAGGTTTTGCCATGGCCTTCACAAACTCCTGACCTCAACATAATTGAAAATCTATGGATAGACCTTAAAAGAGCAGTGCGTCACAGACAGCCCAGAAATCTCAAAGAACTGGAAGACTTTTGTAAGGAAGAATGGGCGAAGATACCTCAAACAAGTCTTGAAGGACTCTTGGCTGGCTACATAAAGCGTTTACAAGCTGTGATACTTGCCAAAGGGGGCAGTACAAGGTATTAACTCTGCATGGAGCCCAAACTTTTGCAGACGCCATTTTTTTGTTTTCTGTTATTTTGAAAGTGTAAATGATGGAAATAAAATCTAACTTTTTATGACATATTATAAGAATGTCTCATCTGTAATTTGATGCCTTTTGGAGATTTTTCCATCTTTCCTTGGCTTCTTTATGCACATTAATACAAATTTTTACCTGGGTGCCCAAACTTTTGATCCCCACTGTAATTGTTGTTGCTAAGGGGCAGATATTATAAGCTTTTGCTTCTTTCTGTACCCTTTCATTCATAATTTCTTTTTACTGAAGACTTTTTTTTTTAAGATGCGTTTGTTCTTTTGTTTTGAATGAAATGAAACAATAAATAAATAAATAAAAAGATTGGAACAAGGGAGGCAGAGACACACGCGACCCGGCCCCACGCCCATCCAGGTCCCGAGACCCCGAGGCCTGGCCGCCCACCCACCCTGATTAAGTTTCTTGAAGAAACACAAAGTCTGCCTGAAGGTCTTTTAATGTACTAAAGATTTTTAGCCTCTTTTTTTTTTTGGTCCCAACTCCGTGCACAATCCATTTAATTAACCTAAGGGTGGCTATGTTGATATTTGGGAGTGTAAATAAGTGTCTAATATTGAACATTAAATAAAATGTTTCTGTACATGTACAATATAGCTTGTATTTCCTGTGACTCCTTATCTGTGCTGTATTTGTGTACGTGTTTGCAATAAAAGTTGTACGTGTGAATGTGTGTTTGAGTGTCATGTGAGTCATCCCTAATGTAGAAGTATGGTTGGGTAATGTGGCAACATAGGTGATGGGGGAAAAGAAATGGACAAAGAAAGTGTGAAAAAGGGGTGTCAGAATGGGAAAGGTAATGAAAAGAAAAGGAAAAAAAAAAGAACTATTCCATAAAAAAATACCTGTTCCTAGGTGAAAGAGAGACTAGTGGTGATATCAACTATTATGAGTAATAAGTAAGTTTTGCCCAGTGAATCTATCATTCAAAAACATACATTATAGCCAGTGCAAAAATGAGCTTCCTCCGCAGTGTGGCTGGGCTCTCACTCAGAGATCGGATGAGGAGCTCTGCCATCCGGGAGGAGCTCGGTGTCGAGCTGCTCCTCGTCCAGGTCAAGAGGAGCCAGATGGGGTGGTTCGGGTATCTGGTCAGGATGCTCCCCGAGCGCCTCACAGGCGAGGTGTTTCGGGCACGTTCCACCGGGAGGAGACCAAGAGGCAGACCCCGGACCCACTGGAGAGACTATGTCTCACAGCTGGCCAAGGAACGACTTGGGATCCTTCCCGGTGAGCTGGAGGATGCAGCCGGGAGAGAGAGGTCTGGGCTACCTGTTTGAGGCTGTTGCCCCCGCGACCCGACCTCGGAACAAGCGGAAGATGACGGAAAGGAGCGGAATGATGACCTCCTCTGACCGTACATTACTGCATCCTTCCCTCGCTATAGATACTGGCACACCTCCATTTGGGGAGGAAAAAGGTGTTATGGTTAATGCAAATTATTATAATAGCTATTAATACATTTAAAAGTATTTGCACGTGCAAACATCTGGCGTCAGGCTTTGGGTACTTTTAAACCTCAAAATAGTGTGCTTCATGTGTTAAGGTCATGCTTGATGAGGCTTATCTGTGCCATTCTTTAAATGTAATTTCAGTAGCTGTCATTGTGCAAACCCAAATATGGTCGATGAGTGTCGGAGTACCTCCCGTTCAGTTCGTAGGCAAGAAGTGGCATCCACCCTAAACTTGTTAACAGAAAGTAGTTGTAAGATTGTATTGAGAAATTTCTCAATACCTCTCAATAACTGCCTCTCCCCCAACTCCCAGTGTTATTAACAATATTTCCAAGACATAAATTGTAATGAATATTTTATTTTGTTAACAACAGGGAGCCAACACCAGAGGTGTCAAAAGTACCAACATTTTCTACTCAAGTAGAAGTATAAATACCGAGTCAAAAAACTACTTTAGTAAAAGTAGAAGTATCAACTCAAGTTTTCTACTTAAGTAAAAGTAAAAAGTAACCTATTTTAAAACTACTTAAAGTAAAAAAAGTAAAAGTAATTTTCAGAAAAAAAGGAATATTGTTAACAAAAGCGTATGAACATATTTTTTAACCATTATCACATGCTTTAAGGAGCAGAAAATATGATAATAAATGAAAGTGTTTTGGTGAAACTTTATGAATCAGAAACATTTATTTCTTAATAATCTTTATTGGAAATCAATTAATGAACACAATCAAATGTATTAACATAAACAGGGCATTATGTAACGTCCCTTCAGCTACCAAGCTTCACTCTGCATCACCTAATTTAACCAACTTCAGCAGACACAAACACACTCAATGTAAAAAAAAATAAAAAAATAAATAAAAATGACCAAAAGGCTTTTTTAAGCCTTGAAGGCAGCTAGTTTTCAAAGTTCTTTGAGGCAATAATGAATAGTCTTTAACAAGTTGGTAAGTATGGGAGTGCCACATACAGCCTGGGCAGCGTTGCCAGGTGGGAGGTGCTGGATTATCGTACTAATGACGTAAAATTATTGTATTTTACAAAAAAATTTTGTACACCCAGTAAAACCACGCCCATTGACAAAATAACACCCTTTACATGCACTCGTAAGGCAGTGGGAGTGAAGGAAACACACAGGAGACAAAATCCTTGGATTCTTTTTCTAAAATGTTAAGAACTGTAAAAATGAAAAAATAACCAGGGAAATGAGATTTTAAGAAACCCAGAAAGAAACCAGTAGGGGCGGGACTTAGGAGACGGTATATATAAATTTATATATATACATATCTACATATATATGCGTACATATAAGGTTTTTTTTTTTTTTAATGTTAACCCAAACATCTACATTATACAAAATCTAAGCGATGTGTAGTTTTAATCTCCTCAGTCAGTCTTTATAAATCAATCAATAACATTTTGGATGCTTTTAAGCACAAATACTTCATCCACTACTATTTATGGATTAATCAGTTCAATTAGTTTTGTGTCTAAAGATAAAATAGTGCGTCACAGATCAAAATTATTTTTATAAAAATACCATCTATAACATTTTCAGCAAAGACGTTTACAATAACTGCAGACTGAAAAAATTAATAATAATAATAAAACATTTCTTTGCTGTTGTTTGTTTTTAAAAACTGATAATTCAATCAAAGTTCAGTGTTGCAGCATCAGAAACACTTTGATTTCCGAGCCCGCAACAAGTCTTAAATACGCAAACTAACGTTCCTGCTCTTTAAAGGTTTGTGGGCGGGGCTACTTGGCCCAAAGTAATGATTGACTGGAGCTGTGAGCCAATCATTCATCTGTTCCTTTGTTTGATGCATTCAGGGTTGATAAAAAAAAAAAAAACTCCGACAAACAGTCGCGGCTTTTTAACGGTGACAAAATGGAGAAAGTAGTGACTACTTTTTAAAAAATGAACGAAGTAAAAGTACAGATAATTGCATAAAAAAGTAGTGAGTAAAAGTAAAAAGTAGACAAAAAAATAATTACTTCGTTAAAGTAAAGATACCGAGATTTTCTACTTGAGTAAGGTAACGAAGTAATCTTACTTCGCTACTTGACACCTCTGGCCAACACTAATCTATTCTTCAGTCTTCTCAATCTCCTACTTTTTATCTGCTTGCCTCTTTCTCCGGATGAACTCCTGAACCCTATCGTTCCACCCACAAGTTTCTTTTTCTACTTTTGTTCTGAAATTTTCTAAAAAAAATTTCCACACTTGTGTAAAGTTTAGAAATTTGGAAACAAATATGCTACTGAAGACTATGCAGTCCTTGTGAAAAATAAAAACACGTACTGATTGTGCATTTTTCCATTATTCCGCATCAATTAAAGCAATTTTCTATTTAAAAGAAAAAGAGACAGGATGTTCAGACAAGTCACATGTGAAGTGGGCCGTTAACACTGGGGCTGACATGAAAATGTTGAAAGAGGAGTGACCTCACTTAGAAGCAGTGCAGGAAGGTTTTAAGCTGATAAAAAGTACGAGTACTCTGCATCTCTGACAAACTGTGAGTGAACTCTTTTTTTTCTTACAGGATTTGAAATATCTATAGATTTACCAAATTTCTAATTTACACAACATTATCTCATTATAAGAAATAGTTTATTTTACCACTATTAATTCATTAATAAACTTTTGGTGTAAATTAGGGCTGCAACTAACGATTATTTTGTAAATCGATTAATTTGACGATTATTGGATCGATTATTCGATTAATCGGATAAAATGACAATTTGATAAATATTACTTTTTCGCCATATTATAGAATGTAATTGTGTAAAACACAACTCATAACCACATAAACAACACGTTGGGTTAATTACAGTAAGAGTAAATGTTAATCTTTTTGTCAAATAAAGAGGTAGAATATTATCATTTCTAGAAAATAAATCATAAATAAATCATAAGCACCCGTAAAATGTGCTTTAGTAGTACTGGCCAATAAAACATCAAATGTAAACTGTTGGATCACATTTGAAAACAAGAAACCTTTAACACTTCTGGATTCGCAAATTTAACCTTGTTCAGAAGTTTCGTACAAAAAAAGGCCCCAGATTAACATGAGTAAAAAAATATACAAAAACATTCAAGTTGTGAAGTATTAGTGCAAAACAACCAACAAAAAAACACCATCTCTACTGTAAAAATAGTAACTTTAATAAATAAAATGACCATGAGTCCATCTTTACCACTTATAATATTACAAACACAGATCTACTAATCGGTAAAGGGGTGCCCAACTAACAGCACTCATTTTTTTGTGGGAAAAAATGTGCTTTGCGGTGTAGAGGAGGGGGTCTTGTATCCTGGATTGAATTTAGCTATCTTTTTTTTTTTTAAAACCCTCGTCTTCCTACTGACAGCGGCCTCATATCGGACACGATCATTTCCAAAATATGAGTCCCTGAGAGAAGCGCTCTGCTGCGGAGTGCAACCATTTTCCACAAAAAAAAGTCCACGTTGGGTTGGTTTTTTTGCTTACAATAAAAAGTGTATTTACTCTTTCAAAACTCTTTACTCTTGAACTCTTTCCAAATCATCGGTATTGTCTATCTTTTTTTAAAAAATGCACAAGAAAAACAATAAAAGCAAAAAATTCAAAGCGCAGGTGACCAAAAAAAAGTCCATAAATGTGAAATAAATGGTTTTAATATAAAAAATAACTTCAAGTAAAAAGACATTCTTTTGGATTTTTTGTAACAACATTTTTTCATTCTAAGTAAAAAATAATATAAAATAAGGTGACAACACTTGATTTGACCAAACTGTTCTTAAAAAAAAATGGCTGGATATATATATATAAATACATGTTTAACTTTTATTATGTTTTTCTCAGTTTTGATTTTCCAGAATGGGAGCTTCTCCAGTTCAGATTGGGTGTTTTGTTGCAGTACTTTTAGGGGTCCTCTTTGTCACCTTATGTTGTGTTGTTCCTGATTGGATTACAATCAGAGAAAACACTGGAACTGCGACTGGGATAACAAAGGTGAAAAACAGTATGAATGATGTAACTATTTTGAACCTTTGAAAACAACTCTTCTCTAGATTTAGAAATCAAATTTAAAAAAATATATATTTTAGTTTCTATCTACTCAATAAAAGTTAAACTCTCCTCCTACTTTCTGTCTTTTTTTTGCATGTGTGTGAGTAGTACAAAGTTGGCTTGTGGAAAACCTGTGCGGAAACCTCTAATGGAGACGTATGTACGTCACATTCATCAGTGGTGGTGACCTCTGACATGGAAACTGCCAGAGCCTTGATGGTCATCAGTTGCATGCTCACTTACCTCAGTGTCCTGATGCTTTTCCTCCTGAGTTTTTGTGCCAACTTCATCACCTTCATGCAGAGTGAAGGTCAGAAGTCAAAAGTTCTTATGTCAACAGGCGTGGCTCTGATTCTGGCGGCAAGCCTGATCATTGTCTCCGTCAGCAGGATTCCAGGTTCTTCCCTTTCACAACGTTATGGTCCCATCATCTCCAAAGGAGCATCCATTTATCTGGGCTATGTGGGTAGTGTGCTGTTGTTGTTTGCTGGAGGTTTGCTCTGCTTTTTAGGAATATCAGTTATCTGTAAATCTTAAGGCAATTCTTAATAAATTCATATCTGACAACAAACATAAAGTTACCAAAAGTAGTCATTTTGATTGTATTTGTCTAATCCCAAAATGTACATGAGACAAAAATTCTCAAATGTTTGACAAATAAAACATGTTCAATGGATACATGGTACATGTTTCTCTCATTCTTTCACTTATGTTGTTTAACTACTCATATTATTCATGTAATCATGTTACTGTATTGATGCCACAATCCAAAAGCAAGTTTTAGAAGAAGCCCACTAGGGCTGCAACTAAGAATTATTTTGATGATCGATTAATCTGGCAATTATTGGCTCGATTAATCGATTAATCGGGTAAATTTGGCAACTTAATAAATAATCGTTTTTTGGCATTTTATTGAATGTAGTTATGCAAAACACAACTCATAACCACTTAAACAACACGTTGAGCTCATTCTAATAAGTAAAAATGTTAATCTTTCTGTGAAATAAAGAGGGAGAATATTACCATTTCTACAGCAAATATAAAATAATAAATCTACTTACTGTATACAGTAAAGGTAAATCACGAGCACTCATAAAATGTGTTTTATAGTACTGGCTAAAGAAAACATAAAATGTAAACTGTTGACCATCCAGGATCACATTTAAAAACAAGAAATCGTTAACAGTTTTAGATTTGCAAATTTAACCTTGTTCAGAGGTATAGTACCAAACAAAAATGGCCGAGGTTAACATGAGTAAAAATACACAAAAAACAATCAAGTTGTGTAATATTAAGTGCAGTTGACAGCAAAAACTTTCTAAACGATTAATCGATGACTAAATTAGTCGACAACTATTTCAATGATCAATTATAATCGATTAAGTCGATTAGTTGTTTCAGCCCTACATCCCACTGAGTGCACATCTAGAGTCTTTGGAGAAGACACCTAACCCCCTGTCTCTCCCACCATTGGCGCCATCATAGTTGGCAGTGGTGAAATGCAGCACATAAATTTTCCCGGTGAGGGATTGATAAAGTCTATCAATAAAAAAAAAAAAACAAAAAAAAAAACAAAAACATCTGGCCATGAACTTTCTGGTAGGTATCTTGTTTGATTTAAGTTGAAGCCTAAAGGAGGAAATATACCTGTTAAACTACTATTTCAGTTGCAAAATAGGTGCAGTCTAGATTATAACTGTCTTAACTTGTAACAACTATTTCATAATTTTAGGATTTCAGACCATCTTTATTAGAGTCACATATTTTTGTTGGGTTAGTTATTAGCACCGAAAACCCTGCTTGTATTTAATCATAATAATAAGTCTATCCGTTAGGAACGTCGTTTGTGAATAGAGCTGGGTGTTGAAGTATGGGGGAATACCTATCAGACGACACTAACACCCTTAATTGTGTAACAGAAAAGAGCACTACGAATTATTCATAAAGTTGGATTTTTGGATCATACTCATGACCTCTCTGCTTGTTATTTACTAGTTTTTAACTGTTCAGAACATCTTCTGTACAGTTGTAGAGTTTCTTAATCGCTATGTATAGTTTTGTGAAGTATTTTATTGTTTTGTTTTCGTTTTATTAGCTAAGGATATGAATTTGGTTAATCAGGCAATCGGCGCATGAAACTCTAGTTATTTATTTTTTATTATTCTTTAAAAACTTAGAACAGTTATATAAATTCGTTATTAGTTTTGTCATCGTTTTTACTTTTTTAGTATTATTTTTGCAATAGCTATCTATGATCGTTTTGCTTAACCAGACGACCAGCTCAGATTGGCAGTTTTTGAATTTTGAAAGCTTTGTAGCATGTTCCAGCCATTGCTGTTACATACTTACTTTAGGTTATATTTATTTACTTTTTTTTCTTTTAATCCTTTATTTATTATGTATTTATTTTCTTTGCACATTTAGATGTTGTACTCCTCAGTGAAACATCTAAACGCTAGCCATCCAAATGATTGTGCAATGGGCAGAGTCGCCCAGAAAATCACAGAGGTTGTGTCAGGAAGGGCATCCGACGTAAAACTATGCCAAATTAAAATATGCAACTCAGTTCAAGAAATACCATACCGTATCAGTCATGGCCCGGGTTAACAACGACCGCCATTGGTGCTGTGTTGCTCACTCTGCTGGATAGCAATTTTCCCTGTATTGCATTTGCTTGATGATGACTCCTCCATGAATCTGACTTGTGACCAGAGGAGAATTCTGTGAAGTGGTCTGTGGAACCAAATCATAAGGCAGTAATTTAAAGAAAAAATATTAAAGATTGAGTTGTTTTATGTAAAGCTGTTCAAGTAAAATTGTTCCGTTCATTTCTCTGAAAATATTTTGTATGTGTGTAGAAAGTTTTAATCACTTTTTAATTCCAAATCTGTGTAGTTTTAAATTGAACGTTTCACTTCTTCAACCTTGTCCACAGAAACTTTAATTACAACAATGTTTTTTTTTTTCTTTTAATAAACATTTTCTCGAGTTTTTCAAACATTTAAAAGGATTTTTTTAAAAATTGATTCATTGCAGCGCACAATTCAAATCCTCAAGCATGTTTTTGTTTGATTCTGTTATACAAGTTGCTAACACACTTCCAGTAGAAAAATGGAAACACTTTTTATACCCTCTAGGGCTGCAACTAACGATTATTTCGATGATCGATTAATCTGGAGATTATTGACTCGATTAATCGATTAATCGGGTAAATTTGGCAACTTAATAAACAATAGTTTTTTGGCATTTTATTGAATATAGTTATGCAAAACACAACTCATAACCACTTAAACAACACGTTGAGCTCATTCTAATAAGTAAAAATGTTAATCTTTCTGTGAAATAAAGAGGGAGAATATTTCCATTTCCACAGCAAATATAAAATAATAAATCTACTTACTGTATACAGTAAAAGTAAATCACGAGCACCCATAAAATGTGTTTTATAGTACTGGCTAAAAAACATAAAATGTAAACTGTTGACCATCCAGGATCACATTTAAAAACAAGAAATTGTTAACAGTTTTAGATTTGCAAATTTAACCTTGTTCAGAGGTATGGTACCAAACAAAAATGGCCTAGGTTAACATGAGTAAAAATACACAAAAAACAATCAAGTCGTGTAATAGTAAGTGCAGTTGACAGCAAAAACTTTCTAAACGATTAATCGACGACTAAATTTGTCGACAATTATTTCAATAATCGATTATAATCGATTAATTCGATTAGTTGTTTCAGCCCTACATCCCTCCTTAAAATGCACATTTTATAAAGTTTTTAATGTTGACACAAAAGCAGACTAATGCTGTAAATTAGACAATGCATCATTGAGTTTTGCATTTTTAGATAGATTTAAAACCTGTAAAGAGTAATGATTCCATTAAATTCCACCTTGATTGTAAACTACTTTTGTGACTGGAAGTGACTGGAAAAAGTTTTGTTCATACTGTCTTATGGGGGTTTTGGTTTCTTTACACTAAGAGCTGTTTCTATGGAAAGTTTGTGGTTTGTGGGTTTTCAAAATAGACCGGAAAACACATATAAAGAACTTGCAAGACTTCCTGCAACAAAAAGAAAAAGTTGCAAGTTATTTAAAACAATGCAACATTTTGTTTGCTCAGACATCTCTGTTAATCGTCCCACATTTTAGCTGTGTGGGGGGGAAAAAAAAAAATCAACTTCTTGTCTGAAAACAATAATTACTTTTATTAGCATTAATTAGAAACAAAAACTAATTCAGATCAATCAAGTATATTTCACATGTAGGAGAGGTTTTAATTCCATATAATGTAACAATATCAAAGTATCTTTGTCTTTGTTGGTTAATTATGACCAAAAAAAATTAAATGCAAAGAAAAACCAACAATATTTCTAAACTACATATGAGAGTTTACAGCTACTTGCTAACTTATGAGCAGAAAACAGTACTTTTGAGTCGTAGAACTCGTAGTAATAAGAAAACTATTAAAGACACACACACGATACGGGTCAGGGGTGCTTAATAGTGAAAGTAAAAGCATGTTAACTCACTCACAATGAGAAGGGAACATTTTGGATAGGGACTGTGCAGCTGGGTAACCTTTAAAAGATCGGGGGGGAAAACCTGAAAAGTTTCGACTATCTGAGGATCAAACTAAATGTAACAATCTAACGTGTGAACTCGAGTTTTTAGTGAAACAAATTTTGAAGATTTAAAACTGGGCTCTAGTTGTTGACTTTTTAAACAACTGATGTAGTTGCTCAGGATATTCAAACCATTCTTATATTCTTATTTAATCTTTTACCATGATTTTATTTTTTACACAATGGACCAGGTGTCTAACAGACATCATTATTATTAATAATTTATTTTGTGTCATTTGCAGTGGTGGATGAAGTACTCACTTTTTGTACTTAAGTAAAAGTACAGATAATTAGGCAAAAAATTTACTTAAGTAAAAGTACCAATAAAAAAAAATCTACTTAAGTAAAAGTACAAAAGTAGTTGGTGTAAATTGTACTTTTTAAGTAAAAAGTAAAAGTGTTCAACCATAATTCAAATGTTATTTTTTGTGCTATAGGGTGTTGCCATGGTAACCAGGATAAATACTCTGCAGGGGTGTGACCCCCGTCTCTCCCGCCTCTTTTGGTCCACAAAAAAAAATAAATAAATAAAATAAAAGGAAAGGGGACAAGTCAAGCTATCCCCTAGAAGGACAAGGGAATGGGCTGCCAAAATGGAGGAAAACGACACTTATTTTTTAAAATGTTTTGGGTGGGATGTGGTGTGAGGCCTTTTAGGCCTGCTTGTTTGTTTTTTTTTCTCCCCCAAAACTCACAGGTGCTGGATGGCTTCTAACGGGAGGATTGGCTGATTGCTCCCAGCTGCACAGACTTACCGGTGGCTATAAAAGACCTGGTGTCACCCACAGTCTCTGTCAGGTCTTCAACGATTCTAGTGGTAAACTGACCACCTCTAAGCTGAGTCAAATTTTGATATCAGACTAATTTTCTTATTCTCCTCACAGGAACCTCCAGCCCTTCCTCTTGGCCATCCAGCACTGCCTGAAGCCGTTATCTCTCTGCTGTGGATTCCTTTGTTCAACACTTAATAAACTGTTAAACCTGCATTTGGATCCTCCTCATTCCCTCTCCTACACAACAGAAGACCTGACCAGAATGGATTCAGCGGGTTCTGCATCACCCTCAGTGTCAGAGATTCTGACCCGACAAGGAATATTCCTGGGACAACAACAACAGGCCATAAAGGCCCTCATGGACGAAAATACTCAATTAAAAACACAGTTACAGGCTTTAACAGACAAAGTAAATAATCTAAGTTCTCTTTTTCTGTCCACAGCCTCGGCACCTCCTTCAGCTATGCCCAGCCCACTCATGGACCACCATATTACGGACCCGGAACCTTTCCATGGAACCCTGGGGAAATGTCGTGGGTTCCTCTTGCAGTGTTCAAATGTCTTTGCTCTAAGACCACGGACCTTCGAATCAGACAAAGTTAAGAATTTGTACATTGTGGGTCTTCTTCGGGGCAGGGCACTGGAGTGGGCCGAGGCCGAAGACGCGGCAGCCCCCCTGGCTGATCGCTCAACATCTGATTTTCTGAGTTTATTCAGAACCATGTTCGAGGTGCCGGACAGGGCTGGAGATGCCTCCCAGCGTCTACTCCACCTTTCCCAGGGAACTCTATCTGTGGCGGAGTTCTCCATCTCATTCCGGACCCTAGCAGTAGAGGCTGGCTGGGGACAGAAGGCACTAAGAGGGGTGTTCCTAAATGCCCTGAATGATCCTCTGAAGGATGAGCTAGCTGGCAGGGGGACCCCATCCACATTGGAGGAACTCATTTCGCTGGCAATACAGTTAGACAATCGTCAAAGAGAGAAACGATATGAAAATACCACCCGGGCCCTACGCCCTACTCCAGTTCACAGCCATCGACAGCCTTCCTCGGTCTGCCCCCCACCTGGGGCATTTGCATCTGTTCCACAAGAGGCTGAGCAGCCTTCCACAGAACCAATGCAGTTGGGACAGATGCATCTAACCAAAAAGGAAAGAGAGGTTAGACTAAAAGAAGGGAGGTGTCTCTATTGCGGGTCGAGAAGTCACTTACTCTCAGCTTGCCCTTGTCGCCCAAAAGACGGGGCCCACCGGTAGACCTAGGGTTACGGGTGGGCACAACTAGATGTCATGGTACCCCTAGGCTTATGATTCTTGTGACACTAACCTCTGGTTGTTCCTCTTCTTTTCCGGTCGAAGCGTTGGTGGATTCCGGGGCCGACAGCAACTTCATCGACGCAGATTTTCTCCGTCAGTGTGGATTCCAGTCCCAACCACTCGGAGAACCCATTAATGCCACGGCGATCGATGGACACGTTATCACCAGGGTGACCCACCAGTCCTCCCCGTTGGAGATGGTGGTATCGGGTAATCACCGTGAGCACCTTTCGTTTAACGTTATTTCTTCACCCGGTTCACCCCTTGTGTTAGGTTTCCCCTGGCTTAGGTTGCACAATCCACAGGTCGACTGGCAAAACCGGCGTATCGTCGGGTGGAGCAATCAGTGCCATGCAACTTGCCTCCAATCTGCCGTGACAACCGTCTCTTCTGACACGGTATCATGACCTCAAAGAGGTCTTCAGTAAGGAGAGGGCACAATCTCTCCCGCCTCATCGGCCATATGATTGCGCCATCGACCTCCTCCCTGGGGCAACCTTACCCGCCAGTCACCTGTACAATCTGTCTGCTCCAGAGAGGGGGGCGATGGAGAAGTACATCAATGAGTCCCTGGCGTCAGGGCTTATCCGCCCTTCCTCGGCACCCATAGCAGCGGGGTCCTTTTTTGTGGGTAAGAAGGATGGTTCCCTCCGTCCGTGCGTCGATTATCGGGGTCTTAATAACATCACCGTTCGCAACAAATACCCGTTGCCCCTCATTAATTCGGCGTTCGAGCTACTTCAGGGAGCCCGGGTCTTTACAAAACTCGATCTGCGTTGCGCCTACCATCTCGTCCGAATGCGGGAGGGGGACGAGTGGAAGACGGCGTTCAACACCCACCTGGGCCAATTCGAATACTTGGTCATGCCTTTCGGGTTAACTAACGCTCCCGCAGTCTTCCAGGCATTCATTAACGATGTGCTCCGTGACTTCCTTAATCGTTTTGTCTTTGTTTATCTGGACGACATTCTTATTTTTTCGCCCACTGTTGAGGAGCACATCGTCCATGTCCGTGCGGTACTCCAGCGACTCCTTGAGAATCGTCTGTTTGTAAAGGCTCAGAAGTGCGAGTTCCATTCTCAGTCCGTCAACTTCCTTGGTTTTATTGTACACGCTGGGCAGGTTTGCCCGGACCCCGAAAAAGTTAGCGCGGTGGCTGAGTGGCCTCGACCCAACACCCGTCGCAAACTACAACAATTTCTGGGTTTCGCAAATTTTTACAGGCGTTTCATTCGCAATTACAGTCAGGTAGCTCTTCCCCTTACCCAGCTTACTTCCACAGCCAGACCGTTCGTTTGGTCTCCCCAAGCAGAGGGTGCATTCACTGAGCTTAAAAAGAGGTTTACCTCGGCCCCCATTCTGGTCCAGCCCGACCCCTTGAGGCAGTTTATTGTGGAGGTGGACGCCTCGGATTCAGGGGTGGGTGCTGTGCTGTCCCAATACCATCAGGAGGATGGCAAACTCCATCCCTGTGCCTTTTTCTCTAAGCGTCTCTCTGCAGCTGAACAAAACTACGATGTGGGGAATAGAGAACTGCTCACAGTCAAACTGGCACTCGAGGAATGGAGGCACTGGCTCGAGGGCGCAGAACACCCATTCGTGGTCTGGACAGACCACAAAAACCTCGCTTACATCCAAGCAGCTAAGAGACTCAACTCTCGACAGGCCCGGTGGCAGCTGTTCTTTACACGCTTTAATTTTACCCTCACTTACAGGCCGGGCAACCGCAATACCAAACCTGACGCCCTCTCCCGCCTGCATGATGGTCATCAGTCCAGATCGGAGCCGGAGCCCATTCTACCCCCCTCCTGCGTCATTGGGGCAATCACTTGGGAGATCGAGACTGCAATAAGGGATGGTCTGCAGCATGATCCGGACCCAGGTACTGGCCCAGCTAACCGTTCGTATGTGCCATCCTCTGCCCGCTCCCAGGTTCTCCTATGGGCACATGCATCCCGGTGGTCCTGTCACCCTGGGATTCGCCGTACAATGGTGCTTCTTCAGCGGCGGTTCTGGTGGCCAACGATGGAGGCAGACACTAGGAATTTTGTCGCTGCCTGTTCTGCCTGTTCCCGGGGCAAGGTTCCTCATCGTCCTCCTGCGGGGCTGCTCCATCCCCTACCGGTTCCCAGTCGTCCCTGGTCCCATATCGCACTGGACTTTGTGACCGGACTCCCTCCCTCAGAAGGTAACACTGTTGTGGTCACGATTGTGGACCGATTCTCCAAAGCTGTACATCTGGTGCCTCTTCCTAAACTCCCTTCAGCCTTGGAGACTGCCCAGCTCATGGTGACCCATGTGTTCCGTCTGCATGGTATCCCTCTGGACATAGTCTCTGACCGGGGTCCGCAATTCACATCAGCTGTTTGGAAGTCCTTCTGTAAGGCGCTGGGGGCTTCCGTCAGCTTGTCATCTGGCTTCCACCCCCAATCCAACGGCCAGTCGGAGCGGGCTAACCAACACCTGGAATCCACATTACGGTGCGTGTTGGCCTCTGCCCAGTCCACGTGGTCGTCTCATCTCCCGTGGATTGAGTATGCCCATAATTCCCAAGTTAGTTCCTCCACAGGATTGTCCCCGTTCGAGGCTTCTCTGGGTTACCAACCCCCATTGTTCCCGGATCAGGAACAGGAGCTGGCCGTCCCTTCGGTGCAGCTCCATATCAGACGGTGTCGTCGGATCTGGAGGAAAACTAGGAGGGCCCTCCAACAGGCCTGCGGCCGGACTCGGCGCCAAGCTAATCGCCACCGTCAGCCAGCCCCAGCATATCAGGTTGGTCAGTCTGTCCTTCTGTCTACCAGGAACATTCCCCTCAGGGCAGAGTCTCGCAAGCTTTCACCCCGCTTCATTGGCCCTTTCCGGATCCTGCGGCTGGTCAACCCGGTCTCGGTAAAGCTCGCCCTGCCCTCTTCCATGAAGGTACATCCTGTGTTCCACGTCTCTCAGATCAAACCGGTTCCTACCAGTCCCCTCCAGCCTCCTTCTGCTCCCCCTCCGCCTCCTCGCCTTGTCGACGGCTCGGATGCGTACACGGTCAACCGTCTTTTGGATGTTCGTCGCTGAGGTCGGGGTCTACAGTACCTCGTGGACTGGGAGGGTTATGGCCCGGAGGAACGGTGCTGGGTGCCCCGTTCAGCGATCCTGGACCCTGGCTTGGTCCGGGACTTTCACCGCCGCTTTCCGGACAGGCCTGGTGGTCCGCCAGGTGGCGTCCGTAGAGGGGGGGGTACTGTGGTGTGAGGCCTTTTAGGCCTGCTTGTTTGGTTTTTTTTCTCCCCCAAAACTCACAGGTGCTGGATGGCTTCTAACGGGAGGATTGGCTGATTGCTCCCAGCTGCACAGACTTACCGGTGGCTATAAAAGACCTGGTGTCACCCACAGTCTCTGTCAGGTCTTCAACGATTCTAGTGGTAAACTGACCACCTCTAAGCTGAGTCAAATTTTGATATCAGACTAATTTTCTTATTCTCCTCACAGGAACCTCCAGCCCTTCCTCTTGGCCATCCAGCACTGCCTGAAGCCGTTATCTCTCTGCTGTGGATTCCTTTGTTCAACACTTAATAAACTGTTAAACCTGCATTTGGATCCTCCTCATTCCCTCTCCTACACAACATGGGAGGCCCCCAGTCTCCCTATATTGGCTTTGTCAAAGCCCCACCCCCCTTTGGAAAATTCTAGATCCGCCCCTGCTCTGTGTAATGATGGCTCAACTTTTTATTTAGAAGTAAACACAACAAACAACGATCTTCTGACTCTTTTTAATTTGTACTATATTTGATGTTAGATTTTTGGCGCTGAATGAATGCGGAAAATGTTTCTCGATTCATGACTTCTTCTCCCGATCAACTGCTTCTTTTGATTTTGGCGATGCGGCTTCAAGATGCGCTAAAAAAACCTGTGAATTTTTCAAATTCCTGAACGAAAATTTAACAAAAAATGTAAAACACACTTTTAAAAAGTAGCAAAGTAAAAGTACAGATATTTGCTCTAAAAATGTAGTGAAGTAAAATTACCGGTCTTAAATTTTACTTAAGTAAAGTACAGATACACAATTTTTTTACTTAAGTACAGTAACGAAGTACATTTATTTCGTTACGTTCCACCACTGGTCTGTTGATGTGTTTCTCCAAGACAGGAGTTTCATTCAGGATGAATGAAGTTGTGTTTAATCCATATAAACCTACAGTTAATTTCATATGATATTAAATAAATAATTTTAAATGGTTCTTATGTTCTGTGCCTCTGCTTTACTGGCACTCCCCACCCAATCCCGAACCGGCGGTACATTTACATTATGCTCAGTCATGATAACATTTTATCATTTTATTCACTATTTTTGGGTTGATTGTATGGCGTCGAGTTAACTTAGCTGATGGAATTTGTTCTGTTTCTGTCATATGGTGATTTCTCAAGAGATCTAGAAAAATAAATAGCGTTTGTAATAAAATATTGTGCCTTCAAGAGGACTGGTTTTGTAATTGTGAGGAGTGAGCAGATCCCCTGTTTTAAAGTCCCTGAAAATGTCAAAATGATTTCCGAAAAAGTAAAAAGAATTATTAAACGACTATGTCTCACAGCTGGGGAATGACTCGGGATCTTTCCGGGTGAGCTGGAGGATGCAGCCAGGGAGAGAGAAACCTGGGCTTCTCGTTTGAGGCTGTTGCCCCCATGACCCGGCCCCGGATGAGCGGAAGATGACGGAAAAACGACTTTTTAACAAAGCCTTTTCTCCACAATGCAAATTAAAATGGTCGTTCAATGACTTTCAGTGTAAGTCTAATTTGAATTGAAAGTTTATTTTGACAAGGTGCAACAAGAGGCATTATTTGTACAAAATACAAAATTCTGTTGTTGTTGAGTTGAGAATTATGACATTTGCATCAACTACTTACAAACATCTTTCAAACATATGGATTATAATTTGGCAGTAAAATAAATGTTCTGTATCCAGCTCCCCAAATCACCCCGCAAGGTTCCCACTGTACAAGCAATGCTTCTAACGCGCCCTGGTGGACAGCAAATAAACATTTGAAACAGTTCATCTATTTCAATTGATTCTTTAATGCTCAAATAAAACCCACTGAGCCCCCTCTTCCTTGGGTTGGGGTAGGATGTGAGGTGAAGAATGTTTTCGGGAATTGGTGGGTTAAGTAAGGTGTAGGAATGCATGATGGGAGTGGGAGAGACAATTTCCTCAAACAAACAATTACTTTGGCATCTTACTGGGTGAGCTGGAGGATTTGGCTGAGAGAAGGTGGGACTTTCTGACTAAAGCTTTTGCCTCCTCGACCTGACTCTTGGTGAAGTGGAAGACAACGATACTCAACAATGTGGACAGTTCTTTTGGCATTTCCCTTCAGTGGTCTGGACACTGTTAAAGGTTTAATTCAATTTTATTTGTATAGCCCCAAATCACAGGAATTATTCTCAATGGGCTTTACATTGCAGATTTAAAACAGTAACAAACATGGAACAAATACACAAATACACAGCTAAATGCCAACTAACAAAAGCTAGCTAAACAATTTCAGCACATTCCTGTCAAGATGGTGAGGGATGGTGGAAAGAGGAGGACCCAAATGCAGGACTTCAAACATAGTTTATTAACATAATTCAGGAAAATCTGTAAAACAAGAAGAACATGATTAACTTAAGGTTTCAAAAGTCCAACAAAAATCCAAAATGCAAAACATGGTCAGGCAACCAGGGTGACCTGGCTGGAGGTGAAAGTAAGACCTGACAAGGAAGATAGGGATGGTTCCCCTTAAATAGTTAGTATGGTGCACAGATGAGTGAAATGAAGAATCACCCCAGGTGATCCTAATCAGATCGTTCAGAAACATGGCTCCCTCTTGGCTGTTGAAGAGAGGGGTCATGACAATTCCTGCCCTTAGGCTCTCTTTCACAGTGAGGAAAAAGTAAAAAAAAAACCATCAATGAGGAAAAAAGAAGAAACCTCATGGGGAGCCACACGAAAGAGAGATTCCTCCCGCGGGATAAGGAGCCAATGTGTCTGAGACTATTATTTAAATATTAGCTTATTCTACTTTACAGCTTGATATCTGAAGAAATCAGTGGATGGGCTTCAAGCACGAGGCCCTCCTCTGTCTGGCCACGCCTAGGGCAGGAACGCAGAGGATCCATCGGGAATCTGAAACAGAACTCTGTCCCAAGGAAGAGGAAGAGAGAGGTTGACAACATGTGTATCGTATTGTACCATTAACTGGTGTAAAATTCCAAGTAAAAATGTCTGCCTCCCTCACTTGAGCTGGAAGCTTGTTCCATAAAACTGGAGCTTGGTGGCTAAAGGCTCTACCTCTAACTGTACTTTTAGAAATCCTACTAACCCCTAACAGCCTATATGTTCTCTTCTCCGAGTTCCTGCTAATAGTCTTGCTGCTGCATTTGAATAAGCCAAATACTTTTTAGGAAAGATTTAGGGCATACTGTGAGCAAAGCGTTACAATAAATCCAAACCTGATGTAATAAATGCATGGATGAGTTTTTCAGCATCCCTTTTCTATTAAATATTTCGGATTCTTGATATGTTGCAAAGGGGGAAAATGCAGTTTTACAAACTATTGCTATGTGAGTTTTAAAAGATAAATCCTGGTCAAATAACACTCGTAGGTTTCTAACTGAGAGGCCAGACTCCACACTTATTTTGTGAAGGAAACTGCCCGGTCAGGCAAAACATCTCTCAGATTTTTTTAAATAAATTTTTTAAAAAATACTTTAAAATAAATTCTTCCAACAGGCGATTGTCCTGCGGGTGGCGGTACAGCTGCTTAACTACAACTTTCTAGAATTTTTTAGATAAATAGGGAGATTTAATATTTGTTAGGTGGCAAAAGTATGTTTTTATGAACTCCTTTTATTTTATTATTCAAAAGTATCTTTGACTGTGTATTTTATTGAGGATTTCCAGACCCCACTCACCCCTGAGGCCAGTTTGTGAACTGTAGAAGGAAGACAGTGTTGTCTGTTATCTGGTCTGCAGAGAATCACATAAATAACACAAAAGAATTCTACTGTAGGGGTCACTACAACACTGGTGTTGGATTCATTCTGAATGTATTTGCATTGGAACGCCATTGGAGGGTATTGTAACCAGGCAACTATTTATCTGGATAAGAAATACATTGAGATATCATTCTGGATTTTAAGAAAACAAACTAGTGAAAATATGTGACCTTGGATCAAACTCATCAGATCACTGCTACACTACAGCCAGTAAGACCTACAGGGCTGTTTCTCGAGCTGCTCTGGGCTTCTCTGATCATGACAGGGTTCACCTCATCCCGGCATACAGACAGAAGTTGTAGCTTTCTAAACCTGCAGTGAGGACTTCCAAGAAGTGGACCAGCGAAGCTGTGGACGAGCTTCGTATGTGTCTGGACACAACAGACTGGGGTGTGTTTAGAGCTGCCACAGATAGTCTGGATGACCACACGGACACAGTGATGTCATACATACGATTCTGTGAAGACAGCATCATTCCATCAAAAACCAGAGTGATATATGACAACGACAAACCCTGGTTCACACCCAGACTAAGACAGATCAGGAGGGAAAAGGAAGCAGCTTACAGAGTCAATGACAGAGAGAGCTACAAAGGCGCTAAGTGCCGGTTCTCGAGAGAGGTACAGCAGACAAGATCCAGGTACAATAAACGTCTGAAGGAGCAATTCTCTGTCAATGACACCGCCTCTGTCTGGAGATCACTTCGGCAAATTACAAACTATAAGCCGAAAGCCCTACATGCTGCTGATGACTTACAACTGGCAGAGAAACTCAACACCTTTTATGCCAGGTTTGATGTCTCACTCTCCTCTCCCCTCACTGATCAAGAACCTTCAGTCACTTTGAAGCCACTCCCCTCCCCCACCCAATTAACAACAGATGTCACTACAACTGACCAGCCCTACACCTCCATTGCTTTCTTGGTGACAAAACAGGATGTGCTCAAGCTCTTCCGCGAGCAAAACCCTCGGAAAGCTTCAGGCCCAGATGGTGTCTCCCCGCCACCGTGAAACACTGTGCTGAGGAACTGTCTCCCGTTTTCACAAATACTTTTAACTCTTCGCTGAAGACCTGCCACGTTCCAGCCTGCTTCAAGCTGTCGACCATCGTTCCTGTCCCCAAGAAGCCCCGTATCACTGGACTTATTGACCACAGACCTGTGACACTTACGTCTGTACTCATGAAGTCATTCGAACGCCTGGTCCTCCCTCATCTCAAGTACTTCACCTCTCTCTCTCTGGACCCTCTGCAGTTTGCCTACAGAGCCAACAGGTCCGTAGACAACGCCATCAACCTAGCCCTCCACTTCACCCTGCAGCACCTGGACTCCCCAGGAACCTATGCTAGGATCCTGTTTGTGGACTTCAGCTCTGCATTCAACACCATCCTCCATGTCCTGCTTCAGGACAAGCTCTCTCAGCTCAATATCCCTGACTCCACTTGTAGGTGGATTACTGACTTCCTGACAGACCAGAGGCAGTGCGTACAGCTGGGGAGGAATGTCTCCACCTCTCGGACTATCAGCACAGGATCTCCACAGGGCTGTGTCCTCTCTCCCCTGCTCTTCTCCCTGTACACCAACTGCTGCACCCCCAGCCATGACTCTGTCAAACTGATCAAGTTTGCGGATGACACCACCCTCATTGGGCTCATCTCTGATGGTGATGAGTTGGCCTACAGGATGGAGGTAGACCGGCTGGTGTCCTGGTGCAGCAACAACAACCTGGAGCTCAACGCTCAGAAAACAGTGGAGCTGATCGTGGACTTTTGGAAAGTCACAGCCCCCATTACCCCTTTGCACTGACAGACTCCCCCATCACCACAGTAGACTC
This sequence comes from Neostethus bicornis, assembly GCA_902685375.1. Lineage (NCBI taxonomy): Eukaryota > Metazoa > Chordata > Actinopteri > Atheriniformes > Phallostethidae > Neostethus > Neostethus bicornis. Next base: position 5,356,080 of record LR738556.1, read on the forward strand.
TTTCCGCTTCCTCGGCACTACCATCACACAGGACCTAAAGTGGGAGCCGTCCATCAGCTCCCTGGTCAAAAAGGCCCAGCAGAGGATGTACTTTCTGCGGCAGTTGAAGAAAGCTAAGCTGCCCGCCCAGATGTTGGTGCAGTTTTACACAGCTATCATCGAGTCCATCCTCACTTCCTCCATAACCGTGTGGGACGCTGGAGCCACAGCCAGGGACAAACACAGACTGCAGCGCATTGTGCGCTCCGCAGAGAAGGTGATCGGCTGCAGCCTTCCATCTCTCAAAGACCTGTACGTCTCCAGGACTCGGGGGCGTGCAGGTCGGACAGCAGCCCTGGACATGGACTTTTTGAGCGACTCCCATCGAGCAGGAGGCTCCGGTCCATTCGGACCAGAATGTCCCGCCACAAAAACAGCTTCTTCCCTTCTGCCGTTGGACTAATGAATGCTTTATAACCTGGATCCCCACATCTCTTAGTCACTTCCCTTCATGTCATTTTACTATCTTTATTATTTTCTATGACATTGCACTACTTTTCTTTTTCTTTCTGAGCACTCTTAGTTTTGTTAAAAAAATTTTTATTTATTTTGTTTTTAATTTTTTTTATTTTACATTTTTGCACACCTGTATCAAAGCAAGTTCCTAGTCTGTGATATTCTTCCTTGACATGGCAATAAAAGCATTCTGATTCTGATCCACACCAGATAATACATTACCTCGAGAAAACACATTTAGAAGTATGTTAGAAGGAAGCACTAATGCTTACTACGTAGGACGGCTGCGGATGGGACAACACTGTTCCTATAACGCTTTGTCTTGCAGCTTGGCTCACAAAACCTGCATCCTGATGGGAGCTCCTCATACAGAAGATGTACAAAGTAAGTCATCGCTCACAATGTTAGAGTCCACACGCTGTACCTGCCTTGTACACGCTGTTCCTGCCTTGTACACGCTGTACCTGCTTTGTACACGCTGTACCTGCCTGGATCACGCTGTACCTGCTTGGTACATGCACGTGCCTGGTGCACGCTGCACCTGCCTGGTGCACACTGTACTTTCCTGGTGCACGCTGTACCTGCCTTTTAAACACTTTAAAAGAAAATTTAAATGATTGAGGGCCACTTGTTGGCCTTCGTGACCTCTAGCTTTTCTTTATGCTACCTCTTCCTGGACTCTAGTCTACTCTTTAGTCTTCTCAATATCTTACTTTTTATTTGCTTGCCACTTCCTCTGAATGCGCCGCTAAGCCCTCTTTATCCACCAGTAAGTTAATTTTCTAATTTTTTTCCACAATTTTTCAAAAGAGGTTCCACACTTGTGTAAAGTTTACAAAAAATTTGCCACTAAAAATGATGGAATCTTTGTGGAATATGAGTAGACATGTTCAGACGGGAATGAAAAATTTTGACCAGTTTTAGAGGGAGGAGTAACCCCATTTAAAAGCAGTGTAGGCAGGTTTTCAGTTAGTAAACGGTACGAGTACTCAACATCTCTGACAAACTGTGAGTGAACTCTTTTTTTCTTACAGAATTTTAAATATCTATGCCTTTAACAAATTTCTATAATTAATTTGAACAGTAATGTTTCATTATAAGAAATAGGTTATTTTACCACTATTAATCCAAATACAAACTTTTGGTGTAAATATACTGTAGTGTTTATAATTTTTTAGAACTTTTGTGTTTTGCTTTGGATTATATTTTCAAATTGTTAAAAAAAATGGCAATGTTTTTGTAACAAACAAATATTATCAAACACTCTTGCTTAAAACCAAATATATTTAAATACTTTGACAAAATTTATCGCTCTCCAAGGCGTCTGTATTGTTTGGTTTTTTTTTTTAAATAAATGCACAAAAAAATGATAAAAGCAAAAAATTCAGAGCACAAGTGACCAAAAAAGTCCATAAATATGAAATAAATGGTTTTATTATAGAAATTAAATTAGGAAAACAGACATTCTTCTGGATTTGTTTTAGTAAAAAAATAAGTCGACAACACTTGATTCGACCAAACTTTTCTAAAAATAAATGGCTGGATAAATATATACAGTAGGTATATGTTTGAACTTTTTGTTCTGTTTTTCTCAGTTTTGATTTTACAGAATGGGAGCTTCTCCAGTTCAGATTGGATGTTTTGTTGTAGTACTTCTTGGGGTCATCTTGGTCACCTTATGCTGTGCTCTTCCTGATTGGATTATAATCAGAGGAAACACTGGAACTGAGACTGGGATAACAAAGGTAAGAAAACCTATATGAATGATGTAACTATTTTGAACCTATGAAAACAACTCTTCTCTAGATTTGGAATCAAATTTAAAAAATATATATATTTTAGTTTCTATCTACTCAATAAAAGTTAAACTCTCCTCCTACTTTCTGTCTTTTTTTTTGTATGTGTGTGAGTAGTACAAAGTTGGCTTGTGGAATACCTGTGTGGAAAACTCCCAAGGAAACGCATGTATGTCTTATCGATCAGGAGGGGTGCCCTCTGAGATGGAAGCTGCCCGAGCCATGATGGTCATCAGCTGCCTGATCAGTTTCCTCAGTGCCCTCATGCTATTCGTCCTGAGTTTCCGTGCCAACTTCATGCAGGATGAAGATCAGAAGCCAAAAGTTCGTCTGTCAACTGGCGTGGCTCTGATTCTGGCGGCTATCCTTATCATCGTCTCTGTCAGCTGGTTCCCAAGTTTCGCTGAGAAGCTTTTCTCTCAACAATCTTCTGGTGTTATCATCTCCAAAGGAGCATCCATCTATCTGGGCTATGTGGGTGCTGTGCTGCTGCTGTTTGCTGGGGGGTTGCTCTGCTTCTTTAGGAACAACAGTAGTCCTTAAGTCATCAGGCAATTCTTAATAAATTCATATCTGACAGCAAACATGAAGTTACTTAGAGCAGTCATTTTGATTGTATTTGTGTAATGTGACAAAATTTCTCAAACGTTTGACAAATAAAACAAGTTTAATGAATACTCGGTACGTGTTTCTGTCATTCTTTCACTTGGGTTGTTTAATTACTCAGATTATTCATGTAATCATGTTACTGTATTGATGCCACAATCAAAAAGCAAATTTTAGAAGCAATGAAATAAGTTCTGATTGAATTTAAATCAAATGCTTTTTTACAATGTGAACAAGAATAAGAGCCATACCTTCAATTCTTGTAACTTAAGGTTTTTACTGTAAGCGGAATATTTTTGAAGTTCAGAATCCAGGTGTGGTGAGAAGTTTAAATACAAATTAATCTCAAAAACCAACTCAAATGCTATAAAAACAAAAAGGCAGTATTATTAACAGATTAAAAAAAGAAACCAAAAGATACACAAAATGAGAAAAAGAAAAAATCTCATAATTACTCATCTGTGTCTTAACTAAACCTAAAAATATCCAGTATGTATTTGTCGTTGTGTCAGCAAATAATTTGAGTTGGGCCAGTGGAAAGTGTGGGGAGGAATACGTTCCTCCTTTCACAATGTCAGTCCCTGAACTCTCTGTGTGCTGTCCTCACGACACGTGACTGTGTGCAGCTAGACAGCCAGCTAACTCTTCCAATGAAAAAAGAGACTCCCACACAAGGCTTGCTTTTCTTGTTTATGTAGACTCTTTTCATCACAGGATTATACATATATGTACGTATATATATGTACGTGGTAATAGCAAAAAGACTAAAGTTATCCCAGGTTTTAACAAGTTTTGAGCGCAGTCTACTTCCGTCCTCTCAATTTCAGACTCATGCTAGATCTACTATTTTCGAGACCTCTCACTCTGCTGTTAGTTTAAGAAATTATAAAAGATCTTTAGAAGAGACAGACGTCTCACTCTGACATATACTTCAATCAAAGACATAACACTCCCCGCTTGATATAAACATATTATATCACCACATATCGAAACATAAATTTTACATAGATAATATCTTACTCCGAAAGCAAAACAACAGTCTCTGAGACTGGTCTCAAAAACACCTTTGGAGTTCCATCTTTGATGATCCGTATCTCCACTTTACGAACCTTCTTGTCACTACTGGGTAGAGTCTTAACTATCAGTCCCATAGGCCATTCATTCCTGTGGGCTAGAGGATCTTTTAGCAACACAATGTCTCCTTCTTTGACATTTGGTTGGTTTTCAGTCCACTTTGTGCGCTTCTGTAGTGTAGACAGATATTCGCCTTCTGTAAAGTCAGCAGATGAGAGACGTCCACCGACGCGTAATAGTCCATCTTCGTCCACGACCGGATTTAGCTTTTTGAGTGTGTCATTTTTTGTGTTAATCTTCTTTCTTTCTTTTAACATTTTCAGTGTCTCTTTGTAAGCATCTTCTTGCACCGAACGAATGATGACATTTTTGGCTTGAGTGAGTTCATTTGTGTTTACATTCTCTTTCAGACTTCTCCATCCTGCTTGTTTATTTGTCTTCTGTTTCAAAGAAACCATAACATGAATAAGTTTGGCTACTGCTCTGCATGCCGTTGTCCAACTTGAAAATCTTTCGAAACGTTTTGCACCTAACTGAGTTGTTGTGACGGTAGTTGCAAGTGTTTTTACATGAGCTCGTATTTCTTTGTCATTCTCAGGCTCTACAAGTGAGAATGAATAGTCTTTTTGAGATTCATTGAGTTTTTCTGAACACAGAAAGCTTGGGCCTGTAACCCAATTACTGTTTTTGAGTTCAACGGCTGGAATAAATCTAGTTGCTAGGTCAGCTGGATTCACTTCTGTTGAAACGTAATGCCACTGGTCAGGTTGAGTGGATGACCTGATTCGTGTGACGCGGTTAGCTACATACATGTAGAATCTTTTTGAGGAGTTGTGTATGTAACCTAACACAATGCGACTGTCAGTGAAAAACTTGACACTGTCAATTTTGAGGTCTAACTCGTCTTTGATTAAGTCATACATTTCTACTGCAAGCACGGCAGCACAAAGTTCTAACCGTGGTACGGTGTGTGCAGGTCGGGGTGCTAGTTTTGACTTCCCCATCACAAAACCTACGTGATACTTGCCTTGAGTGTCTAAAGAGCGCAGGTAAGCTACCGCACCTATAGCTACAGTAGACGCATCTGAGAAAATACAGAGTTCATTAGTTTTCATTTCACCTAAAGAACCTGAACTGTAACACCTTTTGATTTGGAGATCTTCTAGAGTTTTCAGTGAGTTTCTCCATGAGATCCATGCGTCCTCTTTTTCTGGGGAAAGAGGTGCGTCCCAGTCGCTCTCCTCAGTTGAAAGTCCTCTGAGTAGCGCTTTGCCTTGCACGATTATAGGAGCTGCAAAACCCAACGGATCATACAAGCTATTGACAGTTGACAGTACTCCCCTACGTGTGAATGGTTTTGTCTCCTTGGATACAAGGTAAGTAAAGCTGTCAGTTTGCAGGTTCCAACATAGTCCTAAGCTCCTTTGAACAGGAAGTGGATCTACACCAAGATCTAATTCTTTCAAGTCCTTTGCTAGATCGTCTGCAGGGAATGCTTCCATAACGAGGCTGCAGTTGGAGGCAACTTTGTGTAGTCGCAAATTGGACTCTGCTAACATGTTTTGTGTTCTCGTTAACAGGTCAACTGCTTGTTCAGGTGTGGCGACTGAAGTGAGCCCGTCATCTACATAAAATTGTCTTTCAACAAACCGTCTGGCATCTGAGCCATGTTCCAGCTCACCTTCGCTTGCTGCCCGCCGCATGCAGTAAATGGCAACAGCGGGTGATGGGCTATTCCCAAAAACATGCACTTTCATCCGATATTCGACCACATTTTTTGTGACGTCATTGTCCTCAAACCAGAGATAGCGCAGATAATCTCTGTGATCTTCACACACCTCAAAACAATAAAACATTTGTTGAACATCAGCTGTCAGGGCTATTGGCTCTTTTCTGAACCGTAACAGCACTCCTAACAGAGAATTATTCAGATCAGGTCCACTGAGTAGCACTTGGTTCAGGGATGTTCCTTCACACTCTGCACTAGAATCAAAAACAACACGTATTTGATCTGGCTTTTGCGGGTGGTATACACCAAACGTTGGCAGATACCAGTGTTCTTTACCTTCGGGCAGAGGTGGAGCGAGTTCAGCTTGATCGTTATCCAACATTTTCTGCATAAATCGGATGTAGTGATCTTTCACTTTTGGTTTCTTTTCTAACGTCTTTTTGAGTGAGTATAGACGTTTTGAGGCTTGAACTCTGTTGCTTGGGAGTCTCCTCCTTGGAGAGCGAAAGGGCAATGGAGCGACCCAGGTGTTTTCTTTGTTTTGTTGGACCGCCTTGTCCATTATTGTTAGAAAGTTTTTGTCATCTATAGACAGTGCCACCTTGTCATCTGACTCTGTACGTTCAAACACAGACTGACCTAGCTTGTGTGTGTTGCCTTTAATGTCCACACTATTTGAGATTAAAGGTGTGCTTTGCTGGGGCTGCTTGACATAGTCCTCTTTCACTGTAAAGACGTTTGGACATGGTTCAAAATGAGTAGTCCGTCCGTTGTCTAGCATGTGTGTTCTGTACACGTTGACTTCTGTTGTGTTGTGAGTTTTGCCCAAGCACACTTCCCCTATCACAACCCACCCTAAGTCTAACCTTTGGGCGTATGGTGCGTTATTTGGTCCATTGATCTGTTCTCTTACTTTATGAATGCTGAGGAGGTCCCTTCCCAGCAAAAGGAGAATAGGAGCATGATGATCGACCGGTTGGATTTTGCTTGCAATAGGGAGAAGGTGTGGATGGTGCTTAGCAATCTCAGGTGAAGGAATTTCAGATCTTTCGTCCGGCACTGAATCACACTCGATTAAAGGAGGCAGTTTGACATTTGTTTTTCCATCCATGGACTCTACTACAAAATGTTCTGCTCTCCTACCTGCAGTTTCAGCTTTTCCTAAGCATGTTTTCAGCGTGTATGGCTCCGGTGCACTTTTTATTCCAAACAGGTTGAAAAAGTCCGTCCTAGCCAGGGACCTATTGCTCTGTTCGTCAATCACTGCATACATTTTTATAGCTCTGTCCTTTTGACCTTCTGGATATGCTTTCACCAAACAGATCTTTGAACATGAGCGTGGGCTGTCACTTTGTCCACATACCTCTGTGCACTTGGAGACTACTGCAGGATGGTCTTCTGAGTCCTCCTTAGCATCTACATTCTTTGAGGTGTCATCTTTTGGGACAGGTGTGGGACCCGGATGGAGTGCTGACAAGTGTTTTGGACTGTCACACTCTACACACTTTACTGCTACTTTACAATCTTTGGCTATATGTTGCACAGACCCACAACACCTGTAGCATATACGATGCTCTCTCAGAAAAGCCTGTCGTTCCTCAATTGATTTGTCTCTGAATAACTTGCATTTTTTCAGAGGGTGTGGCTTCTTATGAATTGGACACAGACGATCTGGTTCTTCGATTTTCTTCTGTTCAAAACTCCCTTGTTTTCTTTCCTCAATTTCCGTTCTGTGTACTGCAACAGTAGCTTTTCGATTATATGGAATGGACTTTTCAGTGCGTGTGGTAACTTGGTTGCTGCAGCTGGATGGGGAAAAACTTGGATCATTTTTCATTTTTGCTTGTTGCTGTACAAATTGCACAAAGACAGAAAAAGGTGGAAATGACACTCTATTGACTTCTTTATACTTTGTACCTACAGTGGTCCACCTCTCCTGCATGTTAAAGGGGAGTTTTTCAACTATTTGTCTAACCCCTCGAGCCGTGTCTAAATATGCAAGACCTGGCAGTGTACCATCAGACTTAGCACACTGCAACTCCAACAAGATGTCACCCAGCTCCCTTAATTTGCCACTCTCTTTGTTTGTCAGCCTTGGAAACTCCTCCAACTTTTTTAACAGTGCATCCTCAATGACTTCTGAGGAGCCATAACATTCCTCTAGACGCTCCCATACCACTTTTACACCTGCAGCGGGATTGAGGGTGTGTACTGCGCGAAGCCTTTTTGCTTGCTCTGAAGATTTTGGCCCTAACCATTTTGTGAGCAAGTCTAGCTCTTCTCTAGGGGACAGATTCAAGTCTTTAGTAACACTCGTGAATGAGACTTTCCATGCCCAATAGTTTTCGGGTCTGTCATCATATTGGAGTAAGCCGGTGCTAACTATTTCTTTGCGGATGAGATATTTTGCAAAATCTTGTACGCTGTTTTGCTCTATTTGGTTGTGACTTGTAGGCAAAAAGGTGTGAGCTTGGGGTTTGAGTGAGAATGTGCTGGTTGGAACAGCTTCTGGTATGTACTCATGTTTAACATCGTTTTTCATTGGGAACTGGACATGAGTTTCTTTTGTTATTATTGATCGACTTGGCATTTGAAAATCTGTGCTATCATGTGTAGCACTAGGTGGCGCCTTTAGCTTACATCGTTGTTCCACATAATCACTTGTGCGTTGTACTGCATTAAACGTCTCACCTGTAATAGGAAGTTCTGGGTCTGACTCCCCGCTCTGACTTTCTAATTCTTCATAGGCTGCAGCTTCTGCCTCAGCTGCTGCTATTTCCTTTACACACTTCAAAACATGGAGACTGGCCTCCAAATCTGCCTTTTGTCTCATCGAGTCTGCTTCCAAATCTGCTTTTTGTCTCGCCGAATCTGCCTCCAAATCTGCTTTTTGTCTCGCCGAATCTGCCTCCAAATCTGCTTTTTGTCTCATCAGACTAGCTTCTTTTTCTGCGAAACGGAGCTGGGCCTTTGCTGCTTGGGCTTTGGCGTATGCTTTTGTGGCTGACACACTTGAAGCTGCTGTGGTGTGCGACCGTCTGCTGGTGGCTCTGGACCTGACGCTGTGTGGAGGTGAATGCTGCGGCCTCTCTGACGGCTGCCTCTCAGGCGACAGCTGGTCTGCAGGAACCGGGTGATTGGTGGCAGCCTGGTCATCAGCTTGCTGCTCTGAGTTTGCCTCTGGCTCGAACTGTGATTCATAATCTCTCAAGTAACTCTTACCTGAGCGTAGACTCATGTTGACTGTGTAGCTCAGTGTTGTTTTACCCGCCGTATAGAAGTCTTTTTTTCTTCTATTTAAGTCTTTTTACTGTGCTGTCCTCACGACACGTGACTGTGTGCAGCTAGACAGCCAGCTAACTCTTCCAATGAAAAAAGAGACTCCCACACAAGGCTTGCTTTTCTTGTTTATGTAGACTCTTTTCATCACAGGATTATACATATATGTACGTATATATATGTACGTGGTAATAGCAAAAAGACTAAAGTTATCCCAGGTTTTAACAAGTTTTGAGCGCAGTCTACTTCCGTCCTCTCAATTTCAGACTCATGCTAGATCTACTATTTTCGAGACCTCTCACTCTGCTGTTAGTTTAAGAAATTATAAAAGATCTTTAGAAGAGACAGACGTCTCACTCTGACATATACTTCAATCAAAGACATAACACTCTGGTAGGCATCTTGTTTGATTTAAGTTGAAACCTAAAGGAGGAAATATACCTTTGATGCTTGTTAAACTACTATTTGACTTGCAAAAGAAGTGCAGTGTACATTAAAAAAGTGTTAACTTGTAACAACTTGTTCATAAGTGTTGGATTTCAAACTTTTCTGTGCAAAATCTTTATTAGTTATTGTGCTGTCCTCACGACACGTGACTGTGTGCAGCTAGACAGCCAGCTAACTCTTCCAATGAAAAAAAGAGACTCCCACACAAGGCTTGCTTTTCTTGTTTTATGTAGACTCTTTTCTTCACAGGATTATACATATATGTACGTATATATATGTACGTGGTAATAGTAACTGAAACAAAACAAACAAAAGAAGTGTATTACGAGCTGTACAGAACGCTGAGTCTCCATTATCAAACACACGTTAGCTTAGCTTGAAACATGCGCGCCCACATCCTAAGTGGCTTACTATATAAGACGCGATTCACACGTTATCAAATGAAATACAATCTTGAGCATGCAAACAAAGCACATAAACACAAAAAATACTTACAAAGACTAAAGTTATCCCAGGTTTTAACAAGTTTTGAGCGCAGTCTACTTCCGTCTTTTCAATTTCAGACTCATCCTAGATCTACTATTTTCGAGACCTCTCACTCTGCTGTTAGTTTAACAAATTATAAAAGATCTTTAGAAGAGACAGACGTCTCACTCTGACATACACTCCAATCAAAGACATAACACTCCCCGCTTGATATAAACATATTATATCACCACATATCGAAACATAAAATTTACATAGATAATATCTTACTCCGAAAGCAAAACAACAGTCTCTGAGACTGGTCTCAAAAACACCTTTGGAGTTCCATCTTTGATGATCCGTATCTCCACTTTACGAACCTTCTTGTCACTACTGGGTAGAGTCTTAACTATCAGTCCCATAGGCCATTCATTCCTGTGGGCTAGAGGATCTTTTAACAACACAATGTCTCCTTCTTTGACATTTGGTTGGTTTTCAGTCCACTTTGTGCGCTTCTGTAGTGTAGACAGATATTCGCCTTTCCATCTCTTCCAAAACGTGTCTGCTAGCAACTGTACCTGTTTCCATTGTTTTCCAAACAACTGCCCAGAAGAAAAGTTCCCAGATGGAGCAGACACCGTGCTTGATTTTTGTGTTAGTAGCATTGCTGGAGTTAAGATTGTCGGACAGTCTGGATCTCCCACTATCCAAAAACCAGCACTACGGAGAGCTCCTTCTGTTATATGTCGTCCTTGATGCGCTGACCGGATGTGAAAGTGTCTGACGAGAAGTGTGGCCACATAACTGGATGAAGGGACGATTATAGGGTGTTTTTCACCTTCTGTAAAGTCAGCAGATGAGAGACGTCCACCGACGCGTAATAGTCCATCTTCGTCCACGACCGGATTTAGCTTTTTGAGTGTGTCATTTTTTGTGTTAATCTTCTTTCTTTCTTTTAACATTTTCAGTGTCTCTTTGTAAGCATCTTCTTGCACCGAACGAATGATGACATTTTTGGCTTGAGTGAGTTCATTTGTGTTTACATTCTCTTTCAGACTTCTCCATCCTGCTTGTTTATTTGTCTTTTGTTTCAAAGAAACCATAACATGAATAAGTTTGGCTACTGCTCTGCATGCCGTTGTCCAACTTGAAAATCTTTCGAAACGTTTTGCACCTAACTGAGTCGTTGTGACGGTAGTTGCAAGTGTTTTTACATGAGCTCGTATTTCTTTGTCATTCTCAGGCTCTACAAGTGAGAATGAATAGTCTTTTTGAGATTCATTGAGTTTTTCTGAACACAGAAAGCTTGGGCCTGTAACCCAATTACTGTTTTTGAGTTCAACGGCTGGAATAAATCTAGTTGCTAGGTCAGCTGGATTCACATCTGTTGAAACGTAATGCCACTGGTCAGGTTGAGTGGATGACCTGATTCGTGTGACGCGGTTAGCTACATACATGTAGAATCTTTTTGAGGAGTTGTGTATGTAACCTAACACAATGCGACTGTCAGTGAAAAACTTGACACTGTCAATTTTGAGGTCTAACTCGTCTTTGATTAAGTCATACATTTCTACTGCAAGCACGGCAGCACAAAGTTCTAACCGTGGTACGGTGTGTGCAGGTCGGGGTGCTAGTTTTGACTTCCCCATCACAAAACCTACGTGATACTTGCCTTGAGTGTCTAAAGAGCGCAGGTAGGCTACCGCACCTATAGCTACAGTAGACGCATCTGAAAAAATACAGAGTTCATTAGTTTTCATTTCACCTAAAGAACCTGAACTGTAACACCTTTTGATTTGGAGATCTTCTAGAGTTTTCAGTGAGTTTCTCCATGAGATCCATGCGTCCTCTTTTTCTGGGGAAAGAGGTGCGTCCCAGTCGCTCTCCTCAGTTGAAAGTCCTCTGAGTAGCGCTTTGCCTTGCACGATTATAGGAGCTGCAAAACCCAACGGATCATACAAGCTATTGACAGTTGACAGTACTCCCCTACGTGTGAATGGTTTTGTCTCATTGGATACAAGGTAAGTAAAGCTGTCAGTTTGCAGGTTCCAACATAGTCCTAAGCTCCTTTGAACAGGAAGTGGATCTACACCAAGATCTAATTCTTTCAAGTCCTTTGCTAGATCGTCTGCAGGGAATGCTTCCATAACGAGGCTGCAGTTGGAGGCAACTTTGTGTAGTCGCAAATTGGACTCTGCTAACATGTTTTGTGTTCTCGTTAACAGGTCAACTGCTTGTTCAGGTGTGGCGACTGAAGTGAGCCCGTCATCTACATAAAATTGTCTTTCAACAAACCGTCTGGCATCTGAGCCATGTTCCAGCTCACCTTCGCTTGCTGCCCGCCGCATGCAGTAAATGGCAACAGCGGGTGATGGGCTATTCCCAAAAACATGCACTTTCATCCGATATTCGACCACATTTTTTGTGACGTCATTGTCCTCAAACCAGAGATAGCGCAGATAATCTCTGTGATCTTCACACACCTCAAAACAATAAAACATTTGTTGAACATCAGCTGTCAGGGCTATTGGCTCTTTTCTGAACCGTAACAGCACTCCTAACAGAGAATTATTCAGATCAGGTCCACTGAGTAGCACTTGGTTCAGGGATGTTCCTTCACACTCTGCACTAGAATCAAAAACAACACGTATTTGATCTGGCTTTTGCGGGTGGTATACACCAAACGTTGGCAGATACCAGTGTTCTTTACCTTCGGGCAGAGGTGGAGCGAGTTCAGCTTGATCGTTATCCAACATTTTCTGCATAAATCGGATGTAGTGATCTTTCATTTTTGGTTTCTTTTCTAACGTCTTTTTGAGTGAGTATAGACGTTTTTGAGGCTTGAACTCTGTTGCTTGGGAGTCTCCTCCTTGGAGAGCGAAAGGGCAATGGAGCGACCCAGGTGTTTTCTTTGTTTTGTTGGACCGCCTTGTCCATTATTGTTAGAAAGTTTTTGTCATCTATAGACAGTGCCACCTTGTCATCTGACTCTGTACGTTCAAACACAGACTGACCTAGCTTGTGTGTGTTGCCTTTAATGTCCACACTATTTGAGATTAAAGGTGTGCTTTGCTGGGGCTGCTTGACATAGTCCTCTTTCACTGTAAAGACGTTTGGACATGGTTCAAAATGAGTAGTCCGTCCGTTGTCTAGCATGTGTGTTCTGTACACGTTGACTTCTGTTGTGTTGTGAGTTTTGTCCAAGCACACTTCCCCTATCACAACCCACCCCAAGTCTAACCTTTGGGCGTATGGTGCGTTATTTGGTCCATTGATCTGTTCTCTTACTTTATGAATGCTGAGGAGGTCCCTTCCCAGCAAAAGGAGAATAGGAGCATGATGATCGACCGGTTGGATTTTGCTTGCAATAGGGAGAAGGTGTGGATGGTGCTTAGCAATCTCAGGTGAGGGAATTTCAGATCTTTCGTCCGGCACTGAATCACACTCGATTAAAGGAGGCAGTTTGACATTTGTTTTTCCATCCATGGACTCTACTACAAAATGTTCTGCTCTCCTACCTGCAGTTTCAGCTTTTCCTAAGCATGTTTTCAGCGTGTATGGCACAGGTGCACTTTTTATTCCAAACAGGTTGAAAAAGTCCGTCCTAGCCAGGGACCTATTGCTCTGTTCGTCAATCACTGCATACATTTTTATAGCTCTGTCCTTTTGACCTTCTGGATATGCTTTCACCAAACAGATCTTTGAACATGAGCGTGGGCTGTCACTTTGTCCACATACCTCTGTGCACTTGGAGACTACTGCAGGATGGTCTTCTGAGTCCTCCTTAGTATCTACATTCTTTGAGGTGTCATCTTTTGGGACAGGTGTGGGACCCGGATGGAGTGCTGACAAGTGTTTTGGACTGTCACACTCAACACACTTTACTGCTACTTTACAATCTTTGGCTATATGTTGCACAGACCCACAACACCTGTAGCATATACGATGCTCTCTCAGAAAAGCCTGTCGTTCCTCAATTGATTTGTCTCTGAATAACTTGCATTTTTTCAGAGGGTGTGGCTTCTTATGAATTGGACACAGACGATCTGGTTCTTCGATTTTCTTCTGTTCAAAACTCCCTTGTTTTCTTTCCTCAATTTCCGTTCTGTGTACTGCAACAGTAGCTTTGCGATTATATGGAATGGACTTTTCATTGCGTGTGGTAACTTGGTTGCTGCAGCTGGATGGGGAAAAACTTGGATCATTTTTCATTTTTGCTTGTTGCTGTACAAATTGCACAAAGACAGAAAAAGGTGGAAATGACACTCTATTGACTTCTTTATACTTTGTACCTACAGTGGTCCACCTCTCCTGCATGTTAAAGGGGAGTTTTTCAACTATTTGTCTAACCCCTCGAGCCGTGTCTAGATATGCAAGACCTGGCAGTGTACCATCAGACTTAGCACACTGCAACTCCAACAAGATGTCACCCAGCTCCCTTAATTTGCCACTCTCTTTGTTTGTCAGCCTTGGAAACTCCTCCAACTTTTTTAACAGTGCATCCTCAATGACTTCTGAGGAGCCATAACATTCCTCTAGACGCTCCCATACCACTTTTACACCTGCAGCGGGATTGAGGGTGTGTACTGCGCGAAGCCTTTTTGCTTGCTCTGAAGATTTTGGCCCTAACCATTTTGTGAGCAAGTCTAGCTCTTCTCTAGGGGACAGATTCAAGTCTTTAGTAACACTCGTGAATGAGACTTTCCATGCCCAATAGTTTTCGGGTCTGTCATCATATTGGAGTAAGCCAGTGCTAACTATTTCTTTGCGGATGAGATATTTTGCAAAATCTTGTACGCTGTTTTGCTCTATTTGGTTGTGACTTGTAGGCAAAAAGGTGTGAGCTTGGGGTTTGAGTGAGAATGTGCTGGTTGGAACAGCTTCTGGTATGTCCTCATGTTTAACATCGTTTTTCATTGGGGACTGGACATGAGTTTCTTTTGTTATTATTGATCGACTTGGCATTTGAAATTTTGTGCTATCATGTGTAGCACTAGGTGGCGCCTTTAGCTTACATTGTTGTTCCACATAATCATTTGTGCGTTGTACTGCATTTAACGTCTCACCTGTAATAGGAAGTTCTGAGTCTGACTCCCCGCTCTGACTTTCTAATTCTTCATAGGCTGCAGCTTCTGCCTCAGCTGCTGCTATTTCCTTTTCACACTTCAAAACATGGAGACTGGCCTCCAAATCTGCCTTTTGTCTCGCCGAATCTGCCTTTTGTCTCATCGAGTCTGCTTCCAAATCTGCTTTTTGTCTCATCAGACTAGCTTCTTTTTCTGCGAAACGGAGCTGGGCCTTTGCTGCTTGGGCTTTGGCGTATGCTTTTGTGGCTGACACACTTGAAGCTGCTGTGGTGTGCGACCGTCTGCTGGTGGCTCTGGACCTGACGCTGTGTGGAGGTGAATGCTGCGGCCTCTCTGACGGCTGCCTCTCAGGCGACAGCTGGTCTGCAGGAACCGGGTGATTGGTAGCAGCCTGGTCATCAGCTTGCTGCTCTGAGTTTGCCTCTGGCTCGAACTGTGATTCATAATCTCTCAAGTAAGTCTTACCTGAGCGTAGACTCATGTTGACTGTGTAGCTCAGTGTTGTTTAACCCGCCGTATAGAAGTCTTTTTTCTTCTATTTAAGTCTTTTTACTGTGCTGTCCTCACGACACGTGACTGTGTGCAGCTAGACAGCCAGCTAACTCTTCCAATGAAAAAAAGAGACTCCCACACAAGGCTTGCTTTTCTTGTTTTATGTAGACTCTTTTCTTCACAGGATTATACATATATGTACGTATATATATGTACGTGGTAATAGTAACTGAAACAAAACAAACAAAAGAAGTGTATTACGAGCTGTACAGAACGCTGAGTCTCCATTATCAAACACACGTTAGCTTAGCTTGAAACATGCGCGCCCACATCCTAAGTGGCTTACTATATAAGACGCGATTCACACGTTATCAAATGAAATACAATCTTGAGCATGCAAACAAAGCACATAAACACAAAAAATACTTACAAAGACTAAAGTTATCCCAGGTTTTAACAAGTTTTGAGCGCAGTCTACTTCCGTCTTTTCAATTTCAGACTCATCCTAGATCTACTATTTTCGAGACCTCTCACTCTGCTGTTAGTTTAACAAATTATAAAAGATCTTTAGAAGAGACAGACGTCTCACTCTGACATACACTCCAATCAAAGACATAACAGTTATATTATTAGTATTAGTTAGTTTTTATTGGGGTTAGTCATAAGCACCAAAAACCCTGCTTGTATTTAATAACAATTAGAATAACTTTATCCGTTAGGAACTTTGTTTGCAGATAGAGCATCGGGATAAACACAGACAGATTAATAAAAACCACATTGATTAGGTACGTAACAAATAAATAAAAAAAATAAAATAAATTTAATAAAATAAGAACATTTATGATCACTTCCTCTGTACACGGCCACCCATGTATTTTGTGGTCACCCCACACATAGGTGGTTAAAAACAAACGCAGATCAACTGGTAGGTCGAGAGTTTCGCTTCTCCTGTTCCGCGCTCTACAACGGATTGAAGTTGTAGTGATCACCGAATGATCACTTTTATGACTGTAGATAAATGCACAAAACTCCAGTTGGGCATAGTGTATAATCCTAATAAGTTGGGGAGGAAAAAGTGTTATTATTGATGTAAATTATAGCGTAACTATTGATACATGTAAAAGTATTTGCACGGGTAAACGTCTGGTGTTAGGCTCTGGGCACTTAAAACCTAAAAATAGTGCCTTTATTTATCAAGATAGCGGTTAATGAGGCCTATCTGTGCCATTCTTTAAATGTAATGTCAGGAGATGTCATTGTGCACACCCAAATATATGGGTGCTGGAGTACCTCCTATTCAGTTTTTGGGTGAGAAGTGGCGTACACCCCAAACTGGCTGCCAGAAAATAGTTGCAAGATTATATTCATAAATTTCTCCCTGTGTCTCTCCCTCTGACTAAATAAGGTTTAGTCCTCTTGTTAAATTCACAAATACTTGCACCAAGTCTGAGATCAGTGGGTAGAAACTCCAGATCTGCATTTTCTGGATAAATACAGTTTTTTGTTTTTTTTTACTCTGCGTTAGTACAACTTTTGGACAAAGTTAATCTTTCATCAGCACTATGCGTTGTAGCGTGTGAATCTCCTTAATATATAATAAAGCCCTTTTCTCGACAATGCAAATTAAAAAGGTCGCTCAATGACTTTTAGTGTAAGTCTAATTTGATTTGAAAATGTATTTTGACCAGGGGCAAAAGGAGGCATTTCCTCGTTATTTGTACAAAATATAAAACTCCGTTGTTGTTGAGTTGAGGAATATTGACATTTGCATCAACTATTTACAAACATCTTTCAAACATATGGATTATAATTTGGTAGTAAAATAAATGTTCCGTGTCCAGCTCCCCAAATCACCCCGCCAGGTTCCCACTGTACAAGCAATGCTTCTGACACGCCCTGGTGGATGGCAAATAAACATTTGAAACAGTTCATCTTTTTTACTTAATTCTTTATTGTTCATCTCATAAAACCCACTGAGCCCCCTCTTCTTTGGGTTGGAGTAGGGTGGGAGGTGAAGAATGTTTTCGGGATTTGGTGGGGTAAGTAAGGTGTAGGAATATATAATGGGAGTGGGAGAGAGGACGCAAGAGAGAGTGGGTGTCTCCTGCGTTCTGAAACAATTACCTTAAACAAACAGATACTTTGGCATTAATAAAACAATTCATTGAACTGGATCCTGGATAAAAGCGGTAAAAAGAGCTTCCTTTGCAGGGTGGCTGGGCTCTTGCTCAGAAATAGGGCTGCCAATTAGGCGAAGCTTGGAGTACAGTCATTGCTCCTCCAGGTTGAGAGAAGCCAGATGCATTGGTTCGGGCATCTGGTTAGAATGCCTCCTGAACGCTTCACTGGTGAAGTCTGCCGGGCATGTCCCACCTGTAGGAGACTAAGAGTCACTCCCCATGTTCACTGGAGAAACTTTGTTTCACAGCTGGCCAAGGAACACTCTGGGATCTTACTGGGTGAGCTGGAGGATGTGGCTGAGAGAAGGTGGGATTTCCTGACTGAGGCTTTTGCCTCCTCGACCTAACTCTTGATTTATTTATTTATTTATTTCGGTCACATTGTAATTTCACATTAAAGAAAGAAAAATTGTATTTTACCAAGGGGCCGAAAAGGTATCGGCTGAAGCAAACGCTTGTTACGCCGACCCTTTTTCAAATCTACTACAGATAAGTAGAAGACAACGATACTCGACTCTATGGACACTTCTTCTTTTGGCATTTCCTTTCAGTGGTCTGGACTCTGTTAAAGGTTTAATTCAATTCAATTTTATTTGTATAGCCCCATTTTTTTTTCCCAAAATGGTGCCGGTGAGAACAGCTGCTTTTTACAAGAGCTCTTACGTTTTTTTTTCTATTTTTCTTATTTTTTATTGTTCTTTGCTCAACTTTTTGTTAATTTTTTGTATATTCCGATTTTCTGTTAGCACTACATCAGACTGCGGGTTTTCCCCACAATCTGTACCCCGCACTTTTAATTTAAACAGTGAGAATGTGCAAGGCAGACTGCGTACGCATTGTTTACAGCCGGCATCAGCTGATTGCGCAGCGCCCCGCTAACGTGTCCTCCAGGGACAAACACGCCGGATATTCTCCGTAAGACCCGCCGTGGTTGCCGTGCTGGGAAGATACGTCATGAAAAGAAGAGATTCTTCAGGCCTATTCTTCCAACAGTTACAATGGGCAACGTGCGATCTCTTCCTAACAAGATGGACGAAATGGCGGCGTTAACACGGCATCAGCGGGAATACAAAGAGAGCAGCATCTTCATTTTTACAGAGACCTGGCTCACACCGAGCATCCCGGACTCCACTGTTTTGCTGGCTAACTTTCACCTACTGCGGGCGGACAGGACGGCGGACAGCGGTAAGAGGAAAGGAGGAGGGCTGGCTGTGTTTGTAAACGTGAGGTGGTGCAAACCGGGACACTGCATCGTCAAAGTGAAACTGTGTAGCAGAGACATTGAACTGTTAGCGGTTAGCATGAGGCCCTACTATCTGCCAAGGGAGTTCTCACATGCTATAGTGGTAACATTCTACGTGCCCCCAATAATGCAGATACAGCCTCTGATGCTCTGCTCTCAGTCACTAGCAGGCTGCAGACACAGCACCCACAGGCCCTGTTCCTCATCTCTGGAGACTTTAGCCACGTGTCTCCTTCATCAGTCTTGCCCACATACACCCAGTATTTCACCTGTCCCACCAGAGCCAATAGAACACTGGACTTGTTATATGTCAACACCAACGAGGCATATTTTTCATCCCCCTTCCTCCACTTGGAACAGCAGACCACAACCTAGTCCTTCTGCAGACTGGGTATAAGCCTCTTGTGCACAGACAGCCTCTGGTCCCACACACGGTAAGGGGGGGACTGTGGAGAGTGAGGTGGCTCTCAGGGACTGTTTCAATGCCACCTTATGGTCTGATCTCTGTGACCCACATGGGGAGGACATCAATGCCATGACTGTGTGACAGATTATATCAACTTCTGCGTTTAGAACACAGGGTGGTTCGGTGCTTCCCAAACAACAAACCGTGGATTAACCCCGACATCAAGGTTCTCCTGAAGGAGAAGAAGAGAACCTTCAGGTCAGGGAACAAGGAGGAGCTGAAGGCTGTGCAGAAGGAGCTAAGGAGAAAAATCAGAGAGGGAAAGGCCAGCTACAGGAGGAAGATGGAGGAACACCTGCAGCAGCAGAACATCAGTAGGTTGCGGAGAAGCCTGAAAACCATCTCTGGATACAACAGAGGTGTCCTTGAGCAAGACACCGAACCCCCAATTGCTCCTGATGGTGGTTTGCTCCTTGCATGGAGGCATCCCCATCAGGTCTGAATGTGTGTGTGAATGGGTGAATGTGAGCTACACTGTAAAGCGCTTTGAGTGCCGATGCAGGTAGAAACCGTGAAACTGTGACCGAAATAAATAAAAAAATGAAAAATGAAAAAAAAAAGCGCTATATAAGTAGAGTCCATTTACAACACACCCCAGCAACAGGTTATGGGAGATCGGAACTGGGTGAACGACCTGAATCTACATTTTAACAAGTTCGATGCAGCACCTCCCCCTGCCCCTCACTCCCTGCAGTCACATCTCTCCCAAGCACATGGCCTTTGTCCCAGCACCACATTCCTCCAACTCACCCAATCACCCAGCCACTTCACACCCACACAGACCCTCTCAACCCCCACCCCTGTCTGTCACAACATCCCAGGAGAGAACTGAACTGAGGAAGACAAAGGCTCGAAAAGCATCCGGACCTGACGGGATCAGCTCCAGGCTTCTTAAGACCTGCGTAGATGAACTGTGTGGTGTTATGGCACATATCTTTAATCTGAGCCCCAGGCTAGGAGTGGTACCACAGCTCTGGAAGACCTCCTGTGTGGTACCAGTACCAAAACATTGCACCTCAAGGACCTGAGCAGCTACAGACCGGTTGCTTTGACATTACACCTGATGAAGACGCTGGAGAGACTGGTCCTGAGACACCTCCGCTCCACAGTTGGCCCATCAATGGACCTCCTGCAGTTTGCTTACTGGCCCAATGTTGGAGTGGAGGATGCGGTCATCTTCCTGTCACACCAAGCTCTGTCACACCAGGAGAAGCCCGGCAGCACTGTGAGAATTATGTTCTTTGATTTTTCCAGTGCTTTCAACACCATCAAACAAGCGGTCCTGAAGGACAAACTGGAAGAGACAAGGATAGACCACCAGCTGTCTGGATGGATCCTAGACTACCTCTCAAACCGACCACAGTTTGTGAGAGCCCAGAACTGCGTGTCAGACCTGGTCACCAGCAGCACTGGTGCCCCTCAGGGGACTGTCCTGTCCCCCTTTCTCTTCACCCTCTACACAGCAGACTTCAGACACAATACCAAAGAATGCGTGCTGCAGAAGTTCTTCGACGACACCGCAATTCTTGGTCTCATCAGCAACGACAATGACGCAGAGTACAGAGGACTGACGCAGATCTTTGTGGACTGGTGTCAGCGAAACCACGTCCTGATCAATGCAGAAAAACCAAGGAGATGGTGGTGGACTTCCGCAAGCATCACTCTACCGCTCCCTCACCAGTGAACATCCAGGGAATGAATATTGAGCAGGCGGACTCTTACAAATACCTGGGTGTTCACCTCAACAACAAACTGGACTGGACTCATAACACCGACGCACTGTACAGGAAGAGTCAGAGCAGGCTCTACCTCCTGAGGAGACTGTGGTGCTTTGGAGTGAATGGGGCACTGCTGAAGACCTTCTACGACTCTGTGGTGGCATCAGTCATCCTGTACAGTGTGGTCTGCTGGAACAATAGCATCACAGAAAGGGAGAGGAAGAAGCTGGACAGAATCATCAAGAAGTCCAACTCTGTCCTGGGCTGCTCCCTGGACTCAGTGTGTGAGGTGGGTGACAGAAGGGTCCTGAAGATACTGACATCCATGCTGGACAACAACTCCCACCCCTGCAGGACACTCCATCTGCACTAAAAAGCGCCTTCAGTGGCAGGCTGCTCTACCCTCGCTGTGTGAAGGAGAGATTCAGGAAGTCTTTCCTTCATTCTGTTGTGAGACTCCACAATGAGCAATTTTAACCACGTGCTCTTTTTGCTATTTCCCACCAGAACTGTGTGGTAGCTCACTCACTGTGAATGCATATTTTTGTCCTTAGTCTATTTTGCCATTTTTGTTTTGTTTGCGCATACTTGTTGTGACCTTTTTTTTTTTTTCTTCCTGTGCCTATTCTATTGCATACTGCAATTTCCCCATTGTGGGACAAATAAAGTTTTTCTTACTTACTTAAATCACATAATTTTATTCTCAATGGGCTTTACATTGCAGATTTAAAACAGTACAAAAACATAGAACAAAAAAGAAGAATGTAGATACACAAATACACAGCTAAAAGCCAACTAACAAAAGCTAGCTAAACAGTTTCAGCACAATCCTGCCCTTAGGCTCTTTTTACATTGAGAAAAAAGTCCAAAAAACCCATCAATGAGGAACAAAGAAGAAACCTCATGGGGAGCCACACGAAAGAGACTATTATTTAAATATTAGCTTATTCTACTGTACAGCTTGATATCTGAAGAAATCAGTGGAACCTCCTCGGTCTGGCCATGCCCAGGACAGGAACAGGAAGGATCCATCAGGAATCTGAAGCAGAACTCTCTCCCAAGGAGGAGGAAGAGAGAGGTGGACAACATGTGTATCATATTGTACCAACAAGTGACAGAGGTGAGATCGGGCCCAAAAAAATCCAGCCCGACCCGGCGCGCGGGTATTAAAACCCGGCCAGAGCCCGACCAAATAACTTGATTTGTGGCCTCGAGCCCGAAACAAGCCCGAAATGTCATATTTTATTTGTGAGGAGGAGGGAGGATGAGGGTTATTTATAAATAGGAACATTTTCAGGAACACGCTTTTTTAATTAAAAAAAAATCGGACCCCTAAACGCGCTTGTCTGTGATGGCCTGCTTAGCGCGGTACGGTCTTAGAAACAAATGATAAAATAGATCTTGGACGATCATCACTTTTGCCAGTCCAGCTTTTTAAATGCCTGCTCAGCGTCGAGGTACCAGTCTTTTTGCTCTTGTATGAAAGCAAAGCGCCACATTGACTACATTCAGCGAAGCCAACGCAAGTTCTTTAGCCTTTTGAACAATCAGTTTGAATCTTTTTCCACACCTCACTCTTATCGATGCGTGTTTGTCTTTCAGTTCTCCTGCCTTTAGTTTATCCTTAACTTCTTACTTCTTCATATCGGGTATACCAGTTCAAAATAAATAAAATAAAGACGTGCGCAGGGGAGGATTACCAAATTAAGAGGAGGCGTTCACGTGCGCAGAGCATGGTCTGGCTCTGCGGATCCTGTTTAGTAGTTAAACATTACTTCTCTATTTTATTATTAATTTTATAACAAGTCTTCCTTAATTTAGTACCCACACCTCATTTTAGTTTACATTTTATAAACATATATTTATTTGAAAAAAAGTCAGCGAGGGAGAAGCCCGACCCGAAGTAATGATTGACATTTTAGGCCCGACCCGACCGTTCGGGCTCGGTCTTAAGATCTTACCTCCGACAAGTGGTGTAAAATTCCAAGTAAAAATGTCTGCCTCCCTCACTTGAGCTGGAAGCTTGTTTCATAAAACTGGAGCTTGGTGGCTAAAGGCTCTACCTCCAACTGTACTTTTAGAAATCCTACTAACCCCTAACAGCCTATATGTTCTCTTCTATGAGTTCCTGCTAATAGTCTTGCTGCTGCATTTGAACAAGCCAAAGACTTTTTAGGAAAGGTTTAGGGCATACTGTGAGCAAAGCGTTACAATAAATCCAAACCTGATGTAACAAATGCATGGATGAGTTTTTCAGCATCCCTTTTCTATTAAATATTTCGTATTCTTGAGCTGTTGCGAAGGGGAAATATGCAGTTTTACAAACTATTGCTATGTGAGTTTTAAATGATAAATCCTGGTCAAATAACACTCGTAGGTTTCTAACTGAGAGACCAGACACCACAGTTATTTTGTGAAGGAAACTGCCCGGTCAGGCAAAACATCTCTCAGATTTTTTTTTAATTAATTTTTTAAAAAAATACTTTAAAATAAATTCTTCCAACAGGCGATTGTCCTGCGGGTGGCGGTACAGCTGCTTAACTACAACTTTCTAGAATTTTTTAGATAAATACGGAGATTTAATATTTGTTAGGTGGCAAAAGTATGTTTTTATGTTCTCCTTTTCTTTTATCATTCAAAAGTGTCTTTGACTGTGTATTTTATTGAGGATTTCCAGACCCCACTGACCCTTGAGGCCAGTTTGTGAACTGTAGAAGGAAGGCAGTGTTATCTGTTTGCTTGTCTGCAGAGAATCACATAAATAACACAAAAAAATTCTACTGTAGGGGTCACTACAACACTGGTGTTGGATTCATTCTGAATGTATTTGCATTGGAACGCCATTGCAGGGTGTTGTAACCAGGCAACTATTTATCTGGATAAGAAATGCATTGAGATATCATTCTGGATTTTAAGAAAACGAATCAGTGAAAATATGTATTTTCAGCACTCAGAATTTGCCAGACAGAGAGAAAGATCTGGATGTGAACGAATAATTTAAAGTTTAATTAAACTCCTTTAAAAAACATATTCAGAAGACTTTATTTGTACTCTTAGAGAGATAGGTTCTACAGCTGTAAAACGTTGGTGTCAGAAACTCATTTGCATCACAGACATGTAAACATCAACACCAGGTAATAGATTACCTCAAGAAAACACATTTAGAAATATAAAAGAAGAAGTTAAAAGAAAGCACTAACAATTAATAAGTAGGATGGCTGCGGATGGGACAAAACTGTCCCTATAACACTTTGTCTTGCAGCTTGGCACCCGAAACCTGCATCCTGATGGGAGGAAAGAAACTCCTCATATAGGAGATGTGAGTCACGGCTCACAATGTTAGAGTCCACATGCTTGTACCTGCCTAGTACATACCATACCTGCCTGTTACACACTTTACCTGCCTTTTAAACACATCAAAAGAAAATTTAAAAAAAAATGAGGGCCACTTATTCAGCCTTCGTGACCTCTAGTTTTTCTTTATGCTACCTCTTCCTCGACTCTAGTCTACTCATTAGTCTTCTCAATATCCCACTTTTTATTTGCTTGCCTCTTTCTCTGGATGCACCCCTAAGCCCTTTTTTTTCCACCAGTAAGGTAATTTTCTAATTTTGTTCAACAATTTTTCAAAAGAAGTTCCACATTTGTGTAAAGTTTACAAAAAAATTGCCACTGAAAATGATGCAATCTTTGTGGAAAATGAGTGGTCATGTTCAGACAGGCGACGTTTGGTGTTCTACTTTCACTGAAATGAAACTGAAATGAAATTTTTGAGAGGTAAATGAAGAGTGACCTCACTTAAAAGAAGTGCAGGCAGGTTTTACTTTGGATTATACTTTCAAATTGTTAAAAAAAAAAACTTAAATGTTTTAGTGACAAAAAATCAGAGGTGTCAAAAGTACCAACGTTTTCTACTCAAGTAGAAGTATAAATACCGAGTTAAAAAACTACTTTAGTAAAAGTAGAAGTATCAACTCAAGTTTTCTACTTAAGTAAAAGTAAAAAGTAACCTATTTTAAAACTACTTCAAGTAAAAAAAGTAAAAGTAATTTTCAGGAAAAAAAGGAATATTGCTAACAAAAGCGTATGAACATATTTTTAACCATTATCACATGCTTTAAGGAGCAGAAAATATGATAATAAATGAAAGTGTTTTGGTGTTAAATTTTATGAATCAGAAACATTTATTTCTTAATAATCTTTATTGGAAATCGATTAATGAACACAATCAAATGTATTAACATAAGCAGGGCATTATATAACGTCCCTTCAGCTACCAAGCTTCACTCTGCATCACCTAATTTAACCAACTTCAGCAGACACAAACACACTCAATGTAAAAAAATAAATAAATAAATGGAAAAAAAATGACCAAAAGGCTTTTTAAGCCTTGAAGGCAGCTAGTTTTCAAAGTTCTTTGAGGCAATACTGAATAGTCTTTATCAAGTTGATAAGGTTGGGAGTGCCACATACAGCCTGCGTGACACCTGGAACCAGCGTTGCCAGGTGGGGGGTGCTGGATTATCGTACTAATGACGTAAAATTATCGTATTTTACAAAAAATATCGTACACCCAGTAAAACCACGCCATTGACAAAATAACACCCTTTACATGCACTCGTAAGGCAGTGGGAGTGAAGGAAACATACAGGAGGCAAAATCCTTGGATTCTTTTTCTAAAATTTTAAGAACTGTAAAAATGAAAAAATAACCAGGGAAATAAGATTTTAAGAAACCCAGAAAGAAACCAGTAGGGGAGGGACTTAGGAGACGGTATATATAAATTTATATATATATACATATCTACATATTATATGTGTACATACATATAAGGTTTTTTTAATGTTAACGCAAACATCTACATGATACAAAATCTAAGTGATGTGTAGTTTTAATCTCCTCAGTCAGTCTTTATAAACTAATCAATAACATTTTGGATGCTTTTAAGCACAAATACTTCATCCACTACTATTTATGGATTAATCAGTTCAATTAGCTTTGTTTCTAAAGACAAAATAGTGCGTCACAGATCAAAGTTATTTTTATAAAAATACCATCTACAACATTTTCAGCAAAGACGTTTACAATAACCGCAGACTCAAAATAATAATAAAAAAAACATTTCTTTGCTGTTGTTTTTTTTAAAAAATTGATAATTCAATCAAAGTTCAGTGTTGCAGCATCAGAAACACTTTGATTTCCGAGCCCGCAACAAGTCTCTAACACGGAAATTGACGTCCCTGCTCCTTAAAAGTTTGTGGGCGGTGCTACTCGCCCCAAAGTAATGATTGACTGGACCTTTCAGCCAATCATTCATCTGTTCCTTTGTTTGATGCATTCAGGGTTCATAAAAAAAAAAAAAACTCCGACAAACGGTCGCGGCTTTTTAACGGTGACAAAATGACGAAAGTAGCGACTACTTTTTATAAAATTAACGAAGTAAAAGTACAGATAATTGCATAAAAAAGTAGTGAGTAAAAGTAAAAAGTAGACAAAAAAATAATTACTTCGTTAAAGTAAAGATAACGAGATTTTCTACTTGAGTAAGGTAACGAAGTAGTCTTACTTCGTTACTTGACACCTCTGCAAAAAATATTATCAAACATTCTTGCTGAAAACCAAATATAGATAAATACTTTGACACAATTTAATTCTTTCTAAAGCGTCTGTATTGTCTGTTTTTTTAAAAAAAGAAGAACAAAAAATGACAACAGCAAAAAGTTCAGAGCGCAAGTGACCAAAAAAGTCAATGAATGTGAAATAAATGGATTTAATATTGAAAATAACTTCAAGACAAGAAACGTTCTTTTGGATTTTTTTTTTTTTTTTAACATTTTTTTTATTCTAGGTAAAAAATAATACAAAATAGGGGACAACACTTCATTCGACCAAACTGTTTTAAAAATAAATGGCTGGATTAATTTTTAAATCAAACAGCTATTCAAACATATAAGTAAATAACAGTATATGTTTGAACTTTTTTTTCTGTTCTCTTCAGTTTTGATTTTACAGAATTGGAACTTCTCCAGTTCAGATTGGGTGTTTTGTTGCGGTACTTCTTGGGGTCCTCTTGGTCACCTTATGCTGTGCTCTTCCTGATTGGATTACAGAGTCCGTTGGAAAAATTGAGACTGGGATAACAAAGGTTAAAAAAACTATATCAATGATGTGCCCCTCTTGAACCTATGAAAACAACTCTTCTCTAGATTTAAAAAACAAATTTAAAAAAACATATTTTTGTTTCTTTCCACTCAATAAAAGTTTAACTCCCCTCCCACTTCATGTGTTTCTTTGTATGTGTGAGAATAGACAAAAATTGGCTTGTGGAAAATCTGTGTAGAAACTTCTGTACCTGTTGGAGACATATGTACATCATATCCATCAGTGGTGGTGATATTTGGATAAAAAATAAATCGAGATATCATTCTGAATTTTAGGAAACAAACTAGTGGAAAGAGCGTATTTTCAGCACTCGGAATTGGGCAGACAGAGAGGAAGATCTGGTTGTTAATGAATAATTTAAAGTTTTCTTAAAAAAACAGATTCAGAAGACTTTATTTGTACTCTTAGATAGATAGGTTCTACAGCTGTAAAACGTTGGTGTCAGAAACTTATTTGCATCACAGACATAAACATCCACACCAGGTCATAGATTACCTCAAGAAAACACATTTAAAAGTATGTTAAAAGAAAGCATTAAGATTTATTAAGAAGGATGGCTGCGGATGGGACACAACTGTTCCTATAACGCTTTGTCTTGCAGTTTGGCACCCGAAACCTGCATCCTGATGGGAGGAAAGAAACTCCTCATATAGGAGATGTAAGTCACGGCTCACAATGTTAGAGTCCACATGCTGTACCTGCCGAGTACATACCATACCTGTCTGTTACACACTTGACCTGCCTTTTAAACACATTAAAAGAAAGTTTAAAAAAAGATTGAGGGCCACTTATTCAGCCTTCGTGATCTTTAGCTTTTCTTTATGCTACCTCTTCCTGGAGTCTAGTCTACTCATTAGTCTTCTCAATATCCCACTTTTTATTTGCTTGCCTCTTTCTCTGGATGCACCCCTAAGACCTCTTTTTCCATCGATAAGTTAGTTTTCTATTTTTTTTTTCAACAATTTTTCAAAAGAGGTTCCACATTTGTGTAAAGTTTACAAAAAAATTGCCACTAAAAATGATGGAATCTTTGTGGAAAATGAGTGGTCATGTTCAGACAAGCAACAGTTGATGTTCTACTTTCACTGAAATGAAACTGAAATGAAATTTTTGAGAGGTAAATGAAGAGTGACCTCTCTTAAAAGAAGTGCAAGCAGGTTTTAATTTGGATTATGCTTTCAAATTGTTAAAAAAAAAAAAAACTTCAATGTTTTAGTGACAAAAAATATTATCAAACATTCTTGCTTAAAACCAAATATAGATAAATTCTTTGACACAATTTAATTCTTTCCAAAGCGTCAGTATTGTCTGTTTTTAAAAAAAAAAAGAACAAAAAATGACAACAGCAAAAAGTTCAGAGCGCAAGTGACCAAAAAAGTCAATGAATGTGAAATAAATGGATTTAATATTGAAAATAACTTCAAGACAAGAAATGTTCTTTTGAATTTTTTTTTATTTTTAAAACATTTTTTTTATTCTAGGTAAAAAATAATACAAAATAGGGAACAACACTTCATTCGACCAAACTGTTCTAAAAAATAAATGGCTGGATTAATTTTTAAATCAAACAGCTATTCAAACATTTAAGTAAATAACAGTATATGTTTGAACTTTTTTTTCTGTTCTCTTCAGTTTTGATTTTACAGAATTGGAACTTCTCCAGTTCAGATTGGGTGTTTTGTTGCGGTACTTCTTGGGGTCCTCTTGGTCACCTTATGCTGTGCTCTTCCTGATTGGATTACAGAGTCCGTTGGAAAAATTGAGACTGGGATAACAAAGGTTAAAAAAAACTATATCAATGATGTGGCCCTCTTGAACCCATGAAAACAACTCTTCTCTAGATTTAAAAAACAAATTTAAAAAAACATATTTTTGTTTCTTTCCACTCAATAAAAGTTTAACTCCCCTCCCACTTCATGTGTTTCTTTGTATGTGTGAGAATAGACAAAAATTGGCTTGTGGAAAATCTGTGTAGAAACTTCTGCACCTGTTGGAGACATATGTACATCATATCCATCAGTGGTGGTGATATTTGGATAAGAAATAAATTGAGATATCATTCTGGATTTTAGGAAACAAACTAGTGAAAAGAGCGTATTTTCAGCACTCGGAATTGGGCAGACAGAGAGGAAGATCTGGATGTGAATGAATAATTTAAAGTTTTCTTAAAAAAACATATTCAGAAGACTTTATTTGTACTCTTAGATAGATTGGTTCTGCAGCTGTAAAACGTTGGTGTCAGAAACTCATTTGCATCACAGACATGCATCAACACCAGGTAATAGATTACCTCAAGAAAACACATTTAAAAGTATGTTAAAAGAAAGCATTAAGATTTATTAAGTAGGATGGCTGCGGATGGGACACAACTGTTCCTATAACGCTTTGTCTTGCAGCTCGGCACCCGAAACCTGCATCCTGATGGGAGGAAAGAAACTCCTCATATAGGAGATGTGAGTCACGGCTCACAATGTTAGAGTCCACATGCTGTACCTGCCTAGTACATACCATACCTGCCTGTTACACACTTTACCTGCCTTTTAAACACATTAAAAGAAAGTTTAAAAAAAAATGAGGGCCACTTATTCAGCCTTCGTGACCTCTAGTTTTTCTTTATGCTACCTCTTCCTGGACTCTAGTCTACTCTTTAGTCTTCTCAATATCCCACTTTTTATTTGCTTGCCTCTTTCTCTGGATGCACCCCTAAGCCCTCTTTTTTTATCGATAAGTTAGTTTTCTAATTTTTTTTCAACAATTTTTCAAAAGAGGTTTCACATTTGTGTAAAGTTTACAAAATGATTTGCCACTAAAAATGATGGAATCTTTGTGGAAAAATGAGTAGACATGTTCAGACAGGCGACGGTTGATGTTGTACTTTCACTGAAATGAAACTGAACAATTTTGACCGGTCTTAGAGGGAGGGGAACCCTCATTTAAAAGCAGTGGAGGCAGGTTTTAAGCTGGTAAACGGTACGAGTACTCAGCATCTCTGACAAACTGTGAGTGAACTCTTTTTTTTCTTACAGGATTTTAAATATCTATGGATTTAACAATTTTCTATAATTAATTTAAATAGCAATAATTCATTTTAAGAAATAGTATGTTTTATCACTTTTAATGCATAAACTTTTGGTGTAAATATAGTGTTTATAATTTTTCAGGAATTTTGTGTTTTACTTCGGGTTTTACTTTTGTTGTTAAAAAAACTTTAATGTTTTAGTAACAAACAAATATTATCAAATATTCTTACTTAAAATCAAATGTATATGAATACTTTGACACAATTTAACTCTTTCCAAAGCTTCAGTATTGTTTGTTTTTTAAATAAATGCACAAAAAAAAATAACAATAAAAGCAAAAAATTCAGGGCGCAAGTGACTAAAAAAGTCCATGAATGTGAAATAAATGGTTTTAATATAGAAATTAACTTTTAGAAAACAGACGTTCCCCTGGATTTTTTTTATCAACACTTTTTTTATTGTTAGTAAAAAAAATTAGCCGACAACACTCGGTTCGACCAAACTTTTCTAAAAAATAAATGCCTGCATAAATATAGTATAAGTATACAGTATGTCTGAACTTTTTCTTCTGTTTTTCTCAGTTTTGATTTTCCAGAATGGGAGCTTCTCCAGTTCAGATTGGGTGTTTTGTTGCAGTACTTCTTGGGGTCCTCTTGGTCACCTTATGCTGTGCTCTTCCTGATTGGATTACAATGTCCAATATAAAAATGAAAATCCCTGGAACTGCGGCTGAGATAACAAAGGTGAAAAACAATACAAATGATGTAACTATTTTGAACCTATGAAAACAACTTTTCTCTAGATTAAAAAAATCAAATTACAATAAATATATACAGTATTTTAGTTTCTATCCACTCAATAAAAGTTTAACTCCCTCCTACTTTCTGTCTTTTTTTTTGTTTGTGTGCAAGTAGATGAAATTTGGCTTGTGGAAAACCTGTGTGGGAACCTCTGTTGGAGACGTATGTACGTCACATCCATCAGTGGAGGTGACCTCCGATATGGAAGCTGCCCGAGCCATGATGGTCATCAGCTGCCTGCTCGCTTACCTCAGTGCCCTCATGCTCTTCATCCTGAGTTTCGGTGCCAACTTCATCACCTTGATGCAGAATGAAGCTCAGAAGCCAAAAGTGCTTCTGGCAACGGGCGTGGCTCTGATTCTGGCGGCTCTCCTGATCATCGTCTCCGTTAGCTGGTTCCCAAGTTTAGCTGAGAAGGATAGACCTCCAGAATTATCTAGTGCTATCATCTCCAAAGGAGCATCCATCTATCTGGGCTATGTGGGTGCTGTGCTGCTGCTGTTTGCTGGGGGGTTGCTCTGCTTCTTTAGGAATAGCAGGAATCCTTAAGTCATTAGGCAGTCATTGGCGCCGTTGAAGGGCAGCCTGCTGCGGTGTAAGGAGTGCAGCAAACAAATTTCCCCGGTGAGGGATGAATAGAGTAATTCAAAATAAACAAAAAATAAAAAAATAAAATAATTCTTAATAAATTCATATCTGACAACAAACATAAAGTTACTTAAAGCAGTCATTTTGATTGTATTTGTCTAATGTGACAAAATTTCTCAAATGTTTGACAAATAAAACAAGTTTAATGAATACTTGGTACGTGTTTCTGTCATTCTTTCACTTGTTTCATTACTCATATTATTAATGTAATCATGTTACTGTATTGATGCCACAATCCAAAAGCAAATTTTAGAAAAAAAAAAAGTTCTGATTTATTTAAATCAAATGGTTATTACAACACAAACAAGAATAAGAGCAATACCTTCAATTCTTGTAACACAAGGTTTTTACTGTAAGCGGAATATTCTTAAAGTTCAGAATCCAGGTGTGGTGAGAAGTTTAAATACAGATTAATTTAAAAAACCAACTCAAATGCTATAACAACAAAAAGGCAGTATTATAAACAGGTTAAAATAAGAAACCAAAAGGTACACAAAAAATGTGAAAAAGTAATAATTACTCATCTGGATCTTATATAACCTAAAAATATCCAGTATGTATATGTCATTGTGTCAGCAAATAATTTGAGTTGGGCCAGTGGGCAGTTTGGGGAGGAATACGTTCCTCCTTTCACGGCATCAGTCCCTGAACTCTCTGGTAGGCATCTTGTTTGATTTAAGTTGAACCCCCAAAGGAGGAAATATACCTTTGATGCTTGTTAAACTACTATTTGAGTTTAAGTAGAGGTGTGTTGTAGATTATAACAGTGTTCCCTTGTAATAACTACCGTAATTTCACGACCATTAGGCGCACCGTACGAAAAGGCGCAGCCTCAGTTATGTGCGCCATTGCTGTATTTAACACACATAAGGCGCACTGTACGAAAAGGCGTAGTCTCAGTCACACATCGCTTTACAACAACACACACGCAAGCATGCAAATGTGCGTATTAAAAAATAGATCGGGAGCAAAACTGAGTTTGGTTGTGCTTTATTTAAGTAGTAAAAACAAGCACATTACCGGTAATAGTCTTTATTCAAATCCGTCAAAGTCCTCATCCTCTGTTTTGGAATCGAACAGCTGCGCAAAATCCAACAGAGCAGGTCCACTTCGCTCCTCGCTGTCAAAGTTACTGTCTGTACTGTGCGGCTCCTCAGAAAGGACACCAGCCTTTGCGAAAGCTCGGATAACAGTATCAGCAGACACATTAGTCCAAGCATCTAAAATCCATTGGCAAACTGTAGCGTAACTCACCCGGCGCTGCCTTCCACCCTTCGTGAAACTGTGGTCTCCTTCGGTCATTCATCGCTCCCACGCCGCTCGCATCCTTAATTTGAACGGCCGGTTCACGGCCGGTTTTTTCAGGGTTAAAACAGCAATGTTGCCGTACCTTTTTATACACAATCCACGCTCACACTTCACTCTTTAACATTCTCATGCCTTTTCTTTCAAGTCCGCCTTGCGGGCACAGCGTTTTCTTTTAGGTCCGCCTTTTCTCATGACCACCGCGTTTTCTTTTAGGTCCGCCTTTTCTCACACACAAGGCGCACCGCACGAAAAGGCGCACCGCTCATTTTGAAGAAAATCTAAGACTTTTATATGCGCCTTATAGCCGTGAAATTATGGTAATTTATAGGTATAGGATTTCAAACCATTCTGGGCAAAATCTTTATTAGAATCACATAGTTTCTATTGGGGTTAGTCATCAGCATTATTATTATTATTCTATTTAATAATAATAATAACTTTATCCGTTAGGAACTTCATTTGCAGATAGAGCATCGAGAGACAGACAAACAGATCAATAAAAATCACATTGAATAAATACATTATCAATAAATAAAAAATAAAACAATAAATTCAATAAAATAAGAACATTTAATGATCACTTCCTCAGTACATGGCCACCCATGTAATTTTTGGTCACCACACACGTACATAGGTGGTTAGAAATTTAGATCAACTGGAAAGTCAAGAGTTTCACTTTGTCTGTTCCCCTCTCTCTTCACCACAACGGATTTACGCAGCCACTGAATTATCGCTTTTTTTTTTTATGATTGTAAACCATAATTATATTTTCTTCATGTCCAACTTTATGACTAAAAACATTAGAATTAATTAGAAATAGAAACTAATTTTAATAAATTAAGTGTCTTTCACATGTAGGAGAGATTTTAATACCGATTTATGTAAAGATATTTTATTATATTTGTCTTTCTTGGTTAATTATGACCAAAAAAAATTCAAATGCAAAAAAAAACCCAACATTCCTAAACTATATATGAGACTTACTTCTTCTTGCTAATCTATGAGCAGAAAACAATATTTTGAAGAAGTAGAACTATTGGTAAAATGAAATCGATTAAAAAAAACACGCGCACACACAATAGAACTCAGGATATGCTTAAGAGCGAAAGTAAAAGCATGTTCATGCACTCACAATGAGAAAAGAACATGTTGGATAGGGACTGTGTAGCTGGAAAATCATTAAAAAATCAGAGAGGAAAGCCTGAAAAGGATTTTACAATATAAGGATCATGAAGATTAGACACCAGAGAAGCATTCAGACTCTGACAGTCCAGATTTATATTGTTGGGTAGGTGATGAGAACATAGTCCTACCATGAGCGGTGTGGTTTCGATTTGAGTCACTGCTTCTTTGTGCGGGAAGAAGTGAAACCACCGAAAAACAGAAAACAGAAACCGTGGTTTTAAAAAGGTAAAGAAAAAGTTTCCATGAACATGATGGCTAGGAACAGAAAGGAGAATAAATGGTAGTCAGAAAAGAGTAACTATTACCGTTTTTCCTATAAAGGAGAGAAATTTTATTCTAAAGTTGTTGCACTTAAATGTTGAATGTAACGATCTGTGTACTTAAGTTTTTAGTAGAATCAATGTGAAATAAAGACGTGGGTGCCGAACCAGTTGATCGCGGTCTACTGGTAGCCCGCGTACTGATTCCAAGTTGACCGCTAGATGTGTAGGAAGAAAAAGAAAATGAAGTCAGTGATGTCAACTCAGTGACTTTGACACTATACTGTATTTAGCGAGCATTCGGACCTTCCGGTCGCTAGAGTTGCTAAAATTTGCAGCTGCAAGCGCGCAGCAAAAGTTTGGAGATTAACAGACAGATCAGTGCGGCGTCCGCAATATTCAGGAGACTGCATTGATCCATCGTGGTATAGAAAGAGCTGAGCCGAAAGCAAAGCCCTCAATTTACAAGTCGATCTACGTTCCCACCCTCACCTATGGTCACCAGCTGTGGGTGGTGACCGAAAGAACGAGATCACAGGTACAAGCGGCTGAAATGAGCTTTCTCTACAGAGTGGCAGGGCTCTCATTCAGAGATAAGTGGGTAAGTGGATAGATGAATGAAGAGAACGGAACTTCGCCTGCTACTATGAAATGGTGCAGTCCCTGATTGTTTCATAAGAGGCAGCTGGGGCAGAGGAGAGGACAGCAGCGCAGAGACACTGGGATGCCCTCATGGCAGCCTGTGCAAATGTGAACATGGTGGTGTGTCAGCCTTTACGCCATTTTGCTGCTCTCCATGGCTCCTCCTGAAAATAGACATGAGCTGTTCGATGGCCGATCACACTGGGGCTTGGAGGCAATGGCGGGGGTCCAGCTGAGGAGGTTATCGCAGGCAGCGAGGCAAGGAAGTTCCCACAAGCAGCAGTCCGGGCAAGAACCGGTGTCCGTAGGCTGCGGACACCGGTAGGCTTTACACGTAGAAATAGGGTTTACTTGTAGAGGCTTTACTCTACAATGCAAATTAAAAAGTTTGTTCAATGACTTTCGGAGTAAATCCAACAGTTGTTGAGTTGAAAATTAATGACATTTGCATCTACCTTTTACAAACATCTTTCAAACATATGGATTATAGTTTGGCAGTAAAATAAGTATTCTGGGTCCACCTCCCCAAACGTCCCTGCCTGGTTCCCACTGTATAAGCAAGGCTTCTGACATGTCCAGGTAGATGGCAAATAAACTTTTGAAACAATAAATCTATTTCACTCAATACCTTAATGTTCATCTCATAAAACCAACTGAGCCCTTCTTCCTTGGGTTGGGGTAGGATATCAGGTGAAGGATGTTTTCGAGATTTGGTGGCGTATATACGCCACCAAACCCCTTATATAAGGGGTAGGAATGTATGATGTGAGAGGGAGAGTGGGTCAGAATAAATTTAATTTTCTTTGCATAATTTGTCACTTTTGTTTTGAAGATTGCTGATCATTTCTAAGTGAGGCCTCAGAAAAGTGATCACAGGTGCTTCCAACACATGTTGGTTGACTTCTTAAGATGATATGAGAGAAATGTTTGTTTGAAGAATGTTTCAGACTAAAATAAATGAACTACGAAGAGAACAGAAATGAAGCCTATTCTTCTTTAACTGCGACTTTTTTTTAACCACAGAACACACTTACGCAAAGTGCAGAACAGAACAAACAAAAAAATAAACATTATTAAAATCAAGATTAATAGCAAAAAAACACTAAGTCAAAAACAAGCATCCATCAAAAATTACATTACACACTCATACAAAACACTGCACATGTGCATCAACATTCACACAACCCCTTCCCGCTTCCCCCCCAAACCGTTCCCAACCCCCATTTTACCTGAACCGCTGGCTACTGTCTCTTTACGTGAAAAAAACCAAAATAAAAAAAAACATCCAGCCTGATGCTGCTGTGAGGAAACAATTACTGGGGATCGATTCACACCAAGAGTCCACCCAGCTCCAGGAGATACGGGCACCCACAGATATGTTGCGAAGGTATTAAATCCTAGTAAAATAACACCCCTAGGTACCTAACTGTATGGTCAGACGCCACAGTTCCTTTGTGAAGGAAGACTGCCCGGTCAGGAAAAACATATCTCAGATTTTTAAAATCCTGTTAGAAATTTGTTTAAAAGGCTATTGTCCTTCAGGTGGCGGTACAGCTGTTTAACTACTACTTTCTAGGATTTTTGAGATAAAAAGGGAGATTTGACATTATAATATTATATAATAATAACAATAATTATATAATATATTATGATTATATATAATTATATAATAATAATAACATAATAATTATAGTATAATATAATGTATATCAAATATATGTATTTGATATACATTATTTCCTTCTGCCTGGTTTCAAGGGGGGCCCCGGCAACCCGCATCCGGGCAAGGGCAAATTGGCCATGCTTGATCTCTTCATAGGAGTGTTTGAGCCACGCTTTCTCTGGCCTCTTACCTAGGATCTGTTTGCCTTGGGTGATCTTACCAGGGGCATTAAGCCACCAGCCACCAGTGTGGCTGTACCTGCCTAGTACATACAGTACCTGCCTGGGATATGCTGTACCTGCCTGGTACACGCTCTACCTGCCTGTTACACACTTTACCTGATTTTTAAACACATTA
Source organism: Neostethus bicornis (assembly GCA_902685375.1). Lineage (NCBI taxonomy): Eukaryota > Metazoa > Chordata > Actinopteri > Atheriniformes > Phallostethidae > Neostethus > Neostethus bicornis. Next base: position 5,393,202 of record LR738556.1, read on the forward strand.
AAAAAAAATTTAAATGATTAAGGGCCACTTGTTCGGCCTTCGTGACCTCTAGTTTTTCTTTATGCTACCGCATCTTGGACTCTAGTCTACTCTTTAGTCTTCCCAATATCCTACTTTTTTATTTGCTTGCCTCTTTCTCTGAATGCACGCCTAAGCCCTCTTTTTCCACCAGTAACATAATATTCTAATTTTGTTCGACAATTTTTCAAAAAAGGTTGCGCACTTGTATAAAGTTTACAAAAAATTAGCCACCAAAAATGATGGAATCTTTGTGGAAAATGAGTAGTCATGTTCACACAGTTGACCGTTGATGCTGTACTTTCACTGAAATGAAACTGAAATAAAAAAATTTGACCAGTTTTAGAGGGAGGAGTGACCTCATTTAAAAGCAGTGGAGGCAGGTTTTAAGCTGGTAAACGGTACGAGTACTCTGCATCTCTGACAAACTGTGAGTGAACTCTTTTTTTTCTTACAGGATGTTAAACATCGATGGATTTAACACATTTCTATAATTAAACAACATATAAACAACAATGTTTCATTATAAGAAATTGTTTATTTTACCAACATTAATCCATATGTAAACTGTTGGTGTAATCAAAGTGTTTATATTTTTCAGAAATTTTGTGTTTTGCTTTGGATTATATTTTCAAATTGTTAAAAAAAAAAAAACTTCACTGTTTTGTAACAAAAAATATTGTCAAACACTCTAGCTTAAACCAAATATAGATAAATACTTTGTCAAAATTTAACTCTTTCCACAGCGTCGGTATTGTTTGTTTTTTCATTTTCATCTTATAATCAGCCAACCAATAATCTATTTATGAATTTAAAAACAATAAAGTTCTATGATTTAGTGGAATTACACACTTTAAAATTTATGTTTAAGATAAAAAATAATTTGAACTCTCTACAAAGTATGTATAACATTAGGTCCATACGAACTAAGAGGAAATGATGTGTTCATTAAAAATAAATTTAGAACAAATGTAAAAAATTCTGTATTTCCATCAAAGGTGTGGCTCTTTGGAATAATTTTGATGACGAACTTAAATTATGTTCAAATCTTTTCTGTTTAAAGACAAAATTTAACTTATTACAGCTTAAAAAATATGCAAGTCTTGATGGTTAAATTTAAGCTTATTTATAACGAATTTAAAGTAACAATTGTATTACTTTTTAATTTGATGTACTACTTTTCATTTTATGTATAATTTCTGAATCTCTGAATATATACGTCTATGTTTTTGTTTTCATGGTGATTTGAAAAAAGGGTCGGCATAATAAGCACTTGCTTCAGCCGATACCTTTTCGGTCCCTGTAACTTTCTTTAACGTGAATTTACAAAGTGACCCAAAAACATGAATAAAAATAAATGGTTTTAATATAGAAAATAACTTCAAGAAAACAGACATTCTTCTGGATAATTTTTTAACAACATTTTTTTTATTCCAAGCAAAAATTATTATAAAATAGGGTGACACACTTGATTCGACCAAACTTTTCTAAAAATAAATGTCTGGATCTATAAATAAGTATAAGTTTGAACTTTTTTCTTCTGTTTTTCGCAGTTTTGATTTTCCAGAATGGGAGCTTCTCCAGTTCAGATTGGGTGTTTTGTTGCGGTACTTCTTGGGGTCCTCTTGGTCACCTTATGCTGTGCTCTTCCTGATTGGATTACAATGTCCGTTGGAGAAAATCGTGGAATTGAGACTGGGATAACAAAGGTGAAAAACAGTATGAATGATGTAACTATTTTGAACCTATGAAAACAACTCTTCTCTAGATTTAGAAATCAAATTTGAAAAAATATATTTTTTAGTTTCCTTTCACTCAATAAAAGTTAAACTCTTCTCCTACTTTCTTTTTTTTTTTGTATGTGTGTGAGTAGTACAAAGTTGGCTTGTGGAAATTCTGTGTGGAAACCTCTCTTGGAGGCGAATGTACGTCATATCCATCAGTGGGGGTGACCTCTAACATGGAAGCTGCCCGAGCCATGATGGTCATCAGCTGCCTGCTCACTTACCTCAGTGCTCTCATGCTCTTCCTCCTGAGTTTTGGTGCCAACTTCATCACCTTCATGCAGAATGAAGATCAGAAGCCAAAAGTGCGTCTGGCAACGGGCGTGGCTCTGATTCTGGCTGCTCTCCTGATCATCATCTCCGTCAGCTGGTTCCCAAGTTCCGTTGAGAAGTCTTTGCCTCCAGTACCTAATAGTCCTACCATCTCCAAAGGAGCATCCATCTATCTGGGCTATGTGGGTGGTGTGCTGCTGCTGATTGCTGGGGGGTTGCTCTGCTTCTTTAGGAACAACAATAGTCCTTAAGTCATCAGGCAATTCTTAATAAATTCATATCTGACAATAAATATAAAGTTACTTAAAGCAGTCATTTCGATTGTATTTGTCTAATGTGACAAAATTTCTCAAATGTTTGACAAATAAAACAAGTTCAATGAATACTCGATTACTTACATTATTCATGTAATCATGATACTGTATTGATGCCACAATCAAAAAGCAAATTTTAGAAGCAATGAAATAAGTTCTGATTGAATTTAAATCAAAAGGTTTTTACAACACAAACAAAAATAAGAGAAATACATTCAATTCTTATAACACAAGGTTTTTACAGTGTACATTAAAACAGTGCTCCCTTGTAACAACTAGTTCAGAAGTGTTGGATTTTTAACTTTTTTGTGCAAAATTTTTATTAGTCACTTTGTTTTTATTGGGGTTAGTCATAAGCTCCCAAAACCCTGCTTATATCAAAAAATAATAACTTTATCCATTAGGTCCTTCGTTTGGAGATAGAGCATCGAGACATGAAAACGACATTGATTAAATACATAAAACTTCAATAAAAAAATTAATTCAAGAAAATAAGAACATTTAGTGATCACTTCCTCAGTACACAGTACACGAAACGTAGGTGGTTAAAAACATATGTAGATCAACTGGTTAGTCGAGGGTTTCACTTCTGTTCTGCGCTCTCTTCACTACAACGGATTGAAGTTTTAGTGATCACTTTTATGATTGTATACTGTAATAGTCTTCATATACAATTGAATATTATATACCACTCTAGTTGGTGAAGAAAAAAAGTGTTATTATTTATGTATGTTACTATAGTAACTACTGATACATGTAAAAGTATTTGCATGGGTAAACATCTGGTATTAGGCTCTGGGCGTCAGGGTTGTGGAAGGATGTGGAAAGGAGAGGACCCAAATGCAGGAAATCAAACAAGGTTTATTAACCCAAATCCAGGAAAGTCTGTAAAGCAAGAAGCACAGGATTAACTCAAGGTTTCAAAAGTCCAAATAATAACAGTTCAAAACATGGTCAGGCATGACCTGGCTGGAAGGGATGATAAGTCCTGACAGGGAAGTCTAGGGTGATTCCCCTTAAATAGATGGCAGGGTGCACAGATGTTGGGAATTGGTTATCATCACAGGTGTCACCCAATCAGGGTGATTAGGACCTTTCAGGGCTCCCTCTGGCAGCAGGTGAGAAATCCTGACACTGGGCACTTTACACCTAAAAGTAGTGCCGCTATGTGTAAAGATCAGAGGTGTCAAAAGTACCAACATTTTCTACTCAAGTAGAAGTATAGATACCGAGTTTAAAAACTACTTTAGTAAAAGTAGAAGTATCAACTCAAGTTTTTACTCAAGTAAAAGTAAAAAGTAACCTATTGTCAAAACTACTTAAAGTAGAAAAGTAAAAGTAATTTTCAGAAAAAAAGAAATATTATTAACAAAAGTGTGTAAACATATTTTTAACCATTATCACATGCTTTAAGGAGCAGAAAATATAATAACTAAATGAAAGTGTTGTGGTGTGAAACTTTATGAATCAGAAACATTTATTTCTTAATAACCTTTATTGGAAATCGATTAATGAACACACTCAAATGTATTATCATAAGCAGGGCATTATGTAACGTCCCTTCAGCTACCAAGCTTCACTCTGCATCACCTAATTTAAACAACTTCCGCAGACACAAACACACTCAATGTAAAAAATAAATAAATAAAAATACCCAAAAGGGTATCCTTTCTTTGAGGCAATAATGAATAGTCTTTAACAAGTTTCTAAGTTTGGGAGTGCCACATAGGTGTCCCCCCCTGAGTGACACCTGGAACACAGGGGGGGGGGGTTGTTATGTGTGCGTGCATGCATGCGCGGGAGTTGTGTGTCACCTGTTGAAGTGATGAAGCAAGAGGAAGTCGTATTGAGATTGCGTTAGCTCTCCTCATCCAACCACATTCAAATCAAATGACGCGATTGATCCGGATTGGTTTTTATTGACTTTTTTCTTTATTTTTAACGGTGACAAAATGGCAAAAGTAGTGACTACTTTTTATAAAAATAACGAAGTAAAAGTACAGATAATTGCATAAAAAAGTAGTGAGTAAAAGTAAAAAGTAGACAAAAAAATAATTACTTTGTTAAAGTAAAGATAACGAGATTTTCTACTTGAGTAAAGTAACAAAGTAGTTCTAGTTCGTTACTTGACACCATTGGTTGAGATAGGGATTGATGAGGCCTATCTGTCTCATTCTTTAAATGTGATTTCAGGAGGTGTCACTGTGCACACCCAAGTATATGGGTGCTGGAGTACCTCTTATTCAGTTTTTAGGTGAGAAGTGGCGTGCACCCTAAACTGGCTGCCAGAAAATAGTTGTAAGGTTATATTCAGAAATTTCTCCCTGTGTCTCTCGCTCTGGCTAACTGTAGTTTGGTCCACTTGTTAAATTCACAAATACTTCCACCATGTCTGAGATCAGTGGGTAGAAAACTCCAGATCTGCATTTTCTAGATAAAAACTGGGTTTCTTTTTTCTCTGCGTTAGTACAACTTTTGGACAAAGTTAATCTTTCATCAGCAACGTCTCTTGTTGCGTGTGAATTTTTATAATATTAATTATTATTATTATTACTAATAAAATATTCTGTGAATATTATGTTCATTTAGACTGAAAGATGTTTTTTTTACTATGAATTTTTCTAAAAAACTAAATTGTGATAAATATCTTAATTTGTTGAGCCATCATGGATTTTTATAAAATTTTGAAAGAATGGTTTAAGTCAGTGAAACTGAAACATATCTCTGACCGCTCTGTATGGAATACTTTCATTTCACTTCTTTTTTTTTTTGTTAACTGTAGAACCAAACCATAAGGCAGTAATTTAAAGAAAAAATACTAAAGATTGAGGTTTTTTTTATGTAAAGCAGTTCAAGTAAAATTGTTCTGTTCATTTCTCTGAAAATATTTTTCTATTTGTGTAGAATGTTTTAATTTATTTTAATTCCAAATCTGTGTAGTTTTAAATTGAACATTTCACTTCTTCAACCTGGTCCACAGAAACTATAATTCAATCTTTTGTTTTTCTTTTAATAAACATTTTCTCGAGTTTTTCAAACATTTAAAAGGATTTTTAAAAAATTGATTCATTGCAGCGCACAATTCAAATCCTCAAACATGTTTTTGTTTGATTCTCTTATAGAAGTTGCTCAAACACTTCCAGTGGAAAAATGGAAACACATTTCTACCATATCTCCTTAAAGTGCACATTTTATAAAGTTTTCAATGTCGACACAAAAGCAGAATAATGTTGTAAATTAGACAATGCATCATCGAGTTTTGCATTTTTAGTAAGATTTAAAATCTGTAAAGAGTAATGATTCCTTTAAATTCCACCTTCATTGTAAACTTGATAAATAAATAAATAAAATAAAACTTGAACTTAAAATAAGTGACTGGAAATAGTTTTGTTCATTCTGTCTTTTGGGGTTCTTAGTTTCTTTACACTAAAAGCCGTTACTGTGGAAAGTTTGTGGTTTGTGGGCTTTCAAAATAGACCGGAAAACTTGTAAAAATAACTTGCAAGACTTCCTGCAATGAAAAGAAAAAGTTGCAAGCAATTTAAAACAATGCAACATTTTGATTGGCTTGGATATCTCGGTTAATTGTCACACATTTTGACTGAGTGGTAAAAAAAATCAACATCCTGTCTAAAAACAATAATTACTTTTATTAGCATTAATTGGAAACAGAAACTAATTTTCATAAATCAATTATATTTCACATGTAGGTGAGATTTTAATTCCATATTATATTAAGCTATTAAAGTATCTCTGTCTTTGTTGGTTAATTATGACCCAAAAAAAATTCAAATGCAAAGAAAAACAAATAATATTTATAAACTACATACGAGAGTTTACAGCTACTTGCTAACTTATGAGCAGAAAACAGTACTTTTGTGTCGTAGAACTCTTAGTAATAAGAAAACTATTAAAGACACACACGCGATTCGGGTCAGGGGGTGCTTAATAGTGAAAGTAAAAGCATGTTAACTCACTCACAATGAGAAGGGAACATGTTGGATAGGGACTGTGCAGCTGGGTAACCTTTAAAAGATCAGGGAAGAAAACTTGAAAAGCATTTGACTATCTGAGGATCAAACTAAATGTAACAATCTAACGTTTGAACTCGAGTTTTTAGTGAAACAAATTTTAAAGATTTAAAACTGGGCTTTAGTTGTTGACTTTTTAAATAACTGATGTAGTTGCTCAGGATATTCAAACCATTCTTATGTTCTTATTTAATCTTTTACCATAATTTTATTTTTTACACAATGGACCAGGTGTCTGAAAGACATCATTAATATTAACCATTTATTTTGTGTCTGTTGATGTGTTTCTGCAAGACAGGAGTTTCATTCAGAATGAATGAAGTTGTGTTTAATCCATATAAATCTACAGTTAATATCATATGATATTAAATAAATCATTTTAAATGTTTCTTATGTTCTGTGCCTCTGCTTTACTGGTGCTCCCCACTCAATCGCGAACCGGCGGTAAGATCACAAAATGCTCAGTCATGTCCCAGAAACGAAAGTGTCAATTTCTCAGAAGATCAATAAAAAAAAAAAAAAAGATAACATTTTATCATTTCCACTGTTTTTGGGTTGATTGTATGGCGTCGAGTTAACTTAGCTGATGGAATTTGTTCTGTTTCTGTCATACGGTAATTTCTCAAGAGATCTAGAAAAATAACTAGTGTTTGAAAGAATATATGGTGCCTTCAAGAGGACTGGTTTTGTAATTGTGAGGAGTGAGCAGATAGCCTGTTTTAAAGTCTGTGAAAATGTCAAAATGATTTCTGAAAAGTAAAAACAGCTTTTTTTTTTTTAACCTGTCCGGCGTTGTGACAAGCAGAATGATGATCTGTATGTCAAGTATTGCTGGGCAGTTTTGTTATACAAGGGTCAGCACCATGTGCAGACCCTGTGTTGTGATGTGGAAGGAGGAGGACCCAAATGCAGGACTTAAAACAAGGTTTATTAAACCAGGAATCAGCAAAGCTGTAATCAAAGAAGAAGGATCAAGAGGTTATCAAAAAGTCAATCTCAGTTTCAAAGGAAGTCTGCTGGGTCGGGAGTCAGCCAGGGCTGGAAGGCATGAAGACCCGACGAGGAATGCTAGTGAGGCTGCCTTTAAATAGGCAGCCGGCAGATTAGGTGCAGGTGATCCAATCAGGTGCAGGTGTTCCAATCAGCCAGAATTGGGGGAACGGTGGGATAGTCCCTGGCTCCCTCTGGTGGTGGTTGAGGGAACCACAACACCCTGACAAGCTTCATTTGTTTATTTTAAATGCTTTACAATCAAAATATCTGTGCTTTCTGTGCTGGACCTGACAGGAATTACTAGGGAGAGGGGCGGGGGTAGGTGGGGTGAAAAAGAGGAGGAATAGGGTACAGAAGAAGAAGAAAGGGGGAGAAAGTAAAGAAAAAATCTGAAGTTGCAGTATTCTGCATCACAACCAACCTGCTGGATTATCTGAGGGGAAAAAAAGTACAAACAAGAGTTTAAACCAGTGATAAAGCTGGCACACACAAAAAAAAACTTCTGTAGCAAATGATGTACAACACAAACACATGTTACTAGAGCTATAATAATATTGGTTAGAAGCAAGGAACATAGCGGACAGTAAACAGAGTGATATAGTGTGCGAGTGTGAGTGAAAGTACATGCATGCTGCCGATGTGAACCATTTGCTTATTAGGACCAACGGATCGTCACCAGCCCCAAAAGACTGGAACAAGGGAGGCAGAGACACACGCAACCCGGGCCCACGCCCATCCAGATCCCGGGACCCCGTGGCCGGGCTAAGGAGCCGCCCACCCAGCAAGGCGCATAGAGAAACCCCTGCCAGGGCCACCCCAGTACCAAGGGGCACGGGCCTCCCCGATGCCAGGACCCACAGGCCTCGGGGCAGACGCGGCAACCGTACTTCACGGCCCTAGGCGAGCCTAGGGGATGACGGAAGTCAAGGCCCGGACCAAGAGGGGAGCACTCACCCCAAAGGCCCAGGGACTCGACATCCCCCAAGCTAGGGCTTCCGGGCCCCCGGTTGACAACTTATTAAACAACAACTTATTAAACAACAACTTATTAAACGACTTTGTCTTCCAGCTGGCTGGGGAACGACTTCTGGGTCCTTCTGGGTGAGCTGGAGGATGCAGCCGGGGAGAGAGAAGCTTTCGCTTCCCGTCAGAAGCCATTGCCCCTGTGACCCGGCCCCGGATGAGCGGAAGACGACGAAACGGAACGAAAAAACGACTTATTGACAAAGCCCTTTTCTCCACAATGCAAATGAAAAAGATTGTTCAGTGACTTTCACTGTAAGTCTAATTTGAATTGAAATTTTATTTTGACTAGGTGCAACAAGTGGCATTATTTGTACAAAATATAAAACTCCGTTGTTGTTGAGTTGAGGAATATTGACATTTGCATCAACTATTTACAAACATCTTTCAAACATATGGATTATAATTTGGTAGTAAAATAAATGTTCTGTATCCAGCTCCGCAAATCACCACGCAAGGTTCCCACTGTACAAGCAATGCTTCTGACACACCCTGGTGGACGTCAAATAAACATTTGAAACAGTTCATCTATTTCAATTGATTCTTTAATGTTCATCTCATAAAACCCACGGAGCCCCCTTTTCCTTGGGTTGGGATGGGATGTGAGATGAAGAATGTTTTCGGGATTTAGTGGGGTAAGTAAGGTGTATGACAAATCCGTGTAGTCCCTCATTCATCCAGGAGTGATCCATAGTAGAAAAAGTTTCAAAAAAGTCTTCTGGACAGTTTAATTCTTCAACGAAATCGTTGAAGAATTAAACTGTCCAGAAGACTTTTTTGAAACTTTTTCTACTATAAGGTGTATGACTGTATGATGGGAGTGGGAGAGAGGACATAGGAGAGAGTGGCGCTCTCCTTGCAGATTGAAAACAATTACCTCAAACGAACAATTACTTTGGCATAAATAAAACAATTTATCTAACAAGATCCTGGATACAAGCGGCAAAAAGAGCTTCTTTTGCAGTGTGGCTGGGCTCTTGCTCAGAAATAGTGGAAATAAGTATGTTTTTATGTACTCTTTTTATTTTATCATTCAAAAGTATCTTTGACTGTGTATTTTATTGAATATTTCCAGACCCCAGTTACCCCTGAGGCCAGTTTGTGAACTGTAGAAGGAAGACAGTGTTATCTGTTACCTGCACAAAAGAAATCTACTGTAGGGGTCACTACAACACTGGTGTTGGATTCATTCTGAATGTATTTGCATTGGAACGCCATTGGAGGATATTGTAACCAGGCAACTATTTATCTGTGTAAGAAATACATTGAGACATCATTCTGGATTTTAGGAAACAAACTAGTGAAAAGTGTGTATTTTCAACACTCGGAATTGGCCAGACAGGTCGGAAAATCTGGATCTGAACGAATAATTTAAAGTTTAAAATTAAACTCCTTATAAAAACAGATTCAGAAGACTGTATTTTTACCCGTAGGTAGATTGGCTCTGTAGCCGTAACACGTTGGTGTCAGAAACTCATTTGCATCACAGACATAAACATTCACACCAGGTAGTACATTACCTCAAGAAAACACATTTAAAAGTATGTTAAAAAGAAAGCACTAAGATTTACTAAGTAGGACGGCTACGGATGGGACACAACTGTTCCTATGACGCTTTGTCTTGCAGCTTGGCACCCGAAACCTGCATCCTGATGGGAGGAAAGAAACTCCTCATATAGGAGATGTGAGTCACAGCTCACAATGTTAGAGTCCACATGCTGTACCTGCCTTGTTCACGCTGTACCTGCCTGGAACACGCTGTACCTGCCTTGTACATGCTGTACCTGCCTTGTACACGCTGTACCTGCCTTGTACACGCTGTACCTGCCTGGAACACGCTGTACCTGCCTTGTAAACGCTGCCCCTACCTTTTAAACAGTCAGTCATCTTCTTATCCGTCTATCCCTTCCTGGGTTGCGGGGGGTGCTGGAGCCCATACCGGTTGAGTTAAGGTGAAGGGCAAAGTACACCCTTAACAGGTCGCCAGTCTGTCGCGGGCCACACACATACAACCATTCACACACACTTATTCCTAGGGGCAATTTTGGATCCGGCCAATCAACCTAGCATGCATGTCTTTGGAGGGTGGGAGGAACCGGAGTATCCGGAGGAAACCCACGCAAACAAGGGGAGAACATGCAAACTCCCCACAGAAAGGACAGCGTTCCAAGCCTCATCCCCACCCTGGACTCGAACCCACGACCTTCTTGCTGTGAGGCCACTGTGCTATCCGCTGCGCCACCGTGCTGCCCCCTTTTAAGCACAATAAAAAAAAAAAAATGTAATGATTGAGGGCCACTCGTTCGGTCTTCGTGACCTCTAGCTTTTCTTTATGCTACCTCTTCCTCGACTCTAGTCTACTCTTTAGTCTTCTCAGTAGCCTACTTTTTATTTGCTTGCTTCTTTTTCTGGATGCACCCTGAACCCTCTTTTTCCACCAGTAAGTTAATTTTCTAATATTGTTCAACAATATTTCAAAAGAGGCTCCACACTTATATAAATTTTAGAAAAATTGGCCACTGAAAATGATAGAATCTTTGTGAAAAATAAGATAGACATGTTTATGCAGGCCATGGGTGATGTAGAACTTTAACTGAAATGAAACTGTAATGAAAAACTTTGACCGGTTTTAGAGGGAGGAGTGACCTCACTTAAAAGCAGTGCAGGCAGGTTTTAAACTGGTAAACAGTACGAATACTCAGCATCTCTGACAAACTGTGAGTGAACTTTTTTTTTTCTAACAGGATTTTAAATATCTATGGATTTAATAAATTTGTACCATTAATTTAAACAACAATGTTTCACTATAAGAAATTGTTTATTTTACCACTATTAGTCCATATGTAAACTTTTGGTGTAAACATACTGTAGTGTTTATATTTTTTCAAAAATTTTGTGTTTTAATTTAGATTATACTTTAAAGTTGTTTAAAAAAAACTTCAATGTTTTAGTAACAAACAAATATTATTAAACATTCTTGCTTAAAACTATATATATGTAATATATATACCCATATATACATATAAAAGACTTTGACAAAAATTAACTCTTTCCAAAGTGTCGGTATTGTCTGTTTTTTATACAAATGCACAAGAAATATGGTACAATACAATCATATTCCAATACAAGTGACCATAAAAAGTCCATAGATTTGAAATAAATGGTTTTAATTTAGAAATTAACTTCAAGAAAACAGACATTCTTCTGGATTTTTGTTTCCAACTTTTTATTTTCAATTTTATCAAAATAAATCATAAAGAAAACAAACACATCATTCCCTGAAATATAATAGAAATACAGAGCGGGACAGAGCAAGGTATACTATTTTAGAATCAAGAAGAATTAAGAAAAACCTTTATTTGTCCCACAATAGGGAAATTGCAGTATGCAACAGCACATGGTTAAAATGGCTCATTGTAGAGTCACAGCAGAAGAAAGGAAAGACACAGCGAGGGTGGAGCAGCCTGCCACTGAAGCTGCTTTCTAGTGCAGACTGAATGTCCTGCAGGGGGTGGGACTTGTCCGGCATGGATGTCAGTCTCTGCAGGACCCTTCTGTCACCCACTTCCCGCACTGAGTCCAGGGAGCAGCCCAGGAGCGAGCTGGACTTCTTGATGATTCTGTCCAGCTTCTTCCTCTTCCTTTATGTGATGCTATTGTACCAGCGGACCACACCATACAGGATGACTGATCCCACCACAGAGTCGTAGAAGGTCTTCAGGAGTGCCCCATTCACTCCAAAGAATCACAGTCTCCCCAGGAGGTGGAGCCTGCTTTGACCCTTCCTGCACCGTACAGGAAGGGTCAGGAAGGGTTGCTATTTCAATAACCTGTAGGTAAAAATAAACCCAAATTTTTCATATGTACAATTGTAGGATAAATCAAACAAAGAACATGCATGCAGTTTGATGTAGTTACAACTTCAAATACGTATAGTTTAACTATGTGCCATCTTTGTTAAAAAAACATCTGTATTTGATTGTAGGGATGCTGTCACATAGTAGAGGACAGTCAAAACAAATATGTGTATTGTCTCCTATCTTCCCACACTGTCTCCAGCATAATGCTGCTGTAGGGACTTTAACAAAAGTATAAATCACCAAAGGGGTGCAAAAGAGCCTCGTTTTAAATCTTTCCAGAGTTAAACTCTTTCCACAGCTGGCTGTTGATACCTTTATGGCTGTCCTCACACAGTTTGTCCCAGTAACTGTCCTTTATTATGGAGTTGGATTCTAATTCCTATTTTTCTTTAATGTTGTAAGTGTTCACACTGGCAGCAGATAAAAGTCTCTTGTATAAATTGGAAACATGTTTGCGTGTTAGAAAGTTTTTTCTGCGATCGTAATAAAATATTGTTCTGTAATGTTTCGGGTTCTTTCTATACTGTCCCGTTCTTTGTGGTTTACTATATAGTGCCTAATCTGCAGGTATCTATAAAAGTCATTTTATGGACCAAACTGGTCCTGAAGTTGTGAAAAAGACTCACGGTCCATTCCATCAAAGATCTGGTTCAGAATAATAAGTCCTTTGGCGGCCCATCACCTAAAGCCGGAATCCGATACTGAGGGTGGGAAGTCAATATTGCCTATGATAGGCATTGCTTTAGATATTGACCCAGTGTTTTTAAGCATCTTTTTAACTTCTGCCCAAATCTTTAAAGTGTGTTTTGTCAATTGATTCCCAACCCTCCTTTTCTTGATAGATTTTAGACTTGTAAATGGCAGAGTGGATAAGTTAACATCTTTAGTTTCTCCCTTCTCTAGTCCAATTCATCTCACTGCCTCTTCTTCTCTGTATCAACACGCACTTGCTGCCAACTGAGTCGCCCAATAGTAAAATTTGAGGTTTGGTAACGCCAAACCCCGTTTGTTTTTTGGTAAGAGCAATGTTGTTAGTCTAATTCTCAGTCTTTTTTGCTGCCTTTATAAACTGAGTAATCATTTTATCCAAAATGACAAAAACTGAGGCAGGAACTTTAACTGGCAGAGAGTGAAACAAGAAAAGGAGACGAGGGAGCACATTCATCCTCACCGTTTCTACTCTACCCAGTAGAGATAGAGGCAAAAATTTCCCAGCGGTCAGATAATTTTTTATCTGTTTTATCAATCTATCATAGTTAGCGTCATAGAGTTGTGCAGGCTGATATGTAAACACAATTCCCAGGAATCTAATTTGACCAATGGAAGGTTACGGTTTCATTAAGCTGACTAGGCCACATTCCAGATGTTATCATAGCTTCTGATTTGGTTTGATTCATCTTATATCCTGAAATAACTCCGTAAGTCTCTAAACCAGGGGTCACCAACCTTTTTGAAACTGAGAGCTACTTCAAGGGCACTGAGTAATGCAAAGGGCTACCACTTTGATAATACACTTCTGAAATAACAAAGTTACACAGTGTACCTTTAATTTTATATTATTATTAATATTATTCTATGTGAAGGCTTTCAGATCCGCTGTGGAGAGCATACCGGTTCTGCTCCTCTTCTGGCTCACATTCCGTTCTTCTGCAAGTCTGTCGTCAATGCGCTCCTTTTCCCCACAAATGACCCTGATACCCAGTCTCTCCAGAGTGCCAGAAGGCCCCGTAAGGGTGACAAATGCTTTTTCTCCCCAGTCCGGCCTGATTTTCATCTGTGCCGGATAGCGACACTTCGCTTATATATCGAGATCGAGGGGGTCCTGCTGCGCCCGTTAGTTTGTACTCTAGTGCACGGTGTGCTCTCTCTCAATCCAAAGATCCAGGCCTGCTGGTAGCGTCAGAACTTTGGGCAGCGAATCTTTAACGAAGGCAGCCATATCTCCTCCCTCACCTCCCTCTGGTATCTGGCAAATATGCAGGTTGTTTCTACTCATCTGGTTCTGTGAATCCTCCCATGCGGCAGAGTTGTTTTTAATATTGAACTACTCTATGATGTGTTGCCCCCGTATCTTCAACCTTATTCACTCGAACCTCCAACTCTCCAATCCTTTGCTAGTGGTCTGAGAGTTATTCTTTTATCTCAGTCACAGAGTTCTCAAAGCGACCGAGACTTTCCTTTATGTAGTTATGGCGCTGGGTGTTTTCTTCACAGAGTTTTTTCATCTCCTCTAATATAGTTAGCATGCTAGCTTGTTGTTCTCCATCACTGCTTGCCGCGACGGAGCTAAGGGTAGCTGACACGGCATTACCGTTTTCTTGTCGTCATTTTCCTTCAGCTTTTCATATTTGTCTGCTAATCTGGTCTTTGTTGATCCCATTGTTGATAGCTAATGTTGGGCATTCTCAGAGTCGCAGTTAGCAGGTAGTCAATGTCTGTAATTGTCACGTATTTTTGCTTTTCCTGACGGAGCGTCGCGTCTAAGCAGTTATCCAAGCATGACGTTACCGGAAACCCCCTGGATTTTTCTAACAACATTTTTTCGTTCTTAGTAAAAAAATAATATAAAATGAGGTAACAACACTTCATTCGACCAAACTGTTCTAAAAAATAAATGCCTGGATAAATATATAAGTAGATGTTTGAACTTTTTCTTCTGTTTTCCTCAGTTTTTATTTTACAGAATGGGAGCTTCTCCAGTTCAGATTGGGTGTTTAGTTGTTGTACCTCTTGGGGTCATCTTGGTCACCTTATGCTGTGCTCTCCCTGATTGGATTGCAATCAGAGGAAACACTGGAACTGAGACTGGGATAACAAAGGTGAAAAACAATATGAATGATGTAACTATTTTGAACCTATGAAAACAACTTTTCTCTAGATTTAGAAATCAAATTTATATATATATATACGTATATATATATATATATTAGTTTCTATCCACTCAATAAAAGTTAAACTCCCCTTCTACTTTCTGTCTTTTTTTTGTATGTGTGCGAGTAGATGAAATTTGGCTTGTGGAAATCCTGTGTGGAAACCTCTGTTGGAGACGTATGTGTGTCACATCCATCGGTGGCAGTGACCTCTGACATGGAAGCTGTCAGAGCCATGATGGTCATCAGCTGCCTGCTCACTTACCTCAGTGCTCTCGTGCTCTTCCTCCTGAGTTTTGGTGCCAACTTCATCACCTTAATGCAGAATGAAGATCAGAAGTCAAAAGTGCGTCTGGCAACGGGCGTGGCTCTGATTCTGGCTGCTCTCCTGATCATCGTCTCCGTAAGCTGGTTCCCAAGTTCCGCTGAGAAGAATAGATATCCACTATTATTTGCTGTCATCTCCAAAGGAGCATCCATCTATCTGGGCTATGTGGGTGGTGTGCTGCTGCTGTTTGCTGGAGGTTTGCTCTGCTTTTTAGGAATAGCAGTAATACTTAGTAAATTATTGGGCAATTCTTAATAAATTCATATCTGACAACTAACATACAGTTACTTAAAGCAGTCAGTTTGATTGTATTTGTGTAATGTGACAAAATTTTACAAATGTTTGACAAACAAATCCAGTTCAATGAATACTTGGTATGTTTCTCTCATTCTTTCACTTGTGTTGTTTAATTACTCACATTAGTCATGTAATCATGTTACTGTATTGATGCCACAATCCAAAAGTAAATTTTAGAAGAACTTAAACAATTTCTGGTTTATTTAAATCAAGTGGTTTTTATAATGCCAAAAAGAATAAGAGCAACTTTTCATTACTTATTCAATAAACTGTTGTATACCTGCACTTGGATCCTCCTTTCTTCATCTTACATAACCAAAAAGTCCAGTATGTATGCGTCATTGTGTCAGCAAATAATTTGAATTGGGCCAGTGGAAGGTGTGGAGAGGAATAGGTTCATGCTTTCAAAATCTTAGTCCCTGAACTCTATGGTAGGCATCTTGTTTTATTTAAGTTAGTTAGTTAGTTACCGTAATTTCACGGCTGTAAGGCACATATAAAAGTCTTGGATATTCTTCAAAATGAGCGGTGCGCCTTTTCGTGCGTTGCGCCTTGTGTGTGAGAAAAGGCGGACCTAAAAAAAAAACGCGGTGCTCGTGAGAAAAGGGGGACCTAAAAGAAAACGCGGTGCCCATGAGGCGAGGCGGACCTGAAATAAAAGGCATGAGAACGTTAAAGAGTGAAGTGTGAGCGGTGTGGGAGCGATGGATGACCGAAGGAGACCACAGTTTCACGAAGGGTGGAAGGCTGCGCCGGGCGAGTTACGCTACAGTTTGCCAATGGATTGTAGATGCTTGGACTAACGTGTCTGCTGGTACTGTTATCCGAGCTTTCGCAAAAGCTGGTATCCTTTCTGAGGAGCCGAACAGTACAGACAGTGACTTTGACAGCGAGGAGCAAAGTGGACCTGCTCTGTTGAATTTTGCGCAGCTGTTCAATTCCAAAACAGAGGATGACGGATTTGAATAAAGACTATTACCGGTAATGTGCTTATTTATACTACTTAAATAAAGTACAATCAAACTCAGTTTTACTCCCGATCTATTTTTTAATACGCACATTTGCATGCTTGCGTGTGTGTTGTTGTAAGGCGGTGTGTGTCTGAGACTGCGCCTTTTCGTACAGTGCGCCTTATGTGTGTGTTAAATACAGCAATGGCGCACATAACTGAGGCTGCGCCTTTTCGTACAGTTCGCCTAATAGTTGTGAAATTACGGTAGTTTGTATTTAGTTAGTTAGTTTAGTTAGATTCATCCTTTCAGTCAGTCATTTGACAGACAATCCATACAGATCAATCAAAAAACAAACAGAGACTGAAAAGGGTTTAGGCAGAAGTAAAAAAAAAATTATTTCAAGCCCAACCCTACTTTACAACGCTATTAAAGACCAAGAAAACAAGCATTTGGCTGGACTAATAATAATAATAATAATAATAAAGACAAAAAAAAGTACGTCCTGAACACAATAATAATAGTCACAAATAAACATTTACACATACCTATACAATAAAGATGAAGAAAGAATAAAGTTTTCTCGACTTGATCTTCACCAACCAAGTTTCCCCTGTGTTTTTTTTTCTTGCAGATTAAGTTGATATTTCTTGTGTTTTATAATCATTTATTAGATTAGATTTGAATTACTTTATTGATCCCACACTTGGGAAATTTGTGTGTTATACCAGCAAACAAGAAAGAGAGAAATAGACAGTATATATACAAGGAGGACAAAGAAAAATAAATACAATTTTAACATTTTAAAGAAAAAAATAAACAAAAAAATAGAGGGAATAATGTGACTAAACATCAAGGACAATAAGGATTGAATGTGCATAGGGAGGCAAAAAAGTGACATAAGCAATACAAAGTGACAAACAGTGACGAATTACATGAACATGAACTAGTTATCTGTTATTCTGTGAGTATTTATAATGTGTTAATGTGTATTGAGAACAAAAGATTTCCAATACCGGGCGGTTTTTGAGCAGAGCTGTCTGAGCCTCTTGCAGAAGCAGCGCCGCTGTTTGTCCAGAAGTGGGTAGACAGGATGGTCATGGTTGTCCATGATGGATAAAAGTTTGTTCAGTGACCTCCTCTCTACCACTGCTTCAAGTGTGTCCTGTTTGCAGCCAATGACCGAGCCAGCCTTTCTTATCAGTTTATTAAGTATGTTGGCGTCACTGGCTGCGATGCTGCTCCCCCAGCAGACGACAGAGAAGAATAAGGTACTGGCCACCACAGACTGGTAGAAGGTCTCCAGAATCTTGCTGCACACATTGAAGGACCTCAGATTCCTTAGGAAGTAAAGTCGGCTGCAAGTCTTCTTGTACACAGCAGTACTGTTGCTCCTCCAGTTCAGTCTGCTGTCGATGGTCACTCCCAGGTATTTGTACTCCTCCACCACCTCTACACCCCTACCCAGAACGTAGAGGGGCCGCAAGGCAGTCCTCTTCTTTTGGAAGTCAGTCACTATCTCCCTGATCTTATCTACATTGAGCAGCAGGTGATTCTCTCCAGCCCAGTCCACAAATCCGTCCACCACCCTCCTGTACGCCTCATCCTGCCCACCAGTTATACACTCCACAACTGCAGAGTCATCAGAGAATTTCTGTAGGTGGTATAACCTGGAGTTGTGCTGGAAGTCTGAGGTGTACAATATGAAGAGGAGTGGAGAGAGCCCAGTGCCCTGTGGGGCTCCTACACCACTCAGAACCACATCAGACAGAACATTGCCCAGCCGGATGAACTGTGGCCTGTCCATCAGGTAATCAGTGATCCAGGAGACGATGGACATATCAGCACCCATCAGCCGCAGCTTTTCACCCAGTAATGAGGGCTGGATGGTATTAGAGGCACTGGAGAAATCAAAGAAGGTGATTCTCACCATGCCCCCACCACTATCCAGATGTGAATAAGCTTGCTGCAGCAGATGGATGACAGCATCCTCGACTCCCAGGCGCAGTCCTGGTAGGCAAACTGAAGGGGGTCCAGAGAGGAATTCACCAGTGGTCTCATGTGAGCTAACACCAGCCTCTCCAGCACTTTCATCACATGAGATGTGAGTGCAACTGGACGGAAATCCCTGAGATGAGATGACGATGGTTTCTTGGGTACAGGGACCAGGCACAATGTCTTCCAGAGAAGCGGAACCTGGTAGGTGGTCACAGTCAGACTGGGGGTGAACGAGGTGGTAGGTGGGATGGAGGAAGGGGTGATGGCCTGTGGTCCTAGTGGGCTTAGTGTGGCAGTGGAAGGTGAATGGCAGTTGGGTGAAGGGGGTTCATCAGCGAGTCGGTTGTATAGCTGAGAAGGAGCAGACGCTGGTAGCAGGTGTGATGGAGGTAGGGCAAGGGATGCAGAGGCAGTCAGAGACCTAAACCTATTTAAGAAGGTATTAGAGTCATTAGCTCTCTGTTTGCTGCCACAGTGGGTCCACTTCTCCCCCCATATCCAGTGATCTTTTTCATTCTGGACCACACCTCCCTCATGTTGTCCTGCTGAAGTTTGGATTCCAGCTTCTTCTTATATGCATCTTTTCCCTTCCTCAGCTGGTCTCGGAGTTGGTGCTGCACCATCTTCAGCTCCTCCTGGTCTCCAGACCTGAAGGCTGCTTTTTTCCTGTTAAGGAGAGTCTTTAGGTCACAGGCGATCCAGGGTTTGTTGTTGAGGAAGCATCGAACAGTCCGGGTGGGAACGACAGACTCCTCACAGAACTTAATGTATTCTGTAGTGCAGTCTGTCATGCCATCAATGTCTTCCCCATGAGGTGTGCAGAGTCCGTGGATCCGAGACAGTCCTGCAGGGCCCGCTCTGTTTCCGGAGTTCACTTTCTTACAGTCTTGTTAGACACAGGCTTCCGCAAGGTGACTGAGACATAGCACGGTCTCAGATGGACCAGGTTGTGATCAGACCTGCCAAGGGGAGGAAGGGCTGTGGCTTTGTATGTGTTTCGTATGTTTGCAAACAGGAGGTCCAGAGTTTTATTCTCCCTCGTGGGGTAGTCCACATACTGGGTGAAGTCAACAAGTGATCTGTTCGTGTTGATGTGGTTGAAGTCACCAGTTGTGATACAGAAGGAATTAGGCTGGTGTGTCTGCAGGCGGGAAACAGTGGTTGCAATGACATCACTGGCGGTCTCAGCATCAGCATACGGATGAACATAAGTAGTCATGATCACAACCAATGTAAACTCTCTTGGAAGATAGTAAGGCCGGAGTCCTACCGCCAGCAGCTCCACATGCGGTGTACAGAGACTCTCCTTGACGCAGACATGTCCAGGATTGCACCACCGCTCACTCACATAGAGCACAATCCCGCCTCCTCTCTTCTTACTGCCCATACAGTCACAAAACCCGGAACCACGACGCTACTTTCTGGGATGTGGGAATGGAGCCACGTCTCAGTGAAACTCGGTAAACTGCATTCCCGAATAATACAAATAATAATACAAATAATAATTTGTATTATTTTGCTTTTATACTTTATTTTAAATGTTTTTAAGAAGGTTGAGTTTTTTTAGAGACTCATCTAGAGTGTTCCACAGAGTTACACCTCTGATTAGCACATATCTACTTTTTGTATTGATTGTGACCAGATTTTGTTAATAAAGATTTTTTCCGCTTAGGTCATATTGTGTTTCTTTAATTTTAAACCTCTTTAGAAGACATTCTGGAAGTTGGTTATTGTGGACCTTGTACATTGCTATTACTCTTGTGAAGTCGGCTAAATCCTGTAATTTGATTATAGTGTGTTTTATGAACAAAGGGTTTGAGGGAGCATAATAATTTGCATTGTTAATAATTCTGATTGCCTTCTATTGTAATTGAAAAATGGGTTGTAGAGTTGTTTTATAATTGGTTCCCCAAATTTCAAAACAGTAACACAAATAATGAAATATCAGAGAGTTATATAGTAAGTGTAAGGCATTTCGATCCAAGATGTCTTTAAATTTGCACAGTATTCCAACTGTTTTAGATATTTTAGTTTTGAGATAAGCTACATGTTCCTTCCAATTTAATTTCTCATCTATGTTGATGCTCAAGAATGTTATATTTGTGACTCTCTTTAATTCAGTGTTATCAATTTATATTGTAGTTTTTTCATCTATTTTTCTGTTTCCAAACACTATATTATTATTTTTGACCAAGTTTATTGATAATTTGTTGTAATCACATCATTTTTTGAGTGTTTCAAGATCTTTTTGGACAGTGTCTAAGAGCAGTTTGAGATCAAGTCCAGAGCAGTACAAACTGGTGTCACCAGCAAATAAAAGGCAGTGCATATTTTCAAGTAGCTTTGACATGTCATTTATATACATTATGAACAACTTTGGTCCCAAAATAGAACCTTGAGGAACACCATGAGTGATCCCTTGTTTTTTAGATTCAAAATTTTCCGACCAAATAAAATGTCTATTTCTACCACCTCTGGATTTCACAAGAACAACTTGGACAAAGCTATATCTTCAAATTCTCAACCTGAGAACCGTGAGTGCTACTATAGTCATCAAAAAAGTCAGGTAATTGCAAATTGTTTTTCACAAAAGTGCAAACAAGCCCAATCTCCCATACCATCTTCAAAAGGGGTGGTTTAATTAAGTACACTACATGTCAGTTTCAGCCCATTCTGAAAACAAACATTCTGAAATAGACTCGTGTTTCAAACCTTTTATCTCAGAAGGCTTTGATTTATTGGTCAATTTCAAATTTCTTTCCGTTTTGTGTCCTAGCCTGAAAGGGCAAAGTTTCAGTTATCTAAATGATTGAAAAGTTGATTTCACTGTTAATTCTAAGTCTGCTACTATAATGTTGCATACACATTTATTTAAAACTGTCATAGGATAAATATTTTATTCACTTTGTGATGATCAAAAATCTCTACCCAGCCAAATTTCAATGTCCCTCAATAAAATGCTTATCTTTCAGTAGCATATCAAGAATCTTTTCTGTAATAAAAAATATTATTTTTTTGCCTTAAATACACAAGGATATCTAAGGTTATAGACCCTATTAACTGTTTGCATGAAAATGTTACCAAAAAATGACATAATACACGCAAAAAGACCTGTCCCTCAATATGATGTCCACTCTGTTACTTTTACTCTGTTACCATATTGTACATCATAATGTTCATCAAGTTCCAACAACTGCCACCAGGATTCACTGCTGCAGACAGGAAGTAACTTTTGGAGAAGAAGCCATGTGGTTAAAGTATTTTGGCTAAAGTTTATGAAGGTTTCAAATCTTAAAAAGGGTAAGGTTCATTTTGAAATGTCTTCTCTGTTACCAGCATAATATATAGATTATCTAGAATATAAGAGAAATGCCATTTTCTGGTGATAATATTTGTGAAATAGTTTTAAATGATGTAATGTGAGTGACAATACATCAACTTTCCTAGCTGTAGTGAACAGAAGAAACAAAATTTGTCCACTCTGTTACTGAAACAAAGGTAACAAAGGTAACATAATACATCATACAGATGTAATTAAAAGTACATCTGTAAAAAAAAAAGGGCCATCGGCAGATTTGGGTCTCTAAATCAATCCTTTATCAAAAACAAAAGAGAGTAGGAACCTATGGATATTCTTATATTTTATTTTTTCACTAGCTAAAATGGAAAGAAATTTGAAAATTTCTCTCATATGCTGGAAATCTGAATGATAAATACCCTGTGATTGTTTTGAGGGATCCAGAAGGTTCTCATTCAATTCTCAGAGCTGGTATTCTTCCTCTTTGTTCTCAAACCTCATGTAAAACAAGTGCAACTGTTCATCGGGTAGGGATGAGATATATTTCAGCCCCATAACACAATATTTATATCACTTCTGGTTTAATGATAATGGACTTTAAGTCCATTAACTCTGCCAATGAAAGGAGTGGACTTCATTTTGGACAATGATCTGGCTGGAGGGAATGTGTCCTCTGTTCCAGAAATGGTGAAGAAGCCTGAACACCCTGATCATGAATGTCTTGATGTGTTCCCTGCCTGTGTGGTCAACAGGTCCCAGGCTAAATATAATGTTGTTGACATGTCTGACAGTTTTTTGTTGAATCTGCCATTTGAACATGCTGACAGAACTCAATAGTTATTATTTGTTTATTCAAAACTATGTTTGAATTTATAAGGGTAGTGGTGTTATGTGAAAGTTTTTGCTAAACCTGCTCTCCTCCTGCCTCTGTTTTTTTTTTTTTCCAGGTGTTGTGGAGCTACCTGATTGGCAACCTGGGAACCATTCAGGGCAAAGAGGGAAGTTTAAAAGAGGAAACTCTGTGTTCACTCTCTCGCTTTCTCCTTTCTTAAGGCTGGGCAGTCTGTCAGCCAGGTAGTGTGGGCTGGGAGGTTGGGAAGTATAGTTTTGGGGTACCCGATATACTTTACATTACGCAGTTTCTGTTTGTTAGGCACCCTAGTTTTTCATCACCCTTGTTGTTTTTGTACCTGCACTTTTTGTACAGAAGTTAGATTAGGTCATTTTTCTTTCATTCTTTTCGGCAGTCCAGGCTGTTTCAGTTTAGGCCCTGTGTTGTTATTTTGGCACAGCTGGATTACACCACTTCCCACCCATTCCACGTTAATAAATTTTGTAAAATCAGTATGAGATCAATGGGTAGAAAACTCCAGATCTGCATTTTCTGGATAAATACTGTTTTTGTTTGTTTGTGTTGCTTTTTCTCTGTGTCAGTACAGCCTTTAGACAGAGTTAACCTTCCATGAGCAGCACGCCTCATAGCATGTGAATCTTCTTCTTCTTAATACTATTACTAATAATTATTATTTTTTAATGAAATATTATGTGAATATTATGTTCATTTAGACTGAAAGATGTGTTTTTGTTATTAACTTTCTTTTTTTAAAATTGTGACGACTGTTGTAATTTGTTGTCAACAGGAAGCCATCGTCGATTTTTGGGAAATTTTGTAAAAGTGGTTTAAGTGAGAGAAAATGAAACATATCTCTGGCAGCTCTGTTTGAAATAGTTTAAATTTCACTTTTTTTTTTGTTTGTTTTTGTTTCTGTATGGATTGGAAGTGAATATACAGTATCAAAGGAACAGCACATGTAAGAGGTTTTGAAGATAAAGTCAGAGAGGCCAGACTGAGATGGTTTGAACATGTGCAGAGAAGAGAGAGTACATCGGCAGAAGGATGCTGGATTTGGAACCACCAGAAAAGAGGACTAGAGGAAGACCAAAGAGGAGCTTCATGGATACAGTGAAGGAAGACATGAAGACAGTTGGTGTGACCAAACAGGATGCAGCAGATAGGGTTAGATGGAAGAAACTGACTTGCTGTGGTGCTCCCTGAAGGGAAATGCCGAAAGAAGAAGAACTGTAGAAGCAAACCATAGGTCAGTAATTTAAAGAAAAAATACTAAAGATTAAGTTGGTTTATGTAAAGCAGTTCAAGTAAAAATTTTGCAACTCATTTTCTGAAAATCTTTTGTATATGTGTGTAGTGTTTGTCATTTTTGTAAGTTCCAAGTCCGTGTAGTTAAAATTGCACGTTTCACTTCTTCAACCTGGTCCACACAAACATCTCCCAACTTCAATTCCATCTTTGTTTTTTTTTTTTTTTTTAAATAAACATTTTCTTGAATTTTTCAAATATTTAAATGATTTTTTTTTAAAAAAATTGATTCTTTGTAACGCACCATAAAAATCCTCCAGCATGTCAAACTCACTGCCAGTAGAAAATTGAAAATACATTACTACCATTCCTCCTTAAAATGCACATTTTATAAAGTTTTTAATGTTGACACAAAAGCAGACTAAAGCTGTAAATTAGACAATGCATCATCGAGTTTAGCATTTTTAGGTAGATTTAAAACCTGTAAAGAGTAATGATGCCATTAAATTCCACCTTGATTGTAAACTACTTTTTAAGTGACTGCAAATAGTTTTGTTCATTCTGTCTTTTGGAGGTTTTAGTTTCTTTAAACTAAGAGCCGTTACCATGGAAAGTTTGTGGCTGGTGGGTTTATAAAGTTGACCAGAAAACCTGTGAAAACAACTTGCAGGGATTCCCTGTGAGAAAAACAAAAAGTTGCAAGTTATTTAAAACAATGCAACGTTTTGATGCGCTTGGACATCTCTGTTAATTGTCTCACATTTTACGTAGCTGTGTGGGGGGAAAAAATTACCTTCATGTCTGAAAACAATTACTTTTATTAAAATTAATTAGAAATAGAAACTAATTTTCACAAATCAAGTATATTTCACATGTAGGAGAGATTTTAATGGTGTGGTTCGGGCATCTGGTCCGGATGCCCTCCTAGCGTCTTCCAGGTTCATGAAGTGTTTCTGGCACGTCCCACCGGGAGGAGACCACGAGGCAGACCTCGAACCCGCTGGAGAGACTTTGTCTCTCACGTGGCCAGTGAACGACTCGGGATCCTTCGGCTGAGCAAGAGGATGCAGCCAGGGAAAGAGAAGCCTGGGCTTCCAGCCTGAGGCTGTTGCCCCCGCGACCCGGCCCCGGATGAGTGGAAGACGACGGAATGGAACAAATGCTGAAGATTTTAAAGATAAAACAAGGGGGTTTAGTTGTTGACTTTTTAAACAATTATTATAGTTGCTGCAAATGTCCAATTCATTCTTATATTCTCATTTAATCTTTTACCATGATTTTATTTTTTACACAATGGACCAGGTGTCTGACAGACATCATTAATATTAACCATTTATTGTGTGTCTGTTGATGTGTTTCTGCAAGACAGGAGTTTCATTCAGAATGAATAAAGTTGTGTCTAAATCCATATAAATCTAAAGTTAATATCATATGACTTTAAAGTACTGCTCATAGCAGAGCATTTTGTTGAATATGCTACTAAGCAAACTAACAGATTATAGTCCTCATCTTGGGTCTTGTTCGTTATGATGCTTCATGTGAAATCTTTGTGCAAAAACATATTTGACGTTGTGACGGTCTTCTGACCTCACTCAACTGGTTTCTCTCTGTCACCTTTAACAATGCTCTTATATAGATTAAATATTAAAAAATACCATTATAACTGCACTGTGGTGCTGTTGTTAGCACGGTGGCCTCAAGCAAGAAGGTTAGGGTTCAAGCCCCGGAGTGGGGGCGAGGATTTGAAACACTTGCCTTTCTGTGTTAAGTTTGCATGTTCTTCCAGTGTACGCATGGGTTTTCTATGGGCACTCAGGTTTACCCCCATCCTCCAAAAAAATCTATATTAGGTTGATTGGCTGCAACAAAACTGTCCCCTGGTATGAGTGTGTGTGTGGATAGTTTTCTGTGTGTTTAGCCCTGCAACAGACCAGTGACCTGTTTGGTGTGCATCCTGCCTCTCGTCTGAAATCAGACCAAATGAAAGCTGGAGCGCTTGAATTTATTTATTTTATAGTTTTTTTTTTCACTTCTGTCCAACATGATTCATGTTATTGTACCTTCCAGATGACTGGTTTTGTAATTGTGAGGAGTAAAACTAAAACCGTGTTTTAGTTTTTTTTACCAACTTTTTAGTTTCAATTTTTACTATGACAAGTCATAAGGACAACAAACATAACATCCCTGAAGTATAATAATAAAAAAGGACAAGACAAGACAGAGCAAGGCATGCCCTTTTAACAACCCATTGGAAAATATAAACCCGAAATTTTCATACGTACAATTGGAGGATAAATCAAATAAAGAACATGCATACATTTCGATGTAGCTACAACTTCAAATATAGTTTAACTATGTGACTTTACATTTTTCCGTTTCACAGTTATGAGTTTCCTAGCAACCAACTGCAAAATATGCAAGATATGTGTTTGATCTGCACCAAAATGTCCAGGTATGAGTCCAAGCAGATAGAACAGAGCATTTGAGGAATCTCTCGTTATACAATAGTTTTAATCTCACTTTTAATTTTTTTCCAATAGTCACATAGTACAGGACAGTCAAAAAAAGTATGTGTATGGTCTCCTAACTTCCCCACACTGTCTCCAGCAATGCTGCTGTAGGGGCTTTGACAAACGTAGAAATCACCAAAGGGGTGCGAAGGAACCTAATTTTAACTTTGCAGTTAAACTCTTTCCACAGCTGGCTGTTGATACCTTTATGGCTGTCCTCACACAGTTTGTCCCACTGACGGTCCTCTATTATGGAGATTGATTCTAATTCCCATTTTTCTTTAATGTTATAAGTGTTTTAACTGGGAGCAGATGAAAGTCTCTTGTATACATTGGAAACATGTTTATGTGTTGGAAAGTTTCCACAGCTGGCTGTTGATACCTTTATGGTTGCCCTCACACAGTTTGTCCCACTGACTGTCCTCTATTATGGAGTTGGATTCTAATTCCCATTTTTCTGTAATGCTAAAGTGTTTAGACTGGCAGCAGATAAAAGTCTCTTGTATAAATTGGAAACATGTTTGTGTGTTGGAAACACTATCTACCGACTCGAGTTCTTTCATCATATTCCACACACTTTTAGACATTTTATTTGGTGTCTCAGAAGACGAGGGTAATTTATCTAATTTATTATTGAGAGTGCAATTTAAATTCCCACCGATGATCACAATCCCTTCTCCTTTATTTGCCACGAGATGAGCAGTTTTTTTTAAAGAACTGTGGGCAGTTCTCATTGGGAGCATAGACATTCAAAATACTAAGTTTAAGTCCTTCAATGATTCCCACAACCATAATATATCTTCCCTCTGTGTCCTGAAATACTTTTTCACAATTAAAAAAATAGATCTGTTTAACAGAATGGCAACACCTTGGTTTCTGTAATTTCTATAGGAACTGTAATAAACTTGGTCCACCCATCCCAGCTAAATCTCTTCTTAGCTTGAGGTGCTCTTCTGTTGTAAGATGTGTTTCTTGGAGTAAAGCTATAGCGCATTTCAGCCTTTTTAATTGGCTCAGAATTTTTTCCTCTAAATTGGGTTGTTTATTCCTTTCATATTATAAGTATGCAACTAAATTCAATAATTCCCATTTTTAAAATGAGGTTATTTCATAAATTTCTGTGCCGCCTTGTACACAAATAAAACACATCTCACAAACAAAAATACGTAAACGGCTTGAATCAGTTAAGACAAAAATCAACAAAAACAACAACAACAAAAAAAACACACAGCAAACAACATACAGAACTTTCATTTTTTCCGTCAGCCATAGTATCGGAACGAAAACCGTGCCTGATCCCCGATAACACTGGGACAGAGAGTAGTGACTCAGACTCCCTGTGAAGTAAAGCACACTCTGTGCAATGATGGCCAATAATACACTACTTGTAAAAAAAGGTCTTCGTGGGTGTAGTTTACTCATATAAAAATCAAAAAGAACAGAAGTCCCCAGTCAGTTTTTTCTATTTAAACATTTTATAATAATTTTCCCCACACTTTCTGACTTCCTGATTTCCTGTTTTAAAGTCCCGAAAATGTGAAAATGACTTCTGAAAAGTAAATGGACTTATTAACAAAGTCATTTTCTCCACAATGCACATTTAAAAAAGGTTGTTCAAAGACTTTCAGTGTAAATTTAATTTCAATTGAAAGTTTACTTTGACCAATTATTTGATTATAATTTGGAAGTAAAATAAATGTGTCCACCTCCCTAAAGAACCCTGCCAGGTTCCAACTGTACAAGCAAGACTTCTGACGCATACTGGAGGACAGCAAATAAACATTTGAAACAGTTCATCTATTTCACTCAATTCGTTAATGTTGTTCTCATAAAATCCACTGAGCCCCCTCTGCCTTGGTGGAGGTTGAGGTCGGATGTGAGGTGAAGGAGGTTTTCGGGAGATATGTAATGATGAACATTGGACTTTCTTGGGTTCTGGATTCCTTGCCCTGCAGCTCGGAGTGGTTCAGGCCTTTTGTTGTTTTGGTGTTGGTGGTTTTGGCATGCAGCTCGTGTGGCTCCTGGGCCTATGTCACAGAATGAGATTGTGGAGAAGGACCAATTCCAGACCTTGGGGAACTTGTGGGAGTAAAAAGAAGAGGAATATGGTACAGAAGAAGAAGAAAGGGGGATAAAGTAAAGAGAAAATCTGAAGTTGCAGTATTCTGCATCACAACCAACCTGCTGGATTATCTGAGGGGGAAAAAAGTACAAACAAGAGTTTAAACCAGTGATAAAGCTGACACACACAACAAAACCTTCTAGAACAAATGATGTACAACACAAACACATGTTACTAGAGTTATAATAATATTGGTTGGAAGCAAGGAACATAGCGGACAGTAAACAGTGTGATGCAGTGTGCGAGTGTGAGTGAAAGTACATGCATGCTGCCGATGTGAACCATGTGCTTATTAGGACCAACAGATCCTCACCAACCCCAAAAGATTAGAACGAGGGAGGCAGAGACACACGCAACCTGGGCCGCGCCCATCCAGATCCCGGACCCCGAGACCGGGCCGAGGAGCCGCCCACCCACCCATCCAGGCACATAAGAGAAACCCCTGCCAAGGCCACCCCAGCATCAAGGGGCACGGGCCTCCCCGATGCCAGGACCAACGGGCCACGGGGCAGACGCGGCAACCATACCTCACGGCCCTAGGCAAGCCCAGGGAATGTCAGAAGTCAGGGCCCAGACCGAGAAGGGAGCACTCACCCCAAGGGCCCAGGGACCCGACTCCCCCAAGCCAAGGCTCAACTGGAGGCCCAGCAAGGCCAGGCCACCCCATATGCAATCACCACAGCCCAAAACACTGCCAGGTGCCCGACCCGGGCAGCCCAAAGACCACCTCTGCACACGTAATGTCCCTCTTCACTATCCTAGCCCCTCACATGTAGTCCTGCCAACTCTCTTGTGTTGCTCACACCAGTGCACCTCTTAACCCCAACTGGTGAAGAGGGGCCCCGGCAGGGCCAGGCGAGACCGCCCCCGGGCCCATCTCCCAGAAAAAAAAAAAACGCTTAAAAAACCGTATCTCTTGGTGTCTCCTGCCCGCCTGCTGAATACAGCTCAACAGAAAGGAATTAATGTGAAGGGTGTCAGCTCTGGAGTTGTACCTGACAGAATATGTGCCATGAAGAGATGTCATGAATGAACGCTTTTCATAAATATCTTAAGCAAAAAGATGTCTATTGTGGTCAAAGGTTCATCAGATGGAGGCTATAAAAACAGAAGTCCGGAGCTGATAAGAAGAACTGCTGCCGAAGAAAAGAAGAATCTGCGTATTAGACTTTTTTCTAAATTACTTTTCTTTTTAGAATCTTAATCTTTTTTCTTGTACAAATTTTTGACTAAATAAACTTAGAATCAATTTGTAAACCTTTAAAGATCTTTTGGTTCCTCATTTTTTTGTAGAATTGTAGTCAATTTTTAAAACTTTATGATAAAAAGTATACAGTTTATAGTTAAATAAACATATACAAATTTATATATATATGTATATTTATATATACATATATATAAATATATATATGTATTTATATACACATAAATACATATAACTATATATAGCTATATATAGTTATGACTATTAATGACTAGTGAGGTTTGTAATGATATTAATAATGATGTAATAATTCTAGCATGTTAAATTTTTTTAGAGGAAAAGACACATGCAAAAATAATAAGTTCATCAAAAATGTTTTAAAAGAATCCCTGAACACATTTAAACATTTCCCACCTGGCAATTTTACATTTGTTAACTTCCAGGCCTCTTTTAGGCATGTATCCCATGCCCTTCTGGCTTTCCTTGCAGCTGTACATGGACAGGTGGTGGATGTACGGAGCCTCAAAGTAACGGATATTGCTGTCCCCCTGTGACAAAAACAAGGAGGCAATAATGTTTGTTTTTGAGCTGAGAAAAGCATATAATGTGACTCCAATTTTTTGGTCAAAAAATGACAGGAGAACACTGCTGCTGGTATCCAGTTCTTGAAGTGTGAGCGTTTCTTCAAAGTTGGTCTACAGAGTGAGAATAACGTAAATAACACAAAAAATTCTACTGTAGGGGTCACTAAAACACTGATGTTGGATCCATTCTAAATGTATATATTGGCATTGGAACGCCCTTGGAGGGTGTTGTAACTAGGCAACTATTCATCTGGATAAGAAATAAATTGAGATATCATTCTGGATTTTAGGAAACAAACTAGTGAAAAGTGTGTATTTTCAGCACTTGGAATTGGCCAGACAGAGAGGAAGACCTGGATGTGAACGAATAGTTTAAAGTTTAAAATTAAACTCCTTAAAAAACAGATTCAGAAGACTTTATTAATAATCTGTTTTTCAGAATAAAGTCTTCTGAAAAACAGAAGACCAAATTTACCAATTCTACCATCGGTAGATTGGCTCTGTAGCCGTAAAACGTTGGTGTCAGAAACTCATTTGCATCACAGACATGTAAACATCCACACCAGGTAGTACACTACCTCAAGAAAACACATTTAAAAGTATGTTAAAAGAAAGCGCTAAGATTTATTAAGTAGGATGGCTGCGGATGGGACACAACTGTTCCTATAACGCTTTGTCTTGCAGCTTGGCACCCGAAACCTGCGTCCTAATGGGAGGAAGTGAAAATCCTCATACAGAAGATGTGAGTCACGGCTCACAATTTTAGAGGCTACACATTGCACCTGCCTTGTACCTGCCTTGAACATACTGTACCTGCCGTTTACACACTTTACCTGTCTTTTAAACACATTAAAAGAAAATTTAAACGATTGAGGCCCACTTGTTCGGCCTTTGTGACCTCTAACTTTTCTTTATGCTACCTCTTCCTGGACTCTAGTCTACTCTTTAGTCTTCTCAGTAGCCTACTTTTTATTTGCTTGCCTCTTTCCCTGAGCCCTCTTTTTCCACCAGAAAGTGAATTTTCTAATTTTGTTCAACAATTTTCCAAAAGAGTTTCCACACTTGTGTAAAGGTTACAAAAAATTTGCCACTAAAAAATATGAAATCTTTGTGGAAAAATGAGTAGACATGTTCAGACATATGACGGTTGATGTTGTACTTTTACTGAAATGAAACTGAACAATTTTGACCGGTTTTAGAGGGCGGATAATAATAATAATAATAAAAATTTTATTTGTAACGCACTTTATAAAGCAGTGCAGGCAGGTTTTAAGCTGGTAAACGGGACAAGTACTCTGCATCTCTGACAAACTGTGAGTGAACTCTTTTGGTTTTTTTTCTTACAGAATTTTGAATATTTACGATTTTAACACATTTCTGTAATTAATTTAAACAACAATGTTTCATTATAAGAAATAGTTTATTTTATCACTATTAATCCATATGTAAACTTTTGGTTTTTAATATTTCAGGAATTTTTTGTTTTACTTTGGATTTTACATTCAAGTTGTCAAAAAAACTTAAATATTTTAGTTATCAAAAACTCTTGCTTAAAACCACATATATTATGAATACTTTGACTAAATTTAACTCTTTCCAAAGCTTTGGTATTGTTTGTTTTTAATTAAATGCACACAAAAAACAATGAAAGCAAAAAGTTCAGAGTGCAAGTGACCGAAAAAAGTCCATAAATGTGAAATAAATGGTTTTAATGTCGAAAATAACTTAAAATAAAACAGACATTCTTATGGATATTTTTTAACAACATTTTTTTATTCTAATTTAAAAAATAATATAAATAGGGTGACACACTTGATTCGACCAAACCTTTCTAGAAATAAATGGCTGGATAAATATATAAGTATATGTTTGAACTTTTTCTTCTGTTTTTCTCAGTTTTGATTTTCCAGAATGGGAGCTTCTCCAGTTCAGATTGGTTGTTTTGTTGCAGTACTTCTTGGGGTCCTCTTGGTCACCTTATGCTGTGCTCTTCCTGATTGGATTACAATGTCCGTTGGAAAAATCCATGGAATTGAGGCTGGGATTACAAAGGTGAAAAATAGTATGAATGATGTTACTATTTTGAACCTATGAAAACAACTCTTCTCTAGATTTAGAAATCAAATTTGAAAAAATATAGTATATTTTAGTTTCTATCCACTCAATAAAAGTTTAACTCCCTCCTACTTTCTGTCTTTTTTTGTATGTGTGCAAGTAGATGAAATTTGGCTTGTGGAAATCCTGTGTGGAAACTTCTGAAACTGTTGGAGACATATGTTCGTCATATCCATCAGTGGCGGTGACCTCTCACGTTGAAGCTGCCCGAGCCATGATGGTCATCAGCTGCCTGCTCACTTACCTCAGTGTCCTGATGCTCTTCCTCCTGAGTTTTGGTGCCAATTTCATCACCTTCATGCAGAATGAAGATCAGAAGCCAAAAGTGCGTCTGGCAACGGGCGTGGCTCTGATTCTGGCTGCTCTCCTGATCATCGTCTCCGTAAGCTGGTTCCCAAGTTCCACTGAGAAGGATAGACCTCCAGAATTATTTAGTGCTATCATCTCCAAAGGAGCATCCATCTATCTGGGTTATGTGGGTGCTGTGCTGCTGCTGTTTGCTGGGGGGTTGCTCTGCTTCTTTAGGAATAGCAGGAATCTTTAAATCATCGGCAATTCTTAATGAATTCATATCTGACAACAAACAAAGTTACTTAAAGCAGTCATTTTGATTGTTTTTGTCTAATGTGACAAAATTTCTCAAATGTGTGACAAATAAAGCAAGTTCAATGAATACTTGGTACGTGTTTCTGTCATTCTTTCACTTGTCTTGTTTAATTACTCACATTATTCATGTAATCATGTTACTGTATTGATGCCACAATCCAAACGCAAATTTTAGAAAAAAAAAAGTTCTGATTTATTTAAATCAAATGGTTTTTACAACACAAACAAGAATAAGAGCAATACCTTCAATTCTTGTAGCACAAGTTTTTACTGTAAGCGGAATATTCTTGTAGTTCAGAATCCAGGTGTGGTAAGAAGTTTAAATACAAATTAATTTCAAAAACCAATTAAAATGCTATAACAACAAAAAGGCAGTATTATTAACAGATTAAAAAAGAAACCAAAAGGTACACAAAAATGTGAAAAAAAAATCTCATAATTACACATGGAAGTTGATAACAAGTGTATCGTATTGTACCAACTAGCGGTGTAAAATTCCAAGTAAAAGGAATGCTTTAAGCCTACCCTTGAAAGTAGTAACGGTGTGTGCCTCCCTCACTTGAGCTGCGAGCTTATTCCATAAAACTGGGGCTTGGTGGCCAAAGGCTCTACCTCCAACAGTACTTTAAGAAATCTCATGAACCCCTGTAATGGAAATTTTATATTAAACAGTAGGATTTAGCAAACATTATTAGTTGATTATTAAAATCTAGACATTTTAGTTTCTCATAACGGTGTAACAATGATTCTGTGTTCTGCTGTTTTTTTTCTGTAATCTAGAATGCCAGGTGTCTTAGGAAGTGTGAAGAAAAAGACTAGTAATGTCCTCATCCTGTGTTTCTTATCTGACTCCAAGGCTGAGATGACTCTGAAATTTACTTGTACTATCCAGAGGCAGGTTAAGCCGTCAGTACAGGAATCCACTAAATGTTGTAGAATCATAAACTTAGGGAGAAATCTCTCTAGCTCTTCACATGTGCACATGTGATCAATACAATAAACTTGTAAAGAAAGCAGTTGACCTTTTCTTCCATCAACGCTGTTTTCCACCACAATTCTTGGTGTCAGAAGTGGAATTCTGCGCAAATTCGCCGGGATGGAGACTATGGGGTTTGGCCACCTGAAGTCGAAGGAATTCATCCTCGAAACTCAACTGAGAACATCAATCCCGGTCAACCGTGACAGAGTCTCTGAACAGAACAACAGGAACTTGGTGAGAAATATTTTTTCCCAAATTTGAGAAAATAAAAGATAGATGTTTCTTGATAGTATTGTAAACCCATTCTACAGTCAATTATTAAATAAGATAAGTAGCAAATTTGCAAAAGAAATCAACTACTTTCTAGAAAATCCTTTGTTTCTTTCCTATGAGTTGTATAACCCAGAGAAAGGCACTAAATTGAAATCATGAGGAGCAAGACTGCGTAAAAGGTGTGTGAATATCAGGAGTGGACCTCTCAAAAGAAGAGACTGATGGAAACCTCACGGTGTTAACAGAGTCATTAACACTATTAACACATCTCAAAAGAGATTCCCTCTCTCCTGGATTGCAGGCATACAGTTCTGGTGTAAAAAAACTGGGCTAGTTCAGTTTTACACAGGCTAAGAACTCAGGACATAATGAGCAATACCTCTCAGCTGGCCAGAATTAAGAAAAAAATCCTTTGAATTCATAAAACGAGATCAGGTTGAGAAATTGAATAAAAAGAAGGCCTGTAAGATTATGAATAAGACATGGTAAGAAAATTCTGGGATAGGGCTGAAACAACTAATCGAATTAATCGATTATAATCGATTATTGAAATAGTTGTCAACTAATTTAGTCATCGATTAATCGTTTAGAAAGTTTTTGCTGTCAACTCCACTTAATATTACACAACTTGATTGTTTTTTGTGTATTTTTACTCATGTTAACCTCGGCCATTTTTGTTTGGTACTATACCTCTGAACAAGGTTAAAATTGCAAATCTAAAACTGTTAACGATTTCTTGTTTTTAATGTGATCCTGGATGGTCAACAGTTTACAATTTATGTTTTTTTAGCCAGTACTATAAAACACATTTTATGGGTGCTCGTGATTTACCTTTACTGTATACAGTAAGTAGATTACTTATTTTATATTTGCTGTAGAACTGGTAATATTCTCCCTCTTTATTTCACAAAAAGATTAACATTTTTACTTATTAGAATGAGCCTAACGTGTTGTTTAAGTGGTTATGAGTTGTGTTTTGCATAACTACATTCAATAAAATGCCAAAAAACTATTATTTATTCAGCCGCCAATTTTACCAAATTAATCGATTAATCGAGCCAATAATCGCCAGATTAATCGATCACCAAAATAATCGTTAGTTGCAGCCCTACAATAAACTGATTCAAACTGGATCACAGAAAGAAATATAGCATTTATAATCGACTTTATAATGATGTTTTCTATTACAAATAGATCTACACCAGATGTTAGCTTTACCATTTTGGCTTATAAACAGTAATAATAGATAAAGTAACGACTATTACCGTCTTTTCTAATCTGTTGAAGCTTAATATTAAGTCCTTATTTAAACTTTAATATAAAATCATCAGCAGTCATTTAAAGTTTATCATTTTAAAAATAAAAACTTCATGTTTAGCATGAAAGTAACTAATGTTTACTTTAGGTTTTCTTTTCTAATGAACCACGGATATAAATATCTGTAATTCCTCTTTATTATAAATAAAAACAGATTAAAATAAAGTGGTTTGTTTTTTATTTT